>JBBCBC010000026.1:2218318-2874517 GCA_037126765.1 Stenogyne calaminthoides | reverse complement strand
GCCCGTGTTTGGGGAAAAAGCTCAGGTGTCCGGCAAAGTGCTTCAAGTCTTACTCTGGCTCCGGCAAGGGATATGGTTACGGCGGCGGAGGCGGTGGCTGCACCATGGATTGCAACAAGAGATGTATCGCTTATTGCTGAAGAATATACATCAGCTAATTTATAAAATACTATTATGGACTATCTATTTTATATATACATTATTACTACTGCGGTGCTCTTTTTATCTCTCTATATACACACATAATGAGTGTTGAAATTTTGGGATGCGATTCCACTGTAAAATTAATGTTGCTTAAATATTAGTGTTGGTTCTGTCATCTGTACAACTAACTTATGCAGCAGTATACAGGCAGGCTTCATGAATCATAGTTTTCTCTATGGCATGGCGCCTCCATAATTATAATAATCGTGTTCCAGTAACTATTTCAGTTCTTCTTTTTTTTCTGAAAGTGAAACCTTTTTTTTTTTTAATAAAAACGAAATAGAAGATATTAAAACTATAATTAGTTTAAAATAGTTAATTTTTTAAATAAAAATTGCTTGACTGAGCCGAATTAGGGTCCAGTAGTAGAAAATCTTGCTAATTTTTTTCTTTTAGAAATTTGAACCTCAGAGAATGTATAGTGAATTTAACGATGAATCTGCAGAGGTGTATTAAATAAGGAAATCAAAATAAAACTATCTCGAGGGAGGCTCACAAGGAAATACAAATAATGGATTTACAGAAAACAGAAAAATGTATACATGGCACCAAATTCTAGTAGTAGGCCTGGCCTCACTCTCCTCTTTCTAGCCAGTTATAAGTTGTCTATGAGAAATTTTGAAAGTAGTTATTACAAAAAATGAACACTCCATAAGCTTTACGTGTATAACCAACCAACCAAATCCGTCCATCTGCAATTTCCCAGATAAATGGCAAATAGCATCTCCATAAGATATTATTAATATGCTGCTCTCATGGCTCCCCGAGCAGCTTCCCGCTTCATCTCTGCTGCTTTACCACTGCCTCGGAAATACATGTATACTTGCTGTAAAACAACCACCATTAATGAATGTCACAAACACCCAATGGATGGAGCTTTATATAGTAAATTAATAAGTAACACATGAAATTAGGCTCACCTGTATAACCCAAACGCTGAGAACGGACTCGACGCAGAACAGCCCAAAACCAATGAAGTAAAAAACCTGCATAGCCACTCCAGCACAATGTTATTACAATAACAAGCACCATACTTGTTCAATTTTACAATGAAATCACAACTCATATGATATTCTAGAGTTGCATCTTAAGTGACAGATCATATCCTGCCTATTAAAATGGTGTCACAGGGATTATTAAACTTACCCCCACCAGAATATGCTTGCCTATCAGATCTACAGCTGGCAAGATCCCTCTGCACAAAACACCGTCACAATCAGAACAAAAGCAGGAGTTGGTTGAAGAGAAGAGAAACAGATCAGAAAACGTAATCATGCATAGTTTTAGAGGATTAGAAAAACACAATGATTGAGAGGATATCATGTAGGATTATCTTTTGAAATTGAGAAATAATAAAGTTTGTGATACACTATTTATTTTGTTATTTCAGGAATTACAAATACGAATAGAGCATGCTGTATATCAACATCAAACTTAACAGGACTATGTGATGCTGGTTTATTACCATGCTCCAACAGACAAGATCATGCATTTTGGGATAAATATCGTCTTACACAACATGCCAGTAACTTAATGGCCCAAAGATCATACAATTCGTTACAACCTTCTGATGCTTATCCTTATGATATTTCTCATCTTGTTCAACAAATTTAATATGTCCAAGGAATTGAAAGGCATGATAGAAATTGGAGTACTAATAAAATAACAATTACTAGAATACTTGTCATGTGATTGTTTTTATTTAAAAGGTTTAATAAGCCAATCCCATGATTATAGTAAATTGAATAATTGAAAGGAAATTCATGACTTTTTTTTATCAGGAAATTGACTAATTTATTGATTGTCCTTTAATTAGTAGTTAAATACATTTTCCATGCAATTGTCATTCTATAGATGAACAATATTATTATTATTATTATTATTATTATTATTATTATTATTATTATTATATTATTATTATTATTATATAATTGTCATTTTGCACTGACCAAAAGAATTAAATAATCAAATTTCAGTTTTGTCCCTATACATTTTTATTGATTATTATTATTACGATTATTATTATTATTATTATTATTATTATTATTATTATATAATTGTCATTTTGCACTGACCAAAAGAATTAAATAATCAAATTCAGTTTTGTCCCTATACATTTTTATTGCGGATATAATTTAAAATAGTCCCATAACTTTTTACATTTTTCAAAATAGTTCCAAAATTATTTGATGTACGAAATTGGTCCCAATTTTTTGTAAATTGTACCATTTTCAGTCCTAAATTCGTCGAAATTGATGAAACAACATCATTTTTTGTCATGCATTTCAGCAGGAAATCTCCAAATTGGATGCTCACATGTAAGACATATGACAAAAAATGACATCATTTCGTCAATTTCGATGAATTTGGGGCAAAAATTATACAATTCGCGTAAAATTGGAATCAATTTCGTACATCAAACTTTTTTGGGACCATTTTGAAAAATGTGAAAAGTTATGGGACTATTTTGAATTCTATCCCATTTTTATTGTGCTAATGAACATTAACAATGAATATTTATACAAAAGAGCAATAAGATCACATTATACATATTTTTGTTGTCAAATAATAATTTTCTTAATCTTGGAGGTAATATATATATATATATATATATATATATATAGTTTCATGAAATCCCATATTTCCAACAAGTTTTCCTCTTTAGATTTGCCAATCATGTCCTGCCTAACCCATGCTATTTTTCTTGTTATTTCCGAACCTAAAAGGGGAGGGTGGTTAACTATGGGCCAAATGGTACTCCTACGATATAGTAGTATATTAATCTCATAAAATCTGATATAATTTAGAGTATTTAATTTAATTGGGCCTCAACTTACTCTCTAATATTGATAACTTGAAAGTATAATTTATTGAATTCCCAAAATCCTACAAAACAAGCCAAAACACATCGACTTGACAGAGTTTGAGCCAAAATAATAAAATCCCATTATTTAAATGGAAATCTGGACAAATTTGCTAAACAAAAAAGTTATATTATCTCAGCAAATATTTACATGAATTGCATGCTTCTTGCCATTGTTGTACTTCTGATCCATAATCTTTTTATTGAACTTTTTATTTTTGTGAGAAAATTGTTTGTATATAAAAGAATATTAATATTATTCAGCATATAAGCTTATAAATTTATTTATATTAATAAATTTTGATTTTTTAGAATCCGATTAAAATGTGTCAAATTAATCGGGTCAAAACTGCACCAATTAAAAGATGCAATTGGTGCCCATCAATTGTAACCCTATCCTTATATTTCTGATGCGTAAATTAAATTGAGATAAAGTTGAAGGAGTATATTAACTAGTATAAAATTTTAGGGGGAAAACAATTTTAACTTTATTAATTATTCCAATGCGTACAACACTATGCCTGCATATTAGAGTTTTTTTTCTTTGGCAGTTTTAGTCCCATCAAACAATCCCCTCGCCCAAATAATGGAGTTTGAATCACATATGGTCCTTTAATTTTGGCCTCAAGATCTAGTCTCATAACTTTTTTTATCGTCGATTTAGTCCAATTAATAACTTTGACAACGTTCATTTTTAGTCTCAAATCGATTGGAACAACGTTGTTTTGCTTTTCAATTTGGGGCTTTCCGACGAATGTTGTGATTGGGCTGCCACGTGTATGTTTTTTTTAACAAGCTGGAATTTCAAGTATATAATTTTTTTTTAAAACTTAAAATTAAAACAGAATTGATGTCAAGAATTAATCAAACACACTTAAAAATACACGTGGCAGTTCAGTCACAACATCCCCGGAAAGCCGGAAATTAAAACGGCAAATCGACGTTGTTCCAACCGATTTGAGATGAAAGTTGAACATTGTCAAAGTTATTGGGACTAAATCGACAACATAAAAATATATGAGACTGAATTTATTTAAGACCAAAATTATGGGACCACTTGTGATTCAAACCCCAAATACTCCAACGTTATAACTTTTAATCCCAAAAGGATTCTCGCTTGCATGTATAATCAGTCCCAATTATATAAGAAATTGTAATGAACTTTTTCAAGTCCGTGAAAATTGTCAAATATATGAAGAACAAACAAACAAACACACCGACATGTATATGTATATATGTATATAAAATTCATCATAAGACATAATATATAATTATCTCATCATCTAATGGAGTGAGATACGTGAGCAATAAAATTTGTGAGGGTCTAAAAAAAACTTTGATGCTACCTTTTGAAACCAGCCAAACTTTCAATTGGACCACCAAATTAAATTAAAGGTTCTAACCATGTAAAAGTTAATATTAACAATGTCTTCAATTATATCATATATATATATGCAATAATACACATTTGACTTTGCACAACTGTTAAAAATAACCTTAGACAGCGGTTATAAGGGTTGTCCAAGTAACAGCTGTTAAAAAACCGTTGTCTAAAAAAGGACTTAGACATCGGTTTTGAACCGCAGTGCAAGAGCACCCCTTGGACAGCGGTTTTGAACCACTGTCCAAAGTATTCTCTTGGACAGTGGTTTTCAACCGCTGTCTAATATTTTTTTTAATAATTTTTTTTATTATATTAGATAGTCCAATAACAATTTTTTTATAATTATTTTATATTTTAAAAGTCCTGTTTATACAAAACCAAAATTCAAAACTTATACCACTATAATTATATACGTCCAATACCAAAACATCAAATAAATAAACATACACGTTATGAAATAAATAAACATACACATCATAAACATACGTCCAATACACCAAAAACATGAAATATATATAATCACAAATATATAAGTTAATTACATGCTACCAAAAGTTATACCACTAGAGAATACAAGAATCGATTGTAAAGGTACCCCGTCCAATCTCTTTTCCATTTCTCCATTCTTTTGTTGGAGTAAGACTTGAGCGGACGTTCATAGACAAACTGCAAACAACGATCAATCAATATAGTTAGATATACTATATGAATTTTTATTCAATCAATAATAATTTAAATAAATTGATAAATTGACTTACATTGTGAGTAATGGTCGTTAGAGAAGTGCAAATTATATCTTCAATGTAGCAACACACAAAATGTCCACAATGGTTACCATCTCGTTGCCTCAGAACCTGTTGATTAGCAACTATAATCACGTATTGCAATTATAATTATTTTCTATTAATTTGATAATTTACTAAATTAAATTTACCTTAATGTTTGTCCAGCTCACTTTATTGAAATTAGATCTTGAGCCTTGATTCGGAAGGCGACTCCGATACATCGTCATCACACTATTATTATTATAATTAAAAAATAAAATTAGATTAAATATGCATAATTTTAAAAGTAAAACAAATCATCATATTAGAATATTAAAAATGAACTTACGCTTCCATATAGGACATGAGATCAGGGCGATTTGCAACCATCCCATCCACAGTTGGGTCTATAAAATACACACTTAGTGTATTCATGTTTATGGCGACCGACACCCAATGTTCCCTATATAATATTAAGATATTAAAATTAACTGCAAATTTAGCATATGTGCAAATATTATATTATGAATACAAATTTTAACGAAATGTTTATTGTACTCACCCCACATTTGTTGGCCAAAAAACGAGATGGTCTCTCCCAGTATGACTCAACATATGTTCAACTATCCCCTCCATGGTCTTTGCCCTATCACCCAATAAGCAAGACACTTGTGGGGAGACGAAAGAATACATTCCACATGCTCGGGCATCTCTGGAGAGGTATACCTCACCCAAATATCTTTAACCAACATGTGTTAATTAATATTTAAAAAGAAAATTAAACTATATAGAAAGTAAATATTGAGAATTAGTAAACACATACCTGAGGTAAAAGGTTATGGTGGTTGCACTCAACCACTCGTCGTTCAAGACTTCAAGCACATGCTCCGGAACGATGAATTCTTCAAAAGCATTATGATGAAAGTGAGCAATAATGGGAACAGTGACGGTATCGAAAGCATTGGACGATACCATCATGTTCACCGTAGTCTGTACAGTGAAGTCGTGATCTAAGTCTCCAGGTATGGGATAACCAAGTCTGCGCACACCAATAGTGGAGTCCCTCGTTCTCTCCCTCTGACTGTCTACGACACCCCTTGATTTCTGTTTAGCCTTTTGTGGTGATTTCTGTTTAGCCTTTTGTGGTGTCGGCAGTTTCTACAATCAATTTGCAACATTATTTAGAACAACAAATAAGATAATGAACTTTAATAACATATATTTTACCTTCATGGTGCGAGAGACCAAGTTGCTCGGCCATTCGATGAAGTGCCCGGCCGCTGTTCCGACTGTGATGACATCATCTATTGGTTTTTGCAAAGGTGAATTCTCTTGTCCGATTACGGGTACATCGAGTGTGACCCTCACGAAACCAGAAGTGAGGGGACGACCATGAATCATTCCATAGGAGTTATTGTGCAACGTTTCTGTGGCCACCAACCGAGTAGGATCCTCCAAATAAAGGTAGCAAAAGGTCAATGGTTGTTCGAATAAGATATTTAGTTAGAAAATTTTAATATACTAGTTTTTAATTAAAACAAATGAGAGACACATCTGATACCTGAGAGACGTTTTGAAGTGCATCAATAAAGTCGTCCCTAGCATCAGCGGAAAATATAGCATCAGCGACACTATTTTCACAGCTTGCTTCACTCGATGACACCCCGTGACTCGATCTTCTCTCGGACCTCAAAAGTTCCACCTGTTTCGCCAACATGGCAACCTATTTCGAAAGTCTACCCACCATATTCATGACCGCAAGACCAGGTGCCATCGCCAATGACGTCTTGGTCACGCCATATCCAGTACTTCGTAAGCGGCTTGGACATATTAAATTTGTTGAACAAGATGAGAAATATCATAAGGATAAGCATCAGAAGGTTGTAACGAATTGTATGATCTTTGGGCCATTAAGTTACTTGCATGTTGTGTAAGATGATATTTATCCCAAAATGCACGATCTTGTCTGTTGGAGCATGGTAATAAACCAGCATCACATAATCCTGTTAAGTTTGATGTTGATATACAGCATGCTCTATTCGTATTTGTAATTCCTGAAATAACAAAATAAATAGCAAACTTTATGGTTTTTCAATTGCAACTGATCACGACTTATTCTGGCTTGATTGTCCTATATTTACATATTTTAAAATATATTGTCCTATATTCACAAAATCGCAAAATTTTTGTCATTAAAATACAATTTTTTCTAAGTTACTCCGTCTCAAAAAGATAGTCCATTATTCACTTTTCTGTTTTCTCAAATAATAATTTTTCTTTTTAAGATGTGTATGCTTTGTCTAAAATACCCTTATTTAATAATTGTTCAAATTAATCATCAATATTAAATAAGGGTATAAAAGGAATTACCATGATCCAAAAATAAAATCGATTTACCTACGAGTGAGGCATCTCC
Organism: Stenogyne calaminthoides; assembly: GCA_037126765.1. Taxonomy (NCBI): domain Eukaryota; kingdom Viridiplantae; phylum Streptophyta; class Magnoliopsida; order Lamiales; family Lamiaceae; genus Stenogyne; species Stenogyne calaminthoides. The sequence continues at coordinate 2,866,886 of JBBCBC010000026.1, read as the reverse complement.
AGTTTCTATGCTGGTAGAATTTAGGTAGATAAATTTAGCATTTGGAAGATTGAATTGAAAGGCATGATTGAAATAAGAGTACTAATAGAACAACAATTACTAGAACATTTGTCATGTAATTGTTTTATTTAAATTTAAAAAAAGAGATAATCCAGTAATATTTTAGTAAATTGAATAATTGATTGATTGTCCTTTGATTATTTAAAGTCCATGTATATATTAACGGTAAAATGTAGTAATTGAACATTTGTCAAGATGATTCATCCCGAATTAGATTGAATATTTCCGAGAATAATATTTTTTAATGACAGTAACTTAAGGGGTTGTGTTTTAAAAAAATAATTTTATGGTTTGGAAATGTAGAATAATATATTTTAAAACTTATAAATATAGGACAATATGTTTTAAAATTTGTAAATATATGACAATATGTTTTAAAAATATGTAAATGTAGGACAATCGAGCTCAATATATTGTCCTACATTTACAGATTTTAAAACATTTTGTCCTATATATACATATTTTAAAACATATTGTCCTTTATTTCCAAGTCCTTAGAATTATTGTCCTATCACTATTCACCGAACCGGCCAATGCTCACCCCATTCCAATCGAGACAAACGATGGATAAGTTGCCTATATATTTGGCCAACGTAGCTACTTGCGCACGTACTGGGCCAGCCCATACATTAGATAGAAATTTTAAACAAATTGGGCCTTTTGACAATCTTCCCCCCGTAAAAATATAAAATGGAGAAGTAAATTGCAAAAAAAAAAAAAAAAAAAAAAAAAGGCAGTGGCTAATAACACACAAATTTTTACTTTGTCCTTTATTTTACAAAATGCTTATTTGACAAAATGCTCTATACATCCATTACTTTATACATCTATTTTAACTTTTATATGTTACTCAACTCACATATTGTGAATGATCTATTTTACCCCTCCTATAAAATGACAATTATTCTGTCTAAACTTTATGAAGGTCGGTCATTCTTGCTAATTTTTTAAAATATCAACCATTCTTGCTGATTTTAGAAAAAATCTCGACCACATTGATTGACAAAACAAAAGGTCAGCCCTGGTCAATCGACATTTTTACGATTCCAGTTGCTATTTTTTAACACTAAACACGCAAAAACTCTATATATTTGTCATTTATACTTACGAAATGCATAAGAAAATTTATAAGTACTACATCTATCTATAATTCTATATGAATTTTCAAGAGATAGGAATTTTGTAGGTTTAGGGTTCATGTTTTCTTCTTCAATTTTGAAGAATGGTGTAAATGAGTTGGAGAAGATGATGTACATATATAGGTTTAGGCTCGGGTGTATTGAGTAAAAAAGATTTTAAAATACTGATATGATAAATATACATCAAAGGTATCTTAATCTATTTACATTAGGATATTTTGAACATAAAGTTATTTAGGATGTGTGGAGCAAAAACTTGTGTATTTTTAGCCGCTAATTTTTTTTAAAAATATTATAAAGGCCAAATTTTTAAATAGGTCTTCAACTTACAAAAAATATGAAATGGAGAAATAGACTGCAAAGTATTTTTATTATAAAGGCCAAATTTTTAGATTTAGATCTTCAACTTACAAATATTTGAAGAAAAATCGGGACATGCCTACAATTTTTTATAGCAAAATTGAAAAGCTAGGACCTTTTCACAATCATTCCCCTAAAATTAAAAAATGGAGCAATAGATCAAAAATAATAATCATAGAATATTTTTTTGGAGTTTGTTTTATCTCCTTAATACAAGATCTTTTACAATGATTTTGCAAGATGATCTACTATTTTATTCCATATCTCCATCTAAGACGCTACACCACAATTTAGCATTTCTATTTAATGATTGTTATCACCATTTAGGCAAATAAAAACCTATCACCTCTGGTCCATTTTAACTGTTTTTTTTTTTTAGAATATATTGTATCCAAATATAATTGTCATTTTGTGCTATCAAAGAATTAAATAATCAAATTTCAATTTTTTCCTTGTATTTTTTTTTGGGTGATATATAGTGAACGTTAATTATGAATATATAAACAAAAAAGAGCAATAAGATCACATTATGCATATATTATATTGTTATTGAATAATTTTCTTAATTTAATGAAACATCCTTTGGATTGGAGAAATATTAAATTTCATAAAAAATCTCATATTTCCAACACGTTTTCCTTTAGATTTGCAAACCATGTCCTGCCTAACTCAAGTTATTTTTTCTTGTTATTTCCAAATCTAAGGGTGGTTAACTATATATAATTAGCTATTCAATGGTGTTGGCACATCCATGTGCTAAAGAGTAACACTCTTGTGAATCAGTTTCACACTGTGAACTCTAATGTAATATGACTCATTTCTTTCTTGCCCTCAATCATCTCACCACTCCCGCGTCACGCGCGCGTCGTGCGCTCACCAGTCATCGTCGTTGTTGGCCACGTCAATGCCGCGGCGGCATGCCGCTAGATCTACGTGGTTGCCCCCGGTGTTGGAGTAGACGATCAACTTCAACGACGGTAGGTGGTGGAGCACCTCCTCCGTGACGGGACTGTTATGCTATAAAACTATCACTGTTATTCTATAAAACTCTCACTGTTATGCTATAAAACTATCACTATTATGCTATAAAATTATAACTCTATTAAACTATCACTATCATGTTATTAAACTATCACTGTTATTCTATAAAACTCTCACTATTATTCTATAAAATTCTCACTGTTACGATATAAAACTATCACTATATAAAACTCTCAATATCATGTTATTAAACTATCGTTGTTATTCTATAAAACTCTCACTGTTATTTAGAAAAACTCTCACTGTTACGCTATAAAAACTCTCACTATCATGTTATTTTATAAAACTCTCACTTTTATTCAGAAAAACTCTCAATGATATTTTATAAAACTCTCACTCTTATGCTATAAAACTATCACTGTTATTTAAAAAAAACTATCACTGTTATTTAAATAAACATTATCATCTCAAAATCGCAAAAAATCAATCCTGAGAAATTAGAATGCCAGAAATGACGAAGAACAAATTAAAAATTGAGGAAAAGTAAGAGAAGATATGAACTTGGTCAAAAATCCTGTGGTGTGAATCAGTAAAGCAAACAACATCGTTCGATTTTCTTATTAATTTCTTTTGCTTTCTTAAGCAGATTGATCTTTGCCAACTACGAATCTGCAAAAATTATACATACACATACACACACGTATATATATTCTCACACACACGTGATTCCCTTTTTGAGAGAGAGAGCTTCGTTTCTTCTTCTTTAAAACATTGGAAGAGTTGCAGAAATGGTGGGGAGGAAAGAGGATGGCGAAGAGAGAACGACGATATTTTTTTTCTTCAAAGAATGGGCTCAAGAATATATATCTGACCCATTTATAGTGTATGGGTCAAGTTTGACCCGGTTTATAGTATGAATCAGGTCTATACAAGTTTTTGTCAATGCTAAATAATATGATACACTATTAACTCATAACATCCGATACAATTTAGAGTATTTGGCCTCAACTTACTTTTTAATATTGTTTACTTGAATCCCTAAACAATAACAACTATACCAACTTATTTAATTCCGCGTACATTTTTAAACTCAATTTTCTTATTTAGCCTTTTTTTCCTTTCAATTCAAACTTTTTGTATAATCATTGACTTCAATTTATCATGTATAATTCCGGGAAACTTACTGATATGCAGGGGTGGAGCAATTCAACATTTATGCGTTAAATAATAAAATTTAGATATTTTATATTTACACTATTATTCATTAATATTTTTTCGTTAAATATCTCAAAAAAATATAAGTATGCTATTAACGAGCAGATTTTTGGTGAAAATTATTCATAATATGAAATTTAATTATAACATTCCACTTATAAACTAATACTATAACACTTATTAATTAATATTGCTATATTTATAACTTGAGTGTGTAACATTAAATGATATAGTGAAACTTTTGTAAATGAATCAACCACTCCATCTAACTTATCTAGGGTTGGGCCAACTTCTAAATAATTCAGTTACTTTTCAAGAGGCCAACTAAAATTTACAATTATTATACATTGTATAACATGTATAGACTCTCCCTTGTATATTAAAGATAAAAGAATGAACATATATATAACAGCTATATATATAATCCTATTTGTACATATTATTAATTTTTCCAATAATTCAAATGCGTACAACACTATGCATGTATAAGAGCTCTTTATTTTTTAAATTTTGGTCCCATGCATCAACCACGCCCTACACAAATAGTCCCAACATTACCACGTTTGATCCCAAAAGAATTCTCGCTTACACAATCATATCAGTCTCAAGTCTATAAGCAATTTACAACCAATTCAAGTCCGTCAAATTAAAATGTGCATAAATATTCAAGTAGGTTTCTTGTTAATTCGAATTAACATGAACTCTCTTTTATGATTTCATACTAGTTATGAATATATACTAACACGGTAACACTATTATGCAAATACACTATTATCACTTTTTAAAAAAGACTTAATTGCCAAAAAAAAAAAAAAACACACAATCTTTTTAAAAATTGCAATTTAACCTCAATTTTTAATTTTTGATACATAAACTCCCGCTTTGACAATCTTTTACAAATCGAGCCCGCACTCACAATTATTGTTTAATAACTTGTTAATTTATACTAAAAACTCATAAAGATCGATCGGAATGCTTTTATCATATATATATATATATATATATATATATATATATATATATATATATATATTCACCAAAAATTAGCAAATCCCGGAAAAAAATAGCAAAATCAGAAAGTGTATAGGCTAAATCAACAAGTTTTCAGCATATTATATGCCCATGAGTTCGATTTGCAAAAGATTGCTAAAGTGGGGTTTTATTTATCAAAATTCAAAAGTTGAGATCAAATTGCAATTTTCAGGTAGTGATTTTTTCTACAATTAAACCTTTAAAAATGAAAATGCTTAATTTTTAAACGGTGACACCTCATAACACAACAATAATACTTGAAGAAAAAGAGTTCGCGTGGAAGAACAAAGATACACCAAAGCATATTACAATGCATCATATGAATTAGTATTCATCTCTTGGTGAGACATATTTATTAATGGAATAAGATGTCTCACACAAACCATCAAATTAACAATGTAAAAGTCAAATATTAACAACATCTTTAATTATATCTAGAGCCATCTCCCTTAGATTTGGGGAACACGGGAATTAATTGTCACATGCAAACATTAAAATAAAATCAATAAACCCTATGGAAAAAATGATATCTTTCTCTCTCCCCCAGTAGTGTATATATATATATATATATATATATTACGTCATTTCGTGCTTGTGATGTGAACATCAAAATAGTTCTTAAAAATGGAAAGAACTATTTCAAAGTTATTTGTTATTCCATTTTTATGTCTTACTTTGCTACTTGCAACATTAATTCATTGCCAACAATTAGTTCGTTGTATGTTCGTTTTTGGGGATTCTATGTTTGATAATGGAAATAACAACAATCTTATTACAAGGGCAAAAGCGAACTATTTCCCTTATGGAATTGATTTTCCCGGCGGTATCGCGACAGGAAGATTCAGCAATGGCAAAAATTTACCTGATTTTCTCGGTTCTTTTTCTCATATACTTTTTTTTACAACTTTTAGGATTAATTTTATTTTCTAATATATATAGGGAAAATTAATTTTTTTTTTGTTCTATAAATAATTTACACCCATTTTTATTATTGGTCTTGCTAACTTAAGGATTTTGATTTTGGTCCTATAATTTATAAAAGTTGGGACTAAAATGTCGAATTTTTATAAGTTACAGAACCAAAATCAAAATCTGTAAGTTAAAAGGACCAAAATCAAAATTGGTGTAAGTTACAGGACAAAAAACAAATCAATTTTCGCATGTATAGGGAATATATATTTATATATATATGGAGAGTAGTAGCTAATTAATTGTTGATCCATGCAGCCGAATTCTTGGGCTTCGCTAAATTCATTCCACCCTTTGCAACTGCAAATAGTGTAGAGATTATTAAAGGTGTAAATTGTGCATCGGGAGCATCTGGAATTCTCGATGACTCCGGTAAAGATCAGGTAATGAACTATGGATTATTGTGTAATCACTAATACACATTTGAGCTTGGATAAGCTGTGAAAAATGACCTTGGAGAGCGGTGCTCTCCAAGTAACAGCTGTCCAAGCTTGGACAGCTGATAAAAAATCGTTGTCCAAGAAATCGCACTTGGACAGCGGTTTTCAACCGCATTACAAGATTGGTCTTGGACAGCGGTTAATAACCGCTGTCTAACATAATATTTTTTTATAATTTTGTTTATTATGTTAGATAGACAGCGGTTATTAACCGCTGTCCAATATTTTTTTTTTTAATTATTAATTTATATTTTAAAAATCCTATAATAAAACTATAAACCAAAACTTATATATACGTCCAATACCATAAATCATAAACAAAAAATCCTATAATAAAACCATAAACCAAAACTTATACAACATATATATATCAAAACATCAAATAAATAAACATATACATCATGAAATAAATAAACATACAATCATAAACATACGTCTAATACACCAAAAACATGAAATATATATCATCACAAATATATAATTTAATTACATGCTACCAAAATTTCAAACAACGATCACTCAATATCGTATGAATATAAGAATCGATTGTAAAGGTACCCCGTCCAATCGTTTTTCCATTTCTCCAGTCTTTTCTTAGAGTAAGACTTGAGCTCACGTTCATAGACAAACTGCAAACAACGGATCAATCAATATAGTATGAATTTTTATTCAATCAATAATAATTTAAATAAATCGATAAATTGACTTACATTGAGAAGAATGTTCGTTAGAGAAGCGAGGATTATATCTTCAATAAAGCAACACACAAAATGTTCACAATATTCATTATCTCGTTGCCTCGGAACCTGTTAATTACCAATTATAATCACGTATTACAATTATGATTTCTTTCTATTAATTTGATAATTTACTAAATTAAATTTACCTTAATGTTAATCCAGTTCACTTTATTTAACTTAGATCTTGAACCTTGACTCTAAAGGCGACTCCGATACATCGTCATCACACTATTATTATTATAATTAAAAAATAAAAATAGATTAAATATGCATAATTTTAAAAGTAAAACAAATCATTGTATAGAATATTAAAAATGAACTTACGCTTCCATATATGAAACGAGATCAGGGCGATTTGAATAAACTTCATCCTGAGCTGGGTCCATAAAATACACACTTAATGTATTGGTTCCTATATTATATTGAGAATATTAAAATTAACTGAAAATTTAGCATATATATGTGCAAATATTATAAACATGAATACAAATTTTAACGGAATGTTTATCACTCACCCCACATTTGTTGGCCAAAAAATGAGATGATCGCTCCCAGTTTGATTCAGCATATGATTAACTAACCCATCCATGGTCTGTACCCTATCACCCAATATGCAAGACACCTAGGGGGAGACGAAGGAATACATTCCACTTGCTCGGACATCTCTGGAGAGATATACCTCACCCAAATATCTTTAACCAACATATATACGCTAATTAATATTTAAAAAGAAAATTAAACAATACAGAAGTGAATATTGAGAATTAGTAAACACATACCTAAGGTAAAGGGCTATGGTGGTTGCACTCAACCACTCGTCATTCAAGACTTCGCGCACATGTTCCTCACTGACGAATTCTTGGAAAGTATTCTGATGAAAGTGAGCAAGCATGGGAACTGTGACGATCTCGAAAGCATTAGACGATACCATCCGGTGCACCCTAGACTGTACATAATCATCGTGATCTAAGTCTCCAGTCATGGGATAACCAAGTCGAGCCCAGATGGAGTCCCTCGTTCTCCCCCTCTGACTGTCTACGACACCCCTCGATTTCTCTTTAGCCTTTTGTGGTGATTTCTTCCGAGGCATTTGTGGTGTCGGCAGATTCTACAATTAATTTGCAATATTATTTAGAACCACAAATAAGATAATGAACTTTAATAACATATATTTTACCCTCATGGTGCTAGAGACCAAGTTGCTTTCGGCCATTCGATGAAGTGCCCATCGCCGTTCCGATCGTGGACGGCTTCATCGATTGGTTTTTGGCATTGAATCCTCTTGTCCGATTACGGGTACATCGAGTGTGACCCTCACTTAAATCGGGAGTGATGGGATGACCATGAATCATTCCATGGGAGCTGTGGTAACGCGTTCTGTGTCCACCAACCGATCGGGATCCTCCAAATAAAAAGGTAAAAAGGTCGTTGGTACATTGAATAAGATATTTAGTTAGAAAATTTTAATACACTAGTTTTTAATTAAAACAAATGTGAGACATGCATATCTGATATCTGAGAGACGTTTTGAAGTGCCTCAATAAAGTCGTCCCTAGGGTTAGCTGAAAACATAACATTAGCGACACTATGTTCACAGCTTGCTCCACTCGACGACATTCCGTGGCTCGTTCTTCTCTCGGACCTCAAACGTTCCACATCTTTAGACAACTTGGCAACTTGTTCCGTTAGTATACCCACCATATTCATGGCTTGAAGTCCAGGTGCCATTGCTAACGATGTCTTCGTCACGCCATATCCTACACTCCGTAAGCGGCCGGGATGCTCCTGGCGACCTATAGCCCGTCCAAACAGATCATCAGGGCCGATAATGCGGATGTAAAGGCGTCATGGTGCGAGATAGACGCTCCCGAATCACAAAAAATAAAAGATTATTATTTAATTATTTGTTTATAAATAATAGTTTGTAATTGAAAGATAAATTAATGGATAGATTACCACTCCTTCAATGATGCGTTGTGCACTGGGATCGTGAATATTCCCGTCTCGACCCTTTCTGGTAGTCTGAAATAAGTCGAAATGGGTAACAATAGGCTCACTCTCTCCAGCTTTTTTTCTTTCTTCTTTCTACGATAGTGATGAACGTGTCCCTTTATTAGATAAAAATTAGGATTTTGATCTCACCATATTTTCTCTTATTCGTGCATAACCTTTGTTCGATCCACGATATCGCGCCTCCATCGACTTGGCTTGATCGCGATTTTTATTACTTCGATTCTACAGTATAATAGAAATATGATAAACACTAAAAAACTTAGGGCATTAGAAATTGAGGAAATAACATTGATCAATTTTTTTCGAAATCATCCTCCATAGCTCGCTTCACAAACTCCTCCCAAAGATGGAGCCACCATAGGGCTATTCTGATACGCCGGAGGCGGACTAGCCGAGTAAAGACCAGTTTCCGGATCTCGTGTGTTACTTCTCAACCAAGTCCAAAAATTCTTGGCCATTACTCCAAACTTGTGACAATATTTGCTTCTTCTTTGTGTGGTCAAGACCTCCGAATGTAGTCTATCGCGATATAACATAACAATTTAGTAAATTTAAGGGTCATACTACAACTTTCAATAAATATATAATTAACATACCGTAAGTTCGTCCCATAATCTTTTTCTTCAAAGGAGTTTGGGTTTTAGTTACGCCTGATCCCTGGTCGGCAAAGACGATAGGGATCACGCCTCGATCGCAACTCCAATGTAGAAGGACAACGACTCACTCTCTTTTTTCTATTGTTCATCCCAAACTCATTGAACGATAAGCGCAATAACATAGTATTTAATTAGGTTCAACGATCAATCAATATATTTATCGATTTCAAACTGTTCAATTGTAATAAAATTACCTGAAGTGTTTTCCCTTTGCTACGAGCTCTCTTAATAGATGACATGGTGACTATACCCCGAGTGCGCTTCTCGGAGCTGCTAGTGGTGGTGGGAGCATCAGTGTCACACTCTCTCAAGTCATCAGGATGATGTCGATCATATGCACCATGATCATATGCGCCATGATCTCCATCTGAATATCCATCATCATCTCCATCATCTCCGGGATATGGCAAACGAGACATGATCCTGTAAAGCAGAAGAAACAATATTAATTAAACAAAAAACAAACAATATTCAAAACTATGCTTAAATCCTCACACAAGCATATTATCAAACACCTTGAGTGCATCAATTGTTCATATCTAAATTAGCATAAAAAATCAAGTCAAGCCACACAATATGTATTCATCTCAAACAAGTTGTTCATCTCTAACACTAACAACATTAATCCTAATAAATTAACACTAATTTATGTTTAAATCCTCACACAAGCATATTATCAAACACCTTGAGTGCATCAAACACCAATATATATACAACAATATACATACACCAATACATATAACATGATATATATACATCAATATACATATATACACCAATATACATACACCATACATACAATTAAACAAAGCCACTAACAACAATTAAACAAAGCCACACAATATATATATATATATATATATATATATATATATATATATATATATATATATATATATAAACAATTAACAATATATAAACCAAGCATCAATTGTTCATCTAACAACAATTAATCCTAACAAATTAGCTAATTAATCAAACCAAACACAATTATATAAACATTTAATCCTAATATATATATATATACTAACATATATATACATATACACAATATTAATTCTATATATATATATATATATATACTAACATATATATATACATACATATATATATATAGAAAAGAAAAATTACCTATGGAAGGAGAAAGCTAGGCGGCGGCGGCGGCGGCGGTAGGGGAGGACGCGCGGCGGATGGTTCGATTTGGGGGAGAGGGAGGAGGAGGCTAGGGCTTCTGGTTCGCGATTTGGAGCTAATGGGAAGGCGATAATGAGGTGGAAGGGGAGAAAGCTGGCGGAGTTCGATTTAGGGTAGAGGAAGGAGGCCGGACTTCGATATCAGCTGGTTTAATTCACGATTTGGGGAAAATTTTCTTTGGTTCGCGATTTGGGTGTATATATATTAATTATCCGACCTCTTGGACAGTGGTTCCGAACCGCTCTCCAAACTATGCCCTTGGAAAAGCGGTTCAAAACCGCTGTCTAAAACATTGCACAGCGGTTCTAAACCGCTTTCTAAGTGTTGTACTTGGACAACGGTTTTGAACCGCTGTCTATTTTTTTTTTAATTAAAACCGCTCTCAAATTCGTAGCTTGGAGAATTTTTAAAAAAAGGGTCACAAAGTGTTGTGCAAGCTTAAATGTGTAGTAGTGAATGTATGCAACTGCAAATGGTACGGAAATTACCTAATGTGAATTCATATTTTATTTGTGAAATTATTTTTAAAAAATTGGTGTTAATATCTATATTTCTCACCTGCCCTTGCACAACCTATACTATATTCGGTGAAACCCATTAGTATGGTGGGTAACACTCATGTGAACCAGGTTCATACATGAACTCTATTATTGTTATGTGTAAAAATTATCACTGTTATGCACAAAAACTTTTACTGTTTAAAAGTATAAAGCATTTTTTACACAATGATTATTTTTGTACATAACAGTGCTAGTTTTTATACATATCAGTGAGAGTTTTTGTATGTAACAGTGATACTTTAATAACCGAGTTCATAAAATGAATCAGGTCTATACAAGTTTTTGTCTAGTATTGTTTAAAAATTCCACATATACATAAATACATTAAATATTGACGGCCAATGCTGCAACGAAAATAGGCTCAATTCTTTTGGTAGATAAATTTTCTTAGCCCAATTCAACCTTTTCTATAGGCCATTTGAGCTGATCGGTCAAAGGGTCCGAACTCATTTCAGTGTAAATAAGTTGAATGTTTCAAAAAAATAAATTGTACATTTTAAAAATACATTTGAATTGCATTGGTTAGCTGATGTATGCAAGATTTTGTCTCTTATATATTTTATCATTTTTTTAATTATTTATAGAGTTAGATTTTAGACATTATCATATTTGATTGTTTAATGAATTAATCTCACATATTAACTTTCAGCATTAAATCTTGAATGTGTAGAGTGTTCTTTGCAATAGTAATGACCCTGTGATATTTTTTTATGAAACTAATTTTAATAATTTCAATTTGAAATGCCCTACGTGTATTTAATTGTCACACCTGTGTATTTAATTGGAGTATCATTTTATCATCGACAAAGCCAATGAAAAAAAAAATTCTTTAAGGCATATTTGGACCTTGAATGAGTGGAATGGAGTCGAACACACAAATATTAAGCTTGTTAAAAACGTTATTGAGCTTTTGAAGTTGTGTTTGAATATTATTGATTATTAATTAGTCAAGTCGAGTTCGAACGAGCTTTAATCAAGTCGAACGATCAAATAGTCATTCTGACACTTATTACTTTTTTATTTTTTTTTTTTTGTGTACTTATCAAGCTCGTGACGAGCTAAAAAAACTTCATCAAAGGTATAAAATAGATGTTCCAACTTGTTTGATATCCATGACGAACTCAACTCGAATGATTTTTTATTGAATGATCTTGAATTAAATTTCGAATAATTTGGTCTGATTTTCATACTCCGACGAAAATTACAATGTGTATTTCATATATTAAAAATATCATTTATATGAACGGATCCAACCACTATAAAGAAGACAAAAACTTGTATGAGACGATCGATCTCATACATGAAATGTGGTATAAACTAGCACAAATCAACATCAATTCCTTCCAAAGTGTCATAGCGTCATACCAAATTATGCTCAGTCTCATCGTGAGACTGTCTCACACAAGTGTGACTCCTACAAGAATATCAATGAAGTTAAATTGTGATCGTTACCGAGAAAACACATTAAGTACAAGGCAAATCTTGTATGCACCAGATGCACCGTGCAACTTAAGTGCATTTTTTAAATATACAACTTGTTTTTTTGAAACGTACAACTTGTTTAAATTAAAACGTTCAATTTATTTTACACTGAACAAGTTGAATATTTTAATGCAAATAAGTTGAACGTTTAGGAGACCTACTCTAAGAACAATAGGTGAGAAAATACAATTTTAACATATTGACTTATTAATTATTCATTTTGTTGTATTACATTGTAAAAATATGGTATGGTTCACATGTATATCAATAGGGTGAAAGAATAAGCATGAACATGCAGCTGGAGAATCATGGAACCATAGTTTCTGAAATTCCGCGTATGCTTGGAAATGCGACTCTCGGTGAAGAGCATCTAAAAACGTGTTTATACATCATTGATATTGGAAATAACGATTACATCAACAACTATTTATTGCCCCAATATTTCCAATCGAGTAGTATGTACACACCACAACAATATGCAGATCTACTAATCAAACATTACACTCAATTACTTATGGTTAGTATTTAATAAGATTTTTGTCAATTCGGGACCTGAGAAATAGTAAATTTATTAATTAGTGGCCGACTTGAAAGATTTTTCCTGCCAATTTGAGATCTGAAAAGTAAAAAATTTAATATTATTTGAGACCTAAAATAAACATATACTATTAACTTAAGACTTACAATTAAAATTTTTAAGATCATGTACGACATCTTCTTCTTATTGTTTATAACCTTATTTATTTATATACATAATTATTTTCTTATTCGTACTTTCTTATTTTATTTTCTCCACTTGCGTGAAATTAATTTATTTTTCTTTTTTTCGAATTGTAAGGTATAAAATATATGTAGATAACTAGAAACTATAAGATGTCAAATATAACCGATCTTAAATTGTTAATTTTACATTGGTACTTTTTATCGTTTTAGGTCTCAAATTGATAATTTTTATTATTTAGGTCTTTCAGGCCCAAATTAATAGTTTTACTATTTTTTTAAGTCTTAGATTGATAAACTCATATTTAATATAAATTGATATATCTGTTCTTGCTAAATATATGATTCATTATTATTTTATAAATGTCGTAGATATAAATATATTTCTTAAGATTCATATTTAATATAATTATTTAGAGAAAAATTTATATGTGACGGTCTCATATGAAACATGAAGATTAACATTTTATTATCCAGAATCGGGCCTCGTTTAGATATAAGGAATTAATTAATTAACTGAAATTCGCGCTGCAAGAGTACTGACCTATAAAGACAGGAGCTTTGTTATTATAAGTCAATTTTCTTGTAGTAACCGCCTATATTTTCTGCCACCGTAGGATTGAAATATTCATCAATAGATGTAAGGGAAGATTAAGGGATTTAAACCAAATTCGTCTCATAATTTTCCACCTTTGAAATGGTCCGTAACTATCAACATTTTCAATTTAGTCCCATAAGTATTCAATTTGTTCCAATTTAGTCCTAAACCGCTGCAGATCGATCAGAAACACCCAAAACGATGTCATTTTAGTTGAACACACGCGACTAAAACCACGTCGTTTTGGGTGTTTTTGGTCGATCTCCAACAGTTTGGGACTAAATTAGAACAAATTGAATACATGTGGGACTAAATTGAAAAAAATCATAGTTATGGGACCATTAATTTAAAAAAAAAGTGAAAAATTATGGGACAAATTTGGTTTAAATCCCGGAAGATTAACGACCTTTATTTTGCTTTGTTTTTACAGACATTGTACAACTATGGAGCAAGAAAAATAGCTGTATTTGCTCCAGGAAAAACAGGTTGTGCACCTGAAGTTCTGTTGAAATTTCCCAGCAATGAATCTGGTTGCAATACTGCCATAAATAACATGGTGCAGCTGTATAGTAACATGTTGAAGCCACTTGTAGAAAGCTTCAACACCAATCTCCCAAATGCTAGATTTATCTACCTAAATCTTACCAGCATAGGATCCGGAGATCCTTCACTCTCGGGTAAATTGATTTTATTTTTGGGTCGTTTTATATCCATCTTCGATTTTATTTTCCATGTTAATTCAATCTTCGATTTGTTTCACTCTAGTATGGTCTCTTGTAATACACTGGAGTTAAATATCAAGAATCGTCCTGCTACTTAGATCGAGAGTCTTGTATGTTTTTAGGACCAGAATTGAAGAAAGTAAAAACATATAGAACTAAAATTTAAGTCATGTACGTTTTACTTATTCAATTTTGTTTATTTTTTGTGTTCAATTTTCGTCCGGCATATCTTAATTTACTTTGTTCAATTTTAGTTCAAAAGTACCAAAAGAACTAAAATTTTAAAAGCAACAAGATACAGGTCGACTATAATTTGACACGACCTAAGTTACATGACGATTCTTCATTTTAACTCTAATACATGCTTAATAGCACGTTTGATGATGGGTTTTAGGTTACACTTTGCGACACTATATACATTCGAGAATGATTTCTAACTGAAATTTTGTTTGACCAACTCATACTAATTGATGAACAAATTAAACAATCTTAAACTAACAATCTAAGTTCAGTAAGGGGTACTGTTTGCAAGTGATTATATTTTTGGAGGAGCGATTTTAATTGATTTGTGTGGAAAAATGAAAGGCACATGAACTAAGACAACGTCGTTTCATCAATTCCGACGAATTTGGGACGAAAATGGTACAATTCGCGTAAAATTAGAATTAATTTCATTCATCAATCTTTTTTTGGGACCAATTTTAAAAAATGTGAAAAGTTATAAGACTATTTTGATTCTATCCCGATTAAATTTTAATTTTTGAGAAAATTATAAAGTTGGTGATATATATAAATATTTTGTTATCTTCAGGAACATCAGAGTTGACAGGACTATGTGATGGTGGTAAATTACCATGCTACAACAGAAAAGAGCATGAATTTTGGGATAAATATCGTATTACACAACATGTTGATTTCATATTGGCTCAAAGAGCATACCATTCATTACTACCTTCGGATGCTTATCCTTATGATATCTTTCATCTTGTTCAATAAATTGCTTGGGATGGGATAATTAATTCCTCTCGTACCAATTGGAAAAGGTGCTAATAAAACAGCAATCAATAAAATAAATTGTCGTCATGTGATTTTTTATTGACAAAAACTTTCTCTTTAATTAGTTGTCTAAAATCCATGTACCATTTGTTTCGTAAAATTTATCGCTTTTGACATTTTGTATAGAATTAAGAAACGTATATATATATATATATATATATATTTTTAATTACAATTGAGAAATGCATACGTTAAAACTCACAAGATTAAGTCTATAGATGCATTTATGTTAATCACAAAGTCTCAAAGCAATTTTGTACGTAATTAATTATTACAAGTTTATGTGGTGAATATTTGGCTTAAATCCAACATGACAAGATTCACAACTCATCTCATCTTTGTCCTTTATAAACTACAAATATTGGGCCTTGTGGACTTTTCAAGAATTGAGAAATATTACTACGTCACATTGCAGCCCATATGCATATATATTACTCGTTCCATCCCAAACTTAATGGTAAAGTTACTTTATCACTTTATCACATAAAATATTAATAAATAACTATTTTTACCCCCAATTATTCATCACTTTATCATATAAAATACTAATAAACAACTCTTTCTATCCCATTATTTTATCATTTTATCACTATTCCACTAAATCTTTATGCAAATTACACGATTGAATTGAAAAAAAAAGGAAAATTGAGAAGGAATTTCATACAAAAAACCTAATTAATTAAGTGCAGATAGAGGGATAGAACCCAAAATATTATCATAATTTTTCACCTTTTTTATAATAGTCCCAAAAAAATTTGATGTACGAAATTAGTTTCAATTTTACGTGAATTGTACCATTTTCGTTCCAAATTCGTCGAAATTGATGAAACAACATCTCTTTTGGTCATGTGAGCATCAATTTGGAGATTTTCGGCTGAAATGCATGACCAAAAACGACGTTGTTTCATCAATTACAGCGAATTTCAAACGAAAATGGTACAATTCGCAAAAAAATTGGATCAAATTTTGTACATCAAACTTTTTTAAAATTATTTTGAAAAATGTGAAAAGATATCCGACTATTTTAAATTATATCCCCGCATATAGATAAATAATGAAAATTTACACAAACACAACATTAATTGCACAGCATATTGTATATAGTACATTATTACAAATAAACTTAATTAAGCATGTACTCATGTCAACCCTAACTTAGTTCACCGATTAACAATACATACAGACAGGAAGTGGTTATACAGTACAAATCATCAAACAAGAACATACAACATTAACATAAAAAACCAATTAATAAATATAACAACAGTTTAGGATACATTATGAAGCATGTTATATATATAGATATATATACTGCTTCCGATGATATTTTCTCATCACTGCAACCATCACATCAGCTGTCAAGATAATAATCAAACAAGATAATTGAGATGATTTTTCGTGAATCTTGATTTTTAAATATTTTTAACTGAAACGTGAATAAAGATATAATTTCATTTTTTGTCCTGTAACTTAGGTATATTCCAAAAGAAAACATAATTTCATCAATTTTAATCCAAATGTGTCCTAATTTAATCATTTTTTGACGAATTTCTTTCATTTTTCTTCCTTATATCAGTACTGAATTTTGTAAAAATAAAGGATTAAAAGGGGACGCGGGTGGACCAAAATTGATAATGTATAAAAAAAAAGACTGAAATTGGTCAAAATTGAACTAAAATTAGTGATTTTTTTTTTTTTTTTTTAAATAACCTTTAATTACAGGACGAAAAATGAAATAACTGACACGAATGAAAATAGAGAATTATCTTACACTAACTGAAGAGGTGGCTGGTCTTGTCTATGGTAATCGTTGTTCAACTGGAGGCCGTTGATTTGAAGATAATCGCGGGCATCAAACGACTGAGATTGAACGAGCTCGTGATACTCGGAACTCCCGGGCATCAAGTTCATGTGTTGTTGTTGCTGTTGCTGCTGCTGCTGGCCTGTCTCAGTTTCAGCAATCTGCATTACATTACACAAATTACTGTTTATGAGAGAGAGAGAGGGGGATGAGAGAGAGAGGGAAGGGGGAGAGAGATTGACCTTTGCTCTAAGGTACTGATTGCTTTGATGTAAGTAAATCTCCTGCTGGCAAAATGATTATAACACAAAAAATACATATTGAATATTAAAAATTATATATAAAATTGTGATTAAATCACTAAATTGTCAAAAGTTATGAACAAAAATAAGGGTTAATGGCATAAAACATCACAACTAATTTTTTTTTTTTAATTTCAATTACAATGTATACTTTTAAAACTTGAAATTTGATACACAAACATTTTAAAGCTTGTAAGTACATATTATTATTGTTTCAATTTAATCACAATTTTTTACTCCCTCCAACTCATTTTATTTGTTGTTTAAAGATGTTTCACACAAATTAAGAAAGTTATTAAATAAAAATAAATATACGATTCGTATAGTGTGACATTTTTACCATTTTATTTATGTATATTATCATTTAATGTTACAAAAAAATAAGTACAAGAGGAAAATTAGAATGACGTTTAATTCTCCTAAATTAGTGCAAAATGGCTATCACTTTGGGTCAAAAATCTTTTTCTAGAATGACAAATAAATTGGGTCAGAGGGAATAATTATTTATAATTTTATAAACTGTCATGTCAGCAAACCGCCAGAAAATATAAAAATTATTGTAATTGAAAAAAAAAACATGAGGAGGTGATTTAATTTGTAATTAACCTAGAAATAATACATTACTTACCCTCTTTTGCATGTACTCAATTTCAGCAAATAGCAGCTCATTCTGTGATATGCAGAGAGGGTCATATGTCAATAATCAAACTCATCAAACTAATTAAATAAACCTATTAAAAAAAAGTTGATTTAATTTGCAAATTAATTACCTTCTTTGATCTGATTTTGCCAATCCCTTTCTCAACCCTGCTCTCCAGATTCCTGAGCTCCCTCAGATTCAGAGCCCCCAAACATTCACCAAGCATATTCCTATTTCCAAATTCGAATAATTAATTTCATTAATTATACAATAATTAAAGCAAGGTCATATAGGGAAAAAAAAACTGAAAAAATTACCTGTTATGATTCTGCAAATTACTGATTTGTGCACGAAGTTTTGATGATTCCTTCTGGTAATACTGCAATAGGAATTGTTGAAAAGTGATACATTGCTAGGAATTGTTGAAAAGTGATACATTGCTAGGAATTGTTGAAAAGTGATGCATTGCCTAATTAAAGTTTAACAAATAGGAATTCTGAATTTTAACAAGTGTACATTGCCTAATTAAAGTTTAATACTTATGTTATGAAATAGGAAAAGTAAAACATAAAAAGTGATACTAATATGACATGATAAAAAAAATCCACGAAAATATGAAGATAGATATTGTTGAAGAAAATGACATGAAGTTGAAAAAGTAAAAAAGAATGAGCAGAATGTGTACTAACCTGAGTATTGGCTTCAGAAATAGAGCCATTATTTGAGGAATCTGAGGATGCTTTCTTGTACCTCTCAATAGTTGCTTTAACACTGTATTAACAATCAAAGAAGAAGATGTATTAACTATACAGTATTACTTCTTATACATAAGGGTATCAGTATTACTTCTTATACATAAATGTTGGGATTTGTTAAAATAGAGAAATTTTGTTTTATCCCGCATCGAATTGTATCAAAAGTGAGAACACTTCCTAATCCTATTTAAGAAGTCTTAATCTGTCCCACATCTGGTTGTGAGAAAAGTTGATTTAATGTTATTTAAAAAGCCTATCAGTTTTGATACAAGTGCATCAGTCGGTTTCGGCACTGGGCTTATTAATTTAGGCCTAGTTGGTTAGGGATTTATATATTCCCATACGATCTGTATATATTGTTGTTGAATCTGAATAATATACAAGATCCTCTCTTCTGCTCGTGGACGTAGCTATCAAATTGTTAGTGACCCACGTAAAATTTCATTGTTGATTTATTTATTATTTTTATATCTTTCTCGCATCATTGTAACAATAAAAGTATTAGTTTGGAAAAACAAATATTCCTAACTCTTATCTTCATACACTGCATATACACACACAAATACATATCATTGTATTCCTTACAATTTTAGATCTTAAATACAATCTTCATTTGCAAGCAATAACTATATAAAATATTTAATCAGCATACAAGATTTTATATACTTAAACTATATTGAAAGATGAAAACTATTTGCAATAGAAGAATCTGACTTAGTTCATTCAACCACTTAACTATTCATTACATTTTCATTTTTTCCCTTTTGTGGGTTATTTTGCTTATCCTATTCATTCTGTTTTGGGTTGTTTGTTTGTTTATTATTCTGTCCAAAAAGTGATTGACAAGTTTATTTAAGTCTGATGTTATCATGTCCACTCAAAGTGTCTATGTGACATTATTTAATGTGAAAAAGAAAAAGGAAATCAAAAAGTGAATAAATTAACTCTCTCATTTCTGAGTGTTCTGCAACCTTAATATCTTCGAGCCACTGATTGGCTGCCCCTGCCAAGCTGGCAATATCATTGGCTCAAATTTCTATGGAACAAACTTTGCAAAACCTCCTATTATATTATGGTTAATGCGGCTTCAATTCAATTTTTCAATCATACACATAGTTATATACTCCATCGATCTCATGATTACTGTAACACTTATCTTATTTGAACATTCCAAAATTACCGTAATACTCTCAAAATGAAAATAAACATAATATTCATACACTCATAATACCCTTATTTTATTCTACTCAAACCCATTAAAATCCACTTTATTTGATTTGAGGCCTATTTTTGGTGTTGCAATAATTTTGGGACGGAGGCAGTAGGTCTTTATTAGTGTAGGATGAATAAATATCTAGTTGAAAAAATCAATTAATAATATTAGTCAGTTGTGGATTCATAATTTTAAAATTTAGAAGCACCAAAAGTAATTAATAGGACTAAATTTAAAAGTAAATTGGGATACAAATATTTTTTTAACATTAGATATTAATGTAAATATTTCAGTTAGGGCATGTTTGCTATTGAAATTGTAATAAGTGAAGAAGGACAAATACACCCACTTTAATAACTAAAAATATATTTATACCCGCTTAAATAAGAAAAAAAACAATATACCCATTACATATTTTCCATCCAAATATAACCTCAAATTTTGAAATGGGTGCATCACTGCTCCCCCTACCACAACCATAACCCCTCCCCCATATATTCCAAAATTTAGTTTTCCCACTTGTTAAAATTAAATTCCTTCATTTCACCCTAAAAAAATAATTAATTCCTTCAAATCATTAAAATTAAATTTTAGTCTCACATTACTTTTTTATTTCTTTTAACTTCTATCATTAAAGTTCATCACTCTTTCTGCTGTACTTTATTTTTTTTTCCTTTTTGACATATCATAAAAATTATTATTGGTATTAATTGATAAATACTAAATATCCTAATTATTAGTAATTACTAATAAATACTAAAATTTATAAAATGTCATACTTCGCAATAAAATAATAATTGGAAGAGTGAAAGTTGGAAGAGTGAAATTGTGGGTCATATGGGTAGATTTTTTTTTTAATAAGGTTATATAAGTTCTTTTATTATAAAATGGGTAGATTTCTTGTTTTTATAAAAATAGGGTAGATAACTTTAGAATAAAAAGTGGGTATATATTGTTGATTTTTCCTTGTAATAATAGGTCATACATTAAGACAAAAAATGTAAAAGACGGTCTCATAAATGAGACAGGGTACAACCTAACACAAATCAATACCCTCTTCTCTCAAAATATTAAAGTGTCAATGTCCAAACTATGCCCCATCTCATGTGATTTTGTTAGACAAATTTTGGGCAAAAATCAATAGGTTGTTACACTAATAGTAAAATACATGCAATACTGGCGCATGATAAATAAGAACAATTTTAGGAATGATACAATTTTTTTATCTAATGTATATTCATTATATTGTACTTTCGGTGATACTTAACTCATTTAATCATTTCTCCTCTAGTTTATTTTTAGTTTTCTGAACTTTGTACTTTCAACTTTCAAATCTTTAATTTATATTATTCACATACATTTTTTATTTTTCACACCATTTGCTCCTAATATCTGTTATTTTTATAAAAAAAAAATGTAAATTGTATAAAGTTATAATATAAAAAGCTTAAAATGTACTTAAGGGTGTTTGCTAAAAATTTATGCTTTTGAAGAAGTGATTAAGATTAGTGATTATAAAAAAATTGATTAATAGTGGAAGTTGATAGTGTTCGTTAAATAATTCAAAAAACAATTGATAGTATTTTCAAAAAAGTTAATAGTATTAAAAAAGGCTAATTAATTACTAAAAATCTTAATCAACTTTTAGCTTATAGCTTTTGATAGCTTGTTTAATCTAATAAAAGAGAAACAAAACACTTCAAATTGTTCATGCACATAATTTTAGATGAATATCCCCCTTTATTTTGTTCGAGAATACTAGGAGATAATATGCGTAAAAAAAAAAAACGTACACAAATTAAGCGTTAAAACCTTAAAAATGTGTTATAAATGTGTGTAGAAGATAAAATGAAAAATTACTCCACGATGCCTACAAAAGATCCATTCTATATTTCTAAAATTTATTACCCACAAATATACACCTACAGTGTGTGTGTGTGTGACAAAAGCTAAATTAAAGAGATGGTGAAAAGTGAAAACTATTTAAAATTCAGATTTCTGAGTAGTTCAGAACCGTCATCTTACGCATGGAAACAACCAAAAAGAGTTCAGAATTTCAGAACTCTCCCATTGGTGTGCAGTGTCCGTACATATGTCTCACCTACATATACATACACACATGTATGTATAATGTGTATATAGACGTCGAATATTTTTAAAAATGAAAATATGAAGTTTCCCAAAATGGAAACTCGTGAGATGATAAGTCATTAAAGAGGGCATAATGAGGGAACCAAAACAGGAAAATGAAGAAAAGGAGAGATTTTCATTGGTTCGCCACTCCCTTTCTCTTCTGTTACTTTCCTCTTTTGGATTTAATAATTTAAATGCTTTTAGAAAGCCGAAAACTGAAATGACACACACAAAATAGGGTTTTTATTTATCACTACGTCCACAAAGCTTTAATGTTAAAAAAAATGGAAATAAAAGTTTAATAAAAATAAATTTATATAATGTGCAAAGAAAGGACAGTTTAATTTTATTCTTTTAATAAAATGAGAGAACAAATACGTGTTTTACAACAAAAATATTTTGTTTTTTCAAGATTTTCATACTCTCAAAACATAAACTATTCAGCACAACATTCAGATTAGGCATAACTATATCAAAGTAGATAATATATGTAATCTGAATTTTTTTTATATTCACCTAATAATTTTTTCTGTAAATACCTTAGAATAAAAATCAAAATAGAAATTTGACGAGTTTCGCCTTTTTCTTCTTTCATTTTTAATAATCTATTATCTTATTTTTCTCTTTATAAATTTTACATAGAAAAATGTTGAAACTCCATTTTAATGTAATAAAACATGTGTGCAACCGAAATGTTGAAAAAATCACAAACTCTAAAAAATATATATATATAAATCACATTATTGTTAACTTGCTTTCCAATGTCACTACTCAATTATATCTTCAAGACAGCATACAAATTAATAACTTCAAACATTCATGAAATTACTTCTAATAAAAAAGACTCAAAAAATAAAAATAAAAAATGAAACATAATCGTGTATGATGTGACCAAATGTTCTCTTAACTGAGCCTAATCTATAAACCTGCTGAATTCTTCTACTAAACAAAAAAACGAAATATCTATACAATTGAAGAGAAGTTGAATAAATAAAGAGAATCAGATAAAAAAAGAAAGAAATCCCATTTCTTTACCAAGAAAATTAAATAAATAAGCAGAATACAGAAAAGGATAATTACTAGGTTTGAATTTGCTAAATAAGAGAAACACCCATCATATTTGGAGTAACATGTTCAGTTCTACGTTTATTTTTCTTTTGGGTTTTTTGTTGGGAAAAAAATAAATTCTTTGTTCTTTTCAACATTTGAGAAAGATAAACAAACATACAAGAACCCTATTTAGGGATTACCACCATAACAATTTTGAGAATTTAGAAAAATTAACCTAATTTGGATTATTAATTATAAAATAAAACTAGTTAATCCCATCCTGATTTTAAACAAAACGTCAAAGAGATGGGTGAAGAACAACAAATCAGAGCTTGACAGGTTGTATCCCACAGTAGAGAGAGAAACAGAAGAGAGAGAGAGAGAGAGAGAACAGCAAAATTCAACAAGAAATGAGCTGATTGATGTAAACTTTCTCCAAAATTAACCTCCAGTTTGCTTCTGTTTGATGTATTCAACAAGAAATCTCTCTGCATTTACAAATTCATGAGAGAGGAGAGAGAAAGGGAGGAGAGAGTGAGGAAGGAGGTTTCAGAGATTGTGAAATTGAGCTTAAATTCACAAAAAGAAAAACCCCAATTTGTTGCTTACAACAAACACTATACTGGTGCAGTTTTGGTATCCCACACAATAGATCTTCCCATTTACCAAAACAATGGACTAAATAGGGATTATAAAAAGAGAAACCCCATAAAGCACAGTGAATGATAAATCAAAATTAGAAACACAATAAATCTATGTCAACCAAAATCCCACGCCGTAAAAAGCCCAAAGAAATATTTCCCAATATTCCAACACACCCTCTGAATCAGACAACAATCCCACAAAATCATACTTCCCCTTTTATACGCCCCTAAAAACAACTTCAAAACACAAAAACCCCTAACAAATTCAAATCAAAATTAACCGTAAATGCAATTTTCGCCCAAAAAATTTCCAGATCTGCAAAAAAATCTAACCGCGAATCACAACGTACCTGTTGTTGGCGTACTCGTAGAGACGGCCGCGCGTGGAGAACACGATCAACGCCACCTCAGCGTCGCAAAGCACCGATAATTCGTACGCTTTTTTCAGCAATCCATTGCGGCGTTTGCAGAAAGTGACTTGGCGATTCGTGGTGTTTTCGATCCGTTTGATTTCGATCTTACCCCTGCCGATTTTCCTCTCGGATGAAATTTCCCTCGATTGATCGCTTTGTAGAGACATTTTTTTCAGCTGAAGAAAGATTAATGAAATTAGGGCTTTTGAAATTCGGGAGAAAATGCAGAAAATGAAAGGGAATTCTGCTACAGTTGGTGTGTATTTAAAGACAATGACTTGACTTACATGATATTTATATATACGTACAAAATCAAATTTATTTTGTTGGCATCATAGTGTATTATACTTGATAGTAATGTTGGAAATAATATAATGATTATTATTTTATTAGGGCTAATCGAGAGGAATTTCTCGTGGTTTGGTTAGAAAATGTTGCGTGAAATTCTTTTTAAATTTGAAAATTGCACGAAACTCTTTAATGGTTTATTAAATCAAATAAATTCTTCATTTTTTGTGAAAAATGAGTTAATAAATTTATCTATTTTCTCTATTTCTTTTATTGTTTTTCTAATCATTAAAATTTTGAAACTATAGTATGAAGAACATAAACGAGAAATATAGAAAATAGATAAAATCCTTAACATTTTTTTATGAATGGATAATTTGCTTGATGTTTTAAACCACTGAGAAATATCGTGTAATTTCCAAATCACAAGATGATTTTGCGCAATATCTACGAGGAAGTTTCTTGCAATTAATTTTATACTCATAATGTGTGTGTATTGATTGGAGTTGATTATGATTATGTTGGCTAAGTCGTGTATGCATTCCGGTGCACCGTGCACTCATAATGTATTTTAGAATCATGCAACTTTTTATAATGAAACATGCAACTTGTTTACACTGAATGTGCAACTATTAATATAGAAAAATAGTTGCACGGTTCACTGTAAACAAGTTGCAGTTTCAGTATTATAAGTTACACTGCTCTAAAATGTACTATTAGTGCACAGTGCACCTGGATACTCATGAGAACCACTCGAATATAATGTATTGATATGATGTGTCACGCAAAATGAAATTGGAAACACCGAATATAAGAGTTGTAAAATTTTCATCTTATACTAAATTAGAAACTAAGAAAGGGACGAGTATTAGCAAATTGTTCAATTATGAGGACCACATTATAGGAAAGTATTTACTGCCCTTATTTATGAGACTTTACCTATAATATACTTGTATATGATGCGAGAGAACATTTGGTAAGAATTTTTCTTTTTAAATAACTTAAGACAAAAGTTTTTAAAGAGTCTGTTTTCAAGTATAACTATTATGCATACTATTACTGTTATATATATAAAGTGTTCCGTCAAAAAAAAAAAAATATATATATATATATATATATATATATATATAAAGTGTCAATACTTAAAAGTTAAATATATTTTAAATTGTGACACTTCATGTGCATAAAAATGACACTTAAAAATGAGAGTTCTCGTGAGATTCATAGGAGACATACTCTTGTTTGATTTATTTAAATTTCACCAAGTCCCATATGCATCTGGTGCATGATTTGATTTAACATGTTTCAGTTATACTAAAAGGCATGCATGTTATTGTTCGTGTATGGGATTTAAATAAAAAAGGTCCCATAATTTTGCACTTTATTAAAAATGTCTCATATATATCACTTATTTCAATTTAGTCTCGTAAGTATTCAATTTGTGCCGATTTAGTCCCGTAGTGCCGGAAGTCGACCAATATCATCCAAAATGACGTCGTTTTAGACGCGTGACTGTCACGCGCCCTTAATTTTCGCTAAAAAATGCTGAGTCCCAATCAAAATTAGGGGCGCATGTATCACACGCCCCAAAAACGACGTCGTTTTTGGCTGGTCTTCGGCGATTTGGGACTAAATTGGCACAAATTGAATACATATGAGACTAAATTGAACAAGTGATATATATGGAACCTTTTCAATAAAGGTGCAAAGTTATGAGACTTTTTTGGTTTAAATCCCTTGTTATACTAACCTGCATGTTTTATTTCACGTTTTCAATCAAATTTAGCATGTATGATTTTGAGCCCGCTTGGTTGGGGGTAATAGAAGTGGGTAATGAGAATTATTTATATTGATATTGCTTGATAGTTTTGATATACAAGCAATGAGAATAGAAGTAAGTAATTGTTTACCCTTGCTCACTCCACCCACCTCATATTATACCCATTGTTGATGTTATAACCAAGCAATAACAATGCAATCAATAATCCCTTAGTGATTGACCCCTCATTGATACCCATTACCATTAACATTCCCTAGTCATACCAAGTGGGCCCTTAATTGTGAAACTTGTTCCCCACATTAATAATTGCACAGATCATTGTACACAAGTTTTATATATCGATGCAACAAGTTACATGATTATAAAATACACTATGAATTATACGGTACACATGATGCATACAAGACTTATAACCTGAAAGAAGTACTTTTGCTAGGATTCCGAATCCATGTTTCTTTTTTCCTCAGTACTTTTACTGATATGGTGATTGTTAATTAGTCGGGCAAACAATAACGACAATGATAACTCAATAGCTAGCAACTCTCAAGTAATTAAGCAATTTAAAAATTAAGAATGAGAGATAATGGTATACTCCCTCCGTCCTATTTCAACACTTTATTTTTTATCGTGTTTTAACGAGCGAGTTGTTTATTAGTATTTGAAATGATAAAGTGACTTTTAAAGAGGGGTATGATAGATCTATTTCTCCTTTATTATATGTCTTTTAAAAAATTACTTTATCATTTTAAATATTAATAAAAAACTCGCTCGCTAAAACACGAGAAAACAGTAAATGTGAAGCTTCAAATGGCACGGAGGGAGTATACACTATACACAAGATGAATGAATAATATTATATCTTCTTCTAGCATTAAAATATAAATGTATTTAATTATGTAATATAGTTAAAAATTAAAAAAAAAAGGGTAAAAAATGATGTGAAATTGAAAACGGTCTGATTTGATCACTTCACAGTATTCTGAATATCTGATACCTTAATATCATCGAGCCACTGATTGGCTGCTCTTGCAGAGCTGGCACTCATTGGTCATAATGAACTTAAATGGCACCCTATTTTACAATGGTTAATACTATTAACTATAGTACTATAATACCTTATATCTTTAAGCCCTATACGTACATATTGTATGCTCTTACATATATATAAGCAGTCACACAAATTGAGAGTGAAGTCACTTGACAAGAAAATGATTTTTTTATGAGACACGCTTGCATGAGACCGTCTCATGGTGAGACGGGATATAAGTTGGGATTAGCGCTTTAACATTTTAGGAGGGGTGGGTGTAATTTGTGCTATGTTGTACACCGTCTCATGCATGAGACCGTATCATATGAATTTTTGTCTTTTTTTATCTATATTTAAATTTATTACAAGAACTCTAGTTGCCGTATTTAGGAGGGTGATTGCGTCTGCTTTTACTTTTGGAAGTGGAAAAATATAGGACGAACAAATTTTATATAAAAAATTCGTAAAATTATTTAAAGGGTATAATTTATATTATTAAAGGTTATTTTTTCATTCTCATAATAATTTGCATATTTTTATATAAAAACTTTTCAAAACAACCTAAACTTCACCTTCACAATATCAATTTTTTTTCTATGCTACACTGTTGGACATATACCACTTTTTTTTTATGTGTTATACAATACAATATATTAATGCATATGATACGATATGTTAAAGCACTATTGGACAGAACCCAATAGTGTAGCATGGAAATAACCAACAATATCCACAATTTGAGTTGGTCTTTCATGAACAAGTTTCATAGTATGAAGTTAGAATATTTGACCCATTTCACCAGTTTCAACACACTTTTTAACCCACTAAATTTGACCCATATCATACTCTGAATAGGTTCACATGTCCATGAATTAAAAAACAGCCCCACAATTTTACACAAAATATCATTACTTTTGTGCCCACACATACACACAACTCAATCCACTTATTTACTTTATATATAAAAATTTACAAAATTACCCCTCAAAATTCTACTCATTACTCTTCAGCTATACTTTCCTAATTTGAATGCAGTGGGGGAGTTTAAATAAGGGATGAAAATCCATTCAATTGTGAATTCAAAATCCTAAAAGGACGCTTCTGGAGTTGGTATTCTGTTAAATTCACTGTATTTGGAGAATTTTTTTTAAAAGATTGGTTTGTTAATCCTAGACCTTTTCTAGGATTATAAAATTATGTAAGTATGTATCTCTAAATAAATAATTTTTTCTGATAAAAAAATAAATTATTTTGTGATAAATAAATAAAGAGCAAGTGAAAAGTAAAAGACCATTAAGTTGTCTGGGATCATCAGAAAGCATGGGACAAAACAACGAAAAGAGATCAGAATTTTAGAACTCCCCCATTGGTGGGCAGTAGCCCTAATTATGTCCCTCAACTCTTTCACTTGCAATTCACACACACAAACTGTATATATATAGAAAAAATACACCAATTTCTCAAGTTCTAATAACCCAAAATAATTATACCTTTTTTTTTATTTTTTTTTTCAAACATAATTCGAGCTAAATTCCCTAGTTTTAAAAATAAAAATATTAAAACTTGTTTGAGACGGTTTCATGTGAGACGGGAGTACAATCAAACACAAATCAACACTTTTCCCTTTCAAAGTGTTTAAAGAGTTAATATTAATATATTATGCCCCGTCTTATCGTGAGATCGTCTCACACAAATTTGCTTCAAATAAAAAAAATATTATAAAACTTTTTTGTTCAACAAACATGCCAACAATAAAATAACAAATCATCATTTCAAATTTTCTGTAGGAATCATACAATATATTCATGAAGCACCTATGTTGCATAGGTGCGGGTGCGATAAGATACGGGAACGGGGATACGGATTTTCAAAAAAATTAGGGTGCGATACGGCAATGATACGTCTGTTTATTTATATTTTATTATATATAACACTTATAAGATATATGAAAATTTTAAAATTAGCGTATCAAATATATGTAATTCACATAAAACTTAAGCATTTTCAATAATCTAATGTAATTAAGTAACAAACATTAATTCAAATAACATCAGTTCAATACATAAGTTATATTAAGAAATTCAATAAAATAAACAAGTGATATATTTTCAATTTAAATTATATTGCATAATAATGTTCAATTCAAATAATACATTTAGTACTTAATAAAATGACCATATAGATTTTCGTCTTAAAAAATTGCAAAAATAAACAAAAAAAATTAAAAAAAATATATTTTTTCTAAAAAAATAACCACTCACGCACCCTTCCCGCACCGGATACGCGTATCCTAATTTTTTTTTAAAAATACTAACGGATTCGCCACGTGGCGTATCCGGTGCGAATCCCACGCGAATCGCACCCGCGGAGTATCCGATACTGCACCGTGATATTTTTAGAAGAATTTGTGCATCATAGTAAAGCACTAAATAAAAAATCTAAGAGAAAGACTTGTGTGAAATATTGCATACTATTCTTATGTGCAATTCAAGTTAAAAAAGGAAAAAAAATACGCGGGTCGCGCATGGATCCGGATCACCCGACAAAAACTCGCGGGTCGACTATCAACCTGGGTCACCCGACAAAAAACACGCGGATCTCCATTGTTCAAAATAAAAAACGCAGCTCATAGGTCAAAATCAAAAATCAGATTGCGGCATCGCTGAAATCAAAACTTGCGCAGAAATTAACACTCAAAAATCACAAAACGAAGATCGAAAACACAACGCAAATCGAATCCGAAAAAGAAACCAGGAAAAAAAGCACCAGAAAACAATGGAAAATTCAGAAAACATGGAAAAATCCGAAGATTTGATAGTAACCAGAACAGAATCAACTAATTCATCAGTACCAGGTAAAAAACGCATACATCCTTTGCAATAATACCAGAGACCATAAACATGTTGTGATTCTATTCGAAAAACATGTCTGTGACTGTTACTGTATTGGAAAAAGTGTGTTACTTCTTGAACTTTTAAGTGTTACGGTATGCCTAATCTGTGTTACTTCATTAATTGTGTTGCTGCATGTTACTAATTGTAGTTAATTTTCTACTATATGATAAAATGAGTGTTACTACATGAACAACGATACAGGAAATACATCCATTATGCAACTAGAAGCAGGTTCATTAGATTTTGATGAATATGGTGGTTCATTAATTGGAATGAAAAGAGGGACAGTATGCTTAATGTATGACCTATACCGTAAACATGCACGGTCAAAGGGATTTAGTGTTAGAAAATCAACAGGAATTTGTCTAAAGATGGCAACAGAACATTGACATCCAAACTATTTGTATGCTCTTGTACTGGTGAAAAGAGATCAAGAAATGAAGAGCAAATTACAACTTTCAAAAGGAAAAGGTGTGGAATTAGTAGAACCAATTGCAAGGCCAAATGAGGGTGAAACTTACTGGAGAGGGACAGTATGAGGTGGTAAAACACATACAGGAACATAATCATCCACTAACAAGAAGATAATGGAATTATTTACACCGTTCCGAAAGAGCAATCAAAGAGGGGAAAACAATTGCTATCACAAAAATGACATCATCTGGATTAAGACCATTTGATTCATACAGATATCTAGCATTGAATGCAGGATGTGAGGATCAAATAGGCCATACAATGAAAGACCACTTAAATTTTGTACATTGTACAAAGATGAAGAACATAGAAGGAGGAGATGCAAAAACTTTCATGGACCTAATACAAAACCAAGAGGATGAAGAGAATCAGTTCTTTTACAGGTGTGTTAGAGCATTTATTAACCCTATTTTACTACATGCTATTTATATACAGTGCTCAAATGTTTTATTCATGAATATATGAAAATATGTGTTACTGTAGGGTTCTAATGAATGATGAAGGGAGATGAATAATATTTTTTGGAGAGCTTCAATGATGAAGGAGGATTTTGATTTATTTGGGGATGTGATGGTCTTTGATACAACATACAGAACCAACAAATACAATATGATTTGTGCGCCATTTATTGGAATAAACCATCATTGGAAGAACACAATGTTTGGTTGTGCATTCTTGCCCGACGAGAAAACAGAAACTTTTGAGTGGCTATTTACAGTGTTCAAGAAATCAATGGGTGGGAAAGGTCCAGTAACAATATTCACTGATCAGGATCAAGCAATTTCAAATGCAATAGAAAATGTTATAAAAACAATAGTCTAACTACAAAAATATATATTACTGTATTAACAAATAATAATACTATATGTTTATAATTGTGTTACTGTATCTGTACTATTTCAGGTTTTCCCTGAAACAAGACACATACTCTGTCTATGGCACCTGCAACAAAATGCAGTGAGCAGATTTGCAGAACTGAAATGTGATGACACATTCAAAGAAACATTTACCAAATGCTTATCGAGATGTGCTACCGAGGAGGAGTTTGAGGGATGTTGGAAGGACATGATTATAAGTTATAACTTGGAAAATCATGCATGGTTTACAAGAATCTACAGCTTAAAAGACAAGTGGTGCACTGCATTGAACAAAGACTTCTTTTCTGCAGGATTATTGTCTTCCCAAAGGAGCGAGAGTACAAACAGTTCAATCTCTTTCAAAACAAACAAATTTACAAGCTTGACAGATTTTTGGGGTGTTTTCAACAAAGTAGTAGAAGCATGGAGGACAACAGAAACACAAGATAACTTCAAGAATACAACAGTGGTGCCAGAATCTTCACTAAAAATCAATGGAATGGTGAAACACGCTGCAGAAATATACACACTTTCTCTTTATAAAAAATTTGAAAGAGAATTTCTAAGAAGTATTTCATGCACTTCAATGATTGAAAGGGTTATGGACACAACGATGGTGTATACCGTAACAAGAAATGGTGTGTTGTACAAAGTCACTTATGATTTTACAATGAAGTATGTCAAGTGCACTTGTAAAAAGTTTAAAGAATGTGGTTTACTGTGCAGCCACTGCTTATATATACTACATATAAATTCTGTGAACAGGATACCAGAAGTGTACATTATAAAAAGATGGACTAAATCTGCAAAATTGGAAGTTTGGAACAGAAACAAAGGCACAAAAGAAAGCTGGAAGGCTGATATTTGTATTCTACGGCGTCACGAGATGGTAACAAAGAGTTACAACCTGATTATAGAAAGTGAAAGGAAGCCGGAAGCATGGAAGATATTAGAGGAAGGGTACAACAGGGATTATACAACTATAAAAGCCTTACCATCAGAAGAAAGTCCACAGACTTTTGTTGATTCTACACAAGAAACAGCTATACTAGACCCTAAACGCACAAAAACAAAGGGGAGAAGCCAAAGAATAAAAGGTCATTTCAAAAAGAACAAGAAGAAAAAGAAATGCATGGAAGCAGAAAAGGGATCAGGATCAAAGACCAATGAATTTGGATCAAGGACACCAAACCCTCATTTATTCTGATATATTCTTATTGAGATATTTGTGTTACTATGGAATTATTTTTGAACTACTACATGTTCAAAAAATTGATACTACCAAAAAAAATTAATATTTGTGTTGCATTATGGATTTTTTTTTTTTGACAGGGTTGCATTATGGATTATTATAAAATTTGTTAACTGTTATGACATTTTCCTAAGATTCTTCTTGCGATTTTCAGCAAGAACTTGTTGCTCATTCTTCTTTTTCACAACTTCTTCTTCCTTTTCACGAATACGTTTCACCAGATCAGGCTTCTTGACATAAAAATCATAGACCTTATCCATGACTTCATCCCTATACACGTTTAAATAGGACATAACAACCCTTGCACAAATTTCAGCTCTAAGGCTTGTCCTGATACTAACCTACGAATAAGAAAAAATACACAAAAAGAAAAAACCATAAAAAAACTTGTTAAGATAAATACTAAAAAAGAAAAAGTACACTAAAGGAAAAGATAAAATAGTAACACACCTCCAACAGATTGTTCTCTTTATAAACAATGCCATCAAAGTGAATGATATGGTGCATCAGAAAAACACCAAAACCCTTATTCGACTCAGCACTCTGCCACGGAAAATTGATATGTTCAACTTCATACATTGACACATCAGTAGCACTGAGATGATTCTTTGTCTTTAGAAACTTAATAATCACCTTATGCTAAAAAAACAAACAAACATGAGATTAAAAAAAAACAGATAAAAATAATACAAAAATTGACAGAAAAAGAACAAAAAAATGAAAACATAATGAACACTAACCAGTATTTTCACACACTTATCATAGGTAGCACGATTGACATGTTTCATGTTGTCAAGATACTGAATTTTTCCAATAGAAAAATTCACCACAACACAAGCAAAGTGGCTAAAAACAACAAAAGGGATGAAAATCTGCATACAAGAGTGATAGTATTACTACAAAGACAAAAATTGTATTACAAAAAACATAAAAGATAATAAAAATTGAAATAAAATATAAATGTTACTACAAGACTAAAAATGTGTTACTGCAAAGAGTAGAGAGAGTTATCAGTTCAGCATTAATAATATTATCATCAAGAGAAAAGGAAGCCCATCCTTCAAATGCACTAAGAATTTCAAGCTCAAGTTTAGAAATGTTTCCCTTTGTGTTTAGGATGGCGTTCAATGGGGACTACACATAAAAATAACAAATCGCATGGGTTACTGTAAAAAAATAAAAATTGTTGCTAAAATGACTTACGCTACAACC
The DNA here is from genome assembly GCA_037126765.1 of Stenogyne calaminthoides. Taxonomy (NCBI): domain Eukaryota; kingdom Viridiplantae; phylum Streptophyta; class Magnoliopsida; order Lamiales; family Lamiaceae; genus Stenogyne; species Stenogyne calaminthoides. The sequence continues at coordinate 2,832,214 of JBBCBC010000026.1, read as the reverse complement.
AGTGCTGAAGACAAAACGAGGCAGTCTCGAAGCATTAGAAAATTTAGAAAAATCAACATTAATCATCAAGCAAATGGCATCAACAACACAGCTGGTAATCTCAGTGTTTGTGGACAGACTAAGCAAATCATCCCTCGACACCATATGCAACAAGTGCTTACTGTCAAAAAGGACCTCACTACATACAAAAAAAAACATATTATAAAACACAAAAATAATAAATAAAAAAAAGACAAACATGTATATATATATATAAGGCTTTAAAAAATGAACCTCTTATTGTTTAAATAATAAAAGACAAAATCAACAACTTTCATGGACGCACTACCCAAATAATCCACGAAACGCCGATTTTTCACCACAAAATCAGAAACGTATCCAGCACCAGTTTCAGGCTCAAACTTATTCAGAAATAACTTAAAACGATCACAAGCCTCAACATCAAACCCCTGTTCAGAAGTACCGCCCTCTGTACCCACACCCTCATCAATCTCACCATCACCATCACCATCAACGTTTTCCTTATTCACTTCTTCATTCTTTCCATCACTACTCTCCCCGCTATCCCGACTACTGTCATGGCTGCTTTCCTCACTACTCCCCTCAACACTTTCTTCCTCAGAGGTAGAATGATTCTTCTCAGTATCATGTTCCTTATCAGCACCTGCTGCATCCTCATCCCTATCATCTTCCTTATCTGAAGTTGTTGCATCCTCAGCCTTGTCCCGTGCCACATGAGTAAAAGGATTATCAGGAAAGAGCTCAAAACTTGGCATCCCCTCAGCAAGCTCTTTAACACGGTGGAATGTGTTATCAACTATCTCCCATAAAGTACTATCACCAGAATTAAACTGGGAATCAGGTGCAACTTCTACAGGATTATCAACTTGGGACGGAATACGTCCAAAAGACCTCTTCAAGGAAATCAACATTGACATGTACCACCCAGAAATTGCAGAAATATCCTTCATCATGGAATCCATAATAGAAACAGAATCCTGTAAAAAAGAAGGAAATGTGTGTTACTATAATACATTTTATGTGTTACCATAAGAGGAAAAATGACATACAACAGAAAAGGTAAAAAAACAAACCTTACTGTCAGAAGAAGCCTGACTCAAAAATCCTTTCAATCCAGGTGTTTCTTTTGCACGCCCGTTCACAGTAACAGGATACACATCCTCCACGACATCACCATCACCATACACGCCTGCACGACTCTCTTAAGAACATCGAATCTGCATCTTCTCATCTGTCTAGTGTTGTAAAAGAGGAATACTGGACGGTTCAGCAATACCACGCCATTTGATCCTGTGCAGATAGGCAATTTGGAGAATAAGCAAGCATCCAGTAACATTGTTAACATCATTGATGTTAACAGCTTCCACAGCCTCACACAACTTCTCAAACACAAATGAACACCAGTCAAGTTTAGGAATCATGGCCACATCCTCTAGAGACTTCAACACACCACTACACAACAGATGATTCGAAGCAGTGGCAAACAAAGATGAAATTGCGAAGTACACAAACATACGCTTAAAGTCATCCCCACCATCTTTCAAATCTTCAAACACATCACCCAACTTTAACAACTTATCAGAGAGAGACAAATCATACTCAACATTAAACATGTGGGCAAGAGTCAATCTCTCTCCCCTAGAGTAAGTAACAACATCAGAGCCTGGATTCCTGGGAATCATAAAAATGTCATGCACATCGTCGGGTGTCAACAGAAAACTACGGTTTCTACCAACATTTAACATCCAGCTACTATGATTGAAGCTTTTAACTAACCACCGCAACATCTTATAGTCTACTAACTTCGACAACCTCAAATCCAACAGACCACCAAATCCTATACTACGAACATCGTCTTTTTGTTTGTCATTCAGAGTACTTATCAAATCAAACAACCCTTTAGGCCTACCATGAGGTATAAAATCCCTGTAAAAGAAGTGAAAAATAATATAAAAATATTAAACAAACAAAAACAGTAACACACTTAAAAAAAAGATTATACCTCGTTTTAGGTCCTTTGGTATCATCATTAAGATCAGGATCAGGTCCTTTTTTCTGTCTCTTTTTAGGAGCTTCTTTTTTACCCACACCAGCATCCCTTGACCTCTTGCCTCTTTTTTCAACATTCTCATCTCCAGAATGCCCAGGCAATTCTAATAAAAGAACAGAAGAACTGTCTTTGTCCCCTTTACCCATCATATAAACTGCAAAAAATAAAAAACAAAAATATTAATATTTACTCTATTAATAAATTCATAACATATGTTACTGTATTCAACAAAATATTGTTACTGCTTGAAAAAATAAACATTAATGTTCTTAAAAAACTAAACAAATACTTAATTACTGTATATAAACATGAGTGTTACTATAATAAAAAACATATCTGTGTTGATACACAAAAATATAAATATGCTACTACATACAAATAAGAGTGTTACTACATAAACATTGTTTATGTTACTACATCTCTAAAACTTTGAAAAAACCAACCATAAGCGAAAAAAACAAACAAAACCCCAAACACACAGAACAAAAACTAAAACCTAGGGATCAAAACAAAAAACACCAGAAGAAAACAAAAAAAATAAATATGCTACTACATTCAAATAAGAGTGTTACAACATAAACATTTTATATGATACTACATCTCTAAAACTTAAAAAAAATCAACCATAAGCGGAAAAAACAAACAAAACCCCAAACACACAGAACAAAACAAAAACCTAGGGATCAAAACCAAAAACACCAAAAGAAAACAAAAACTAGGGATCAATTCCAAAAAAACCAGAAAATCATAGCAAACATAACACATATATGAGCAAACGTAAATAAACAGATAAAAAACGTACATAAACAACAGAAAACACAAAAACACCATGACACACCTAGGGTTTAAGAAAAACACGAACATAAACTTACAGAAACCTAGGGTTTTTAAAACGAAAACACAGAAAAACTACAGATTATCATTAATGCGGCATACACACATGCATAACAACTGGAAAATTCATGAAAAAAGAAAAGGAAACACTTACATTAGCAGTTCGAAAAACTCCTTCGAAAAATAGTAGTAACACAGGCCTCCTCTGAAACAACCTCTTTATACGAAAACGACACAAACTGTAAGCAAGGAAACCGTTGACGACGAAAACCCCCAGAAAATCATCGATCGTGGCCGTGGAAATCGGAAGAGAAACACGGAGCGCGAAAAACGAGAGAGAGAATGAGAGAAGAAAGACAAAAAGATTTTTTATTCAAATTTTTTTATTTAGACCCGCGGGTCAAACCAGAACCCGACCCAGTCCGGCGACCCGCGGGAAATTAATAACCCGCGAAAAAAAAATTGAAAATTGAGAATTTAACCCACATTGCACATAAAACTTATATGTAATATTGCATACAAGTTTTTGTGAAAATCTAATGCCAAATTTGGCGGGTACCACACCAATAAATGTTCTTTTGTTGACATGGTTTTATTTAAAAATATTTGTTGTTTTGAGCTAATCTGAAAAAATTAACTAAACATCATATTTCAATTTTATGTTTCTATTATTTTCGTAATAGTATGTATAAATAAACAAATTTATCTATGCAGGTAAAAAAATGTAAATATGAAATTACACATACTTATCGTTATTTATTTTTTAAAATTCCTACAAAACATACTTAAAAATCAATTAAAGTGGGTTGGAGATGGTAACAAAAATGAAATTATAGTTTCCTTAAATGGAAACTCGTGAGATGATGGGTTATTAAAGAAGGTATAATGGAGAGCCGAAAGCTAAAATAAGAACAGAAGGGCTTTTCATTGGCCACCCACTCCCTTTCTCCTTTGGTTTTAATAATTTTAAAGGCAAGTCTTGTATGCATTCACGACCTCAGATGCAGTGTGTAACTTATTACATTAAAATATACAATTTATTTACATTAAATCGAACAATTATTATTATAAAAAAATTAATTATATAATTCAGTGTAAATAAATTATATAGTTTTAAAATATACTTTGAGTGCATGGTGCACATGCAAGCACATGAGAGTCACTCTTATAATGTTTTGTTAATGCATGACTCAAAGCTAATTTGACACATATAAAATATTGTTATATTACATAATTATTATTGTTTATTTCATAAACAAGTAGTAGTACTTACTTTCCTGCGTTTTTTTTTTTTTTGATGAAATATATTTTTCCATACTTTTTATTTCATTAACGATATTATATATGCATTGTGCAATTAATATGTATTTTTAAATATTTGTTATCTTATTAAACAATATTAAAGTATTTTTTATTATTTTCACTAAATAGACTAATCAAATCTAATATGAAAGAAAAAAAAACAAGAAGGCCACAAAATTATGTGCTTAATAAATAAAGGCTGAAGCACGCAGCCAAAAATAATTTTCAAATTCAATTTAGAAGGGTAGTAATATTAATTGTACTCCCTACATTCAGGGATAACGTGCACCCTATGCGGACACAAAAATTAAGAAAACTTGTTTTATTGGTATTATTTAAATCAATTATAATGATATTGTGAGGGTAAAAATTTTGAGTGTTTTGTCATTTTAAAAAATATGTACGTTATTGCGGGATGAACCAAAAAAGAAATTGTGCACGTTATTGCAGGACGGAGGGAGTACATCCATTGAAGTATTACTTATATGACATAAATTATTTCTTATAATTCTCCAAATATCCCATATAAAAAAGCATTACTTGCGGAAAGTCAAAAACATTATAAATGTCACGTGTATATCAAAAGTCGAGAACAAGAAAAGAAAAATTGACTTGACCAAGGTTTTTTCTATGACTCAGCCAAGTCTACTATATCCCTGTCATGATTTGATATCTCTAATTGAGAAAAAAACTTAATAAATAAATAAATAAATAAAAATAGAAACAATTGAAAATCCGATTAATTAACAAACCCAACTCTTACGCCAATCTGTTTAACTAAAGAAATGACCAATCAAAATTTTAGTAACATATTCAAATCTTCAGTCCAGAAATTTATGATGAACAGTTTGGGCCAAATTTGGTTACCATTATAATAGAAACAATTAAAGAGATTGAAAAAAATAATTTTTAAAGCACTATGTTGTGTGTATATTACGCGAGGTGGGCCCCACCCAATGCTTTGCTTCCTCTGCTTCGACACTGGAAGATCAAATAATTCGCAAGGGTTGCACTTCGCGATACTTGTGAAGCCATCCCTCTCAGCGAGATCGACGACAGCGAGGTCGAGGACCTCGGTCCGACCAAGTACAAGGTATTTACTTTGATGTGACGTCTACCTGACATCAGGTACATAATATCTTTCCTCAATCATGCTTATCCCAGGAATAAATCGGCAAAGGACGGATTTAGATGCCTATTTTCGTTAGTAGGCAACAGGGTTTTAGCAGAAAACCCAGGATTTACCCAGGTCGCCCTTCAAGTCCAAGCAAGACAAGCGAGGTCTACTAACCTCGGGTGACCTCCCGCGAAGTTAAAAAAAAATCAGTTTGTCCCCAAGAGTATAGCCAAGTGGTAAAGTTTGTGGTGATGTGGGGAGAAGTCCCCCGGCAACGCAGGTTCGAATCCCGTGTGGGACAAATTCTCCATTGAAATATTATGGGGGTTTGTCATGTGGATTGAATCTTATTGACTCTCTCCCACAAGTGTCTGCCACTTGGGCACATCCTTCGATTTACAACTCGCCCGACTGAGGGGCCAATGGTATGGGTGGAGGGAGTTTCTCGTCTCTTCCTCACAAAAAAAAAAAATAGTTTAGAGTTTCTTTAACATTAAATGTGTAGCATGCATTTAATGCCCATGTACTTGAAATATGAGTCATTTATGACCAAAAAGAGGGGGAATTCATATCATTCAAAACCAATTGCAAATTTAATATTTGAACTTATGATGAATAAACATTCTAATACCAAATCTTATGCAATGCTACCAACACTCATTAATTATTTATTTGTGTTACTAAGATCCTAAGTCACACTTAATTTCTAAAACCTCATATTTTAATTAATACACAACACATTATATTTTTCAAAAATACAAAATGAACCCAAATTATATGTTTCTAAAAGAGGGCAATAAAGTTTCCCAACTAACAATTTCCTGCTTACAAACACTATACTGCTTCTTGTTTTCCTAACCTATACATTATATCTTTCCATTTACCAAAATATGGACTACATTGGATTATAAAAATAGATATCTTATAAAGCACGTGAATGCTAAATCAAAATTGGAAAAATTAGAAATACTACTAAATCTATGTCAACTGTCAAGAAAAACAATCTTTACTGCGAGAAGACTTATATATGTTAGCTCATTTTTTCTCCCAATATTTGATTTTTTTTCTATTACCCGGTATGGAGAACCACGGGAGGCATACTAGCTAATAGGTATTACATGATTATAACTTATTAATATGTACAAAATGATTACAATATGTAGATACATTTATATTTTTACGTGCAATTTTGACAAGAGTGAGTCTCATATGCAACCGGGTGCACCGTGCACTCATAGTGCATTTTAGAAGCATGCAAAATAGAAACGTGCAACTATTCCAAACAGAAGTATGCAACTATGTTACCATATTAACAGTAACACTTTCCTGTGTAAATAAGTTTCACTTTTCAACCTAACAAGTTGCAATCTTCTAAAATGCACTACGAATGTACTGTGCAACCGGATGCATACAAGACCTAGTCTTTTGCCAATATATGCAACCCCTTTGTATTTATTACTAATTTTCTTGAGAATCCCTACCCTACCTAGCCCCAGTTCCAATACCCGGCCGCCAAGTTCCTTATCATGAATATAATTTAGGGATTAAATATTTTACAGTTTAGTAATGATGCATCATTTTGAAATTGGTCTTTATTGTTTTGATTTTGGTTATGTAAATTTTCAATTTTTTTTAAATTTTAATATACTACAGCATATTAGCGAATAGGAAACCACCACATTTGTAATTATTTTATTTTTTTCTTTAATTTCGAAACGCCAGTACATGGATTTTTTTAAATCCTAATAATGTTTGATTGGGTTTTGGGTTGAGTTTAAAGACAACCTGAATATTTAAAGACAATGAATCTGGTTGGTTTATCGGGCCTAAACTGACCCGAAAATCTAAATATAAACCAAAATACCCAGAAACCACTCTTCTTCCCTAAAAAAATACACAGAAAAATTCCAACCCAAAATTATTAGAATTAAAAAGTCTAGGTGATATTTCAAAATTAAAAGAAAAAAATAAAATAATTACACATATGATGGTTATCTGATTGGTGACCTGCTGCAGCAGGTTAAATGATCAATTTCAAAAAAAATTAAACTTTACATGACCAAAATAAAAAAATCAAAATAATCGTACCAATTTCAAAACAAAGCAAAATTACTGGACTACAAAAAAATATAATATTCATGAGTTTAAGTTCAGTTTCGTCACATAACATTGAACTCTTTTGTAAAATGTATCAAAAAATGCAGAATTTTCAATTTCATCCCATAATTCCATGACTTATCTGATTTTGGTCTTTTTTTTTGTCGAATTTTGAACTTGTCGTCCCACAACTTTAAGCTTTTTTACAAAATGTTATGAGATATATTAAATTAAAAACACAATTAAATATGAGATTTTTTCACAAAATTAAAGGAAAAAAAATTGTGGAACACTTTTGGTTTTAACCCCACATAAAAATATGAAACTAATGCAATTCATAATTAATTAAGTAGCTTTACAAATAATATCAAGATTTTATTTTCATAATTTTCATTACTATTGGTAAATATTACATTCATGAAATAATTCTTTAAACGTTAAATTGCAATTTTATACTACAATTTTCTGTAATTAAATTCGAAATATAAATAACTAATTTTCAATAAATTATATTAATATCCCCGGCCAATCCAACCGATTGAAATATATTAATTGATAGCATGCTTACCTATTTGTTATAAAAACACCTGACTGGACCAATTGCCTTGGAGCATATACTAACAAATTGTTGAACACATTAAATCTTTTGTCCAAAATATACTGTAGCTCAGAGATGGCAACGTAATTGAAGTATTTAATATTCGAGTGAAAAAGTTAAGTTAAAAATTAATTCTTTTAGCTCATTTTAGCTCATTGAATGAAAAGCACATCCTTGAATGGCATTATAAGTCTAATTAACTTTATTCAGACGTACGTCATTTATTTGTTGGTTAACTTATTTAATATCGTATTTAATTTAATTGAGTTTTGTCATGCATGCACATAATGGATATACAAATTTCGAACCAAGAAAAGTTAAAATTCCCAAGAATTTGAAATAAAATTAAGAAATTTGAAATAAATTATCAGCACGAACTGTATATATATAGGCCAAGAAAATATATATTTATATAATATATATATATATATATATATATATATATATATATGCTTAATAGAAATGCCATACTAGTCAAAAATAGTGGCCACAAAGTTTCACATGATGGTTTGGTTTTTCTCCTCTTCGAAAACGAATATTTATAGGCAAACTTCACAAGACATATAACTATTCGATTTATCCCTTTCACTTTTTGTATTTCATTTATTTTTATTTCATTTCATCTAAAAGTTCAAACTTATAAAAATGTGTGAAATCAAATTATCCACTCCTTAAATTTCTTCCTATATAGTTCACAAAATCATAAGTTCATCCGGACGAATCCCGAAATAAACATACTCTATAATTATGGTATGTCATTAATTAGTCTAGCTGTTCACAGCGTGCGTCTCCCTATTTGTTCAATTTTATTCATTGTGTGGAGAATACATAACTAAATTAATGTTGAGTCATGATGAGATTTATATTTGAACTTTTTAGATTCTAATTATATTTAAATTCTAATTATATATATCACATGCCTATTTTTAGAGAGAAAAGCATGACTAGTATTCTGCCGTACGTCTCATTCCATTAGGACATGTTGATGTTGCACGTATGTTGTTCCAGATATTGGACAATATTATGTACAACATCTTAAATTTGTCCTTTCTCCTAACACTGACTTTGTTTTATTAGATGTATTTTTCTATGTTTCCTACATTGCAGGTTGAAGACAATTTCGGATATTGTCAAACGGTTGCAATAATGGAGTAAGAATAAAAAGATCATGGGTGGTTACACAAAGATCATGGAGATAGTGGAGGAGATCTTCAAGGCTGTCCACACCAAGTGGATAGGAGAATGCAGTTGGTCCGAATGTCTATAAATAGACTGCACTGGTCGACATTCAAGTTTTGAGTTAAAGTGAAATCTCATTTGCTCTACTCCAAACTTAATTGAGTAGCATCCGAGACACAACCGTGAGTGGAGTGTGAAGGTCGATGCTATGTCTATTTGTACTGGTCGAGTGTATCCCAACATTTCCCATCAGTATTGTGTTTGTCTTAGTAGATCAAGTTTTAGGTTGAATAAGATCACTAGTTACTTGTTCGAATAGATTGATTTTTAATGTGTGGTTTTTCATTACACCTTTTAAGATCTTGTAAAAGGTTCGTGTGTATCTCACTACTTGTTATAGTGATGTTTTTAACCATGAGGTTCGTATAGTCTTATTATAGACTATACACAATTTTGAAAAATTCTTGCACTGCGTTTTTATACTTCCGCTGTCATATGTTGTTTTATATGTTTCATAACATTTTCAACAACACTCTGAAAAATACATGCACACACACTTTCAGTTGGTATCAGAGCCATAAACTTAATACACTAAGTTAAATGTCATGTGTTTAAAATGTGTTTTTGCAATGGAATATCCATTAACTCCTTCTTTAAAACCTCCAATTTTGGATGGATCAAATTATCCCTACTGAAAACTCAAAATGCGCATGTATATTAAGTCTATAGATGAGAGAGCATGGCGTAGTGTGTTGTCTGGTTGGAATCCTCCAAAAACAGTGGGTGATATTGATGGAGAATAGCAAGTCAAAAAAGAGATTGATTGGTCCAATGATGAATGCACATCGGCCAATTTCAATTCTAAAGCTCTCAATGCGATTTTTACTGCTACTGATGTTTCTATGTTTAAACTGATATCTAACTGTGTTTCTTCTAAGGATGCATGGGATATATTGCACGAACATTGTGAAGGATCAGAAAGTGTTCGAAGAACTAGACTCAGAATGTTGGGAACCAAGTTTGAAAACTTGAAGATGAAAGATGATGAGAACATTTCATCATACAATGAAAGGATAAGTGAGATTGCTAATGAGTCACACTCACTTGGTGTTCCAATTTCCAACACTCGGTTAGTTAATAAGATACTTAGAAATGTTCCTAAACGATTTGATGCAAAAATATGTGCAATAGAAGAGGCTAAGAACACTGATTTATTGAGTCAAAATGAGTTGATAAGTATTTTGAAAACTTATGAGATTAACTCAAATATGTTAGATGATGATAAACATGAGAAAGATAAAGACAAGAAAGTACTTGATTTAGAGGTGAAACTTCTGATAATGTTGGTAAACATCCTTATGTAACTGAAGTTGATTCTGATGATGATGTTACTGATATATGTGATGAAAATGTTTCTGAACAATTTGCTCTTATCACTAAACAATTCAAATCTTTTCTAAAAGGAAAGTTCAGAAGACCAAATGGTTAATTTCAATCAAAGGATAACAAGTTCAAATATGATCCTGAGTACAGAAAAAAGATTAAATGTGATGCATGTTCTGGATATGGTCATTATGCTAATGAATGTGCTAATACTATGCTTAGGAAGAAAATGAACTTTAATGCTACCTTAAGTGATGATTCTGATGATGAAATTTGATTCTGGTAAATGTGAGCTAAGTGTTATGTCTGCTAGAATAGATTATGATGATACATTTGATGATGATCTCGATGATTATTGGTCTGAAGCAGATTCAGATGTTCATACAACATCTGAAACAACATTCAGTACATATGATTCTGAGATTAACTGTTTTGATGGAACTATTCTGAATGCTGAAACATCAAAATCTGCTGATTGTGACTCTGAATATCTGAAGTTTAAAACTGATTTAGAAACTCAAAAACAGGTGTTGAGTTCCTTATCTTTAGAAAATTCAGATTTGAAAGAAAATCTTTTGAAGCTTGAAGTTCTTTTAACCAGAAAAGATGTGGAAATTTCTTCTTTGAAAGATGAACTCAAGTGCACTACTCTAAGTTTTAAAAAGTTTTCTGCAAGCACTACTGAATTGAATGAGACATTAATGATTGGTAGATCTGATAATGCTGGACTTGGTTTTGTGAAAACTTCTGAGAATACTCTTTTATCCTGTGAACCTATTTCTTTTGTAAAAGTTGGAACTTCTTTGCCTAAATCTTTGAAAGGTAAACAAAAGAAATCTGATAGTTTGTTTAAAGAGTATGTCTATTTTTATTGTGCTGGAGTAGCTCATATTCATCCATATTGTTCTAAGTTAAGAAGAGACTTAAAAGCTGGAATTGTTTTACCTGATAAAATTGAACACCCTATAAAACAGGTTAGCAACACTAAAAAGTTGATTCATAAAAATATGTCATGCAATGTTGTGTATACATCCTTGAAAACATGTGTTCCTGGATCTTGGTACTTTGATAGTGGTTGTTCTAGACACATGACTGGTCAACTTAATTATTTATCTGATTATACATCATGTAATGGTGGTCATGTTACATATGGAGGTGGTTCAAAAGGTAAAGTTGTTGGTAAAGGAACCTTGAATGTTCCTGGATTTCCAAAGTTGAAAAATGTATTGCATGTTAAAGATTTACTTGCTAATCTAATTAGTATTAGTCAGCTATGTGATGATGATTTACATGTGAAATTTGACAAGAATTCATGCTATGTGTTTGATAAAAATGATGATTGCTTAATGACTGGCAAAAGATCTGCTGATAATTGTTATTTGATTAGTTCAAATCATGCTTGTAAAAGTGCTAAAGCAGATGATATTATTTTGTGGCATCAAAAACTTGGTCATGCTAATTACAGAAGTATTCAGAAATTGCATAGACTAGGTGCTGCTGTTGGTTTACCAGATCTTAAATCTGAAAAAGGAAAAATCTGTGGACCATGCTAGAAAGGTAAGCAAGTGAGGACAACACATCAAATGTTGTCAGCATGTACAACAAACAGGTGTTGTGAATTGATTCATATGGATCTAATGGGTCCTAAGAAAACTGAAAGTTTAGGTGGAAAGAGGTATTCATATGTTCTTGTAGATTATTTTTTTTCTAGATATACTTGGGTTATTTTTCTAAAAGAAAAATCAGATACCTTTTCTGAGTTCAAAATTCTTTACAAAAGGTTTAAAATCTGTTTTTATGTTTAAAGATCGAGAGGATAAGGTCGATCATGGAAGAGAATTTGAAAAACAGTTTGTTTACTAATTTTTGTGAAAAGAAAGGTATTTTGCAAGAGTTTTCTTCACTTAAAAGTCCTCAACAAAATGAAATTGCTGAAAGAAAGAATAGAACTTTACAAGAAATGGCAAGAGTTATGCTAACCTCAAAAAGTCTTTCTAATAAATTCTGGGCAGAAGCTTTGAATACTGCTTGTCACATTGTGAATAGAGTCTATATTCGATTCGTAGTAATTGTATTCCTATGAGATTCTCGAATAACAAGAAACCAAATTTGAAATACTTTAATGTGTTTGGTTGTGTTTGTTACATTTTGAATGATAGAGATCAGTTGCACAAGTTTGATTCTAAGAGTGATAAAGGATTTTTCTTAGGATATTCTAAGAATAGCAAGACATATAGAATCTATAACTTGAGAACTGATACAATGCAAGAATCTATAAATGTGGTATTTGATGAACTTGCAAGTCTTGCAGGTAAAAGTCTTTGAAGATAATGTATCGATTTGATAGAAGTATCCGTAAATATCGATGACACATGAAGATAGTAAAAATGTTGATCGTAATCGAATGTTCCTTCAACATCGATGCAACATTACCCAAAAGTTCAAATCATTGAAAATCTGTCACAAGATTCACAGTATCCAAAACATTTGGTTCCCTCAACAAAGATAATGAAAAGTCATTCATCAGATCAGATCATTGGAGAAGCTACCACTGGTGTACAAACTAGAAGAAGAATGGGTATTCATATCAATAACATCCTCCACTAGTACTTTTTCTGTCATCACAATCACCTGTCCAATCTGCATCACTATAGCCAACTAAAGAGCAATTAGTATCCTTTGAGTACCAAATACCTAAATCACATGTTCCAGCTACATATCTTATAATTCTTTTCACAGAATTAAGATGTGATTCCTTATGATTAGCTTGATATCTAGCACAAAGACAGACACTATACATAATATCAGGCCTACTAGAAGTTAAGTACAAAAGACTTCAAATCATTGATCTATACAAAGTAGGATCAACATCTTTTCCAATCAAGTCTTTACTCAACTTTTGAGTTGAACCCATAGGGGTTTTCATAGTTTTAGCAGTTTCAAGACCAAACCTTTTCACCAAATTCTTAGCATATTTGTTTTGAGAAAAGAAAATATCATCTTTAACTTGTTTGATTTGAAGACCTAAAAAGAAATTCAGTTCTCCAACCATGGACATTTCAAAGGTACATGTCATTTCTTTAACAAAACTCAAGCATATCATTACTAGTTGAACCAAATACAATATCATCAACATATATTTGAGCAACCATGATATCATTCTCGATTTTTAATGAACAAGGTTCTATCAGCTTCACCTCTCAAAAATTCAAATTTAAGTAACAAATTAGTAAGTCTACCATACCAAGCTCTAGGTGTTTGTTTTAGACCATACAAAGCTTTCTTTAACTTGTAAACATGATCAGGAAATTCCAGATTTTCAAAACCTTTAGAATGTTCAACATAAGCTTCATCATCCAGAATATCATTTAAGAAGGCAGCTTTAACATCCATTTGATGCAAGTTAATGTTGATGAAACATGCAATATCAAGAAGTAATCTAATAGATTCAATTCTAGCAACAGGAGCAAATGTTTGATCAAAGTCTATTCCTTCAATCTGAGTATATCCTTGAGCAACCAATCTAGCCTTATTTCTCACAATATTACCAGATTCATCAGTTTTATTCTTGAAAATCCACTTTGTTCCTATGACATTAATATCAGAATTAGGTCTAGGTACAAGTGTCCAAACATCATTTCTTTCAAACTGATTAAGCTCTTCATGCATAGCATTTATCCAATTTTCATCATCAAGAGTTTCCTTCACATTTTTAGGCTCAATTTCAGAATGATAACACTCAAATGTTACCTGATTGCATATGGATGACATGCAAACTGATCTTACAAGCAGTTCATTCCGAGGTAAAAGAAAAATCAATTCAGGAAGTACAATTCAGACGATGTCAGCACGTGATGTGGTGGTAGAAAAATGTGTCAGATTTTTAAACTGCACATAACTCACGTTTTTGCACATTATTATTTACATAAGGGCAATAAAAAAATTTTATTTTAAATTTTTGTACCCAAAAGTAAGACTTAAAAAACCTTGTATATTAGTAAGAGTGCTCCATAAGTTGTAGCGGGGAGGGAGTTCCCCATAAGAAAATCACTACAAAAAAAATGTTTATTTAATGACTCGAAAATTGTAGTGGATGCCATTAGATCGTCTGATAGGTCGAACTCGGTTTTTGGTGACTTTGTTCAGGCTTGCAAGGGCATTCTTTCATCTTTTTTGATGGCTTCTATTAGTTTTGTTAGACATGAAACTAACATTTTGGCTCACACCTTTGTTCGGGCTTCTCGTTTTTATAAATTAATGTCTTAATAATTGGGTTGATCCACTGAACTTTGTGTGGCTGGACTTCCTGTTTCGACTTGCACTTGTGATCTGATAGTATAACTTTGTTTGTGGTCGAAAAAATAAATAAATCAAGGATTTAATTAACTAACACAATGGATAAGTCAATTAGCTATAGTTTAGGAAATATTTTTTTATTGTTAAGTATGAAATTCTTTATCCAATAAGTATGAAATTGGAAATCTACCTTTTACGACCACACATATATGTATGTGTAAATGATATGACTTATTTATCATCATCTATAAATATAGGTACCGTAGAGTCTTCTTAGGACCAAAATTCTTTTCAAAAAGGGACCACAAAAATATATTTAGGGTTGTTGATGTTGAAATATGCATGGTTTCAATGCACAAACCTAATCAGATTGATACCCCACAACTCCATTATTAAATACATACTACCTGCCCAGTTGAAACCCTAGTTATGATTGACAAGTTTAACTGATTTAGCACCAAATTTATCTTAAAAAATTTAGGGTTTTGGATTAATTTGGAATTTAATTCATAGTTATTTCTTAATTTCTACCGGTAACAATTGGAATTTACAATGTTCTTTTAACCAGATTTTCAGCTAGGAGAGGCAATATAATTATATTCTGTTGGTATATTAATTTTGGAAGATGAAGTCAAATTTGTACTAATTAAATAAAGTTAATTTACTTGTTATATCCAAACATCTTTGTATTATCCTTTTTTGGTGGTCCTTTGCGTAAATAATGAAACATATGGTTATGGACATGAAATGTGCTCTCGTTTTCCATGATAAGATGATTTTGAACTCGAATTCTTCTTCATTATTATGGTAATTTAGTGTTTGTTTTATTCTATTTGTCGTGTATAATTTTTTATGTATATGTTGTGTTTTGATCTTATGTTAATCATTCTATTTTGTCGCCTCTTTTCATATTATTGAATTAAATTTTAAAATAAAAGTCTCTTTGTACGTACGCTAGGTGGATCAATGCAACATATAATTCAAGTACAATTTTTTAAACATGCAAATTATTTCTAACATTTACATGTAAAACTTTGTCAATTTTAAAATTTAGAGCATATTTTAATCATGTATATCACTCTCCAATTAGGAACCGAACTAATTAAGTTCTGTTTTTGTTTTTAGTTTTTCTTTATGTGTAATTTTAAAATAACTCTGTCATGAAAAATAAATTATAAATTGAATTTTAAGAGAAAAACTATGTTTTCACAACTAACAGCCAATTCCATGGCATTCTCAACAAATAAATAATAAAAAGGGGAAAAAAAGGAACATATTAAGGGAAAATAAGCATTTTTCAACACAAGTGAAACTCTTTCTCAAGACAATTTCAATTTCAAAATGGACCAAGACTCGTGGGCTAATTCGGCCCACTATTTATCATTTGTCAATTTCAAATCACGTATCTTGAAAAGCTCTTTCGGCCCACTTTTTTTTTTTTTTTTTTTTTTTTGGTTGGCAAAAAAAAGCTTGTATTTCGGCCCACTTTTCATGGGCTTAGTAAGCAACAGAAAAGCAAACAATATAGGGATGGCACAACGCCCCGCCCGAAGTTGACCCGCCCCACGCATGGGTCAGGCTGGGCTTGGGTACCAATATTGTAATTATCCGGTCCGACCCTCCCCGCCCAATACTCTTTATATAAATATATTTATATATATATATAATATAATAGTAATAATAATAAAATATATATAATATTTTATCAGTTATCATACTATTTTCTTTTCTTTCCTGATTTCATTGTGGATTTCTAATTTCTAGATCTTTCGCTATATTATGGTGAATTTGGTAATTTAGTTTATATCTATTTTAGCTCGAATTATGTTATTGTATTGTATTAAATGTGATAACAATTTTATCGGTAAAAAATTGAATTTCAGCTTTATTTAAAAAAGAAAATGTAGCAAAATGAAGTAAAAATGAAGCAGACGGGACGGTTCGACCACCAAGATAAAAAGACTTGGGACTTAAAACTCTGACTCACAACAGGCCATGGGACAGGCTAAACCAGCTGGGTATATGCGTGGGCGCGGCTTGGATAGTTAGGTACCCAACATGTCCTAATCTATTGTCATTCCTTTATATATCAAATTACAATACGTAATAAGGTGATATTTTATTGAAAATATTTAAATAACGTGCTAGAATTGAGGCATACCAAAAGATTAAGTACTAATAACATATTCATAAAAAATATAAATATCACAATATTATTTTTAAATAAATCATTAGTCTTGACTCCTACACCACTGCTATGGATTATCATTTAAGATACTACGTCATGCAGTGATATGCACCTTTAACTACAAAAATAATCAAAAATTGCAAAAAAATAAAATAAATATTACAGAAAAGCAGCAATAAAATCATCATTTTCCCCATGTCATAAACACATCCATTATTTTAATGATTAAATCAGGAAAATTCAAATCAATTTGAAAATAGAAAAAATAAACATAAGCGATAGTAAACATTCTATTACAATGATTTACAACATTCACAATTCCCATTAAACAGCACAAGTATCTATCATATCCTATCACTCTCACACGAGAAATAATAAATAATAATTTATCTCAAGAAACAGAAAATATCTTAAGCAATGAATTAGGAAATTAACAGATCCTACACACTTGAGCAACAGGAGCAGAAACACAATGCAATCTTTCACATCAGTCGAGACGAATGGGTTCGACTACCTGTACTCGAGCCATCTTTCTTCCAATCCGCACCCTGGAAGCATTTCAATGGTTTCATCACCTGTAAAAAGGTTACAAAAGTATTAGTTGTTATGCTATAATAAAGCGATACTTGCGAATCAGTCGTATGGTAAAACTGTTTTAGACTAGACCAACTGCAGCAAAGAAAGCTTTTGTCTGTAAACTTGAATGAATGAAAAACAAAAACGAGTTTCTCAGGTTAGCATCATAAAGCATTTTTATGTTCTATCTTGTTTTATCAACAAACATTTTGAGAGAGAGAAAAGGGAGAGAGTCGGACCTTCCAATGCCTCCTGTGACCAAATCGGTTGTAGATGGCCTCCAATCGTGGAATAATTTGCTTAAAAGTTGGTCGATTTGCTGGATCGTCATTCCAACACTCCTCAATCAACCTGTAAGAAAGCAACAAAGTTAAGGACAAAAAACTTGTATACCGTGCAAATCAAGTGTGTTTTAAATGGTAGTTTTTACCGAAAGTAATTGTCATTTTGCTCCAATCTAAGAGAATCAAACATCATATGTTAATTTTGTCATTCTACGTGTTTTTTTGTGATAGTATGCATTAATTAAGCTAATTTACTTCATTAGGTAAAAAAATGACAAAAATGTCATATTTATTGTTATTTAATGACATTAGTAATTCATTTGAAACATCCATTAACGGCAATAAGGATTGGAGAGAATATTAATCATTTTACTAAAATGTATAGTTTATTAGTATCAGTTGTTTTCACTTAAAAGTATTAGTTGTTTTTACTAAAAAGTACTAGTGGTGTACAAGAATGTTACTCAGCTTTTAGATATACATGCAGAAAGGTGTTAAAACTTACTGTTTTAATCCGTGGGAATAAAACTTTGACGGGGCTCTAAAAGGAGGACGCTCTTTTTCAGCAAAAGATTTGGCAACTTCATCATCTTGCTTAGAATCAAACGGTAAATATCCTTCGATCATCTAAGTTTTAGTACATCACGAAGATCAATATCATATATCAGCACATCAATAACAAATGAGAAAGCATTAAGCCCATTACCTCTTGTAAAATTATAGCAAATGAGAAAACATCAACTTTTGTGTCGTACTCTTCATTTCTGAAAACCTCAGGAGCCACATAACGACCTGTCAGAGAACACAATCATTCTTAAACCAATCATTTATTAATCAATATCAGAATCACAAGTTTTGAATCTTTTCAAATGGGAAAATAATCCAAATCTTTGTATGCCAAATCTTTATTATAACGAACTGTTTTGAAACCCAACTACAATAGTTCGAAGCAATTTTTTTTTGAAGCCGGTGAGACTCAGCTTTTTCAAAAAAAAAAAAGTGCTTCTTGTGCCCAAGTGGTGTTTCAAAACAGCCACTTAATATGGGGTTTTAAACTCTCGTCCTAAATTCAGATAATTTAGTTAGAGATAAAAACTCACAAGAGGTATCTTGACAAGAAATAGGCATGTCTTCTTTAATTCTGTTGGTGACTTTAAGAAGCTTGCTAACTCCAAAATCCGCAACTTTGAGGTGTCCAGAATCATCCAGCAAGATATTTCTGTTATCTCACTCAAACATGAAAGCAAATGCTTTGAGAAAATTAAATAGGACATAAGGTTGTGTTTGGATTATAGAATTTGAAATCAAAGGATGTCAAACCCACCCAAGTTTGGGTGGACTTAAATTAAACAACCCCAATAAATTTGCTACTATGGATTATAAATACTCCAAATCAAACGCATCCTAAAAGAAATATATAAATATTTTGCCTAGTGTTGGAAGATTACAAACTTACGAAGGTTCAAGATCACGATGAATGATTGCTTCCGGTCTATTTTCGTGTAAATAGTTCATTCCCCTGCAGACCAATAAATTATCATAGTCAACTTATCTAAAATCAGATACTAAGTTTCCATTCTAAATTTGTTTGAACAAAATAAATATTGTAAGAGATAAAATATTTTCATATATTAGTCGAACCTGGCAACATCCATTGCAAGTCTAAGAGCTGTTGCAGGCTTAAGCGCTCCTTTTCTTTTCAAATAATCATGAAGGTCACCCTAGATGTTATATACAGGAAATGTATTACATATATAAAATATTACATAGAAAAATAATTACTTAGCTTGAGTTAGCATTAATAGATAAAATAAACCCAGCATCAAAGGGAATATTGATTTGAGGAATGATAATAATTATGCCTGAATACCTTTGGTAAGTATTCTGTCACAATCATCATAGGACTGGTTTGTGTTACAGCGCCAAGAAATTGCACAACATTTGGATGTCTTACTTTCTGAAGCAACGAAAGCTCGTCTCTAAATGCATTCCTGCAAAAATTCCAGTAATTAGATAACACTAAATTCTTTAAAAGTAATTTCCTATATTTGAAAAACTCACACTTTATCTTCAACATCAATTCCTTCCCAAAATGTTTTCACAGCAACTCGTATCCCACCCCATGAAGCTACTCTAAAAGTTCCCTGCAATAATGTTTTCACCATCAGGAAAAAGGCAAATTCTTATGTATTCTTAAACAGTATTAAGTGTTTCATTAAAAGGTATTAGTTTGGCAGTATTAGTTGTTTCATTAAAGAGTATTAGTTTTTATTTTACTATAAAGTGATAGTTGTGAACCAGTTGCACAATAAAACAGGTTTACATTAGACCAACTCGAGGAAAAAAAAAATTGTCCAGAAATATAAATTTAGAAATGAAACCGAACTAGAAGAAAATGATTACTTGTGAGTAAACCAATATCAAATTATATAGAAAGCAAACTACCTTCTTCATTTCAACACTGTTGGTAAAATCAAGTTCGCTTGGATCAATCTCATATTCAGGAACCTCACGAGCACTGTCGACATGCATGGGAGCCATCTAATTGGAGAACACCAAGACACAAGCAGAGAAAGAGAAATGGAAGGAAAAAAAATTAGTCACTGATCCTAAAATGTTTTGAAATGTAAGAAAACTAAGTGGTGCATAACACATGCAACTTACGAAATTCTTTGCACCATGTTTCTCCAATAATTTGATTACACCATGATTTTTGTAATGTATGGCATCAGCTAGAGGCTGTTTAAGAAAACCGGGTCATAAAGCAACAAAGAAAGGAAAAAGGATAGATACATCAATATATGTACAAATACACAAAAAATGTATAAATATTCATCAATATATTTAGAGGATTGTTTACATAGTCTGTGAAGTGTGAACCATTATATATAGTAAAACAATCTAGTAACTAAAATAGTTAAGTTTCTACAATTTTTTGGGTCATATAAAAAAAAAATTCATTCTGGAATAAAGTTTCTGGAAAATTTTTAAATAAGCATGCTAACAAAGACTAAACTACTTGAATCCTCTTACATAACAGCTGGATTAGTTAAAAGAATCAAAACAACCATTAGAAATTAGGCTGGATTTAGGTTCTCTGTCATCAAACCTCATCCTCTTAAGAACAACCACTACAGAAAATCTATTCGATACGATAGCACTTAACACAAAAAAATTACTACTCCCTCACGTCCCACAAAAATAGGCTTTCTTTTTATACACACACAAAGAAATGTATAAAACTTATGATCAACTCATTTAATTCAAGTAAACTTCCTCTCTTGTCCTTATTCACATAAAATTATGAAATTAAATCGGGCCATTTTAGGAAAAAAAGTAACTAATACTCATATGGAATGGAAAACAAGCCTATATAGTGGGGCATCCCAAAATGGCAGTCTTGCCTATTATTGTGGGACGGAGGGAGTACATAATAAAAAAGCACCCCAGAAGACAGATACATCACCAACAACTTCACAAACTTGATCCCCTGAAGAATAAGAGAATGGTTGCATACAGTCTATAACGAAATTTTATTAATTCCGTTCATCTTTATTTTCGAGAAGTATTCACCATTCAGATACCAATTTCATGTTATATTATAAAACAAAAAAACAGGATTATAGACCATCAATTGGCAAACAGCTAATTAACAAGAACATAAAGACAAATAAAATCACATGTGATTAAATCCACATCAAGAACATGTAAATTATACCGTGCTTCTCCAGCGATCTGTGGCGTCTACCTTTGCCCCATTTTCAAGCAGAAACTGGGCAACATCATCATACCCCTGGCATGCCGCAAGATGGAGCGCTGTACGGTGATCGATATCGCGAAAATTAACATCACCACCAGAGGATAAAAGCTCCTTAATGCCGTCCAGATCGCCCCCATTCACCAAATACATCAGCTTAAACCCTGGATCGATGTCAATCACATCGTTATCTTCGTGTTCTAACTCCAGATCGTCGAGGTCTTCGTATTCTACCTTCGGCGCCAAGGAAGATTGCTTCCAGAGAGTGAATTTCGCAGGGGTTTCGGATTCCATTGGAGAGGTACTAATCGAGAAATTCGACGCGATTTGAAGAGAAATTGAAAGCTAATATCACGTTTTGTTGCTAGAAATCAACTTTGCAGGATCTAGAACTTGAGGTCGCGAGGAATCACGTGGTTTTGAAAATTCCCTTGCGAAATTAGAGGGTTTATAACGAGGATTTTTGAAATTTCAAATGCAACCAAAGTCAATTTGCCCAGAAGAAGAATTAAAAGCTCAATTGAGCTGCAATCGAGAATCCTAAAACTCAATTCACAAAAAAAAAAAAGAAAACAGAGGATAAACCCTAAAATTGAAAAAAGCAGATCAACAGCTAAAGCGAACACTTGTATTTTCAACGAAAAAGAGAAAAACACAAGTACCAGATAATGAAAATCACGGGAAATCGCACACCTAGATTGCGGAAACGTGTTTGACGAATAACTTTTGGGCTAGAAAAGCAAACAGAAAAATGTTAATCGATTTACACAATTTACAAATGCGTGTTTATATGTACAGAAAAAACTACACCGCATTACTCGTCGTTGACAGTGGATCTATATCTGTATCATCTTAACGTTGACAAATTGGAGGTTATCTTAACGTTGACAAATTGGAGGTTGGAAGGAAGGAGGAGGTGAATTTCACGCGGCTAAGAAGGCGCGTCGCCTGCTAAGGCTTTGAAGCACCCACACAAGATTGGGAAAATGACGAAATTCGTTCCTTCAACTGTAGATGCGTGGGAAAACGCCTCCTTAAATTTCAAAATTCCAAATATTTAGCTATTTACACCTGTTTTGATATACGGGTTGCCTATTACTCGTCAAAGTATAGTGTGAATAAATTTCACAATATAAATAGTGTAATTTTTTATTATAAAGAGTATTACTTATAAAAGTGAAGGGTGTGATTTATATTATAGCAAAGAGTATTGTAATGATACCTGAATGATGTGACTTATATTACTAAAATTTGATAACGATTAAGATGATAACGATTTTAAAAGAAGATCAAGTCATATTCGACTTGATAAATACTTATTTTCAACTTGACGGGATTAAAGTAGGATAATCCAAAATGCAATTTGTAAATTTGATAACGATTAATAGAAGTTTGTTTTGGATGAACTAGTTACATAATTTGTAAAAAATGTCCACCATCTTTTTAAATATATTTAATGCATCCATCAACCGAATAATGCATGATAAGAAACAAAGAAGACTAGGTCTTGTATCTTGTTTCGGGTCTTGCACTACGATTTCATCTTGCATTTTAAACGCAGAATTTGGTATGTTGAAAAGTGCGATTTATTTATATATAAAAGTCAAGAATTGTTAATATGGTAAAACATAGTTGAATGTTTTTATTTGGAATAATTGCACGTTTATATTTTGTTTAGTTAAGACGCTTCTAAAAAACACTTATGAAATAAGATTATACACCGGGTCGTATAGGACCCACCCAAAGAAAGAATTAGAACTAGATTCACTTTTTTGTGCAATATCTATATAATTATAATACTGCGTGAACAATAATATAATATTACATTACATACATTTTTATATTGTATTACTTGTCAACATAATAATATATGGGCTACCATGTAATTAATATTAGTAAAGTGAAGAATTGCTATTATAATTGTGATCCAATTAACCCTCAATTTTATTTTATTTTTTTTAATTCAAAAGATATTGCATGACAAAGTTTTGCATACAAGTCTTTGGATTAGAAATTTTGATTTGTCATAAATTTCCATACAACAATGTATATCAACTTGCAAGTCCACTTGACAACTTGCACAAAAGAAATTTGTCTTTCGTACGAAGTAAATGAATTTGACCAAGTCCAAAAATTTAAGATAAGGAACCCACAAATTATAATCACAAACTAAAATATCAAGAGACCGTTGAGTTTGGACTTTATTCTATGAAATAGAGCTGATCTTAAGTATTATTTTTGGACAAACATTTGTTTGTATCCGAATTCACGATTAACTCTATCTTTTTAATATTATTATTATGCACAATTTTTTTAGAGAAAACTATTATGCAAAATTTAATATTGACAAAAACCTCATCATGAGACCTCTCATATTAAAGGATTTTTTTTAATATTACAATTATGCACAAAAAATATTATCAATTCCAAAGTGTTCTTTTAATTTTATAATTATTATAAAAACTACCATCAATACTTAAAAATTATCACTACAAGTACACAAAAATTATCACCCATTATTAAAAATTAACAACGTTAAATATGCATCAAAATTATCACTATTTTTTTAAACATTTTTTTTAAACAATGATAACTTTTACAATAGTGTTCAAAACTGGATCACAAGAGTGATACTCTCTTCTTCAGTACATTCACTTAAAAACATAAATCAATTCAAATTTGAGGCAAGTAATAGAAAACATTAATCAATTTAAATCTGAGGCATGCGACAGCCCCATAGAAATATAATTTAAACAAAATACTACAATATCTTAAAAAGAAATAATGATACTATCATGTTTTTTTTAATTATATTAATTTATGTTAATTTGTGTCCACCCAATAAATGGAGATCTCATGCTGTAATACATACATGAAAGTCTCATACGAAATTTCATCTTAATTTTAATTAGCATATAATAAAAAATACACACTCGAATACTACATAAAATTAACACATTCTGCATTTTTTACCCTGCTATAACAACAGAGAGACAGTGTGACACAGCCATCATACACATAATTCTAATTAACAACATTGACGATTTTGAAGCCCTTACCGTGCTGCATTCACCAGTAGTCGGCCTGCGGATTTTAATCCTGCTTCCAGTAGTCGGCCACAATCTCCATCCTCGATTCCTTCATTGCATATTTTATTTCGATATATTGTACTTGCCGTCTCTTTTCTTTGCCAGCAGCTGAGGCTTCATCATCAGGCTGCCTGAGGCCCATCGGCAGCTTATCGCCTAATTAAATTATTATACAAAATAAAAAAAAACCATGAAATTAGAAGAGAAATTTCTAAATTTGATCAATTTTGAGATCCGATCATATTTCATTAATCCATGTGTCATCTTGAATTTCCAAATAAAATAATTGGAGATCCGATCATGCTTCAATTCATATGTCATCTTGAATTTCCAAATAAAACAATTGGAGATAACACGCGCCAGTACCAGTTGCACCAAGTATTTTTAAATGATACTACTTCCGTCCCGAAAAAACGTGCACACCACCTTTATTATCGAGTTTTTGTGAGCGAGTTGTTTATTAGTATTTCAAATGATAAAGTAATTTTAAAGAGGTGTATTATAGATCTACCTCTCATCTATTACATGTATCTTTAAAAATTATTTTATCATTTCAAATACTAATAAAAAATTCACTCAAACAAAAAACACGTGAAAAAAAAGATAAGCAAGACGCGTTTTTTCTTTTTTCTGGAAGGAGTATTACACTATACAAAAAATAAAAAATTGCCTAAGAAAATTTTCAAATAGCTAAAAAAATTTCCAACAAAAAATAATCTAGCCCTCAAATAGTAAGAATCTTTTAAATAGTGAGGATTGCTTACAACTTCTCTACATATTTTTAGAATTTTAGAGACATACAAATTACCTATGAATAATCTTTCTATACATTTGTAATTTCTGTAGACAAATAAATTATTTATATAGATTTGATTAAGATTGGCCTACATATTTTTAAAATTTTAGAGACATACAAATTACCTATGAATAAACTTTCTATATATTTATAATTTCTGTAGACAAATAAATTATTTATATAAATAATTCCCTATGTAACATACATTTTCGTAAACAATTATATTTATAACTTATTAATGACCTACAAATAAATTTACCTATAAATAAAAATACCTATATGATTACAATTTTTTTTATTACCTATAAATGAAATTGCCTATATTTGGAGTTATTTGGAAAGAAAGGAACAATTTGATTTTTTACGGCAAATGCTTTGAAACGGAAAAGGTGTTGGATGAAGTTAAAAGACGATTTTGGAGTTGATGCTCGATTAAATACCACTCTTTTTGTAATTTTCAGTTTTCAAATTGGTTAGTAAATCCTAGGATAATACTCGAGAGTTGAGGCTCTCCATTACATTGTATAACATTGTACAGTGTCACTCTTTGTTCCATGTTATTATGGAATAAAAGAACTTTTACTTACCAAAAAAAAATGAAAATGCCTATATGATTAAAAAAATTTATAGACAAGTAGTAGACAATCTTTATTATTTAAAGACGAAAAATATTTATATTGAAAATTTTGTAGGTCATTCTCTATTTTCTTGTAGTGTTAATTATAGTACTAAAAGGTACTAGTTTCTTTTCACTGAAAATATCAATTATTTTCATTGAAAAATATTGGTTGGCTGCTAAAGGAGCAGCCAAGGGTTGCTCAATAAAAACAACTCAAAGATATACTCATGTATTGTGTATTTTCCATATTAATTAATTAAGGTAAAAAAATGAGAACTCAAATCCCATATTTCAATCATGTTTCCATCTTAATTTTAAAAATAACTCTAAGATATATAAAAACATTTACCACGCGTATTAAATGACATGGACAAATAAATGAGTAAGACCCATTAAAAAAATGAGACTTTGCCATTAGTGAAAAAGATGATCCACAATCAAAAAATGAGCAGGGTCAAAGTGATCTTCTAACATTGAACTGATCAGTTTGTGTCAACAAGTTGATCGTTGCTCAACTAATATGTAAAGAGAAAATAAAAATAAACCTCTATCCATTAAATTTGCCATTTTAGTCACAAAAAAAGAAGATCCACAATCAAAAAAAAATACATAGAATTTTCAAAATTGTCACTAAAAAATTAAAAAAAACGGATCATATGATGGGCTATGTTTTTGTGTCCGACCAAGTCGATATGATATCTTGCCCAACTAAATATGTAACGTATTTAAAGAAAATAAAAAATAAACCTCTATCGGTTTGCCACGTGCACCAAAATTTCCCGTAAGTCTTTGCAAGATTTTGGAGTTCGGGTTTCACAACCAATTCTGGAACACGAGGATTCACCCAAAGACCCGATTTAATCTGCATATTATAATAAAAAAACAAGAAAATTAAATATACATAGAATTTTCAAAATTGTCACCAAAAAAATTAATAAAAAACCAACCTCATATGCATGGGAATGCCACAGTTTCTGTTCATCAGGAGCTAGTTTTTCAAAAAGTCGATCCGATATAATATACTCCACACCTACAATATTTTCAGAATGAACATAATGAATTAATCAAAAAATAAAAAAAAAATAAAAAATAGAGAAGCTCATCAATTATCAAATAAGTTGATCTTGTGTAAACTAGTCTTAAGACGCACCCGTTTTGCAATTAATACATTATAATAAAACGGCTAACACTTTTTAATGAAACAGTTTTAATGAAACAAGTAAGGATTGGTCGATGTGCCCCTGTTTTGCAACTAATATTTTATAGTAAACCAACTAATACCTTTTATTGAAACTAATATTCTATAGTAAAAAAACTAATACCTTTCACTGAAACAACTAATACTATTAAGACAGCACAAATAAAATGTAAACCAGCACGCGCAGTAAAACTAGTTCACACAAGACTTTTCCTGATTTAATTAAAAAGACTTACATTGAACCTGTTTTGCAACCAATACTTTATAGAAGAACAACTAATACCTTTTAACAAAACAACTAATCTTTTATAGTAGAGCAACTAATACCTTTCAATAAAACAACTAATACTGCAAGAAACATACAGATAAAACACAAACCAATTGGACAGTAAAACTGTTCCACACAAGATTTAGCCTCATTTAATAAAAAAGACGAACCGATGAGACGGGCGGAGGAGTGGTC
This sequence comes from Stenogyne calaminthoides, assembly GCA_037126765.1. Classification (NCBI taxonomy): domain Eukaryota; kingdom Viridiplantae; phylum Streptophyta; class Magnoliopsida; order Lamiales; family Lamiaceae; genus Stenogyne; species Stenogyne calaminthoides. Next base: position 2,804,367 of record JBBCBC010000026.1, on the reverse strand, counting down.
GGAGTCGTAAACGGCGCACTGGAGGAAGTCCTGGTTGAGTCGACTCACATAGTGGTGAGTCTCGATCGATTTGGCGAGTCATTTCATCGCTGTAAAGTGCGAAGGTACAAACATGCTGATGCATCTGCTTTATGGGCTTCAGAGATTGCAGCATCTGAGCGCCTTTGTCCAGCATGCACGCCTCCATCGTCATCGCCTTTCCCGGCGGGATCTTCTCGCCGCCACCGCCGCCATGTGTGTGACTTTCAGCCATGTGTTATTTTTTTTTTTTTTTTTTGAATTTTTTTGGGAAGAGGTGAGTGAGGTGGGAGAAAGGGGGGAGAAGCGGTTGGGTGCCACGTGGATAGGGAAGAGAGTGGTACGTGGTGGACTCTTGGAAACTTATGATGACACGTTCTTTTTTGCATGTAAGTGGTAACAAACGGTGTGCTGTAATTTGGAATTTGAATTGCAAATGCATGGTGTAAATTAATAATTTTAAGGGCGCGCTATTTACCCCATGAAATTGCTTAATTCACCCACTTTTTTTTTTGTTTAGTTCACTCACTTTGTTTTTAACAATTTTTTTAATGAAAAATATTAATATACTATTTTTATAATTAAAAAAATAAACATAAATTTACTAAATACACTTCCTTGATTTTACATTCACATCAAAATCTCATGCTCTTCACTTCTTTTTTTACATCAAGAAAAAAATATAAATCTTAAGATACATTGAAATTGGAAGATGAGGAATATTCGTGAATTAAATCGAATCACAAAAATTAATTACTTTGAACAAAAAATCATACACACGAATTTAATCAAATTATAAAAATTAATTACTTTGAATTAAAATTCATAAACAATATTCCTTTGCGTTCGTTCTTTTTTAATGGGATTTACAACAACAGTAATCCAAAATAAATTCAATGTGATCTCTTGTTTTGAGCAATACCCTTGGAAGAAAGAAAATCAAAACAAGAGATCACATTGAATTTATTTTGAATTATTGTTATTGTAAATCCCATTAAAAAAGAACAAACACAGAGGAGTATTGTTTATGAGTTTTAATTCAAAGAAATTAATTTTTGTAATTTGATTAAATTCATGTGTATGAATTATTGTGATTCAATTTAATTCTCGTCTTCCAATTTTAAAGTATCTTAAGTTTTTTTTTTCTGGTGTTGAAAAGAAATGAAGAGCATGAGATTTTGATGTGAATGTGAAATCGAAGAAATGTATTTAGTAAATTTATGTTTATTTTTTTAATTATAAAAATAGTATATTAATATTTTTCATTAAAAAAATTATTAAGAACAAAGTGGGTGAACTAAGCAATTTCGTGGGTGTAAGTAGTTGTGCCCTAATTTTAACCTTAAGTAGATTTAATTTATACATTTTTATTATTGATTTAGTCTTTTAATTTTAAATTAATCGAAATAATGTCGTTTTGTCGTTTTAATTTGGGAATTTTTCGGCGGATGTTGTGAGTGGAATGTTATGTACATTTTGAAGCGTGTTTGACTTATTCTTCCCTTTAATTTTTATTTTTATTTTTTTAAATTATATGTCTGAAATTCCAGATGTTAAAAAAAAAATCATGTGGCAGTTCAGTCACAGCATCCGCCGAAAAGTCTCAAATTGAAACAACAAAACGGTGTTGTTCTGGTCGATTTTGTGATTAAAATTGGACATTGTCAAAGTTACTAAATCGACAATAAAAAAAATTATGGAACTAAATTTATTTAAGGTCAAAATTATGATATCATTTGTGATTAAAACTCTATAATTCAGGACTACTAAATTGTTGTTTGATTTTGAAGGAATGAGTGCTGATAATGTTTTTTAAAAATATATTAATTAAAATTTAAGTTTGTGCAATAACGTGAGGTTGGTTGTCATAAAATTTGAAAATCATATTCTTAAAGCAGAAATAATTTATTAAAGATATTGGGAATAAAATTTTCATCACAAGAATGAGAATGAGTAATTCGGATCAAATAATATTTTTAAAGTTTAAGAGCAGGTAATTTTCAATCCTATTATGTTTTGCTTTTAAATTAATCGAATTAATTTAAAAGTGCAGATTAACCTGCTTAATATTTTATGGATAACCTGCTAAATATTTATCATGTTTTCAATTAAAATCCCATTTTTTCTTTCAAAGGAAAAACAACACAATTTAATTATGACACATATATGTTACAAATATATTTCATATGTAACATCACTAAATTTAACTATATTATGACACATCAACAAAATAAACTCCTTATTTTATAAATATAAAGGGATGTGAAATAATTTATATATCTAATCTGAGAAATAAAAACGCAAATGGTCCTATAATTGCTTCCCGAGTATACAAATAGTACTATGAATTTTTTATTTTATTAATTTTGATCTTTTCGGTGTACTGTTAATTTTAGTCATTTTCGCAAAGAAATTCTATGATTAAAATATTGTCCTAATTTTTAATTTTGGTCACGTCGATGGTCACCACTATTCTCATTTTAACCACCTCTCATCCCGAAAGGAAAAAACTCTCAATCAATTTAATTATTTGATTACACCTCTCCGTGAAATTGTGACTTCAAAATCGCAATTACCACTCATTTCTATGGCTAATTCCAGGTAATTCATAGTGAGACGAGGGTCAAGGTTTATGCTATTTTTTCCCTCTCGTTTAGCCCGTCACTTAAGTACCTTCCTTGTGTCAATTATATGCTATAACATTATTTCGGCCATTTTTGGTAAATACTCCGGCATAAATTTAAAATTTTCATAAAAAATGACCGAAGTTGAAAAAATGAACAAATTTAATAAAGTAAAAATTACAATAATATTTATGAACACAAACAAAGTTACAGGATTATTTATGATTTTATCTCTTTATTCTAATATAATTAAATTTAACTTGCCCTAGGAAAAAAGATCTAAAAATTGAAATTGCATGTTCTCCATATGTAAATTAAAAATTGATTTTTAATTTATACAACGTAAATTAAAAATAAGATTTTAAATAAAGAGAGTTATATGTTGGGGAATGATTTGCACAGATCTATTCGGGGTGAATATTTAAATACAAATTTAATTCTTTAATTATTACTAGCATGAATTAATCCTATATTAATTCAAATAATAATTGCAACAACATATCATGCATATAAAAAGCCACGTAAAACCTACGCGATGCGGAATCAACGGGTTTACGTGACGCGTCTCTCGGGATGGCAAAGGATTTCGGGATGGCTAACCAAAAGGACTTTTTGGAAGGACACTTGTCAACTAACAATTAACAAAACAAAAAAAAAATAAACTTTGTTGCACCACCTTTGTGGATTTGCTAATTTTTCCAGCACATGAAATTTTACTTGGGAATGAACTAATCATCCCCTATTTATAGGAGAGGGGTGGTCGAAAATTTTAGTAGAAAATCAATGTGGGAAAAGACTTTTCTTGGTCACCAAGAAATCTTGAATATATCTCCTATATTCTTTTTTCCCATAATTAAAATATTCCACAAAAAAATCTCACCTCCTCATATATGGTATTATTTTAAAAAAAATACAAAGTGTGCAAGAATCCAAGATTTGGATCTTCTTGAATTTATGAGATATTCTTGTATTTCAAGAAATACATATCTTCCATAATATATTTTCAAGAAAATCTTTCTTGCCCTCTATTTTCAAAAATTTCGAAATATCACTATGAATAACCAAGTGGGAGATTTCTTGAATTTAATGAGATAATCTTGTATTCCAAGAATAGATATCTTCATTCCATAACAAAATTCAAAGAAAATCTTTCTCCTCTTTTTATCCATAATTTTCAAAATTTAGAGGGAAAAAAAATAAGCAACAATATTTATTTTATTTTAATCACATTTTAGGTTATTGGACTATTTGTTGGGCTACTCGGGGGCCTTTAGGAGAATTAAGATTGGACCTTCTAATGGATCTTGAATATCTAATATTGAGCCACAATATAATTAAAGCCCATAAATATTAATTAATCCCACTACATAATTAATATTGCACTATCCATCTTAACCCATATTACAAAGTCAATATGGATCCCGGTCATTATTTCCCGTGTTTAAGATTATCTAGCCCATTAATTAATTCAAGCCAATTCTTTTGAAATAGCTTTCCGTTAATTAATATCTTTTGTCCTTGGTCAAGGAACGGTTCAACATTATTATCCATAAGGAAACAAATTCCACTTGCAAGATTTGGTATGATAAAGGTTATGAACCTCCCAAGGGGCAAATCAAACAAGCGTATTTGCACACGATTCTTCAGATTAAATCTTAGCAATCACATGTGACCAATAATATTGCCCAAGATAAAAAGTATTGAATCTCTTTGATTCGCTACCCATGATAAGTCAAAGCAATAGTTACCAATCCCACGTGATCCTATTTAAGAGACGAAGGTTAAGAAATAACGAACCCATCGAGGTCTAATTCTTCCTTGTTCGATTCTCAAGAATTTATCCTCCTCAGAGGTCATATTCAAGCATCGATCAATATGCACTATTGTAATCTCTTGGTCAAGACAAACCAATCTGAGCCTTACACCTCAACCTTTCACGATGGGTTGTTCATTTCCATCTAGGTCGTGAATGACGTACTTTTAGTTACAAGAGATTGTTAATTTAATCTTCGTGATCGGTATCACTAAATTAACTACAGCGGAGAACTAAAGAAACGCGTTACAAATTATTGAACAGTTATGAAAAAGAAATATATGTAACATTCAATCATATTTAAAACATCAGTGATAGACAATTTATTTCAATAAATAAGTCTGAAAATTCAATTTCAATTATACAAAGTAAAAAACATACTTTCCAGTATAATCACAACATTATAAAGTTCTAAAATGAAAAGGTAAAATCGAGATATTTTATACAACACGCACAATTTTTTATACATGCAAATGATATTCTTCACTTTCCTCCTCTAATTTTCAAAGCGCGCGCACACACTTTTACACACATATATATATATATATATGACAGCTTTCACCGATACAATAATAGGCTAGGGTAGATTAGAGGATTTAGTCATAGGCCCAATTAATTGGTCTTCGCACATGCATATTAAGTCTTATTCACACTTAACTTTTTAATAAATACAACATCTGGATTAATACACAGCTCGTATGATGAATGCACTCCTCCTGATTTTTTTCAAATAACCATAATTTATAGTACTTCCTTATATATTCCTCCTCATTTTTTCACATGTAAAATTTCAGATTTTTTTTTCTAATAATGTACATAAATTCTGAAAATTTTCTCAAAATTACTTTAAACATTCAAAAATATTTTCGAATAGTTGAATCAATATTTATCTTGTAAACCGACGGAAACCATTTTTTAGGACAAGCGTTCAAAATTATTTTTCGAATAACATGAAAATCTCAAAAAATATTTCAAATCCAGAATGATCATTTTTTTCATATGTAAAATTTCGGATAAATATTTTGAATTATATACATGAATTCGGAAAATTTTCTCGAACTTACTATGAAATTTCGAAAAATATTTTCGAACAGTAGAGATAATATTTCACATGTAAACCGGTTAAAATGATAGTTTTGATATTTTAAGTGTCTATATATATATTTTTTTAACAACAGAAATGTGTATTTACTAAATATGTAGGTGTGAGTAAACCTGAGCCTAAGTCTTCTAATACATGGGCTCTAAGGATGGGGCTAGTTCCCCATAAGTGATTGTTGGGCACGCACTGATGCCCCCATCAATCGGCCTGGTGATCCTAATTTAGTTGTATCTCATTATTCATCAAAAAGTTTAAGAGGCTAAAATTAAATATAAATATAACATTATAGTCCACAAATACCAAAAGTAATAAGTCGAATAATTACGAGCAAAATATAGAATTATTATTATAAAATATTCAATTAAAACACACAAAGTACACAATAATTATGACTTATCATTCCCAACCCCCATAACCATTTTGATTTTTTTTTAAATTATTAAATTTCCAATAAACTTCCTGTTGGGAAATTAATTGTTCGGATCTATTCGGAATGAATATTTAAATACAAATTTAATTCTAACAATTATTACTAGCATGAATTAATCCTATATTAATTCAAATAATAATTCAACAACAAATCATGCATATAAACAGTTCACATAAATCCTACGCATCCGGGATTGCTACGGGTTTACGTGAACTGACCTCTCGGAGTGACAACCGTTGAGAAGATGGATCTCGTTCACACGAACACACCAAAAGACCTTCTCAAGTATTCCCTTATCATTGTTCAACAATCTGGTGGTAGGAACTCGCGAACAATTTAACAAAAGGAAAAAAATTATATTGCACCACATTTGTGGATTTCTAATTTTTTCAACACATGAAATTGCATTCATCCCCTATTTATAAGAGGGTGGTGGCCGATTTTTTGCTAGGAAAAAGAGAGAGAAAATTTCTTTCTTGATCTCCAAGAAATCTTGAATATATATCTCATATATTCTTTTCTCCTTAATTAAAATTTTCCATAAAATCCCACTCTCTTATTGTTATGGAATTTCGAAAAAAAATGAGGATAAAGATTCCAAGATTTGGATTTTCTTAAATTTATGAGATATACTTGTATTCCAAGAATACGTATCTTCCATAACATCTTTTCAAGAAAATCTTTCTTTTCCATCTTTTTTTTTTAATTTTTGAAAATCCCCATATAAATAACCAAGTGGGAGACTTCTTGAATTTAATGAGTAATCTTGTATTCCAAGAATACATATCTTCATTCCATAACAAAATTCAAAAAAAAAATCTTTCTCCCCTTTTTATTTATAATTTTCGAAAAAAATTGGAAAAAATAAGCAACCATAATTTATTTTATTTTAAACACCTTTTTCAGTTATTGGACATTATGCTTGGGCTACTTGAGGAGCCTTTAGGAGAATTAAGGTTGGACCTTCTAATGGACTTTGAATATCTAATATTGAGCCACAATATTATTTAAGCCCATAAATATTAATTAATCCCACTACATAATTAATATTGCACTATTCATCTTAACACATATTACTGTTAATATGGCTCCCGGTTATTATTTCCCGTGTTTAAGATTATCCAGCCCATTAATTAATTCAAGCCACTGAAACAACTTTCCTTTAATTAATATCTTTTGTCCTTGGTCAAGGAACGGTTCAACATTATTATCCAAGGAAACTAATTCCACTTGCAAGATTTGGTATGATAAATCTTATGAACCTCCCAAGGGGGAAAATCGAACAAAAGCGTCATTTGCACACGATTCTTCATATTAAATCTTAGCAATCGCATGTGAGCAATAATATTGCCCAAGATATAAAGTATTGAATCTCATTGATTTTCTACCCGTCATAAGTCAAAGCAATAATTACTAACCACGCATACGATCCTATTTAAGGGACGAAGATTAAGAAATAATGAACCGAGGTCTAATTCTTCCTAATTCAAAGGTCAAGAATTTAACCTCCTCAGAGGTCCTATTCAATGCATCGATCATGCACTAGTGTAATCTCTTGGTCAAGACAAATCAATCGAGCCTTACACTTCAACCTTTCACGATGGATTGTTCATTTCCATCTAGGTCGTGAACAACGACTTTTTAGTTACAAGGTTTAAAATTGTTAATTTTTTAATTTAATTTTTCGTGATCGGTATCACTAAATTAATTACAATGTAACACATACTATTTATTTTTTTTTTTAAAGGTTATGCAATAAATATATGTAACATTCAATGATATTTAAAGCATCAATGATAAATAATTTATTTCAGTAAATAGGACATAAATTCAGTTTGGTTATACAAAGTAAAAGTATACTTTTCAGTATAACCCCAATTCTTCCCCTTCTATTTCTAACCTCCCAATAAACTTCACCCTTAATTTAAGACACCATCTTCCCAGTTAAAACTGCAGATTCTTTATTAGTAATTAATTAAAAGAGCAGCCCAAAACCCCCCGCCCCTCCTATTTTCGTACAAAAAAAGGGTACAATTTTCTATTGTTTTGGACCCAAAGACATCCTCAGATTTTGAATTAATTAAATTAAAAAATAAAAAATTTGAATTAATTGAATTAAAAATACAAATTCTAAATTAATTTGATTAATTTAAAAGTGAGAATCTCTTTAAAGTGCTGATTTTTATACTTACACAAATTACATTGCACAAAATTACATTTTGCACTCGTATGTTAATTTTTTTAAAATTTAATTAAAAAAATTAAATTTTAAATTAATCAAATTAATTTAAAAGTGCAGATTAACCTGCTTAATATTTTATGGATAAGCTGCTAAATATTAATCATGTTTTCAATTAAAATTCCATTTTTTTCTTTCAAAGGAAAAACAACACAATTAAATTATGATACATATATGTTACAAAGATCTTTCATATGTAACATCACTATATTTAACTATATTATGACACATCAACAAATTAAACTCCATATTTAAATATAAGTGGATGTGAAATAATTTATATATCTATTCTAAAAAAATAAAAACGCAAATGGTCCTATAACTTTTCCCGAGTACACAAATAGTACTGTGATTTTTTTATTGTATTATTTTTTATCTTTTAGGTGTATTGTCAATTTTAGATATTTTCGCAAAAAATTCTATGATACTTGTCCTACTTTTTAATTTTGGTCACGTCGATGGTCACCACTATTCTCGTTTTAACCACCTCTTATCACAGAAGGAAAAAACTCTCAATCAATTTAATTATTTGATTACACCTCTCCGTGAAATCGTGACTTCAAAATCGCAATTACCACTCATTTCTATGGCTAATTCCGGGTAATTTATAGTGAGACGAGGGTCAAGGTTTATGCTATTTTTCCCTCTCGTTTAGCCCATCATTTAAATACCTTCTTCCTGTCAATTTTATGCTATAACATTATTTCGGCCATTTTCTGGTAAATACTCCGGCATAAATTTAAAATTTTCATAAAAAATGACCAAAGTTGAAAAAATGAACAAATTTAATAAAGTAAAAATTACAATATATATTTATGAACACAAACAAAGTTACAGGATTATTTATAATTTTATCTCTTTATTCTAATATAATTAAATTTAACTTGCCCAGGAAAAAAAAGATCTAAAATTTTGAAATTGCATATTCTCCATATGGAAATCATAATTAAAATTTCATTCTTTTGAAAAAAATAATAATTGTTGGTAGACATTTTACCTTATATATTTCATCAAAACGATATTAAATATGAATTCCGCAAGAACATTCTCAAACACTAAATTGAATTTGTATTCCCCACGATGGCAATGTCTATTTCAGGTGGTGTTGTTCAAGTTGTGTTGATATTCGTCACTTTCCTTTCATTTTCAAAACCCAATATTGTTATTGCTCAAACTCCCAACTACCTTAGTGAAGCTTGCAACAATTACAATGTAAAACAAGTTATAAATCCAGACCTTTGTCTCAAAATTCTTCAATCCCAAAAAAAAGATCGTGCATCTACGAATCCAATCGACTAATCAATCGCGATCATTGAATTTGGAATTTCAAACGGGACAAATACGCGGACGTACGTGGAAAACATGCTCGAAAAGAAAATTTTGGACCCTAATTTGAAAGGTGTCCTCCAGGAATGCAAATCGTTGTAGGATTCAGCTATAGGGTCTATGCAGAGTGCCCTAGGTGAAGTTTAAGGACGTGACTACGAAACATCGACTTATGATCTTATGATTGCTAGCAAGGACAACATTCAACGATGTGAAAAAGTTGTTGCCTCGAAGGAAATCAATGATGCTACTATTTTGATTGGAAATAAGGTTATTTCAGTTTTTGGGCTTATTAGTTTTAATGTTATTATGGATCTTTATACCCACCAGTCACCGCCACCGGCGATGAACTAGCACCGCCAGATTAGGGTATGCCCTTATACATGCAAATGATATTCTTCACTTTCCTCCTCTAATTTAAAAATGAAAAGGTAAAATCGAGATATTTTATTCAACTAACACAATTTTTTATACATGCAAATGATATTCTTCACTTTCCTCCTCTAATTTTCAAAGCGCGCGCACACACTTTTACACACATATATATATATGACAGCTTTCACCGGTACAATAATAGGCTAGGGTAGATTAGAAGATTTAGTCATAGGCCCAATTAATTGGTCTTCGCACATGCATATTAAGTCTTCTGTTCAGGTTACTCACACTTAACTTTTTAGTAAATACAACATCTGGATTAATACACCACTCTAAGATGAATGCACTCCTCCTGATTTTTTCAAATAACAATAATTTATAGTACTTTCTTATATACTCCTCATTTTTTCACATGTAAAATTTCAGAATTTTTTTTCTAATAATGTACATAAATTCGGAAAATATTCTCGAACTTACTATAAAAATTCAAAAATATTTCCGAACAGTAGAATCAATATTTTCCATGTAAACCGACGGAAAACCATTTTGAAGTTAGGACAAGTTGTGCATGTTTTACGTGATTACGTGCCTCTAAATTCCAACATGGATAACCTTGAAACTCTCCACCATTAACTCCATGATCTTGGAGTAACCACCCATGATATTTCTATTCTCATTCCACCACAATGCAACCGTTTGACAATATAACCGAATTGTCATCAACCTGCAATTTAGGAAACATATAAAAACACATCTATTAAAACGGAGTCATTGATAGGAGAAAGGGCAAATTTATAATATTATGTCGTGCAACATCAATAGTAATGAGTATCATTGAGGGGTCAATCACCAAGGGTTATTGATTGCATTATTATTATTTTGTAAGAACATTAACAATGTGTATATAATGATTATCTAAGTACACGGATATGTAATTTTTGGACCCTAAGAGACGTCCTCATTGGCAGGGGCTGACGATCAAGTCTCTGCCCTTGTCCATAACTGTGCAGCAATGGGTTGGAGGATGTCCCAATTTCCTTTTAGATGTTTTATTTTCTGATATGAACTCTGATTATTTTTGTGCAATACGTTGAGTTGTCTTACGAGGGTTATCTTCCGTGCTTCCTAAAATTTAACTTTTTTCATGGGATAACGCCTTTATTTTAGAAACCTCTTTGTTCTTTTTTTTTTTTTTTCCTTGATCGGGAGTTTTGCCCTAAGGAGGGTTTTACCCATTAAAAGTTTTTAGCACACACAATTAAACAAAATTAGAGTAAAATAATTAAAAATGGCATGCCTGGACCCGATCTGTGGTCTTATGGTCTCTAAGCTTTCTTTTTTCTTCTTCTTTTTAATTCGAGTAGTTTATTTGCCATAACCAATTTAGGTTCAACGACTCAAGATTTGTAACCGGCTGTCCAGCATCCGAATGCTACAACTGTCATCAATGGTCGGATGGTTATTAGGGTCGGATGTATATATATATATATATAGAATTTTCAAAAGTCTCAACTATTTGTTTTAAGCCGTGGACAACAATCCGGGGGGATTTTTTTCGCTCTGAATCAATGGTCGGATGGTTATTAGGGATTTATTCCTTCTCAGTGATTAATTAATGTTTAATACATTTAGTTCTTTTGCAAAATACATTTAGTTGTACGGTACATCAGGTGAATATAAAATGTTATTTTTATTTCTTTTGAAAAAAAAAAAAAGTATTAATTAACGATAAAGTTAACAATGAATTGGGATAACAATGGGGTAGATTTGGGATAAGGTTACGATGACTTATTGCCTTGCAGTAAAATGGAAAGAACTAATAAAGAGGAGAGAGAGAATAATTCAATTGAAAGATTATGTTATAGCACTTATATCAATTTGCAATTGCACCTCTCATTTAATCCAAATTAGCCAATGGAAGGGTTCTAGAATATTCATACGCCCTAGAGCAATTGCATTTGCCTCCCTATAAAAGGAGAAAGATTAACCCTAAACAACAACAACAAAAATCATAGATATGAATCTAAGTGCATCAATGATAGCGAAGTTGATAATGAAGAAGATCAACGGTGGAAAAAGGGGCGCTATGCCCCCGTTGTGACTCACACAACACTAAATTTAGTTATTACAATAAGTACAGTCTTTCTCAGCCTCGCTACTAATGCAAGGCTTGTAGAAGGTATTGGACCTAGGGCGGAACCCTAATGTTGCCTACGATTAGGGCTCCGCCCTCGTCCGTGTGCAATTTCAATTTGGATGCAAGGACTCAAGATTTGTCACCTGCTGTATGACATCCGACGCGCCTGTGGCTTGCCTTCTTTGGCACCAATGCAGGGATAAGAAGGATAATGGGAAAAAGACAAACCATAGATATGAATCTAAGTACATATGAAGAGAAAGAGAATGAAAATGGAGTTGATAGGTAGACTCTCATATCAAGACCAAACCATACACTTACTTTGTGTATATGTATATGGTGTGGTTTCATCCAATACATATAATAATTGTACGAAATAATCAAAAAGATCATTTTTTTTACTTTTTCCTTATATTTATTACGTATTTCCTTCATAAATATGATAAATAATTTATTTTTAATTATGTCTCAATAAATAGTGAAAATTATGTTAGTTGACTTAATTAACCATTACGATATGAATTTTAAAAAAGATGACACACTTCTTCTTCAAGACAAAGTCTTGCACAAGTGTATCCACAAAACATGTCTAATATATTCAATGGATCAAATATTTTTTTAAATGGTCATCAATATGTTAGTTGACTTAATTAACCATTACGATATGAATTTTAAAAAAGATGACACACTTCTTGCATGATGTATGCTAATATATTCAATGGATCAAATATTTTTTTAAATGGGTCATTCAGTTGCATGAGTGCACGGTGTACTTGGGTGCATAAGAGACTCACTCCCTCTTCAATTGTGTAATTGAGAATGCTTAATTGATGAGGTTAAATATGTAGTTGATTAATTAAGAAAAATTCAACTAGATACCCTCTTCAATTGATTAATTTTAGGTTGTTTTAATTGAGAATGCTTAATTGATGCAATTTGGGTCCAGGATCCGAATGCTACGGCCTACATATGTCATCCTCCGCCTCAGATGGGTAATTGGGATGAAGTAAACAATGAATTGGGATGAGAACGGGATACATTTGAGATAAGGATACGATCATCAGACTTATTGCGTTGTAGTAAAATGGAAAGAACTAATAAAAAGGAGAGAGAGAATAATAAAAGGAAAGAAAGACTCAAAGCTCAAACTTCCCTAATATGATTCCTCTAATCTCAACTGCAAATATGGGTTCCCTATTTAACAATGATAAGGCCCTCGTTATTCCCGAGGGCTCTTAACGATATAAGGTGCAGTGATTTTTTCCGAGCGTTTTTTGCCCTCGGATATAATTGGCGCAAGGGATTTTTGTGCTATTTATTCAGCTTAATGTTTTTTCAATCAGCCGGTCATTAAAAATTACAGTTTTGCTCTATATTTGGGTATTAATTTTTGTTTAAAAGATATGAATGAGTTATGCTTTTTGTCATAACATAGTTAGGTAAATTCATTAGAACTGCCGGCCATTTATATTTCTCGCACTTTTATTTCTTACAATTTGATTTTGTTAATTTGCTTGCTTCAATTTTTTGTTTAATTAATCTTGCTTATACTTGGAAATTTCAACACTCTTAATTGACTTTGCACTATAATTCCGTGACTACGTGAAGCATTTGGCTACACTTGCATTAGGAAATTCCTTTTAAACTGCATTTCGTTCACACATTAAGTTGTCAATTTATTATATATGTATTGCAATATATGAATTAAGCTGTCAATTTCTTTGTAATTCTCCTTTTGTTGAATTTGAAATTTAAATCTCACATAGAATAACAAATCTCAGACTCTACAAACAAATAAGTCCATGATATCAAAATATATACTACTAACCAGCATACAAAACCACATCTACAATAATCATAGGCTCTACAAACAAATAAGTCAATGATATCAAGATACTACTACTAACCAGCATACAGAAGCAGATCTACAATAATTATAGGCTCTACAAACAAATAAGTTCATGATATCAAAATACTACTATAAATTGACATAAAACGGCACCCAGTTTATCGTGTAGTAGTTGCCGTCTCCAGGTCTGGCTCGATTGGACTACATTTTCTCGTAAACTCCAAAAATTCTTGAAATGCATGAGTCATCAGTCAATACACAGTTTTACTATGACTTCAAACGGAACTCCCGTTAATAAATGGTAGAATTGATCACCAAATTAATTGATCCTTTGACATGATAATGAGCCGTTTTAAAAAAAAAAAATCTCCAAAACAATTTGACTATTTGATAATACAAAAGACAAACTCTTCTAAAAAAGTGGATAAATGAAAGAAAGACAACCAAAGTAACGGAAACAGATTCCCTATTGTATAACACAGTGTTATGCAGTAGTGAAACCGTTGGATCACAGACACTCATTCGGGTATGTGTATACGCGTGTGTAATCCAACAGTTCCCCTACTGCATTAGCACCGTGCTATACAACTGGAGATGGATCCACATACATAAAAACACCAAATTAACTCCTCTATATATAAACACTTGTCTTCAAACTTGATAATCTCACCACATACATAAAAACACCAACACAAGCAAACAAGTAGATCCTCACAAATGGCCTCTCTCCCTAAAACCAAACAAGAGGCCGAAAAACCCTCTCCGGCGGCTGGACCTGCGCCGCCATGATCCTGGCGGCCGAGGCGTGTGAGAGGCTGTCAATCTTCTCACATATTTGACTAATAACATTGCTTGAAGAAATGGAGTCTCATGATCCATTTTATATCATCAATACTGTACTTTTAGGCGCTTACACTTAAACCAGCATCCACGGCTGAATCTGACTGAATTTGAGGATCTAAATTTAAAAATTCTTAAGATTACATCTACTCTCAATTCCTCTTGAGAATGCAGATCTTGTTCTAATATTTGAATCCTTTTCATCATTCATTATATATCCTTTTCTTGTCCTGAAACAAAAATTATTATTATTAAATTTTCGAAAGGACCAAAACCA
The DNA here is from genome assembly GCA_037126765.1 of Stenogyne calaminthoides. NCBI lineage: Eukaryota > Viridiplantae > Streptophyta > Magnoliopsida > Lamiales > Lamiaceae > Stenogyne > Stenogyne calaminthoides. The sequence continues at coordinate 2,789,337 of JBBCBC010000026.1, read as the reverse complement.
TTATTCAACTATATATCACTGCCCAAAACAAGTAGCAGAATCTGAAAGGACCGTCGAATTTATCAAAGTGGGGTTTCTCAAAATCTAGATCTGACAAGATCTTCGATTTTATCGAAGTGAGGTTGCAAAAAATAATTTTTACCCAAAAAATAATTTTTTGAAAAATGAGAATAGATTAAAAAATTCATCAATAGCATTGAGTTAAGAAAATAAAAACTCACGGAAAGAGATTAAAAAACAAAGAAATGAAGACTTAAAAACGAAAAGTGATATACCTTCATGTATAAATCTGAATTTTTGAAGGAGAGGCGCTGGTGGTGTAGCCCTCTAGGGTTTGTCCCTCCTTTTATAGGCAAGGAGATTCCATAAGCTTCGAGGCATATTCCTAATATTTATTAAATTGAGGGTTGTGCATGTAAAGGTGATTAAATTAAGGGCTGTTTTTGAAAAGTTGAAATTCAGCTGTCTTCTTGCTATCCTCCAGCTGTTATAGGTGTGCATTTGCCTCATGTTTGTATTTGTGAACGGAAAACTAGCATTTTTATATATAGGAAACAGGTTTAAATATAATTTTATGATTATTTTTTTATTTAAAGGATTATGTTAGTGAGCAATTTAACTTTTCATTTTAGTAGCTAGAAAGCTTATTTTGTTGATGATTTAAAAACCTTTCTTACAACTGAACATTAATTATATTTCGGAATACTTGATACATAAGATAAATCGGCACCACCGCAATATTTTGTAACGCGAGAAAGTGGGAATCTTGTATGAGACTGTCTCATTTGTAAATGTTTAGGGAAATTAAATAAACGAATTAATTTCATACCTCTCTATAAGGTTGGACTTTTAGATGAGACGAAATTCTTTCATGGTATCAGAGCCTTCAGGCTCATGTCCTGTGATTCATGTAATAGTGCAAAATAAAACTTCATCTCATGTCCTATCATAAAAGATGTGATTCAGATGTTGTGTAGGGCTAGTCGCATAGGCATCTCTCACATGAGCGCCAAACATTCATACGCAGTACTCTTGAGACCTTGCTTCTTTATTTCTTGCATGTTGTTCGGCCGCTGGTCACCGTGAACATGTGTTTTCGTGTTGAGGAGGGTGGTCTGGGTTTGAGACGGTTTTGGGATGTGTTTGTTGTTACAACATGAAATGTACTGGAGGTTTCGGGATAAATAGTTTATTAGGCCCGTAATCTAAGGGGAGTTATATTTCAAGGACAATAATTTACGGGCTTGGAAATATAAAAAATATAAATTAATTTTAAAATCTTTAAATATAGAATAATATATTTTAAAATATGTGAATTTAGGACAATAAAACTTGAATAAGCCCAAATCGGGATAAATGTCACTTAAGTTGCACCATGTCCTAGATTTACAGATTTATGGACTTATGAATTTAAGACTCTATGTTTTCAAAATCTGTAAATTTAGGACAATTTTGCAACTCACGCAACACGTCAGCCCGATTTGATCTTATTCGGGCTCGATTGTCCTACATTAACAAATTTAAAAACATATTATCCTACATTCACAAGTTCGTAAAATTATTGTCCTTAAAACACAACTCCCAAGTTACTGGCCTAAAAAACATTATTCCAAGGTTTCAGTTACCGTCTTCTTTGTGGTCCCTTTTTTTTTAATCGAAAATATTGTTCTTGTATTTTCTGGGCGTGGTCGGCCTCATAGGTTTACTTGTTAGTCATCTGTGGTAGCCTTATAAATCAACGAAGGTAGGCAATTTATAAAAAATCCTAAATACACATTAATAGTATTTTCCGCATAAAAATTCACACATGCACGTAAGTACGTATACATAATATTTACGATATATGAAACCTCAATGTTATGTATGTGCAAATATTCGAGTGGAGGTAAAGCGTCGTGTAAAATTAATGAGATAATCTTTATTATAACAAAATGAGAAAGATCGAAACTACTAACAACCACAACTTATAGACTCACATATCAAGACCAAACCATACACTCGTGAAGCCAAGACTTCAGATTTGTGGGGGTGGGGAGCGAACAGTCGAAAATATGTATATGAATCAACGAGAGATAACCCTAGAAACTCACAATGCTTCTTCTCACATTTCATGTATGTTGGCAATATATCCGAGATCGACACCCCCCCCTGAAAAAAAAAAAAAAAAAAAAAAAACCCTTAGTCACTCTTCCCAAAAAAACACCTCATTTGAAAATATATCAAACAGAAAAAATATATATTTAATCTTATAATTGAACCATAACCAATTTTGACTTTTATTGAGAACATTTATTGCAAGTTAAATAGCAAAAATCCAAAATTTGTTGATGCCACATTAATGTTTCACTAATGGGTTGGTCAATGTATTCTCATACCAATAAAAAAATCTTGATAAATGAACGGTTTTAATATACATTTTTGAAATATTTATTATGTCTTTGAATAGATTGACATTTCATTTATTGGTTATCCGTAAAAATTGTTGACATACATAGTCTGCTCTAGTTTCTTCTGTTCATAAGATTTGGGTTGATTTGCATCTCGATTGATTTACGTGCGTATCAAGTATCCTAAATTAAGCTCAACTATATTTCAGTACTTTTTAATGTTTTTATCAATCATCAACAAAGTCGGATTTTAACTAAAATTATTGGTCGTGTTCCCTTTAACATAACCCCTTAAAGAAAGTTAAGAGTTCTAAAGACACATCTAGAAAATAGTTGTAAATATCAAATTTATATATAATATTTCTAAAGCTAAACATGTAAAAGTAGTTTTTTCCACAGGCATATATACACACATTTCCTTAATAAAGGAGGAACAAATTAAACCTAGTTTTTATGAACAACCACCCTCAATTCCTATATATTTTTCTTCTTTGCCCCACACATTTCGGCATCTCTACAATTGGCTGTCAAGGCAGCTTCCCGTAAAGGGTTTATAAAAGGAGTTGCACGTTTTAATATAAAAAAGTTGCATGTTTTAATATAAAAGAAGACATAGAGCAAGAAACAAGTATCTGGGCCGGGCCCATTTCTCAAGTACAAGGGGGCGGGCCCAGGGCAAGAAACCCTAATACAGCTCATATAAAAGGAGGAAGACATCTACAGCAGCCCTCAACTCTATATCCACATTTCTTCTATTTTCCTCTACACTTTAAACATCTCTTGTAGCTGCTGTCTGAAATCCGACTTGTGTTTATGCTAGCTCAAGAGCTAAAACAGTGCAGGTACATATATAGAAATCTCATTTGGTTTGTTTTTTTATTTTTCATCTACATATATAGAAATCTCATTTGATCTGAATTGCCTTCTGAATTTCCTCTATGTTTTCTGAATTTCTTCATCTTCTATTTATTAATTTCAGATCTGAGCTCCAGCTGAATAGTACTGACGGTACATTTTTTTATATTTCATCTACTGAAAAGGAGCAAAAGTGAAGGTAGATCTCATTTTTTATTGTTTTTTTTTTAAATATCATTTGGTTTGTTTGCTCTAATGTTCATGTAATCGTGTACCATCGACAAGGTGTTTATGGATCTATAGCACCTTAATTATTAGTCTTTTGCATTGATATTTACTTGAGTAGGTCTAATGTGAAAATTTTCATGTATGAAAATCTATAAAATTGCCCTAAATCAACCATCTACATCCTAAACACTAAATAATGAACCCTAAATTATGATCTATTATGGCCGGGTGAACCATGAACCACTTGGCCCGAGTGAACTCAAATCATATCAACGTCCGTTATAGACTTGTATTGTAAGTGTGGTTTTGTTGAAGTTGGTCGAACATTGTTTGAACAAATGATGAAATGTGATGAAGTTTCTTGGAATTCAATGTTGATGGGGTATGCTACAAATGGGTACGAAATCGAAGCTTTGGCTTTATTCGAGGAGATGCAATTTTGTCTTACCTTCACCAATTACAGAATTTGGTTGTAAATTAAAGTTTTTTCATGTATGGAAATTTTCATAAAAACTTTGTCTTTTTACTTTGGTAACAATTTGATTTTGTAAAAATCCACTTTTATAAAATCGAAGCTTAATTGAATGGTTTTGGTTATAATGTTTATGTCATTATGTACAATACACATGTAGGTTTATCTCTGTACTTGGGTCTTTTTAGCAAAGCAGTATTGTTTAATAACGTTCCCCTTTTGTCGATATCTAAATTATAACTAACTGCGCAGGAAGCATACCGAAAACAGACGTTCATTGGAATTCTGATTTGATATAATCTGCAGGATATTAATTTAGATCATCAAATTCAATCAGGCGTTTCATACATAGGTTTGCTCTCATACTGGGGGGGAATGATAAATCTAGTGTTGGATAAGAAAGTGCAATGCTTGAGAAGTCTATGAGGTGGAGCTAGACGAAGGGAATTTATTTAGGACATTAAATTTGGGTCGGTGCCAAGACTAGGACACTATGTTTGGGGCTCGCTCTCAAATGGGCGAAATTGAGAGACCGCGTGTTAATCTCAACATAGCCAGAAAAATGACAATTTTGTCATATAATTGATCAATATTTTAAAAGATTTTATCCTATATTTGGAAGCCAAAAAATATAGTGTTTTATTTTTGGCACCCGCCCATAGTTATATAGTGTCCTAAATTTTTTTTTTGTCTTCTCCACTTCTCCAATAGCCTTTTCAAGCATTACACTTTTTTGTCCAACACTATGTCTATCATTTATCTCCTGTATGAGAGTAGACTTATGATGAACGTCTGACTGAATTTGAGGATCTAAAACAACATCCTTTAGATTATATCTAATTTGAGGGCGAAGTAGCCATGATGGGGTTTTGGAGGCAACGCCTTTGTTATTTACAATGTGTGTGGTTGGGCTCGATTTTATTTGTTGCTTATTTCAAAGGCACAGTCTAATGGGAGTATATATAGCTTCCCTATTGTTGTACCTATGGTCCTTTTTTATTGTATTTAACATATTGTTAGTGAACCACATAATTTATGTGTTCTTATTTGTCGAGATAACAACATATATATTTGTTAAAAAATTCAAAACTTAATTACAAGCTTACATTTGAAACAAAAATTTAAAATTAATCTCCTACTTTTTTCAAAATGATAAATTATTGTTCTTAAAACACAACCCCCAGATTACACGCCTAAAAATATATTTTTTCCCCAACTACATACAGTGAAATGCTAGACAGCCTTTGTCCAGTTGAAAGTGTCATTGACCACACCACCCATTATCCAACTACCAAATTGTGAAATTTCGTTTGAAACAAGTTATTACGTGGTAGCAAGATAGAGTTGTCCATGTGATTTACTATGCAAGCTATTTATTCTACCACCAGAAAAGAGCTTCGATCTGGCCATTATTTTTATTCTTTAAATCCATCCATAAACAAAATTTTATTGTGCCAATGTCTTTTGCCATGTAGGCATGTATACATACACAATATCTTTATTTAAACAATTTATACTTTTCATCTAAACAAGTTATACTTTTCTTTTAAATAAGTAATATTTTTCTATTTAAATAATTTATACTTTTCACCTAAATAAGTTATACTTTTCTTTTAAACAAATAATATTTTTCTATTTAAACAAGTAATACTTTTCTATCTAAACAAGTAATATTTTTCTATTTAAACATGTAATACTTTTCATTTAAACAAGTAATATTTTTCTATTTAAATAAGTTATACTTTTCATCTAAACAAGTTATATATTTCTTTTAAACAAGTAATACTGTTTCTTTTAAACAGGTAATACTTTTCTGGTTAAACAAGTAATACTTTTCTATTTAAACAAGTAATATTTTTTTATTTAAACAAGCAATACTTTTCAGTTAAAAACAAGTAGTACTTTTCTATTTAAACAAGTTATACTTTTAATCAAAACAAGTAATACTTTTCTTTTAAACAAGTAATACTTTTCTATTTAAACAAGTAATACTTTTCTATTTAAACAAGTAATATTTTTCTACTTAAACAAGTAATACTTTTTATTTAAACAAATAATATTTTTCTATTTAAACGAGTTATACTTTTCATCTAAACAAGTTATAATTTTCTTTTAAACAAGTAATATTTTTCTTTTAAACAAGTAATATTTTTCTATTTAAACAAGTAATATTTTTCTATGTAAACAAGTAATACTTCTTATTTAAACAAGAATGGAAGCTAACTACAACAAAGATGGAATTGCTTTCTCAAACCCAACTACAACAAAGAACGGAAGCTAATGCATGGAGAACGAGTATTGCTAATGCTATGTGGGAAATGAAGCCGAGGTATAATGGTGATGGAAATGAAGATGATGGGAATGAAGATGAGAATAATAATGATGAATAATAATGTTTTTTTTTTGAACTAATATATTTTTGGTATTTTTCTAAACAATTTGGATAACTTTTTTTATATACAAGTGTGTTCCATATACATTTGCATCAATAGTTCCAGCACCGGAGTTTATGGAAATCCTAGTAAATCAATAAAAAAAGTGTATTCCACAATCCTGTCAAGTCTATGAAAATCCATGTAAATCAATAAAAAAAGTCAGTCAAACTCTGCATGGAGTCTATGGATTTTCTAAATCCACATACATTTTAAAGTCCAAAAAAATCCAATATAATCCCAATTGAATTTACTCTTTTTATCTTTTTAACTATATATTTGTATTATTCTTTTCTAATAAAAATTTTGACATATTGGCCCATTAGCTCAGTTGGTTAGAGCGTCGTGCTAATAACGCGAAGGTCGCAGGTTCGAAACCTGCATGGGCCAAAAAAAAATTAAAAATAAATATGTTTGTTAGATGATGATTTTTAAAAAAAATTAGAAATTTGCACCAAAACTTTGTTCTACAATAATTATAGCCTCCCTCAGCCTCGCTATTACTGCAACGCTTGCCTGCGGTACTGGATATAGAACGGATCCCTAAGGAATGTCCTCATTGGTTATGGCTGCCGCAAGACCAAGAGATCGACGATTAGGGTTCCGCCCTTGTCTGTATCCAATTTAGGTTCAAGAACTCAAGATTTGTAACCGGCTATTCAACGTCCAAATGCTACGGCTTTTATCAAGGATTTATTCCTTCCCAGTGAATAATTAATGTTTAATTTCCTTAGAAATAATTGTGAGGAAAAGTATGGTCATGTTCTTTTTCCTTTCCAAAATACACTTAAGTGTACGGTACACCCGATGAATATAAGATGTTAATTTTTTACTTTGAAAAAAAGGAATAATTATTAAATAACGATAAAGTCAACGATGAATTGGTACGACAACAGAATAGATTTGAGATAAGGTTACGATTATAAGACTTATCTCCTTGTAATAAAATGGAAAGAACTAATAAAGAGAAGAGAGAGAGAGTAATAAAAGGAAGGAAAGACAGGACTCAAATTCAAACTCGCCTAATTTGATTCCTATAATCTCAACTGCAAACGTGGGTCCCTTATTTCCCAATAATAAGGCCCTCGCTAAGGCCCTCGTTATTCCCTAGGGCTCTTAAGGATATAGGATGCGGTTACTTTTCCTAGCATTTTTTGCCCTCGGGGTATAATTGGCGCAAGGGATGCAGTTGCCAACTCATCTTTCTGACTTAACGTTTTTTAATCAGTCGATCATAAAAAAAATCAGTTATGCTCTATATATGGGTATTAATACGTGTCGAGAATATATGAGTGTGAGTTATGATTTATCGTAATGATAGTTGAGTATATTCATCAGTAGTATTGTATCGAGGTGGGACGGGATTTATCCATCCTTCTTTCTATTAACACGTTATAATCGAGCCTTATTCGAAATGAGATCACCTATTTCATAATTGTTGTTCCATTTTGTATTCCATAATATGTATGAACGTCACGTGGAATAATAAAAAATATCCAACGAACCACCATACCCTGGGTCCATGTGTTAAAGATCCAAAAGGATGAAACACCAATAGAATACGAAAAGTGGAACAGGGGAATCGAACTGACCTTTTTCTGGACTAGTTAATGTGAAATTATTATTGTGCTAATCAATAAACCAAGAAAAGAAATAGAGAGGCTAATCAAACGTCAATTCTTGCACGAGGATGAATACTCGCACTCATATTTCTTACTAGCACGTAACCCCGTACTATGCGGGAATGAAAATAATTTTTTTATATTATTAATTCTAACTTAAATACTTTAAATATTTAATTAGTTTATTAATTTAGGAATAATTTTTATTTTTTAATGTTGTATGTGCATATCATTGCTTATCTAAATTATAAATTATAGAGTATGTATTTATTTAGTATAATGTATTTGTGCAATAAGAATAATGGATGAAGGAAGATGTAGACTATGAGAAAATCTCGAGACCATAAACTCGGCAATTGAAATCAAAATTTTAATGTATAATATTTTTAAAATCTCTAAATGTAGGACAAACGAGCCCAAATAAATTTAAATCGGGATAAAATGTCAAGTAAGTTGAACCATTGTCCTAGATTTACATATTTGAGAACTTGTGAATGTAAGACCCTAACCTGTAACTTTAGGCAACTCACTTGATATTTCAGCCCGATTTGGGCTTATTCGGGTTCGATTGTCCTATATTTACAATTTTTAAATTGTCCTACATTCACAAGCCCGTTAAATTATTGTCCTTAAAACACAACACCCCAAAGTTATTGGCCTAAAAAAATATAATTCCCTGGAGGTTCAGTTACTGTCTTCTTTGTGGTCCCTCTTTCTTCATCGAAAGTATTGTTCTTCGTATTTTCTAGGGAGTGGTCGGCCTCATAGGTTTGCGAGTAATCTCTGGTAATCTTATAGATCAATAAAGGTAGGCAACTTGATGCAACACGGATGTTTTGTATTGTTTATGATTCTCCCTGCAGCACGCATAGTATTTTCCGCATACGATACACACAAGCACATGCGTATGTGTACATAATACTTATAACATACGTACGCAACCTCAATTTTATGTACCTGTAAATATTCGAGTGGAGACAAAATGTCACGTAAAATTAAATAGAAAAATATTATTATAACAAAGTAAGAAACACCGAAACTACTAACAACCACACTTATAGATTCACATATCAAGACCAAACCATACACTTACTTTGTGTATATGTATATGGTCTAGTTTCAATACGGTGTGGTTTCATCCAATACATGTAGTCATTGTAAGAAATAATCGAAAAAATATATTTAACATTTTCCTTGTATTTATTACGTATTTCCTTCACATATATGATAAATATTTTTTTTTCAATATATAGTGAAAATTATGGTACTTGACATAATTAACTATAGAAATTTTACTTAGATGACGCAGCTCTTCAATCGTGTAATTGAGAATGTTTAATTGATGCAGTTAAATATGTAATTGATTAAGTTTTATGTTGTTTTAATGATTATTTAAGTACACGGATATGTAATTTCTGGACCCTAAGAAACGTGTGGCAGGGGCTAACGATCAAAGCTCCGCCCTTGTCCGTAACCAATTTAGTTGTCCAGCATCCGAATGCTACAAGTGTCATCCTCCGCCGCGCAGATGGGTAGTTTGTTCTAAGTCGGTGACAACAATCCGACGGGGTTTGTGTTGGGATAACAATATAACCCCAATAGTTTGTTCGCTCCGAATCAATGGTCAGATGGTTATTAGGGATTTATTCCTTCTCAGTGATTAATTAATGTTTAATACTTTAGTTCTTTTAATAAATACATTTAATTGTACGGTGCACCGGTGAATATAAGATGTTATTTTTTTTCTTTCAAAAAAAATAAATAAGTATTAATTAAAGATAAAGTCAACAATGAATTGGAATGACAACGGGATAGATTTGAGATAAGGTTACGATATAAGACTTTATCGCCTTGTAGTAAAATGGGAAAGAACTAATAAAGAGGAGAGAGAATAATTCAATTGAAGGGTTATATCATAAGACTTAATTATATCTATTTGCAATTGCACCCCTCAATTAATCCAAATTAGCCAATACAAGGGTTCTAGAATATTCATAAGCCCTAGAGCAATTGCATTTGCCTCCCTATAAAAGGAGAAACAAACCCTACCCTAAATAAACACCACAACAGCGCCTCTTTTCTCTAAATCCCAGATCTAAATTTCAATCCATGAAAAATTCGCTCAAGCCCTCCAATTTTAATTTGCAGGTTCATCTCTTTTTTATTTTTGTTCCCTTTTTGCTCATGTTGTGTATTGTGTCAATTCTTTTTGCTCATGTAGTAGATCGTCATAGATAATGTGTGTGTGTGTGTTTTTTTTTATATATGGTCTTCTGCATCTATTAGTTTTTTATAAGAAAAATAGATTGATTTGTGTATATATATGTTGTCATGAAGCAGAGAAAGCAATGCAATTTATTCACCAAAATTTCTATCTGTTCTGCCCCCATGTTGTTGAGGAGGAAAATCAGTGAAGGTAGATTTCATTTGGTTTACGTTTTTTTTTTCTTTTAGGCTTCATAAGAAACACATTAGTTTGCTCCATATCAAGATTGTATATAACTATTAATGAAATCCAATGGTGGCTTCAGTGACGGACCCAGAAATTTTACCGAGGGAGACCCAATTTATAACATAGTGTAGCTAAATGCACTTTAGAATTTTTATATATTTTCGAAAATTATTTGGACTAAACATCTTTATATTAACAGAGTCGAATACATTTATATGTATATTGAAAATGTGAATTATACATATTCTTTCTCTATTTTGTTACCCCTTTCTCACCTAAAAATCAACATTTTATTTATAGAGTGTTGATTTTTACAAGGATTAGTAATAGTGGTGTACAGTGAACATGATGCACATAATACTTTGTTTAAAGGAGACAGACATTCGTATGAGATAGTTTTATACATGATATAGGGTATAATCTATAACACAAATAATACTCATTCTTCCAAAATATTAGAGCGTTAATACACAATTTATGCTTCGTCTTCTTATGAGGGTTGCTTCATATGCGGTGTGTCTTAATTATAAGTATATATATATAAGAAATTCAAGTGGGGTCAGGGGGGCCCAGTGACCCCCCTGGGTTGAAGGTAGGTCCGTCACTGGGTGGCTTCTTATAGAGCCAAATATTAGCATATAATACTAGTAAATTGTAACGGGGTATAAATCATTTGTTCTAATCATTTGTGCTCCATATATATATCAAAACCCTATGATACGATGCAGTAATTTGAAGAATTGTATCTTTGAGAGTTTGTTCTTTTAGAGGTATGGTAATGCATTTCAAGAAATAATATATATTTACACAATCTACTACGCAACAGGGTTTAGAAGGATGATGGAAAAAGACAAATCATAGATATGAATCTAAGTGCATCTGAAGAGAGAGACAATATAGCGAAGTTGATAATTTAGACGATCAACGGCGGAAAAAGGGACACTAAAATTTGTTATTATAATAAGTAGAGCCTTTCTCAGCCTCGCTAGTACTGCAAGGCTTGTAGAAGGTACTAGACTCAGAGGGGAACCCTAACGTCCCCATCGGCGTCAGCTACTACAAGAACAAGTAGCCGACAATTAAGGCTCCGCCCTCGTCCGTATCCAATTTCAATTTGGGTGCAACGACTCAAGATTTGTCACCTGTGTTCCGGCATCCAAATGCTACGGGATGTTGTAATGCGCATCAGATGGGTAGTTCATTCTACGCGCCTGTGGCTCATGCCTTCTTTGGCACCAATGCAAGGATAAAAAGGATGACAGGAAAAGGACAAATCATAGATATGAATCTAAGTGCATCTGAAGAGAAAAGAGAATGAAAGTGGAATTGATAGCGCAGAAAATCAACGGTAGAAGGTTTTCAGTAAAACTTATTCATTGTATGAAATATATATATAGATTACAGTTTATAAGTGTAATGGTATAAGTTGATAATTTTTATAGTATCATTTCAAAGTATGAACAAATTTCGCAGGAGAGTTCATGTTTTTTTTAATATACAAGTCAAATAAAAATATAATTATACAATCGAGTTTGTCAAGTATTAACCTTTGTTATTATAGTGAGATCTTCTCATATAAAAATATAATTATACAATTGAGTCCAACAGTCCATTTGACCATCCTTCCTGGTCAATTGGCTCGATCTAATACCAATTTAAGGGGATAGTTAGTTCGAACAATTATCTTATGTGATAGAAAATAAGGCCTTAGCCTTCTCGTGGTAACCATGATAGCTAACGCCGCATTTTCTGTTTCAGAGTATCTGGTTTCAGCTCCCTGTATCACCTTGCTCACATAGTAAATCTGCTTTTGTACTGTACCTTCTTCTTTGATCAACACTGAGCTGAGGAAATTTCCCCCCACCGAGAAATATAAGTATAGGACCTCTCCCAACACTGGCTTAGTTAATTGAGGTAACTGAGCCAAATGTTCCTTCAAGTTCTCAAACACCTTCTGGCACTCGTCATCCCAAGCGAACCTCGTTCCTTTTCTTAGTACAGACTTGGAGATGAACCTGCTCAAGGCTGCGATTCTCCCATTCAACCTTTGCAACTCCCTGGTGTGGGCAGGTGGTTGCATATCCAATACCTTTTGCACCTTCACCGGGTTTTCTTCAATCCCTCTCTGCATCACCATATATCCCGGGAACTTTCCCGACCTCACACCAAATGAGCATTTTGTCGGGTTAATTAAGCTTCATTCTGTTGGCTCGGATTACGCCAAAGGCCTCTTACAAATCACCTATGTGATCTGCAGCTTCCACACTTTTGACCAGCATATCAGCCACATAAACCTCCATATTACATCCCAACAATTTATGAAATATTTTATCAACCATTCGTTGATAGGTAGCTCATGCATTAATCAAACCAAAAGTCATCCTAACATGTTAGGAATTTATCAGCCACATAAACCTCCATATTACATCCCAACAATTTATGAAATATTTTATCAACCATTCGTTGATAGGTAGCTCATGCATTAATCAAACCAAAAGTCATCCTAACATGTTAGGAATTTAAGCAAGCAATTATGGGAGAAAATAATGGAACTACGAAATTTAGAGACAAAACAATTTGGTTACCCAGTTCATCAAACTGACTACATCTGGGGGCACTACCAAGCCAGAAGAGATCTACTATATCTTATAAGATAGTGCAAGTAGTGCAAGATACAATGGGGAAGTTAGGGGGTTATTTATACAAAAAACCTAGGTTTGGCCCATCCTGGCCGAAACCCTAAAAGATGAAACTGGGCCTCCACGTACAGGCCTCGGAACCGCTCGACCTCAGCCTTAGGTCGAGCGGTTCTGCTCGATCAGCAACCTTGCTCGAGCGCCTTCTCACCACTGCAAAAGGGGGGCGCTCGACCGAGCACACCTGCTCGACCTCGAGCACTGGTCGAGTACCTCCCGCGCCCTGCATCCCAGTTTCACTCAGGCTCCATAACCCAACAATCTCCCACCTAGAGACTTACAGTGGAGTGGAAGTGCACGACCTCAACTAGGTCAAACGTCTTGTTCTCCCTGGACTCATTCCGAACGTCATGTCCTCCTTGGACTCATTCCGAATGTCTTGTCCTCCCTGGACTCATTCCGAACGTCTTGTCCTCCCTGGACTCATTCCGCAACTCAGACTCCAACAATCCCAACAATCTCCCACCTGGAGACTGACTCCAAGATGTAACTCGTCTTCCCCATCTCTTATTGGCATCCCCTCTCCGACTCAAGCATAACCCAAGCACGTCCCATACTGCACCCAGATTCAATGCTCTTCGTCCACCAATTCCTGCACGATCTCAGGCACGTTTCAACGACCTTCTTGATCTTGCAAGAACCAGAATCCAAAATCTGTTTCAATCAAGCTTCTCAACAGGCGATTTCCCTTCAACCACCATAATTGCTCCCACCAGATCCCTTGAGTCTGATGCTCTGATACCAGTTGTTAGGAATTTAAGCAAGCAATTATGGGAGAAAATAATGGAACTACGGAATTTAGAGACAAAACAATTTGGTTACCCAGTTCGTCAAACTGACTACATCTGGGGGCACTACCAAGCCAGGAGAGATCTACTATATCTTATAAGATAGTGCAAGTAGTGCAAGATACAATGGGGGAGTTAGGGGGTTATTTATACAAAAAACCTAGGTTTGGCCCATCCTGGCCGAAACCCTAAAAGATGAAACTGGGCCTCCGCGTACAGGCCTCGGAACCGCTGGACCTCAGCCCTAGGTCGAGCGGTTCGCTCGATTAGCAACCTTGCTCGAGCGCCTTTCTCATTGCAAAAGGGGGGCGCTCGACCGAAAGCACACTGCTGCTTTCGACCTCGAAGCACCGGTCGAAGCGCCCCCGTGCCCGTGATCCCCGTTTCATTCAGGCTCCATAACCCAACAATCTCCTACTTGGAGACTGAACCTGGAGACTGACACTGGAGCAGAAGTGCACGACCTCAACTAGGTCGAATGTCTTGTCCTCCCTGGACTCATTCCGAACGTCTTGTCCTCCCTGGACTCATTCTGAACGTCTTGTCCTCCCTGGACTCATTCCGCAATTCAGACTCCAACAATCCCAACATAACATACGCAAAAGTACCGCATGAAAGAATAAAGCTGACCTTAGGTTTGTCTCCAGGGAACAGCAATATCTGGTGGTAGCCTTGGTATGCATCCATCATGCTCAACAACTCGAATCCTGAAGTTGAGTCCACGAACTGGTCAATCCTTGGCAAGGGGTAATGGTCTTTCGGACATGCTTTGTTTAGGTCCCTGAAATCAATGCACATCCTCCATTTCCCAGCTCCTTTAGAGACCAACACCGCGTTCAACAGCCACTCTGGGAAATCCATCGGTTCAATGTGACCTGCTTTCAGCAGCTTCTTGACTTCTTCTTTGATAATCTCATCTTTCTCCTGTCCGAAATGCCTTAGTTTTTGTTTCACTGGCTTCACCCCTAGCTTAACATTAAGGTAATGCATAGCTACATCTGATGGAATTCCTGTCATGTCTCCTGAAGAGAAGGCAAATACATCCGCATTTCTCCTCAATACCTCGATGAGCTTTCCAGTCAATGCATCACTCATCTGGGTGCCTACTCTGGTGGTGTAACCAGTCTTTCCGGGGTATAGCTCGATTGCCATCAGCTCCTCATCGGCCTGAATCTTTATTGACCCTTCTTCTTCCAGCACCCTGGCCTTTTTCGCCTCAGGATCCTCTCCTTTAAGCCGCTCCAATTTATCCTGCACACTCTTATCTGACACCCGTACGACTTCAACATAACACTTTCTAGCCAGCGACTGATCCCCGCTGACTTCTCCCACTCCATCTTCCATAGCAAACTTCATCTTCATGTGATAAGTAGACACCACTGCGTGGAAGGCATTCAATAGTGGTCTCCCAAAAATCACATTATACGAGGCTGGAGCCTGTACAATCAGGAAATTCACCATTAAGACCCTCCTCCTAGGATACTCCCCCAGCCCCACCTGCAGAGTTACTTCACCAAGGGGCTGGATAGCACCTCCTATAAAGTCATAAAGAGAAGTCTCGACAGGACGCAGCTTTGCATTCAACTCCATTTTCTTGTAGCAGTCCCACATCATGATATCTGCTGAGCTTCCTGTATCTATAAAGATTCTAGCTACATCATACCCTGCAATATCAGTAATAATAATTAAGGCATCAGTATGGGGACCCCTTAATCCCCACCGTCTTCTGATCCAAAGGATATTTGTGGAACCGCCTCCATCTTCCCCAATTCATTCATTTCAATCATCCCATTTTCTCGGTTGCCTCCATTTCGCACACGTTTTTCTTTCTAGCTCGGAAGGAATCTCCCACTGTGGGTCCTCCCATGAACTCATCTAATTATTGTAAGCAACCCATAAACTCATCTAATTATTGTATCCCGATGTCAAAGCTAATAAAAAGACTATATATATCACTCATAATTAGTACCTAATTAGATTAGAAATAAATTTACCTTCCAGATTATTAAGATGTTAACTCCGATGGCGCTTGTATATTTACATAACTCACACATGATGCTCCCAGTTCATCCGATATCAAATAATGACAATTTTCTACTTTTCCCCCAAACTCTTAACGCATCATAATTCCCCAAAATACCCTGACTACCACACACGTACAACAAACGGATACACATGCACAACCATACACGCTCACGAGCACACGTTGTTGCAGTCAACGGCTCAGTGGAGGCGATCATACACTAGCATCTTAGCAGCGATAACGTTATGTAGAAACAAGGTAATCGTGGTCACTCTTATGATCTGTTATATACACCTTACACTTAACAAATTTATTTTTCTTTGTTTAGTGAGTTGGGCTGAAATTCAAATTTCATACACATTTATTACGCGTAAAAAAACACATTACGCCATATTTCATGAAGTGCGTAACTTTCATCCTTAACCTAAATAAACTTAATTATATACAATAGAGCAACTTGCCTAATTTTACCATCATAATGTTATGACAACAGAAAAATTTATATTTCAAAGTAAATAAAACCCCACTAAATGAAAATCAAGAAATGCACACAAATATAACATAAAACTTACTGGCATAGTTGGCTCCCCAAGTTTAGAGCTCGTATACATAGACAGTCTGCTGGACCCATACCGCGCTCTGATACCACTCTGTCACAACCACCCTTATTTAACCCCACTTAATACGAATATAAATATAATTCAACATGTAACCCTACTACAATTTTTTTTTCTTCCCAAAATAACATGTTCATCTTCACACACATATATCCAAAAATAACACAATGTATAATAACGGAAGTAAAATAAGCCACGGTATGCCCAATAGGTCGTCATTTATGTACACAACCACTCAAAACTCTGCAGGAGCTCCACAGCTTATCCAGTATGACTGCCACGTCACTTCATCTCATGATCACCTACAATGCATAAACTATATGAGACATATAAATCTCAGTAAATAGAAATTATGCATGATGTTGTGAATCTTTGAAAATCCTCCCCATGCGCTCTCTTTTGAAATCACCAATTTATTTATGAAACACTCGCAGGGCCCCAGACTCACTGTTACACATCGGACTGAGCTCAATCCACCCATATATATAAAACGGTGGCCTACGCTGGGCAGTCCGCCAGGATCTCCCTGGTCACTCCACTCACAGGTCGCCCCTTCCGTAAAGTCACCTCAAGAGATGGCGCCAGGGTCTCCCTGATCGCCCCTTCCGTGTAATAATAAGATTGTGGCCTACGCTGAGTGGTCTACTATACTGTCTATTTCATGTATGAAAATTTTCATACTAGACTGTCTTTTTACTTTGGTAATAATTTGATTTTGTTAAACTCCACTTTTATAAAATCGAAGCTGAATTGAATGGTTTTGGTCATAATGTTTATGTCATTATGTACAATACACATGTAGGTTTATATCTGTACTTGGGTCTTTTTAGCAAAGCAGTATAGTTTAATCTCGTTCCCCTTTTGTCGATATCTAACTTCTGACTAACTGTGCAGGAAGCATACAGAAACCAGACGTTCATTGGAATTCTGATTTGATATAATCTGCAGGATATTAATTTAGATCATCAAATTCAATCAGGCGTTTCATACATAGGTTTGCTCTCATACTGGGGGGGAATGATAAATCTAGTGTTGGATAAGAAAGTGCAATGCTTGAGAAGTCTATGAGGTGGAGCTAGACGAAGGGAATTTATTTAGGACATTAAATTTGGGCCGGTGCCAAGACTAGGACACTATGTTTGGGGCTCGCTCTCAAATGGGCGAAATTGAGAGACCGCGTGTTAATCTCAACATAGCCAGAAAAATGACAATTTTGTCATATAACTGATCAATATTTTAAAAGATTTTATCCTATATTTGGAAGCCAAAAAATATAGTGTTTTATTTTTGGCACCCGCCCATAGTTATATAGTGTCCTAAAAAAGATTTTTGTCTTCTCCACTTCTCCAATGGCCTTTTCAAGCATTACACTTTTTTGTCCAACACTATGTCTATCATTTCTCTCCTGTATGAGAGTAGACATATGTATGAACATCTGACTGAATTTGAGGATCTAAAACAACATCCTTCAGATTATATCTAATTTGAGGGTGAAGTAGCCATGATGGGGGTTTGGAGTAGGGGTGGCATACCGTACCGTATTGTATCGATCATACCGTATACCGTATCGTAATTTACGGTATGTAAAAATTCATACCGTACCGTACCGAAAATTACGGTATACCGAAGTTCGGTATACCATAAATTCGGTATGCTAAAATCATATACCGTATACCGTACCGAAATTTCGGTATACCGTACCGTACCGAAAATTTTGGTACATACCGAATTAACGATATACCGTTTCATACCAAATTAACGGTATATTGTTCATACCTTGATTATTTATTTAAAAAACCTGTATTTTATGAATAATAATCTCTTAAAAATATATATCTCTCTTAAAGACTTGTTTTTTTAACTATGGGAACACTCAAAAAAATTCTACGAATTCCAATTTTCAGCTTGAATCGGGAAACCCACAGAGACAATTCAAAAAAATGATAAATTTCCAATGTACAGGTATATATCCAATATATTAATTAAATTAAAAAAAATAAAATATATTATATATTTTTCTAAATATGGTACGGTATATATCCAATGTATCGATATACCGGTATATCGAAATATTTTTCGGTATATCGATATATATTCGGTATACCGGTATACCATGACTTTTGAAAATTTATACCGTTACCTTACCGAAAATTCCGGTACGGTATCATACCGTACCGAAAATTCCGGTATACCAAAAATTCCGGTAAATTCAGTATATTTCCGGTACGGTAAGCCGGTATACCGGTATTTTCGGTAAATTTTCCACCCCTAGTTTGGAGGCAACGCCTTTGTTATTTACAGTGTGTGTTGGTTGGGCTCGATTTTATTTGTTGCTTATTTCATAGGCCTAGTCTAATGGGAGTATCTATAGCTTCCCTATTGTTGTACCTATGGTCCTTTTGTTTGTATTTAACACATTGTTGGTGAACCACATAATTTATGTGTTCTTATTTGTCAATGTAACAACATATTTGTATAATACATATGTAGAGGGAATTATTCGCTTCTTTATTTATTATATTTGAAAATTAAACAAAGGAGAATTAGAACCTTTTTTATTTTGGAAAATTGTAGGTCATTTTTCCTTCACCAAAGGGCCTAATATTTGTACGGAAAAATTAAGTTGCAGGCCAAAATTTGTAAAAATTCAAAACTTAATTACAGGCTTACATTTGAAGCAAAAAATTAAAATTAATCTCCTACTTTTTTCAAAATGATAAATTATTGTTCTTAAAACACAACCCCCAAATTACATGTCTAAAAATATTTTTTTTTTTCACAGTATTAAATGTTATAGATATTAGTCTATAAGAGTAGTGATATCAATTTATAAGTGTAATAGTGTCACATTCAAGTAAGCCTGGTTTCAATTGTGTAAATATTAGGGCGGTGGTGAAGCATAAAAAATAAGAGAGAATTTTTAATACAAACAAACAGAGGCACACAAAAATTACAAATCCTCACTACTTAAAAACTACTTTTTTCTACAATAATTATAGCCTCTCTCAGCCTCGCTACTGCTGCAAGGCTTGCCTGACGTACTGGATATAGGGCGAAGCCCTAAGGAACGTCCTCATTGATTAGGGCTCCGCCCTTGTCGGTATCCAATTTAGGTTCAAGAACTCAAGATTAATTTGTAGCCGGCTGTCCACCATCTAAATGCTATATCAACGATTTATTTCTTCCCATTGATTAATTAATGTTTAATTTCCTTAGAAATAATCGTGAGGAAAAGTATGGTCGTGTTCTTTTTCCTTTTCAAAATACACTTAATTGTACGGTGCACTAGGTGAATATAAGATATTATTTTTTTTATTTTTAAAAAAAGAAATAAGTATTAAATAACGATAAAGTCAAAAAAGAAATAAGTATTAAATAACGATAAAGTCAACAATGAATTGATATGCCAGCGGAATAGATTTGAGATAAGATTCAATCATAAGACTTATCTCCTTGTAATAAAATGGAAAGAACTAATAAAGAGGAGAGGGAGAGAATAATAAAAAGAAAAAAAGACAGGACTCAAATTCAAACTCGCCTAATTTGATTCCTCTAATCTCAACTGAGGACGTGGGTCCCTTATTTCACAATGATAAGGCCCTTTTTTTAACTATTATTTTACCCAGGCCGCTGGAAAAGCCCCAATTTCAATTGATGAATCGACGTAATTTTGAATTTTTTTGGTGGACTTTAAATTGATCATTGTCAAAGATATTGAGATTAAATTGATGACAAAAAAAATTATGTGACTAAATATATTTGAGGTCAAAGTTGTGAGACCATTTGTAATTTAAATTCTAAAACATTCGCTCACAAAATTTGTAATTATCCACATGTATACAAAAGGCGCAAGAAATCTAGGTTTTGTATCTATTTGCAATTGCACCCCTCAATTAATCCAAATTAGCCAATGGAAGGGTTCTAAAATATTCATAAGCCCTTGAGCAATTGCATTTGCCTCCCTATAAAAGGAGAAACAAACCCTAAATAAACACACCAACAAAAACAGCGCCTCTTTTCTCTAAATCCATGAAAATTTCGCTCAAGCCTTCCAATTTTAATCTGCAGGTATATCGCATTTGATTTTTGTTCCCTTTTTGCTCATGTAGTAGATAATGTCAATTCTTTTACTGGTTTTTTTTTTTTTTTTTTTTGATTTTAATGGTTTTTTTTATATATCGAAACTACAATGGTCTTCTGGATCTATTATGTTTTTATAAGAAAAATTGATTGATTTGTGTGTGTAATTAATGACGCAGAAAAAGCAATGCAATTCATCCACCAAAATTTTGATCTGTTCTGCGCTCATGTTGTTGAGGAGGAAAATTAGTGAAGGTAAATTTCATTTGGGTTTATTTTATTTTTTATTTCTAAATCTTATTTTTTTGGATTGTTTGCCTACTTTTATGTGATCTCTTAGTGTAGATTCATTTAGTTTTTTAAAATTTACTTATGTGGAGCATATGTTAGCGCAAAATACTAGTAGATAATTAATTGTTATTGATATTCTTAGACTTCATAAGAAACATATTAATTGGCTCCATATCAAAATCATATGTAACTATTAATGAAGTCCAATGGTTGTTGTTTATGGAGCCAATATTAGAATATAATAATACTAATAAATTGTATTGGAGTATAAATCATTTGTTCTAATGTTGAACACCATAAGGAACAATAGTATGTACTTGAGAGTTTGTTCTTTAAGAGTCATGGTAATGCATTTCAAGAAATGATATATATTTACACAATCTATTATGCAACAGGGTTCGGAAGGATGACGGGAAAAAGACAAATCATAGATATGAATCTAAGTGCAGCTGAAGTGATAGCGAAGTTGATAATGAAGAAGATCAACGGCAGAAGTAACTTCACTCTGGAGAGGAGACTCTTGCTTGCCATCATTTCCTTTAGTAACACATCATTTCCTTTAGTAACACGCCGGTGGCTCATTTATGCCTTCTTTGGCACCAACGCAGGATAAAAGAGAAAGAGAATGAAATTATAAGTGCATTCGAAAGTGCATTTGATATGAAATTATACGGGAAAAAGACAACTCATAGATATGAATCTAAGTGCATCTGAAGAGAAAGAGAGTGGTAGTGGAGTTGATAGCGAAGAAAATCAACAAGATCTAAAAACTAGATTAATGGCTTGATATTTTCCTTGATCATCTCATCTAGTAACATAACCTAGATTAATAGTAGACATAACATAATAGCCTCCAACACATTTCTTTCAACCACAACCAAGTTTGATTTCGCTTGTAATATGCGTATCAAGTAGTGCATTTTTATCTTCTCATAACAGCCCATTAATTGTTGCATTTTTTGCGAGGGCCACTCATTACAGAAATGGCCCATTAATTAAGTAGCACTTCATCTCTCTTATATGATAATGGCGCAGCCCATATTAAAAATAATGTGTACGTGGATATATTTTTAATGGCTAAGTTTTGTATGCATCTAGGTGCACCGTACACTCATGGTGCATTTTAGAATCACGCAACTTTTTATACTGAAATATGCACTTAATATACACTCAACCATGTAACTATTAATATTGAAAAATATATATTTGCAGGTTTAGTGTAAACAAGTTGCATCATGTAATCGACCGTGTCAATTCTATTAATGTTTTTTGTAATTGATGCTTTAAATGGTTTTTTTTAAGAAAAATTGATTTTGTGGGTGTCTTGCTTGAATGAAATTGTTTAATCACACATATCTTGTCAGAGAGAAATTGTTGAGGGAAATTAAATAAATGAATTGATTCATGACCCTTTCTACAAGTTCTTTCATGGTATCAGAGCCTCTAACTCAGCCCAGATCCTAGGTTCGATTCCTGTGGAAAGTACTCCACCAATTTAAATTGTCCACTCATTGGGTCTCCTCCCCAGAGGGCAGAGACAATTATTCGGCCCACGAGTGAGGAGGAGTGTTGAGGGAAATTAAATAAATGAATTGATTCTCGGCCCACGAGTGAGGGGGAGTGTTGATGAAAATTAAATAAATGAATTGATTCCCGATCCTCTCTACAAGTTCGGACTTTTAGATGAGACAAAATTCTTGCAGAAATCAATGGAATTCATGTGGGAATGCATCCCCTATAAAAGAAGCAAGGTTAGGAGGAAAATCAGTGCATAGGTACATTTCATTTCATGTGATTTTCTTTTTGTTTTTAGATCAAAATTTTTTGTTTGTTTGCCCTAATTTCGTGTAACCAGGTATTCATGTATATTCTTTTAATTTTTTTTTAAATTTCATTTACAAGGAGCAAAATACTATTAGGTTGTAATTCTTTGATGATATAATGCAGTAATTTAAAGAGTTGTATCTTTGAGGATTTGTTTTTTTAGAGTTATGGTAATGCATTTGAAGAAATGATATATACATATATACATCAAAAACCCTATAGAGTAATGATATGATGCAGTAATTTGAAGAATTGTATCTTTGAGAGTTCTTTTAGAGTTATGGTAATGCATTTGTAGAAACGATACATATAAATACAATCTATTATGTCATAGGGGTCGGAAGGATGATGAATCTAAGTGCATCTGAGAAGAGATAGACAATGAAAGTGAAGTTTATAGTGAAGAAAATCAACGGCGAAAAAATTGGCGCGGCGCCACTTCGTCTGCCTTTTCAGACGTAATTAACTTCACTCTGGAAAGGAGGCTAAAGAGAATAATAAAAGGAAAGAAAGACTTGACCAAATTCAAACTCGCATAATTTGATTCCTCTAATCTGAACTGCCAATGATAAGGCCCTCGTTATTCCCGAGGGCTCCTAAGGATATAAGATGTGGTGACTCTTTCGAGCGTTTTTTGCCCTCGGATATAATTGGGATGCAGTTGCCAACTCATCTTTCTAACTTCCTATCCAACATACTTATTGGGTTATTGTGCTATTTTATGAATGTAGAAGACACATAGATTTACAAAGATGACGCACCTCTTCAATTGTATAATTTTTTTTTTTTTGACAGGTTCAATCTTGTAATTGAGAATGCTTAATTGATGCAGTTAAATATGTAATTCATAAATTTTTAGGCTATTTTAATGATTATCTAAGTACACGGATATGTAATTTCTGGACCCTAAGAGACGTCCTCATTGGCAGGGGCTGACGATCAAGGCTCCACCCTTGTCCAAAACCAATTTAGGTTCAACGACACAAGATTCTTAACCGGCTGTCCAGCATCCGAATGCTACAACTGTCATCAATGGTCGGATGGTTATTAGGGTCGGATGATATATATATATATATATATATAGAATTTTCAAAAGTCTCAACTATTTGTTCTAAGCCGTGGACAACAATCCGGGGGGGTTTTGTTCGCTCTGAATCAATGGTCGGATGGTTATTAGGGATTTATTCCTTCTCAGTAATTAATTAATGTTTAATACATTTAGTTCTTGTGCAAAATACATTTAGTTGTACGGTGCACGTGGTGAATATAAAATGTTATTTTTTTCTTTAAAAAAAAAATAATAGGTATTAATTAACGATAAAGTTAACAATGGATTGGGATGACAATGGGATAGATTTGAGATAAGATTACAATCACTTAGTATCACCTTGTGGTAAAATGGAAAGAACTAATAAAGAGGAGAGAGAATAATTCAATTGAAGGATTATGTTATAACACTTACATCTATTTGCAATTGCACCCTCAATTAATCCAAATTAGCCAATGGAAGGGTTCTAGAATATTCATAAGCCCTTGAGCAATTGCATTTGCCTCCCTATAAAAGGAGAAAGATTAACCCTAAACAAAAACAACAACAACAGCGCCTCTCTTCTCTAAATTCCTGATCTAAATTTCAATCCATGAAAAATTCTCTCAAGCCTTCCAATTTTAATTAGGTACATCGCATTTGATTTTTGTTCCCTTTTTCCTCATATAGTAGATCGTTTCAATTCTTATACTGTTTTTTTTTAATTATTATTGATTTTAATGTTTTATTTTTAATATATCGAAACTCCAATGGTCTTCTGCATCTATTAGTTTTTTATAAGAAAAATTGATTGATTTGTGTGTGTATTTAATGACGTATATATATGTTGTCATGATGCAGAGAAAGCAAAACTTCGATCTGTTCTGCCCTCATGTTGTTGAGGAGGAAAATCAGTGAAGGTAGATTTCATTTGGTTTACTCATTTTTTTTTCTTTTCTAAATCTGATTTTTGGGATTGTTTGTGTTGAGGGAAATTAAATAAATAGATTATTTCCGACCCTCTCTACAAGTTCGGACTTTTAGATGAGACGGAATTCTCTCAGTTTGCCCTACTTTCATGTGATCTTGTAGTGCAGATTCAATTAAATTTTTTAAATTTTACTTATCTGGAGCATACGTTAGCACAAAATTTCTAGTAGATTGTTATTAATATTATTAGGCTTCATAAGAAACACATGCATTAGTTTGCTCCATATCAAAATTGTATACAAGTATTAATGGTTGTTGCTTATGGAGCCAATATTAGCTTATAATACTAGTAAATTGTAACGGGTATAAATAATTTGTTTTAATCATTTGTGCTCCATATATATATATATATATATATATATATATATATATATATCAAAACCCTATGATATGATGCAGAAATTTGAAGAATTGTATTTTTGAGAGTTTGTTCTTTTAAGAGTTATGGTAATGCATTTCAAGAAATAATACATATTTACACAATTTATTATGCAACAGGGTTCAGAAGGAAGATGGGAAAAAGACAAATCATAGATATGAATCTAAGTGCATCTAAAGAGAGAGACAATGATAGCGAAGTTGATAATTTAGAAGATCAGCGGTGGAAAAAGGGGCACCCCCATTTTGACTCTCACAACACTAAATTTAGTTATTACAATAAGTACAGTCTTTCTCAGCCTCGCTACTAATGCAAGGCTTGTAGAAAGTATTGGACTCAGGGCGGAACCCTAACGTCCACATCGGCGTCAGCTGCTGCAAGAACTAGTACCCTTTTATATGAATCTAAATGCATCTGAAGAGAAACGAGAATGAAAGTGGAGTTGATAGCGCAGAAAATCAACGGTAGAAGATTTTCAGTAAAACGTGTTCATTGTATGAAATATATATATATATAGATTACAGTTTATAAGTGTAATGGTATAAGTTGATAATTGTTATAGTATCATTTCAAAGTAAGAACAAATTTTGCAGGAGAGTTCATGTTTTTTTTAATATACAAGTCAAATAAAAATATAATTATACAACTAATTCAATTCTCAAGGCTTCTCTGCTCTAACAACTAATTTTGAAGCATATAAAAATATAGCTACTGCCTGGATGTGGAGCTCTGGCTAGGTGGGGCAAAAAATTTGGCGGGTTACAAAATTCAAACCCAATCCATTAATTGGTGGATGCGGATTCAAGTGGGGTAGCCCACTGTTTTCTTTTAATATATTTTTTTTAATTAGAAATATATAATTTAAAATTTTAATATACTAAATTCATCTAAATCAAATATAATCAAACAATTTATGTTGATTTCTATCACTATAAAAAATTACCATAAAATTTTTTTTCACAAATAAAGTTCATCATCATTCATTAATCACAAATATAACTTCTACACTTTGAAGCTCACCATTAATCAATCATAATAATTCATATATATATATATATATATATATATATATATATATATATATATATTTTTTTTTTTTTTTTTTTTTTTTTTTTTTTTTTTGACAAACATATATATATTATCATATAAATTGAATGTATCATCCATAAACATAAAGTTTACACAAAATCTCCAAAAGTAACATTATAATTATTTAAATAAATAATAAAAATGTAAAATAATAAAATTAGGAGGCACGCTGGCCCATCCAGGTCATCACCACCCCGCCAAAACCCGCATCCCAAATGGGCCTGCCTGTCTAGGCCCTAGATCCTTCAAACGGGCTGAAATTTTCTTGGTCTAATTCACTTATTAAGTATGGTGGGCTCTTGCCTTGAGTGATAATTAAGGAAAGGGCTCATGGGCTTAGAAATCAGGTACATCTCATTTGATTGTGTGTATCCTTTTTGCTCATGTAATCGATCGTTTCAATTATTTTACTGTTTCTTTTTTGTTTTTCTAATTGATGCTTTTATTGGATTTTTATTTTTAAATATCGGAACTGCAATGGTCTTCTGCTGCTTCTATTAGTTTTTTATAAGAAAAATTGATTGATTTTGTATATCCTGTCATGATGCAGAAAAAGCAATGCAATTTATCCACCAAAATTTCGATCAGGAAAATCAGTGAAGGTGGATTTCATTTGATTTCTTTTTTTTCTAAATCAATTTTTTTTTGGATTGTTTGCCCTACTTTCATGTGAGCTATTTAAATTTTTAAAGAGTTAATTTTTTTTGGATTGTTATTGATGTTATTAGACTTCATAAGGGTAATAATGTTATTTTAGTCCAATAATTTTTGGGGTTATGTTTTAAGGATAATGATGTTATTGGCATGGAAATCTAGGACATGTTTTAAAATTTGTAAATATATCACAAATTCGTAAATCTTTAAATGTGGGACAATTGTGCAATTCACTTGACATTTTAGCTTGAATATCCTAATTTACATATTTAAGATATATTGTTATATATTTACAAATTTAAAACATATTGTTCTATAATTTTAAACTTGTAAAATTATTGTCCCTAAAAATACAAACCTCTTAAATTACCGGCCTAAAAAAATATTTTTCCCCTTCATAAGAAACACATTAGTTGGCTCCATATTAAATCTGTATATAAGTATTAATTAATAGGTCGTTCAACGGTTGTTTCTTATGGAGCCGATATAATTAAGCATAAAATACAAGTATAAATCATTTGTTCTAATGTTGAACTCCATAAGGAGCAGTCATTTGTGCTCCATATGCAGCAAAACCCTATAGAGTAATGATATGATGTAGTAATTAATTTGAAGAATTGTATATTTGATATAGTTGAGAGTTTGTTCTTTAGAGTTATTGTAATGCATATGAAGAAATGATATATTATGCAACAGGGATTGGAAGGATGATTGGAAAAAAACAAATCATAGATATGATTTTAAGGGCGTGTTTTGAAACACTTAAAACAGCTTTCAGAAGCACTTATTTTCAAAGCCTCTCTCATAGCTTTTGAAAATAAGTGCTTCTGGAAACTGTTTTAAGTGTTTCAAAACACACCCTAGTGCATCGAAAGAAAATGATAATGAAAGTGGAGTTGATAGCCTCCCCTTATTTTTCAGCCCCGAGGTGGGTCATTAATTTAATTGACATTGATGCACTACAATTTAATTGTAATTTAACTTAATGGAAATTGCCGCATTATTAGCTTCAATGGAAATTTTAATTAAATAATAAAACATTAAAATGATATAAAATTATTTTGTTAAAAGATTCGATTTTTCTTTTCCCACCCCTAAAGTTGTATCTTTCTCAAAACAGCCCATTCTTGCATTTTTTTTGTTTGGGCCCCTCATTACAGAAATGGCCCATGGATTTATAAATCATTTCAGCGCCCATGGATTAATTGAAAATGATTTTGGGCTCTTTTATTTTCTCTCCGGCCCAAATTAAGTAGCAGTTCATCTCTCATGTATGATAATGGAGCAGCACATATAAAAAAATAACATGTGTTTATGAATATAATATATTTTTAATTGTGGATATTAATTAAATCAAATAGGAAAAAAATTTGATATGTACAATAAACATTTGATCTTTAATTGTTCGACCTGAATCAATTTTATTTTCTAATTTATTTGTCTTTTATATTCTGACCACAAATTTAATTAAATTTTGGATATGTTTTTAATTGTGGATAATAGTTAAATGAGGGAATTTTTTTTGATATATACGAAATTTTTTTATATGTAATTGATCTACTTGAATTGATTAAATTTGTAATTAGAATTTAAAAGATAGATAAATTAGAAATTTAGAAAGTAAAATGAAGGTTTGGATAGTACGATGTAGACTCGGATAGAAATTAAATTATTTTTATGTTGTCATATAGGATTTGGATATTTAGCAATAGATTTTTAAAAAAATGTATATTTAGCAAGACAAAAACTCGTATGAGACGGTCTCATCTATGAGACAGGGTACAATTTAGTACAATCAACATTCACACCTCTCAAAGTGTTAAAGTGTCAATATCCAAATTACACTTTGTCTCACGGTGAGACGGTCTCACGCAAGCGTGCCTCATTTAGCAATATATATTAAGTGCTATCCAACATTAAATTCCATGCATAATCAAATCATGACACACTATTGGGAACATACCATTATTCAAGTCCGTCCACCAATCAACCCGGCCCATCTTAATTGATTATTATAAATGAATATATGATCAAATGAAATTAAGATTTAGTGTCAAAGTATACACTTTGTAAGACTCTCATACAAATAATTGGGTATACAGTTAATTTTGCTTTCCTAATGTTCCAATTTCTGAGAGATTCTATAATGCTAAGTGTCCAACCTGCATTATGAGAAAAAAGTGACAAGACCCAACTATATATTTAATTAAATTATCGAGATGTCTTTGTGTGAGATTTTTTTTTTCCTGATCGAGCAAAGTTAGTGGTTAGTAGTTAGTACACCAAGCACTCAAATACTCCACGAAATTGTCAATCTATCTTATAATTCTCATAACTTCAATTCGTTCCCAGAGAGAATCGAACCTGGGTCTCCCACTCAAATGAAGAGCACATTGGTCAGGTGGGCTAAGCCACCTGGTTATGTCTTTGTGTGAGATGATCTAATTAATTATGAACATAATTTCTCTTTAGTATTTAGACACCACTTTGCTTTAAAATATGATTTGAGTAAAATCATAAGTTCATAAGTCATGTAATATATGTTAGGATTTTAACTTCAATTATAAAGAAATTGAAAGAAAAGAAATTAAATAATACATATTTGGTGACCCAGTTCGTCATGAATGAGGGGATACTATCAAGCAAAGAGATTTACTAATATTTTCGATAAAAATGAATACAATGAATTAGATAGGTATTTATAAGCGAAAGTGGGCTAAAATTCTTAAAGGCCCATTCTAATCGAATACTGCTAAAAAAGGGGCTCAAGTTGGATCATCGAAAAGTTGTGACATGAAACAGTCGATCAGACTTCATAACCCAACAATATATGTATGTAATGAGAATTCGTGTAATGTGTGAAACTCTCTTATACAAATTTATATCTATATTATACATTCCATGGAACATTAAATTATAAGATAAAAGAAAGGACACTTTCTTTTATTATCTTCATTTAAGTAAAGCAACTTGAATAAATTAGCCACATAAGCAAACAACATAATAATTCAACTTTTCCAACACACACTCACTATGCTTCAAATCTTTAATTTAATAATCAGACTGGATCAAGGTACTTTATTTCTTAAATATACATTTGAGCACCTCACACATTTGGGCAAATTACTGATAGATACACTTTTTTAAAAAATTAGCAACCAGGTATAAAACGGTTGTATATATGTAGATACAATTGCACTTGCATATGCAATTTTACCTGTATATACAATCTCATTTGTACATGGTTGTTATTTGTCTAAAAAAAGTGTACCTAGTTGCTAATTTCCCCACACATTAACCAACGCCCCTCCTGCTGCATAGCTTAATTACTATATTGCCCCTCCCTTTAGTGCCGGTTTACAATTGATTCTTATGGCTCAGGAGTGCTTCTCAATGAAACACCCTCGTCACAATTTTTCAAATTGATTCACTATTTTCAATCACTTGAAAACACCCCCTTAATCATCCACCATATATATAAATAGTTGATGATTTGGATCGATTATCAACAAAATAGAAGACTTCAAATTTCAACCAAAAGGTCCATATTTCCCATATTTGATTTGGAATTATTCTTGACAAAAGAAAACTTATTACTTTATTGAGAATTAATTAAAACATAAAAATTATTAATGCTTTAATAGAGTTTTCACTATGTTAAGGACAGTCCTAGTGATAGATATGTTTTGCTGCAATAATAGAACTCCATAGTGTCATGAGTTTATTATTTTTCTTATGCAATTCCATTTCCTTTTTTATTGATAAAAAAAAAATTGATCGTTATGTTAGGATATACAATAGATAAAATTTATTTTTCCATGCAATGAGCTCAATTGAATTTTTTTAAAACATATTGTAGTACTATATTTTTAAACCCGTAAAGTTATTGTCTAAAAAACACAACATTTTCTAAGTTATATATTGTCCTAAAAATATTATTCCCCCAACCTTACTAGACATATATCATTTATATAGTTATTGTTTATCTGTATGTTGATTATCAGATCATATCAATTAGAAATATCCATAATTTGAACTTAGGATCCATGTAGAAATATGTACACTTTTGGATTCTAAAACATATTTAATTTACAAATACTTTGATACATACTAACATATATAAGGGATATTTATGTGATTACGAATCCTATAGTGCTCAAGGAACACCCAATATCAAAAAGAAGTATTTTATGGCGTAGCCATTTAAATAATTAGATCATGTCTCGCTTTTATTTATTTATTGAACAAATCTTCTCTATTTTAATAAACTTTGGCATTTAAAGGTCTAAAGCAGAAAGTGCATATCTTTCCAACTAAACCATGAATATAGGCGTTTGTCGTGAGAGAATTGAAAAGAAATGTGTTGGAAAATGGGAAGTGTCTTTTCTTTTAATTTAGTCCTAAAAAGGCAACTTTATTAAAGTTGGTAATCTAATCTCTTAGAGTGAGAGCCTGTTTGGACAATTTATAAGTTTTTTAAAACAACTTATAACAATAACTTATAAGCTTTTTAATTTTATTTGATAAAATAAAATGTTTAACTTCTTATAAGATCTCATAAAAAGCTCAAGTTAGAATATTCTAATTTATTTTATAAAAATTATATAAGCTCTACTCTATCCCAATTCATACCCGACCCAGACTCGGCCCGACCTGAGCCTAGCCCGAAACCCGAAAAAAAATCAATAAAACTCTTGAATTTTTTTAAAATAGCTTTCCTTTTGGACGTCACACTATAACTTTCTCATTTCATAAATGGAAAAAGTAACACTCCTCTATCATATATTTTTATCCCCAATAAAGCAAAAATGTCCAGCATTTAGGGGGTGTTTTCAAACACTACTCACCCCCTAAAAGCACTTATTTTTCAAAGAAGTTGGGTCTAACCAACTTCTAAAATAAGTGCTTATACACTATTGAAATGAGGTTGCAAACACCCTCTTCACTTTTCATCATCAAAAAGCAAAAAGGTCCAGCAACTAATATTTTAATATTATTCTTTAAATCATTCAACCAAAAGAAATGAAACAATTACAATGAGACGGAGGGAGTACAAAATAATTTTTCTAAAAATAAAAAATATTTTTATTTTCGAATTTTTTTAAAAAATATATATATTTTTTTAAAAAATATATATATTTTTTCGAAAATTATTAAACAATTTATAAATTTTATTAGTCAAACACTTTAACTACTTATAAACTACTTAAAACAATTTACAAGATGTTTAAAATAAACGGGCCCTAAGTTTTTTGTACATCACTTACACCTTACAACTCAAGTACCTAGACTTTGTCATGTAGATGATACTAAATTTTTTTATTATAATAATATTATTAATTTTCTACGAATAGCATCTATTACCTAATTAATATTATTTAATAAAAATAATTAATACCGTTAAAAGATTCACTTGAGTTTGCATGGGGCTGCAATTAATGCGACAAAATCCGTCAATGTCTTAATAAAACTTGAACACCACCATGTCCAGACCATGTAAAGAACAGTATAAAACACCTAAATTTAATGAATTCGATTCAGTTTGAGAAAATGTGAATATGTCAATCTTCATACTTAATTTTTTCTTATTTTATATCCATTTTTTTGTTAGTAAAGGCCGGAAACTGAAGAAATTATCTAATTATGCATACTAAATAAATTGCATTCTCATGTAATTTTCCAGAAACCATCTTCAACAAACCAGACCTGCATTATGTAAAATTGTCTCATGAAATTTGTTTAGTGTGACGGAGAACAATCTATTACTTATTTAATAAAATTGTATTTTAAGGTTAAAAGGTAAATTGTAACACTTTTAAAAGACTATAAACAATAACTCTTGTAATGAAAATATAAGTGATGTCTATTACCTTTAAAACATGATCTATTTATTGTCACATAGTGGCGGAGATAAAGGAGGTATATGGGGTACAATTGTACCCCAAAATGAAAGGTACTCTTGTTTAATTAGAAAAAAATATATTTTATTTATATATATCTTTAATAACAAATGTTCAAAATAAAAAAATATATTTTATTATATATAATTAGAAAAATAATATTTAAATTTGTATCCATTTATAAATTAATACATAATATTTTTATAATTAAATGATATCTCGGTTTCATATTATGAACAAATTTCAAATGTATAAAAAAAATTTTTAATATTTTACTTATTTATTCAATTAAATTCAAAAGCTGTTAAAAAATATTGAATTGGAGAGGATTAATTATTAATTGACTAAATCAAATAGAAATTTTTTGAGCCATAATTGATTTTTGCCTTATTTAAATTTTGAAAAAACTTTTTAAAAAAATTAATTAAAAATTTTTTAGAATGACATATACAAGACATCTCGTCCCCGGGCCAAAAACGATTTTAAGAGGTGTTTTTTGCATAACAATGCTAAATTGACCCCAAAATGAAAGGTACTCTTGTTTAATTAGAAAAAAAAATATTTTATTATATATAATTAAGAAAAAAATATATTTTATTATATATAATTAGGAAAATAATATTTAAATGTATCCCTAAATTTTTAAATCATACTCAAATGTATCCCCAAAATTTTAATCCTAAATTCGCCAGCCGTGAGACGACCTTATAGAAATTTTAGTGTTGATTACTTAATTTTTAAATCAATCAAGACATATTAATTTTTAAGATCGTGTTAAATTTTAAAACAATATATTTGACCCCAAACAAATCATCCTATTAATTTTACGTGTTAAATAAAACTGTTTCCCAAACTCATTTCGTGAAAGAGTAAGTTTCGATGAAATTTGTTCATAATATGAAATTAATAAAATTACATTTATAAATTAATATCATAACAATTATAAATTGATATTATTATATTTATAAATTAATATCATAAATTGATAAAATTACAATTATATATTGATATCATAACAATTATAAATTGATAAAATTACATTTATAAACTAATATCATAGCAATGCCATGAATATTAGTTTG
Organism: Stenogyne calaminthoides; assembly: GCA_037126765.1. Classification (NCBI taxonomy): domain Eukaryota; kingdom Viridiplantae; phylum Streptophyta; class Magnoliopsida; order Lamiales; family Lamiaceae; genus Stenogyne; species Stenogyne calaminthoides. Next base: position 2,755,449 of record JBBCBC010000026.1, on the reverse strand, counting down.
TAAGAATAATGATATTAATTTACAAAAGCTAATAGTATCAATTTCAAATTATGAACCAGTTTTGTGGGAGATTTTGTATTCTGAAACAGTTTTACACACATCTTTATAATATATACACATCTGAGTAAACACGTTATTCTTGTACACATAAGAGTGTCTTAAAATGTCAAATAAAACCTTTCAAGAAAAAAAAAAAAAAAAGTGATCTAGGAGTTGGGACAGCCGATAATAGCTCGACCATAGAACACGCAACTTTTTTTTTTTTTTAAGAATAAGATAAAATAGAGAATAATACTAGCAGGGAATATAAATTAGTACCAAAATTAATATAATAAAAACAAAGCCGGCTAGAAATATATTTAGTGAATTTCTGCGTTGTCTTAGAAATTTGCTTGCAACGACCATATTGCTTTTTCGTTTTTTTTTTTTTAAAGTTAATCATGCCATATTTAATTATCAATCTATTAATTTATACGCCACTAATTAAGGGTTTTTTTTTTGACATAATATAATAGTAATACATTTATATTTATAGTTTGTGAAATTATACATATTTTGTTTATAGAACTCACGATTAGAATAAAACGTGCTTAAATTAGTGTACAACTAATATATTCCATAAAAATGCTAATCTATTTCAATAAAAGTAGTTAATAATATTTAAAAATGTATTTAAATTGTCAACTAGTGCACATTTAGGAGTAATGTCTCACCCAAGAGTGCGCTTTTCCTTTTCTTTTATACTGAGGCATTGAAATTCAAACTCAAAATATTATTCCAATTGAGAGATTTGCATATCTATCGAACTACATGATTGCGCATAATTGCATATTTTTTAATAAACCATTATTTTAATCTTATTAAAATGTGGACAATTAAATTAATTAATTAATTAAATGACGGTCAACACGAAATGCAATAACTTTAGTTTATAATAAATATGTTTAATTTTTCTTTCTTGCCCCTGTGACAGCAGCTTCGCTGTTAAGAAAAGCAAATGAGAATGATATGTCAAAACGAAAAAAGATAATGATTGTAAATATTAAATTAAGGAAATGGATATAATGTTAAATCAAATCAATCCGATGGGACCCACTAACTAAACAAGAAAATGACGTGGACAAAAAGTTCAGCATCAACTTTTCAATCCACCCCCACCTTGTTTTGCTGTTGGCGGCTCTCCCTTTATTTTCAATTCCCTTTACATTTACTTTTGACTTTATATATACACACACTTTTTATTTGCTCTTAACTAGGACTTAGAATTTTTATTTTATTTTTCCCAAAAGCACCTACATATCTTAAGATTCTTAACTTAGATTTTGTTTAGTATTTGTATTTTAATGTATTTCATCTTATACATTCAATAAGGTGATATACAAATATATGTTATGTATTAATAGAATAAAATATGGATTAAAAACTTATCATTTTTCGATTGAGTCATGAAGCTTGATCAACGGCATGCCACGTCACGAACACGGCGGTCAAACTTTCATGATTCGTGAAAGAGTGAACAATGGAATTTTTGTTGAAAAAAATTTCTTTGTGACGAAATTTACAACAAAAAGTCTTCTAGAATTTTATATGCACTAGTTAGTTACATGCAACGTGAAACTCAAATGCATTTAAAATAATCATATTAATTATTTTACTAAAAGTATTAGTTGATCAATTATGTTAGTTATTTTTCACTAAACGATTTCGATTATTTTTTATTGCGCATCAATTTAGTATTTTTGGGTACCTCTCAAACCACTACAAGAAAATGTACTTTTTGTAACGAAAAAATTGGTTACAAAAAGTCACTTTTTGATTACATAAACCTTTTGTTATGAAACATTTAGTTACTAAAGTTGGTCGCAAAAAAATTTTTTATAACGAATAAAATTGAATTTCGTTACCAATACAATTGTAACGAAACCTTTTTTGGTTACAAAAACCTTATTAGTGGTAACCAAAGCTTCGTTACGAAATGGTTCAAAAAATCAATTTCGTTACAAATAAATTATTACATAATATCCTATATTTGGTTCTAATTTAAAAAAAAAAAATCATCGATAAAAAAAATTATGCATCAATTGCACAATGTTATTATACGCTCTTAAAGAATTCGATCTCATCTAAAAATTTAAATTTATAAATAAATGTAAAATTAATTGGTTTATTTGACTTCTCTAATACGACCAAATATTACTCTTTATGTATTCATCACTCACAACAATTTAGCAATTAGCATTTACACAAGGGTAATGGTATCTGGGCTGATTCACTCTGGATGAACACTCTTAATTACTTTTGTACCTTTATTAAGAATATAACAATTTTTTCATTTTGTAAAATGATTCAACTACCCCGGGTGAGTTGTTCATTTAGCAACATACTTTGCACAAAGCTTTAAACACCTAATTAATTTACTAAAAATGGGATAGTAAACTTGCCATCAAATCAATTCATATAAAAGTGCACCCACATGTATTATATGATTATATCTCATATGTATTTATATTTTTTTTAATAACTCGATATTCCAGTCCAACGATCGACTAATCCGAGGACCAGAACCCACATATATATATATATATATATATATACATGTATAAACCAATAAATTCTGCAGAGCCTTCCTCGTTAAGATCAACCATGCACTTTTCTTCTTCCCCCTTTTAATTTTGCTAATCACTTTTTCACTTTCTCAAAGCATATATTCACACCCCTTCATTCACACACCCACCACAAACACACACTAATTCCACTTCTCTCTCTCTCTCTCTCTATGGCTCAAATCCAAGACAACACCACCCACCCATCCTCCGGCATCAAATTATTCGGTGCAACAATCTCACCGGAAGACAAAAGATCACAATCACAATCCAACGATCACCACCGGTCAGACGATGATCCGACGGCTGAGAAGAGGCCAGAGAAGATTATACCGTGCCCCAGGTGCAAGAGCATGGAGACCAAATTCTGTTACTTCAATAACTACAACGTTAACCAGCCACGTCACTTTTGTAAAGGATGTCAACGGTACTGGACCGCCGGTGGGGCCCTCCGAAACGTCCCCGTCGGCGCCGGCCGCCGCAAGGCCAAGCCGCCGGGGATGTCGCTGCAGCAGCTCGATTTTCAGGCTGTGGTGGGGGAGTGGCGGGACGGCGGCGGTTTCGGGCAGCTTTTTCCGGGCAAGAGGAGGAGATGCGACCCCCCAAATAGTCAAAGCTGTTTGTCGTCTAGTTAATTTAATTTCCGAGGGAGAAAATTAATATATTATGAAAATATATTCTATGAATATTGACGGGTTCATTAAGCTTCCTGCTGATAAACAGTCGTTGTTTATTACTAATAATTTAAAGTAGTATAATGAAATTACATTTATAAATTAATTTTAATATATTTATTAAATGATACCTCTATACTTACAAATTAATATCATAATATTAAATGTTATCGATATTGGTTTATAAGAATAGTGATATCAATTTATAGGTGTAATGATATAAATTTCACATGAGATTGTATGTTTAAAATATGACAAGAATGTGTGTGTTATACGTGAGACAGTGTACAAATTAACACAAATCAACGCTCTCTTTAAAATATTAATTAAAATTTTATATCTAAATTATATTTCGTGAACACGTAATTTAGAATATTTTGTTTGTATAGGGGGGATTATATATTTTGGGGAGAAATTTGGCGCATCAAGACGATAATTGAAGATAGGGTAGTGCTATGGTGATGGTGAAATATTAGTCTAATCTAATTACATAGTGACAGGATAATGTTTAGGGCTTGAGTGTAGGTTAAGGTTTTCTATACTAATCAGCTGGTTGCATTTTTTATCAATTTCTAATAATATATATATTAAAGGCTAAATTTTGTATGTATATAGGTGCACCGTGCACTTATAATGTAATTTAAAAACATGTCATTTATTATATCGAAATATACAATTTGTTTACACGGAATTATGCAATTTTCCATATTAATAATTACACTTTTCAATTTAAAAAATTGCATCTTTTAATATAATAAGTTGTCAAGTTATATGTTTTTATAGTGCACGGTGCACCTGGATGGATGCACATTATACTCATATTAAATGGTGGTGTTCTCAATAAACATGATGTGATAATTAATTATTATTTGACAGGACAGTAACTTATATTAAATAAATAAGTCGAAATTTCGGCATAAACAATGTGAATAATAGCATTCGAAATGGATGCCGAAAAATTAGCAGAATGTAACGGAAAAAAGAAAAAAAAAACAAGCAATATATAAACTAGTAGAAATTATAAAATGGTCTCTTGCGAGATCTCTTACAGAGGCGGCATTTAAGCTAGATATTTATATTTAGGGATGTGTAGTATACAATTAAAATTAAATAACCAATTATTCAATTTTCGATTCGGTTACCATTTCTAATTTTACAGAAATCATTTCTACCTCTCTTCTATTATATATATCTTTAAAAAATACTTTATCATTTTATATATTAATAAAAAATTTGTTCGCTAAAACACGTAAAAACGGTAAACTTTATCATAAAACGGAGGTAGTATAATATAATTATATAAATAATATAATAATATATTATTTTGTTATTTTTTCAGGTCCAATATGGCTTAAAAAGCCCAAAAATAGGAAATATGCGAAATTTCATTTATTCGATTAATAACCGTAACCGAACCGAAAATTTCGGTTGGATTACATAACGAGTTTTATATTACATATCCGTCGGCGGTTATTAATTACGAAATTTTGATCCGGTTCTGAGCTTTATATATATTTTTCAAAACAATGGTAAATATTTGAAAGTAATACTACTATAAAGGCGATCATGGTATATATTGCGTGTGTAATTACATATATGGAGTAATACTTTTTAGTTAAAAGATAAGGTTTTATGCGAAATGTATACGAATGTCTTACAATAATCCAGTGTTAACATTTTTCACCAAAAGAAATTTTAATGTACACTCAAGGCGTACTCACATAATTTTTTTCCAAAATAAATATTGAAGGACTAGAGGATCTTGCAACATGGGATTAAATTTTCTATTTTTATTCGGAAAAGGTAAGATAGGGAGTGTAAATTAAGTTTTTATAAATCGTACAAATAAAATATTATACTAACTTTACTTTCTTATTTAGCAAGAGATAGTATGCTGTGAAACTTGTCCACCGTGAAATTAATTTTTTTTTTTTACAGTCATGACCCTTTAGTTATCACAACTAATACAATTTTAATAAAAGTCACACCCTTTAATTATCACTACTAATACCCCTATTATAAAATAAGTCACACCTTTTAATGTTATGAGTAACACTCTTTATAGTAAAATCTCACACTCTTCAATTATCACAATTAATACACTTTAATAATATAAATTACACTCCTTACCTAATTTTAAAAAATTTTACGTGAAATTTGTTCACTCTATACTTTGTCATCTAACAATAGATGATCAGTTTCGATTTCCAACTTTTGTATTTTACTATATACAATGTACATATGATCCAGTAGGCCACAGTTTAGCTATATATTTAAATGACTAAATATGTATGGGCAGTGAAACATAAATAATTAAACTAATAAAACATGTAACATGTAGGGGAACCTCAAAATAGGATCCGATCCGACAGTGTAAAAAGATTCGAGAACAAGAATAAATGCTAAAAAGGCTAACTTCATAAGTATAAAATATGGAAAAACAGTTGCACGGTTCATTTTAAGCAAGTTGCATATTTAAATATAATAAATTGTATAGTTTTAAAATGCACTGTAAGTGCGCAGTGCAACTTAATGCACATAAGACTTAGCCAAAACTAATTAATATTATGTGGTTTTAATTTGAATAATTATCAAATATTCTAAATAAAAATATAAAACTATTTCATTTATTGTGGTTTAATTTTCTCCTGATTGTTTAGTGACTTTTGCATTATTTATCTATCAAACAAACATTTTTTATCTTTACAATACAATGTGAGATCTCATCTATCGATCGATCCCATCAATGCCATGAAACAAAAAACTTGTACAACACATCAAGAATTTGCATTAATTATTTCTCAAAGATCTGAAAGACATTTATTCCCTTCAAAGTACAAGCCACATAGAGAGTACATAGACATACCCCTCATAGCAAATACCTCTTACAATATTCTACTCCAATCTAACTTCCCAAAAGACATCAAAACACAAACAACCAAGAGAGGCACTTTCAAGAAAGCCCATCATCTTAACTAATCACTAAAAACCCATCAAATTAATTTTATGAACTAAAACATACTAAAAAAATCATTAAAAAAATATCACCCCATTTTAAAAATTCTGACCATTAGGGTTGAGCTCAAGCTCCTTGAAGAGCTGAGGACACCCTGGGTCCGCCTTCTTCTTGGTGAACCCTAAAGGATTTGCGTGACGGACGTTATCGTGGAACCCACTGTTCTTGGTAACGGTGATACTCGATGTTGGCTCGATGGCCCACCCCTCGTTAGGGATCTCGCTGCAATCTTCCCTGCTACTCTTCATCAAAGTAACGCCACATTCCTCTTCTCCGTGATCTCCTTCCACTATCATCTTGTACGAACCGTTTTGGTCCGTCACGCCTTCCAACGAATAGGTCACGTTGGTCGGGTCCTCTCCTCTGCACTCTATGCGCACCGTTGCCCCTGCATTTTTTAAATGTAGGTTGATAAAATTGACTCGATCAAGAAAATACAAAGAGGTATGAAAACAATTAATGATCTAGACGCATGTTACATTTACCATTTATACAGATCATTAATTGTTTTTATATATATATATATATATATATATACACATATATATATTTGACATTCATTCAGATGGTGTAATATTAAATTGAAATCAAATCAATTAGTGATGTGTAATTTATGACTAAAGTGTCATATGTACAGATCACTAATTGCTTTTAAATTTTATATTCAACATTCATCCCGATAGCGTAATATTAAATTAAAATAGTTGATTTGATAACAAAAAAGAATGCATGTAAGCTAAAAATCATAATGCCTAAATCCCATAATCCATACATCATTCAATCATTAGGGCATGCAAATTACTAGGGACGAGTTAGGGATCCATACAATTTTGATTTGATGAATGCACAATCAAATTAACAATCTTAATTTTGTAACATTCATATTATTTCTATATATAGTGAAAAAAAAATATATATATATATATATACCTGCCATAGGCTCACTGAGTCTGTTGATGAAGTTGATGCGGCAGACTTCGCAGTAAACCTCCCCGACGACGATGAATTCAGGGGCGGCGGAGTGGGCCCCGCCGGAGAGAGACAGCAAGCAGACGGCGGCGCCGACGAAGAGAAGTGCAATTCGTGTTAGAGTTGCCATTTTTGTTATGGTTTGTTAATTTCTTTTTTGTTTTCTCAATTAATGTTTGGTGTGATTATGTTCGAGATTGGAAGGTATATATATGTGGGTTGGTAGTTATTTTCGTGAGGTAAGAATTTTTTTTCAAGGACCAAAAACTTCTCTTGCCCACATTATTCAAATCATGCTTTGAGAATTTTATGGAAATGCATTTAAACCACAAATTTTGAGTCGGGCATATACTATATTATTATTGGTTTTTTTTTTTTTTTTTAATTTGCAATTATTTCGACTTTTTTAGAAAACACTTTGAAAAAAGAAATAAGACAATGCTAACATATGCTCTTGCATAAATCTTTGGGACTGTTTTTTAATTTATGTTGCAATTTGAGGTGACAACTTAATTTAATCAATTTTAAGTGAATATTATTTAATTGTACAAAAATTAATTTTTTTTGTATTAATCTACACGTTCGGATTAGGTACGTAATATTGTAGCTATTATGTTTGTCAATCCAACCTTGCAATCGCAACAATAAAATAATTTATGATAATTTCATATTTGAGCTAAGAGAATATTAATGAGTGACCCGAATTATGAGGTTATTTGAATCAATCAAAATGTCAATATCGTGACACATAATTTTGTTATCAACTCTCGTCCTTTTTAGAACCCTCATTATTAGGCCCAATCTCCAAGTTTTTGAATGAACTTCTGAATCTGAATTCTTGTTTAAAAATAAAATTATGATAGTTCGAAAACTGAACGATTCATATATATTAGAAAAAGAATAACAACCTGTAAAAAAAAAAAAAGAAAAAAAGAAAAGAAAAACAAAATCTCGAGTCCACAACCAGCGATGGGCTAATAATTATAGCCCATAGTCCAACAGTTTTTCTCCAGTATCAATTCATAGGGCCTTGGCCCATTTAACAATTAGAAAGGTCATATAAGCTGTAGGAGTTTTCCTAGTTTTTTTTTTCCATTCATAGGGCTTCAAAGTAAAATTAAAAGAGTCGATATCGCGCGTGGTTAAAAAAAAAAAAAAAAAAAATCGGCTTTGGGCATTTAATTAATTTGATCGTTGGATTGTTATGCTTTTAATTATCTACATTTTTTTTTCTTATTGAGTTTAATTTTTAGAATTTATTTTTGAGAGACTTTAGAAATTTATTTCTCCATATAAAAAGTATGTGAATTTTTTTATTGGGGTGTGTCTCTAGTGCATTGGTGCACCATACACTTTAATACTCCCTCCTTTTTGGTATACATTTTCCTTTTTTATGTGCTCTTTGATTAAATAATTATAGCTAGTAAAATAATGAAAGTGGAGGATAATTGGTATTATGAGTGAGGAAAAAGGTAGAATTTGTCTCAAGAATAAGTAGGATAACACGTCTTGGGATAATTGTGTAGTAGAAATATCAATTTGATTAGTTGTATTAAAATAAGATGCTTAACATTTTATAATATCTATTAATCAAGTGAAAAAAACAAAAACTTTTCCATCTTTTTAAAATTTTTTGATGTCTAACCAAATAACCAACATGTTTAATTAGGAAAGATAAAATCTTGAACACACAAATTTAAAATTAAGAAAAAAAACCACCAATTGATGGTTGACAAATTAAAATAAGCAAAACGAATTTTAGACTAATATATTTACGTATGCTCGTTACATGTAAACATATAGAAATTTTTGATATAATCTAAAATATCATTTCATCTCTTATTTCAATTTAATAAATTGTAAAAAAGTATATGTAGTGAGGATAACATGCAACTTTTTTTTTTAAATTTATAATGGAAGAGCTTACTTATTGTGGGAGGAGCTTAAAAAAAATAAAAAATTTATAATGAAGGAATATATGACTTGTTGAATGCAAACATACAATTTATTTACAATAAAAAATATTTGCAATTGATATGGAATAAATAAATTACGATTCTCCTCTTCTTGACATTTTATTTTATATTTTTTATAATGTATAAAATATATATTTTATTATAAAGTTAGAACTTAGAACTTAGAACAAGAGAAATTAGAGAGATGAAGAAGAATTGATCATATTTTTAAAATATATACATTTAAATCTACCATTGGATCAAAAAAAATTTGACTCAATCTCAACCATTGATTAAAAAAAAAAAAAAAAAAAAATAGCGGATTAAGAACTTTCATTTTCAGAAGATAAACATTTTTTGTCATACATATAGTTTTTTTTTTATCATTAAAATATTGTATTTCTTAACCCACGTGCCAATTCTGTATCCCCTTCCCATATCATACAAATTGATGAAATTTCGATTCTCCGATTGCAGAAGAATGGGCGCTGGTATGGTGCGTCTGAAATTAGGGATAAACAAGATGATGATGATTCGGAAATTGTCCCTTTCAAACTCGCCAAACCCCGCTGAATTCCTTCATTAATTACACCTCCTATAAATAGCATTCTACACATGGCTTTCTCGGCGCCTTTGTTTTTCTTCTTGCTCCCCTCACTTTCCAATTTTACTAACAATCTCACCTCTTCGAATTCTCTCTCTTTCCCCCCCTTTAATTTCTGTTTTGTTAATTGGAATTACATCAACGGCGGTCGGCGGCGGCATACTGAATCTCGCAGCTTTCTCCGGTAAATTCGCGGCCCCCAATAATGGGTTTCAATAATTCTTGAGTTTCATTTTCTGTGTGTGTATGTAATTTTGTTATGGGGTTTATGTGGTGGATTGTTTTTCCAGTTCTTTGAGATTTTTGGTTTTGCAGAATCATTTGCTTATATTGATTGTATTGGGGGTCGTGGAAAACACTAATTTGCTGAAAATTTTGGGGGAAATAAAGAATTTGTGATAGGTGTATCGTTGAATTATTGTGTATTTTTAATAGTATCTTAGAATTCTTGAAATTACTATGCCAACTGTCATTCTTGAATTGTGTATGCTAATTGTAACTGTGATGGCTGACCACTTTCGGGGTGTTTCGAAACACCATTTGAATAGTTAGAAGCACTTTCTTTGAAGTTGGTGAGACCAACTTTTTCAAAAAAAAAAAGTGCTTCTTGGGTAAATAATGGGTTTCAAAACACCCCCTAAACAGAGTTTTTGTTTTTTGTTATCAATGTTATTACTTCTTTGTTATGTTCATTTTTCGCCTAAATGATGAGAATTTAGGTAGATTTTGGTATTTGAAATTCGAAGATTAAGATCACGTGATCAAGAAGAAACCTCTCTTGAATTTGCAGGCTTAGAGGATATCTATAGGAATCAAAGCCATGAGTTCGTCTCAGGGAAATCTTGCTTCACCGAAAGGCGTTGTCAGCAAGGAGGATAAACCTGATCATCTTCTTGTTCTTGTGCATGGTATGTTGGCAAGGTACAGATATTCTGTGCTTGAGATAAGCAAATGAGAATCTTTACCCAATTCTTATGCGTACGTAGAATAATTATAAGCCGTATATATACCTATGATGCTATATAATGGTATGATTATAGGGGTTTTATAATGAACAATGAAGGATTAGTGATAAAATACTGGTTGAATGTGGACAATGAATAGAGCAACAAGGGAACATTTTCATGATTTAATTTATCTATATAATGAATAGAGCAATAAGGGAAAATTTGGATTCCGTATTTGATAAAGAATAAGAGGTTCATCATTCATATTATCCCCAACATTTGTATTGTGCTTATGGCATTAATTGAAGTTTTCCATCATTGCAGCCCAAGTGATTGGACATATTTTGAAGCGGTGTTGAAGAAGCGATTAGGAAATAAGTTTTTGACTTACGGTATTATGTTTATGCTTCATGAAAATATTATATTTTCTAGACTTATCTGAGCGCCAAGGTCGACATTCTGTTTATTTATTTATTATAATTATTATTATTATAGTCCTTGTGCAAGATACGCATATGTTTATGTGCACAACATGGAAAACAAAGGCATTTATTCTGAGTTTAATGAAGCACAGTGATGGATATGATTCTTGCACTACTACTTTTCACTTCGTTTGCATGAAACAACTTATAAAGTTCTTTTTTCTTATCATGTCAAAAATAAATAAAAATTTGGTCACCATTGAGCTTTGCAAGTATTAAAATTGCTCATCACGTGCAGCTAGTTCATGTAATACGTACACCAAGACTTTCACAGGAATCGAAGGTGCTGGAAAACGACTTGCAAATGAAGTAAGTTTTGGGATAGAATCTTTGTGCATGTCGAATCCCATTCTTTTTTCCCATTACTTTTCACACATTATTTTTCCGATAAATAGGTCAAGGAGGTTGTGAGAAAAACAGAGAGCCTAAAGAAGATTTCCTTTCTGGCCCATTCACTTGGTGGACTATTTGCAAGATATGCAATTGCTGTCTTATATACTCCTAATGTGCCTTCTAATTACTCCGAAAATCTATCTGGCTCTTTTTCTACAACATTTAAATCCTTGAGCTCTACAAATAGAGGACTGATTGCCGGGTTGGAAGCAATTAACTTTATTACCCTGGCAACACCCCATCTTGGAGTAAGAGGAAATAAGCAGGTATATTATATTCTATTAATTGTATCTTATTCTTATTGTAGATCTAAGAAATTGTGGAACCATTTTGTGAAATTGTTTTAAGTCCTGTAAGTTTGCCCATTTATGCTTTCAAGACATTTCACTTTCCTGAATTGAATTTCGTCCAATTGACTTTCAAAATTCAACTTTGTGGTCCTTTCACCGGCTATGATAGGTTAGTAACCGGGCTTGAAAGTTAACAGGACAAAATTCAATATATATAAAAGAAATTGAAAAAAAAATTGCACGTCAGCTCAAAACCGATTGCTCACCCGTTGAGGCCGGTCAAAAGATAAAATAAGGACTAAAAAGTTGAATTTTGAAAGTTAACAGCACGAAAATCAATTTTTGAAAGTGGACTGTCCTGAAACAAAACGTGGACAAACTTACAAGAATGAAAGAGAACCTTTTCCCCACCAATTTTGTTTAAACTCTATATTTGCATCATTATAATTAAGTTATTAGTATGAAAAGAGGAAAAAGTGAGTAAGAATTCAGTTAACTTTGTCCAACGGTTTAGCTTCCATTGCTTCTTGGTGTATCTTTCTTGGAGAAACTTGCTGCTCCAATTGCCCCAGTTTTCACTGGTCGAACTGGGAGTCAGCTTTTCCTCACAGATGGCAAACCGAGTAAACCTCCTCTCTTATTGAGAATGGCATCAGATAGCGAAGAAGGAAAATTCATGTAAGTAGTTTTAGTGTGTTAACATATGTCTAAGCAACTCGTTTCATTTTCTTCAGAGATTGTTACCGAAACTACCACCTACTTACAAAAAACAACATATGATTCGTAATTTCAAAATACAGTAGTTTTATATTGTTTTTACTTTTTTAAATAAGTCATAGCTGCTTTATTTGAAGCGTGATGTGGTGGACTGTTTTACAGATCTGCTCTTGGCGCTTTCAGATGTCGGGTTCTTTATGCTAATGTCTCATATGACCGTATCCTGATAAAGAGCTTTTCTATATATTGGTATTCTTTTTCTCTGTTTCTTTGATTGTTGAAATTCTTAACTAACACAGATATGGTTGGATGGCGCACATCGTCCATACGACGAGAAAACGAGCTTCCCAAGGTATGCAAATTTTGTTTATGTGAACTAAATGCCACCAAAGCTGTATGCTGCATGTAAGCATTTGTTTCATTGAGTTTATGGGAAGCTTCACTAAACTGAATCTTATGCATATATTTTTGAAGTGCTATACATATTTGGATTAACACTCTTGTACACAAGTTGTACAGTGCAACTGTACACAACTAATACTTTTCAGTGGGAACTTATACTGACCAACTAATACCTTTTAGTAAAACAACTTATGCCTTTGAAAATGCATTTGAGTTGTATGGTGCACCTGGCGCATACAAGTTTTTGTCTACGTTTTAGTCTCTCTCTCTCTCTTGATATATCATATAAGATCTGCAATTCTGAACTTTTTCAGCCGCCTTCTCGGTCCTTGGATGGCTACAAACACGTCGTTGATGTAGAGTATTGCCCCCCAGTTTTATCAGAGACTGCCCATTTCCCACCAGAAGCAGCCAAAGCAAAGGAGGCTGCACAAAAAGAACCCAACATTCGAAACACAGTGGAATATCACAAGATTATGGAAGGTACTTATCATGTAGTGATTTAAGCCTCTCTCTGTCTCTGAATACAAGTTCCAAAGTTTCTTTGTTCCCATAGGTTGTCTACTGTTCAATTCTGGTCCCAAAATGTTACTTTTCGATTTCAATTTGGAACCCAAAATTGCCGGAAAATTGAAACAATGTCGTTTAGCGTCACAGGAATGTTACCTGAGGATCTAATTTGGGGCCAAAATTGGACAGTAGACAAGTTACGGTGCCAAATTTGGACATTCGTGTGACATAAAATGACACCATTTTCAATTTTCTGGTGACTTTGGGCCAAAAAAGAACAATTTAATATTGGTAGTAATCGAAAAGGATGACTTTTGAAGGACCAAAAACTTTTAAACCCCAGCTAATACTGACTGATTATTTTGTTCAACAGAGGAAATGATACATGGTTTACAACGATTAGGATGGAGGAAAGTTGATGTGAGCTTTCGCTCAGCGTTCTGGCCCTTCTTCGCGCATAATAATATCCATGTAAGTACGCCTAATTGCAAATACGTCTTATAAGATGCATCGCGATGCAATCATGTGCTCTTTTTCTGAAACAGGTAAAGAATGAATTGTTTCATAATGCTGGAGCTGGAGTCGTCGCTCATGTTGCCGATACCATAAAGCAGGAGGACTCGCTTTCGACCTTCATTGCTGCTAGTTTGTAGATAAATGACGAGTTTTGTAGCAATCAATAATATGCAGAAGAAAATGTTTGCAGTAAACACATAGCAAAAAGAAAATGTTAAACGCATAGGCTGGCTGGCCCTGATTTTATCATGTTTTTGGTACAAGATATCCGAACAACGTTATCATATTGAAAAAATTAGAGCAAACATCTCTCAGTTAATTTCATAGGCTGGCCCTAATGTGTAAAAAATATTATAAAAATTTAACAGTCGTTATATTAATTGCAAAAATGCTGAAAGACATGGTTTTATTTTCAGTTTTCTCCTTTATATTATCAACGCAATTTTGCAAATCATGTGTAGATGATCAGTAATACTTCCCAACATAAGAAACAAAAAGAATTGGGAGTTCCAATAACCTTTTTGACACTTTCAAATTTTCAGTATTATAAATCCACATGTTTTAAGACAAAACAAACGTTATTTAAACTCAAACTGCAAAGAGTTTGCTATGCTATGAAACTTATTCATTATGAAACTGATTTCGTTTTTACAGTCATGACCCTTCACTTATCAATGATTAATACCCTTTTGTAATATAAGTCACACTTCAGTTATCACTACTAATACCCTTGATGTAATATAAGTCACACTCGTTAGTGTTATGAGTAATACCCTTTATAGTAAAAAAGTCACCCTTCAGTTATCACAACTAATACCCTTTAGGCATATAAGTCACACTCGTTAACCAATTTCACAGATTCTTGTGTGAAACTTATTCACCCTATACTTTGAAAACTACATATCGATGAAAATGATGAAAACAGTAGTGAAACTGTAAAGTACAACTTTCAGAGGACAACACAAAGTCCATCCCATTGTTTTCATCGTTTCAAATATTACATCTCACAACACAAAACTTTCTATAAATAGCAACAATCCAAACACCAAAACATCCAACTAACCAACTTCCAAAAATGGCAGAAAGGGAAGGAGCAGTGATTAGCCAAGGCCACGAAGAAGGCCTCAAAGCGGCGATCGCCCTCCTGGAGGAGTTCGAGCTGCCAGGTGGCCTCCTCCCATTGGCCGGCGTGATTGAGGTAGGTTACGTGAAGAGCACGGGATACATGTGGATCCAACAGGGGAAAAAAGTCGAGCACAATTTCAAAACGATCAGCAAACTAGTCAGTTACGACGCTAACATAACTGGAATAATCGAGAAGAAGAGGATCAAGAAGCTGAAAGGCGTAAAGGCGAAGGAGCTCATGCTGTGGCCCCCGGTTAGTGAAATAACCGTGAACAAGCCGAAGATCGTTTTCAAGAGCCTTGCTGGGATCACGAAAACGTTCCCAGTTGAGGCCTTTTGTATTGGCAAGTAATGAAGATTGTACTTACTTGTTTGATCTTTTTGTTGTTTATTTTGTATTCTTCAATTTCTGAATTGTGTGTTTTGTTTAGGTGGTTGTTGTTTTGAATGTTTGGAAAAACAGGGGATTCTGTTTCATTGTTTGGAGTAAGCTTCCATATTGGAATGAGCAGGAAGTTCATAATTGTTGCCTCTTGGTGATTAGGAATGTGCTTCCATGCCGTGTTTCGTGTCGACACATTAAGACTAAAAATGAACACGTCACAATAAAAAGTCGTGCTAGCACGACATCAACACGAAATTTTCGTGTCAACGTTGCACGATAAGAAAAATAAATATATCTAAAAATAAAATTTATATAATAATATTTGACAAGACATGATAATTGAGAAATGTTACACAATAACACATGACAAAAATGACACAAAATCTCGAATAAAATTACAAAATACCAATTCATATATACAAAAAAATTATTTTTTACCAGAATTAATATATTGACACAAACATGACACAATAAGCCTAAATACCAGGGGCGGACACAGAAATTACATTGAGGGAGGACAAAAATTAAATTTTATAAATAAAATAAAAGGAAAAAATTAAATATGAAAGTAGATTTTATAAATAATTTCAAATTCAATAGAAAAAATTTAATTATAACAATGTCGAGTAGGTCTTGTCGAGACGGAGCATAATTTGTGTATGATGTTTTAGCACTTTGGAAGGAGTTTTAATTTTTAATGGTTTGTCATTGCCATGTAACATTTTCTTGCAAGAATTTGTATATAATCTATGTTGTATTCCTATCTAATAAATTTAAATAAAATATTTGGTTAAAAAAATTTATTTACAAAACAAAATAAAAAAATTTATATCTTTGTAAAAAAATTACACTACATTATTACCTAACAAATAAAAAATTAAATAATAGCACAAGTGGGGATTGAACCCTGGATCCTATGAATAGAATACACAAAAGTTACCATTGGACCAAACATCACATTAATAAGAAATTTGACATATAAATTATATATAAGATAACTGAAATCCAGGCAGGGCAATTGCCACCCCTTGTCTAAAGGTGGATCTGCCCCTGCTAAATACTACCCCATAATTTTCATATTGTTTCCGTGTCTTGTTATCGTGTAGTATCCGAAATTTCCAATCGATGATTACTATCAAACAAAAAAGATATTGAATTCTAACCGCAGTAAATAGTAATCAGCATGTTTAATTGTTTATTATCCCACATCGAAATCTGAGTAAGCAGCGAGAGATGGGACAAATTTAAAAGCAAAATTGCATAATTGGGAAAGCATACCTTTCTCGGCCTTTTGGCTAAGATCAAGTGTAGTATCTGTTCTTATCAGTTTAATATCTGATATGTGAGCCAACGGCTCACACGATATTAAATTAATGTTTTGAGGGGAAGAGCCCGTTACGGCAGCTTGCTGCTGGGGCTCTCGAGTGTCGCTTCGGCGTTGCACTATTGCCATGGCCCGGCACACCCCACCAATTCATAGTTAAAGGTTCCACCATTTACTTCTTCAAATTTCTTCTTAGCTTAATCTCATCATAATGTCCTTTATATGTCTGATATAATCTTATTAGTGAATTGGTACTTAGTAAAATTTATGTCTCCTTATATGAAAATGTGTTGGCTGAAAGTTTACCAGTTAAATGAAATATAGTAAGGGATGGACTTGTTCTAGTATAACTGTTGGAATTGTGTAAACTAAAAAGTTTATTTTATCCCACATCGGATTGTATCAAAAGTTGGAGGACCTTCTAATCCTATAAGAAGTCCTATTCTGTCCCACATCGAATTGTGGAAAAAAGGTGAAGGGCTTCCTAATGTTATTTAAGAAGCCCATGCCTCTTTGATACAAGTGCATCAGTTGATTTCAGTTTTGGGCTTATTAACTTAGGCCCAATCAGTTAGGGATTATTATTTATATTCCCATTTGAGTTGTATATTGTTGTTTGTTCAATAATATACGAGATCCTCTCTTCTCTTCAGTGGAGGTAGCTAACAAATTGTTAGCGAATCATTGGGGATTATAATTGAAAAGTATGCTTTTTTACTTTGTATAATCTAAAACCGAATTTCGAACTTATTTATGAAATAAATTGTTTATCACCGATGCTTTAAATATGATTGAATGTTATATATATTTCTTTGATAACTGTTTCAATAATTCAGACGTGTTACATGTAGTTAATTTAGTGATACCCGATCACGAAGATTAAATTAACGGTCCTTGTAACTATAAGTACGCCCATTCATTTACCTAGATGGAAATGAACAACCATCGCGAAAGGTTGAGGTGTAAGGCTCGATTGGTTTGTCTTGACCAAGAGATTACACTAGTGCATGATCGACATTTGAATAGACCTTACAGGAGGATAAATTCTTCAGAACTGAACAAGGAAGAATTAGACCTCAGTGGATCGTTGTTTCTTAACCTTCGTCCCTTAAATAGGATCACGTGGGATCGGTAACTATTGCTTTGACTTATCATGGGTAGCGAATCAGAGAGAGATTCAATACGCACTTTATCTTGGGCAATATTATTGGTCACGTGTGATTGCTAAGATTTAATACGAAGAATCGTGGTGCAAAGCACGCTTGCTTGATTTGCCCCCTTGGGAGGTTCATAAGTTTTATCATACCAAATCTTGCAAGTGGAATTTGTTTCCGGTATGGATAATAATGTTGAACCGTTCCTCGACCAAGGACAAAAGATATTAATTAATGGAAAGCTATTTGGTGGCTTGAATTAATTAATGGGCTAGATAATCTTAAACACGGAAATAATGACCAGGGAGCCATATTGATCGTAATATGGGTTAAGATGGATAGTGCAATATTAATTATGTAGTGGGATTAATTAATATTTATGGGCTTGAATTATATTGTGGCTCAATGTTAGATATTCAAGATCCATTAGAAGGTCCAATCTTAATTCTCTAAAAGCCCCCCGAGTAGCCCAACATATAGTCCAATGGCGAAAAAGGTGATTAAAATAAAATAAATATTTTTGCTTATATTTCCTCATTAAATTGAAAATTATGAATAAAAAGAGGAGAAAGATTTTCTTTGAATTTTGTTATGGAATGAAGATATGTATTCTTGGAATACAAGATTATCTCATTAAATTCAAGAAATCTCCCACTTGGTTATTCATGGTGAGATTTTCGAAATTTTTGAATATTATGGGCAAGAAAGATTTTCTTGATTTTCTTGAAAAGATATTATGGAAGATATGTATTTTTTGAAATACAAGAATATCTCATAAATTCAAGAAGATCCAAATCTTGGATTCTTGCTTAAGTAATTTTTAAAAAATTATGTCCATATATATGAGAGGTGGGATTTTTTGTGGAATATTTTAATTATGGGAAAGAGAATATATGGGATATATTCAAGATTTCTTGGTGACCAAGAAAAGTCTTATCCCACATTGAAAAACCACCAAAATTTCGCAGGCCCTCTCCTCTCCTATAAATAGGGGATGATTAGTTCATTCCCAAGTACAATTCCATGTCTTTGGAAATATTAGCAAATCCACATCATTGGTGCAACAAAGTTTATTTTTTCCTTTTGTTAATTGTTCGCGAAAGTATCCTTCCACCGGATTGTCGAGCAAGGGCTAAGGGAATACTTGGGAAGTCCTTTTGGTTAGTCCGTCCGATCGAAGCCACCGCCATCCCAAGAGGTGCGTTCACGTAAACCCGTAGATTCGCGTCGTAGGTTTTACGTGGCTTTTTATATGCATGATATGTTGTTGCAATTATTATTTGAATTAATATAGGATTAATTCATGCTAGTAATAATTAATGAATTAAATTTGTATTTAAATGTTCACCCCGAATAGATCTGTGCGAATCATTCCCCAACAACCACGTAAAATTTACGTGGTTTCGGTTTATTCGGTTAATTTATCGCTTTTTATATCTTTCTCCCATCAGTTATAACAACCTGGTATCTAGAGCCTTTTGGGGGTTTTAATTTGGCGAGAAAGATGGCGGGTGGGATAAACGTGAAAATTGACAAGTTCACGGGGAAGAACAATTTTAGCTTTTATGGCAAATCAAGATGTGTGCCTTGTTGAAACAACAAGGACTGTGGGCACCGTTGATGAAAAAGACGGTGGATTTGGAAGAAGCAGAGATGGCCACTCTGGAGGAGAAGGCACACTCATCAATCATGTTGTGCCTCGCAGATGACATCATTACCAAGTCGCAGAGGAGGAAACCGCAATTTGGTCTATGGTTGAAGTTGGAGAGTGCGTAGAATATGAAAAGTCGCTAACCAATAAGTTGTTGTTGAAACAACGTCTGCTTGATTCTTATGTGATGCATGAAGGTCACCACTTCGTGAACATCCGGATCAATTGAATACAATTCTATTAGAATTGCATAATATTGATGTTAAAGTTGATGATGAGGATGCTGCTTTAATTATGTTGGTTTCTCTACCTTTGTCGTATGAGAATTTTGTGCAGTCTTTCATTGTTGGCAAAGACACCATGTCCTTGGAAGAGGTCAGATCATCTCTGCATACTAGAGAGTTGCGACATAAGGCGAGTGGTGGAAGTTCAGATAATCAAAGTCACCGGACTAGTAGTAAAGTGGGAACAAGGGACACGGAAAATTGGGGAAAGAAGAAATTCAAGAAGCACGGGTCGAAGGGTCCTAAACCGGACGATATCTCAGAATTCTTCAAGAAAGAGCAAAGTCATTGGAAAAATGATTGTCCAAAGAAGAAGAAGAAGCAGGAAGATAAAGCAGGTACTGCTGCTGTTGCTGAAGGAGATGACACCAACTCCGAGGAAGATGTAGTCCTAGTTGCTAATGGACAAACACATCACACTGATGTGTGGGTTCTTGATTCCGGGGCATCTTATCATATATGTCCGCGCAGAGAGTGGTTTACAACTTACGAGCAAGTGGATGGAGGCAATATTTCTATGGCCAACAGTTCAGTTTGCAAGACGGTTGGAATAAACTCAATTCAATTACGGACACATGATGGTAAATTTTGCACATTGAACGATGTTAGACATGTTCCACAAATGAAGAAGAATCTAATATCACTTAGTCTTCTAGACATTAAGGGTTTCAGTTTCAGAGGTGAAGGTGGAGTTTTCTATGTCTACAAGGGTTCTAATGTGGTTCTGAAAGGTGTGAAGCGGGGAAATTTGTACTTTTTGCAAGGTTCCACGCTATCTGACTCTATTGTTGTTGCATCATCGGAAGTTCACAAAGACGACTTGACTAAGTTATGGCACATGAGACTTGGCCACATGAGTGAACGAGGGATGCAAATTCTGTCGAAAGATGATTTTCTTGGTGGCCACAAGGTCACTAGTCTTGGTTTCTGTGAGCACTGTGTTTTTGGGAAGCTTCATCGCAGCAAGTTTCCCAAGGCAATTCATAGAACAAAAGGCACACTTGATTATATCCATTCTGATTGTTGGGGACCTTCTCGCGTTGAATCTTTAGGAGGCAATAGATACTTCATGTCTATAATTGATGACTACTCAAGAATGACTTGGGTAATTATGATGAAGCATAAAAGTGAAGCTTTCAAGAGTTTCAAGAAATGGAAGGCATTGGTGGAAAATCAAACAGGGAAGAAAATCAAAAGGCTGCGAACTGATAATGGTCTGGAATTCTGTTCTTCTGATTTCGATGAGTTCTGCAAGAATGAAGGGATCACAAGACATCATAAGGTATGAGATACACCACAACAGAATGGTGTAGCAGAACGCATGAATCAGACACTTCTGGAGAGAGCTCGATGCATGCTCTCTAATGCTGGATTAGCCCGAAGATTTTAGGCAGAAGCGGTCAGCACGACATGTTACCTGATAAATCGTGCACCTCACACAGGTATCAACCTCAAAACACCTTACGAGGTGTGGTCTGGTAAGTCTGCAGATTACTCTAATTTGAGAGCTTTTGGATGTACTGTTTATTATCATGTAAATGAGGGTAAATTGGAGCCAAGGGCGAAGAAAGGAGTTTTTGTGGGCTATGGAAATGGTGTTAAGGGGTATAGAATTTGGTCTCCATCAGAAAGCAAAGTCATACTTAGCAGAAATGTTATTTTTGATGAGAATTCTATGTTTAAACCCACTGTGAAGTCTATCGTTGTATCAGGAAACAACAGTTGGAGAACAACACTCACATTCTGACACCGAGCTGAAAGATGCATCACCACCAGAATCTCAACCATCTAAGACAAGACCGTATAGTATAGCTCTTGATCGAGCTAGAAGGATTGGAGTTGAGGCTCCAAGGCGATATAGGTTTGAGGATATGGTGGGTTATGCATTACAGGTTGCTGAAGAGGTGGATTCTCATGAGCCATCCACCTACAAAGAAGCAGTTGCATGTACAGAGTCTACCCAATGGCTTGCTGCCATGGGAGATGAGATGGAGTCACTTCACAAGAATATGACTTGGGAGTTAGTCAAGAAGCCTCCGGAGAGAGATTATTACATGCAAGTGGGTCTTCAAAAAGAAGGAAGGAATATCACCTGCTGAGGGTATCAGGTATAAGGCAAGAGTCGTTGCTAGGGGGTTCCATCAGAAAGAGGGAGTATACTATGATGAGATTTTCTCACCTGTGGTCAGACATACTTCTATTAGAGTGTTACTTCAAATAGTAGCACATCAGGACCTGGAACTTGACCAACTCGATGTGAAGACAACTTTTCTACACGGAGAGTTGGATAAAGAGATATACATGAACCAGCCAGATGGTTTCCAAGTTCCCGGAAAAGAAGAGTACGTTTGCAAATTGAAGAAGTCCTTATATGGACTAAAGAAGTCTCCAAGGCAGTGGTACAAGAGATTTGATGGTTATATGACACATCTTGGCTACAACAGGAGTCCATATGATAGTTGTGTGTATCACAACAAGCTGGAAGATGATTCATTTATCTACTTGGTCTTATATGTTGATGATATGCTGATAGCTGCAAAGAACAAATCAGATATTCATAAGCTAAAAGGTCTTCTCAGTGCTGAGTTTGAGATGAAGGATTTGGGTGCTGCCCAGGAAATTTTGGGAATGGAGATTCATAGGGATAGAAGGCAGAAGAAACTTTTCCTTTCACAAAAGGATTATATTCAGAAGATATTATCAAGGTTTGGTATGTCTACAACTAAACCTATTGATACTCCAAGTGCTGCAAATATTCATTTGTCTATTGCTTTTCGCCTCCTAAATCTGGCGAGGAGAAGGAGTACATGTCTCGGGTTCCTATGCTAGGCAAAGAGGGAGTTTGATGTATGCTATGGTGCATCTAGACCGATCTTGCACATGTTGTTAGTGTTGTCAGCAGGTTTATGGCTCAACCTGGAAAGGAACATTGGCAGGCTGTGAAGAGGATATTTCGGTACCTTAGAGGTACATCTGATGTCGGTCTCATTTATGGAGGTGATACAAATTGTTTAGTTTCGTTTCTTGTGATTACGATTATGCGGGAGATGTTGTTGTGAGAAGATCTATGACCGGGGTTATGCTTTTTACTCTTGATGGTTCTGTTGTAAGTTGGAAGGCAACTTTGCAGCCTACAATTACTTTGTCTACTACAGAGGCAGAGTACATGGCCTTGACTGAAGTAGCCAAAGAGGGAATCTGGTTGAAAGGGCTGGTTAGTGATCTTGGTCTACATCATGATTATGCAATCGTGATTTCGCGTGAATCTAAGTGCAATATGTTTAGCCAAGGATCAAGTTCATCATGAGAGAACGAAACATATTGATGTTAGGTATCATTTTCTAAGAAGTGAGAAGAGGGTTAAAGTGAAGAAAGTTGGGACTGCTGATAACCCAGCTGACATGTTCACCAAGCCGGTTCCAAATAACAAGTTCCAACACTGTTTGAACTTATTAAATATTACAAGCTATTAGTTGCCCTGTCTTGGGGGCAAATCGTATCTGAGGAGTTGCTTTGTACGTCTGGCACTTTTATGGTGCATCCGGGTACATCTGTGAGAGGATTCAAGTCAAGGTGGAGACAATGAAGTTTTTACGTTATTTTACCAAGGTGGAGATTTGTTGGAATTGTGTAAAATAAAGAAATTTGTTTTATCCCACATCGGATTGTATCAAAAGTTGGAGGACCTCCTAATCTTATAAGAAGTCCTATTCTGTCCCACATCGGATTGTGGAAAAAGGTGAAGGGCTTCCTAATGTTATTTAAGAAGCCCAGACCTCTTTGATACAAGTGCATCAATTGATTTCGGTTTTGGGCTTATTAATTTAGGCCCAATCAGTTAGGGATTATTATTTATATTCCCATTTGAGTTGTATATTGTTGTCGGTTCTGAATAATATACGAGATCCTCTCTTCTGCCCGTGGACATAGCTAACAAATTGTTAGTGAACCACGTAAAATTTCGTGTCGATTTATTCGGTTTATTTATCGTTTTTTATATTTTTTCACGCGATTTATAACAATAACTTTTTTTTACCATTAGTACAAAGATAGTATAAACTGTTTTTTTTTACTATTTTTGTTGAGTAATAATAATAAGAGTAGGTCTCTTGTGAAACTAGTTTCATAAGAGTTGGTCTATCGTGAAACTGGTTTCATATTTAAAGACATGACTTAATGTAAATCATACCCTTGAGTTATTATTACTAGTACTTTGTTATAATATAAGTCATACACTTTAGTATCATGAATACCCTTTATGTAGTAATAGTCATACCCTTCAGTTATCACAACTAAAATGTTAACGGTGCACACGACATAAATTCCAGTTCCAAGAAGTGTTGCTCCAAAATATCAAGCCCATAAGTATTTAAACTTGAATAAGTTTGTTGGTTTCTTTACAGGCAATGTTTGGAGTAGTAAACATAATTTACGTACACATATATATACACACGGATATTATGGAATACAAAGTGGAATTATGGAATAGGTGATCTCATTCCCTTTTATACAACCTCTCCTGTAAAACTCGTTCACCGTATGAAACTGGATTCATACTAATATCATATCGTTCATTTAAGTAAAGATAATATTGTTCTTATAAATTAATACCATGACATTTACACACACATCACTACAAAAAAGCCAGTTAATTATCGATGGATTTCCGTCGGTAATTTCATAATTATTTTTAATTTTTGCTATTCATCGGAAATCCGTTGGTAATTTTATTGGAATTTTTTTTTTCTAAAAATCCGTCCGCAATTAGTGACGAAAATATTTCCATCGATAATTTTTTAATTTTTGCTATTAGTCGGTTATCCGTGAATTACAGACGGAAATATTTTCGTCGGTAATTTCGTAGTAACTTCGAAAATCCGTCAGTAATTGTGACGGATTTATGACCGTAGATATTAACAATTTTTTTTAGTGATAAATACTATGGTATTAGTTTATAGTGTAATAGTATCCGTTGATAAGCGTTATGATATTTATAAGTTTTGGTTTCTTTACAGGTAATTCTTGGAATAGGAAATATAATTCACACACACATATACATAACCATATACATTTTCAAGAAACTTAAGCAGTTGGGTAAGAAGCTTCCATAGCAATTCCACAAATACCTTCTGCAGCTGCAATACCCCTCTGCATTCTAATGTACCCATTCTCCCCCCAACTCCCTCCCCACGAGTTCTTAACCACCCAATACTTCTTCTCATCGCTCGTTTTTCCATATCCAACGGCTGTGACACCGTGATCTAGATCGGTTCCACACTCTCCAGTGAACACTCCACTCGAGTAGAACTGAAAATCCGACCCACTTGCATCTATTGCAACCGATACTGGCTGATTCGCCACTGCTTTCAGCAATGCTGCCTCGCTGTTGCTAGGAACATCCTCGTATCCCGTGATCTTAGCCACGTGGGACGACTCCTCCTTCGTGTTGCACGTTCCATCAACTCCCTTGTACGCGTAATTGGATTCGGATGTTAGGCCATGGTTGCTGATTATGAACTCGAATGCGTTGTCCATGAGTCCACCGTTGCAGCCCTCATCTTGAGCCGTATCACAATCCACGAGTTCTTGTTCGGATAATGAAATTAGTGTCCCAGTTTTGAGCTGATTGATTCCTTCTGTGGCTGCAACTGCTGAAAATGCCCAGCAACATCCTGGTTTTTCCAAGAAAACTCTAATATTAATGAAAATGTGATGCGTAAAATTGTTCTAAATATAAAAAAAATCATCCTGTAACTTAGGCCGTGTCAAAATTTAATCTATATTTTAATATTTTTTTCAATTTTGATCATTTTTCTGTCAATTTTCGTTCCAAAAGGACCAAAATTTAAAAAAGGGTAAACGTACATGATTCAAATTGGACATTGATAAGGACAAAAATTGACACTAAAAGTTATACGGGACTAAAATTTGACATAGAAAATGACTATAATTGTCACCTGAAGGATCAAAATTGACACCAAAGGACAAAATTGAAGAAAAGTATCAAACTACAGGACTAAAGTTGGACATAATCAAAGTTGTAGCACATTGTTGATTTTAACTCCGTAAAAAGTGGGACAGAGGATCTCTGTTTTTTCACTTACCACATTGTCCTTGATCCTTGACACCAGTAACGGCTCCCTTCTTTCTCCAGTCCATACTTGCTGGAACCGCGCTAACATTAGCATACCTAAACGACGAAGCCTTACCTGTTTTCGGATGGGACGTCGTTTTGTATCCATTTCTAGATGCATGGAATTCGTCGTTTGTTAAATCAGCAAACTTGTTTATAGCAAGCTTGAAAGGCTTAGCCCCTGCTTCGTTGAAAGACTCGATGTACTCAACGTTCTCCTTGAATATGTTGAATCTCATGGCCTTTTCTGCTTCATTTTTGTACATACGCCCGTTTTCGACCATCCATGTCTCGTGCCTTTCGACCATTGAAGCGTCGGGTGCTGTTCGGGCTATAGCTTGAGAAGCGGACAGCCCGAGCAGCACTGCTGCAACCACAAGAAGCTTCAAAGAAGGTATCAATGCCATTGATTACTTTCAAATAAGATATTGAATTTGTAATGTGAATTCTTACTAATGGCACGAGGTATTTATACAACTCACTCAATTGATTCTTGTTTAGAGGTCCCGGCAAGTTGAAGAGAAAAGGGACAGATTCCGTGGACGCTAATCTATTTTCAATGAATAATTAATTCCATGTGTTTAATTTTGTTGATTATTTTGTAGTTTTCTTATCAGTTCTAATCTAGTGGTCTTGATAATAATTAATTTTGTATACTAAAATGATGTTTTTCACACCTCTCTACAATTCGATCTTTTTAGAAAATGAATTTTTTCATAGTTCGAGTTTTTTGAATTCAAATCTAGCAAAAACCAACTTCACCAACATTAAATTGTCCACTCGATGCACCTCCCCTATAGGTTAGGGACACGTGTGAACCAATTGCACAAGATGCAATTGGTCTAATTAGATTCAATTTTAGTTTGAATGAACCATTTACACCATAAACACTAAATCATGAACCCTAAATCATGACCTATTCGGCCGGGTGAACTATGAACCGCTTTCGGGCCGAGTGAACCATGAATCACTAGGGACCGGGTTCGGACACGGGAAAAAAAAAAAAAATGAATTGAAATCAAATTGCATCAATTCAAAATTAGTGCAAATGGTGCATAAGAGATATGCCATATGTTAGACTTGAGAATCCAGCCTACAAGTTAAAGTGAGTGTTAAAGAAATTAATATAAATCAATTAATTTTTATACCGCTTCTGAAGTTAATTTTTAGATAAAATGAAAAAATTTCAGATTAAATAATTCTTCTTCTCACCCTCCTGAAGGGATAGAATCCAATTTAATTCCATAACTTATTGCCTTTCTTAAAATGGTCCCAAGAAAGTTTAATGTACGAATTTAATCCGAAATTTTCACAAATTTTACAATTTACGAAATCCACAGGAATCCACGGAACGATGTTAATTTTTCTCACGGGCTGGTCATGTAACCTTTATTTTTGGGATTTTCATGGATAATTGATTGGGATAATAGTATTTATTTTTTCAACACAATTTAATAAAGGGCGCGGCTACTCACACCCACAAAATTCCTAAGTACGCCCAGTATATTTATTTTACAAAAATAACTTTAATGAAAAATACTACTATACCCTTTGTAGTTAAAATAAAATTATTAAGTTACTAAACTCACCCACTTTTCTTAACCCCACATTAAAAAGCCCAATTTAATACCAAAAAAAAAAAACCGGTATCTTCATCTTTCTTTGCAATTTCTACAAAATCTAAAAACACCCAGAAACTTTGCAATTTCTGCCAAATCTAAAAACACCCAGAAACTTTGCAATTTCTGCTAAATCTACAAATTTTACCAGAAGAAAAAACCATATCACAAATAATTCGCATGTTTTCTTTCATCTCTGATTATAAATATCCTCCAATAGTAATACAAATGGTCACAGCATAGCACAGGAATCAGTAGAAACGCAAAGCTCAATTTGAACTAAAATACTAACTCTAAAATATAATGAAGGATGGATTCCATTGGAACTCCTAAAATATCCATCGGATTACCCTCTCGGTGGATCACCGCTGCCCCAATTTCATCAACCAAAGTAGCAATATCACACATCGCTAATTTCCCATCTCTATCAGTGAGATGAGGGGGGACTTTGACTTTGAAAGAGCAGGAGAGTGAACCGGGTTCGACTCGGACGAGTTGGAAGCACTACTACACATTTTAGCTTGGAGAGCTCTACATGGACAGCCCTTTTAGAAAGAGCTCTCCAAAAACAACCTTGGAGAGCGGTTTTTTAAAAAAAATAAAATTAAAAAGCGGTTGAAACCGCTCTCCAAGAGAAAGCGGTTCAGAACCGCTCTGCAAGCCGCTTGGAATGCGGTTCAGAACCGCTCTGCAAGAGAGAGCGGTTCCGAACCGCTCTGTAAGGGCGTAGCCCTATATCCAGACGCGCCCCCATCGCTCCATTACACATTTCATATTCTTCCTCGTCCAATATTCCTCTTCCCCATATCGCTCCCTTCTCCATTTTTTTTTTTTCCGAAAGGCCGCCGCCACTTGTGCATTGCCGCATTGCCGCCGCCTCCTCCTCCCCCTACTGCAAGGCGCCTCCCTCCACCTCCTCCTCCCCTACCTCGCCGTGCGTCGCCCTCCACCTCCTCCTTCCCTACCGCGCCGTCGCCTCCTCCTCCTCCTCCCTACCGCCGCCGCCGCCTCCTCCTCCTCCTCCCCTACCGCCACCGCCGCCTTCCTCTATATATAGGTAATTTAATTATTTTATTTAATATTTTATATATATATGTATGTGTATATATATATTTATGTGTGTATATATATATTTATATATATCTATATATGTTAGGATATATATGTATATATAGTGTTAGATTAATTAATTGGTTAATTGGCTTGGTTTTAATTGTTGTTTGTTTGAATATTAGATTGTTTGATTTAGTTTAATTGTTGTTATATGTTAGGATTAATTGTTGTTTGATTAGATTGTGGTTAATTGGTTGTCAATTTGTGTGTTGTTTCACTCAAAAGTATTAGTTGTTTCATTTAAAGGTATTAGTTGTTTCATTTAAAAGTATTAGGTGTTTCATTAAAAGGTAATATTAGTTGATTCCATAAAAAAGTATTAGGTGTTTCATTCATAGATATTAGTTATTTCATTCAAAGGTATTAGTTGTTTCATAATAAGGTATTAGGTGTTTATTCAAAGGTATTAGTTGTTTCATTAATAAAAAAGTATTAGGTGTTTCAATCAAAGTTATTAGTTATTTCATTAAAAGGTATTAGTTGTTTCATAATAAGATATTAAGTGTTCCATTCAAAGGTATTAGTTGTTTCTTTAAAAAGTATTAGACGTTTCATTCAAAGGTATTAGTTGTTTCATTCAAAAGTATTGTTGTTAGTGTGTGATTAATGTTGGTTTAATTATATTGTTGTTAGTAGCTTGGATTAATTATTGTTAGTACGTGGCTTGAATTAATTTTTGTGTGTTTCTTTAATTAGATGATTAATGATGGTACATTAGAATACATTAGAAAATTAAAATGAATGTAGATGAAGTATAGTTAGGTATGCTTTTAGGTTTAATACTTTAAGATACATTGTCTTGAGAAACAGTCTTCATATTGTCCTTCCTATAGGCATTTGTAGCTAGTTCTATATGGATCGAAAGTGGGTTCGAGCAGATCGATTATCAGATGAGTATAGGAATGAGGTGGAAGAATTTCGTAATCATGCAATTAGACACTGCACCGACCCTCGGTACATTCCATGTCCGTGTTGGAAATGTATGAATGGAAAAACCGTTAGTGGTTGAGAAAGTGTGTTTCACCACTTGATGATTCACGGTATTGATAAAACATATACCGGTTTGGACATATCATGGTGAGAGAAGAGATGGATGTAGCTCAATCAACCTAGAAACCGACTTTAGGTTTGAAGATACAATGGATGCGGATATTTTCGATGATGTACCGATTTGTTGATACATCGAAGTGGGGATGACGATGATCCGCGAGATCACCCTTATATGTCGAGAAGTTAAGGGTTCTTTGGATTACCACTTGTGTCCGGTGTAAGAAGGCAACAAAACCGTCAATTTGTGTTGATATTGTTCAACCTAAAAAGCAAAATTTCACCAATTGTCGATGTGTGCTTCACAAATATGCGGAAGCGATTGATTAGTGGTCTATTACCCGATGGAAATGTATCTTTATGAGAGCATATGATGCTAAACAAATGCTCAAGTCCATCGGATTAACACATCAGGAAATTCATGCTTGTCTGGGTGATTGTATCTTATTTCCGAAGGAGTATGCGAACTCGATGAATGTCCCAAGTGTGGGGAGAAGCGATATAAGAAAAATAAATCTCCTTGAAGGTGATGTGGTACTTTCCGATAATACCAAGATTAGGAGAATGTATATAGTAGCGTTGTGGGATGCTAGAAATTTAACTTGGCATCATGATGATAGGATCAAAGATGGAATGCTAAGACACCCTCACCGATTCAACCCGGTGGAAGACATTCAATGTCGACATCCGAATTTGAAAATGAGCCCGCGACACTTTGCGTTTTGCACTCTCAACTGACGGAATGAATCCATTCGGTATCCAAAGTACCAACTACAGTACATGGCCAATGATACTGTTAGTTTATTATCTTTCACCAGAGTTGTGCATGTAGCGCACTTACATGATGTTGTCTATATTAATATCAGGACCCAAACAACCTGGTAACGACATAGATGTATATATTGCTCCTTTGATAGAGGACTTGAAGCTCCTGTGGGATGAGGGTGTCGATGTGTATGATGCTTGTAGAAAGGAGAATTTCAAGTTGAAGGCCATGCTGTTTGGAACTATCAATGACTTTCCCGCTTACGGGAATCTATCTGGACATAGTGTGAAGGGGGCCGATGCATGTCCTTGTTGTACCAAGAAGACACATCACATTCGCTTGAGTCATTGTAGGAAGACCGTTTATATGGGACATAGGAGGTGGTTGGACCCAACACATAAGTACAGAACAATGACCGATGCATTCGATGGCACAATCGATATAGGTGAAGCACCACTTTTATTGTCAGGTTCGGATGTATTGAATGAGATGAATCGTGGAGACTTTCTTGCCCATTGCAATACGTTCTATCTTGCCTGAAAATGTGCGCATAACCATAACAAAGTTATGTTGGTTCTTCAAGGCAATGAGTAGCTAGGTCATAGATCCTAGAAAATTGCTTGGTTTTCAAAGACAGATTGTGGGGACGCCCTGTGAGCTTGAGATGTATTTCCCTCCATCATTTTTTGATATAATGGTTCACCTAACCGTTCATTTGGTACACGAGACAAGGATGTGTGGTCCTGCTCGTATGCGATGGATGTATGGTGTAGAGAGATATATGACAGTGCTCAAAGGATATGTGATGAATATGTCAAGGCCGGAGGGATGCATTGCAGAACGCTATTTAGTAGAAGAAGCAGTCGAGTACTGGTTTGAATTCATTCCGAATGTCGATGCAATTGGACTTCCAATTACTCGGTACACCAATAGGATGGATGGTGAAAGCATTACCGGTGGTCAATCTGTAAGTGTTAGTATGGAGGAACTAACACGGATGCATTTGTGCGTACTTCACAACACGGTCGACGTGCTTCCTTTTATTGACCTGCACATGCAAGCACTTGTTGAGACATTTCCCACCAGAGATAGATCATGCATTGAAGTTGAGCACAATCACACGTTTGTTGACTGGTTCAATGGTTATGTAGCAAATATGTTGTCACAGGATAAAGAATCAGTGAATGAAAGAGTTGAGTGGTTATCTAGAATGTCTGATAGACATGTGTATTTGTACAAGTGTTATCTTATTAACGGATACACATTTTATACCAGAGATCATGAGGCCACAAGTACAATGCAGAATAGTGGGGTGTACATTACTGCAACTGCAGGGGATCAATCGAATACTACTTACTTTGGACAGATTGTCAACATTTGGGAACTCGACTATGTTGTTCACCGATAACCAATCTTCGAGTGCAGTTGGGTGAGGATCCCTAACGGGGTCCAAGCTGAAAGATATGGGTTCGTACGCGTTGATTTGAAGAATGTGGGATACAGAGATGACCCTTACATAATGGCCAGTCAAGCTCAACAAATTTTCTAAGTGCAATATGTTTAGTCAAGGATCAAGTTCATCATGAGAGAACGAAACATATTGATGTTAGGTATCATTTTCTAAGAAATGAGAAGAGGGTTAAAGTGAAGAAAGTTGGGACTGCTGACAACCCAGCTGACATGTTCACCAAGCCGGATCCAAATAACAAGTTCCAACACTGTTTGAACTTATTAAATATTACAAGCTATTAGTTGCCCTGTCTTGGGGGCAAATCTGTGTACGAGGAGTTGCTCGTACGTCTGGCACTTTTATGGTGCATCTGGTACATCTGTGAGAGGATTCAAGTCAAGGTGGAGACAATGAAGTTTTCTGTTATTTTACCAAGGTGGAGATTTGTTGGAATTGTGTAAAATAAAGAAATTTGTTTTATCCCACATCGGATTGTATCAAAAGTTGGAGGACCTCCTAATCCTATAAGAAGTCCTATTCTGTCCCACATCGGATTGTGGAAAAAGGTGAAGGGCTTCCTAATGTTATTTAAGAAGCCCAGACCTCTTTGATACAAGTGCATCAATTGGTTTCGGTTTTGGGCTTATTAATTTAGGCCCAATCAGTTAGGGATTATTATTTATATTCTCATTTGAGTTGTATATTGTTGTTGGTTCTGAATAATATACGAGATCCTCTCTTCTGCCCGTGGACGTAGCTAACAAATTGTTAGTGAACCACGTAAAACTTTGGTGTCGGTTTATTCGGTTTATTTATCGTTTTTATATCTTTCTCGCATCAGTTATAACAATAACTGTTTTTTTACCATTAGTACAGTATAGTATAACTGTTTTTTTACTATTTTTGTTGAATAATAATAATAAGAGTAGGTCTCTTGTGAACTAGTTTCATAGGAGTAGGTCTATCGTGAAACTAGTTTCATATTTAAAGACATGACTTAGTGTAAATCATACCCTTGAGTTATTATTACTAGTACTTTGTTATAATATAAGTCATACCCTTTAGTATCATGAATACCTTTTATGTAGTAATAAGTCATACCCTTCAGTTATCACAACTAAAATGTTAATGGTGCACACGACATAAATTCCAGTTCCAAGAAGTGCTGCTCCAAAATATCAAGCCCAGAAGTATTTAATCTTGAATAAGTTTGTTGGTTTCTTTACAGGCAATGTTTGGAGTAGTAAACATAACTTACGTACACATATATATACACACGGATATTATGGAATACAAAGTGGAATTATGGAATAGGTGATCTCATTCCCTTTTATACAACCTATCCTGTAAAACTCGTTCACCGTATGAAACTGGATTCATACTAATATCATATCGTTCATTTACTTAAAGATAATATTGTTCTTATAAATTAATACCATGACATTTACACACACATCACTACGAAAAAGCCTGTTAATTATCGATGGATTTCCGTCGGTAATTTCATAATTATTTTTAATTTTTGCTATTCATCGGAAATCCGTTGGTAATTTTATTGGAATATTTTTTTTTTCTAAAAATCCGTCCGCAATTAGTGACGAAAATATTTTCATCGATAATTTTTTAATTTTTGCTATTAGTCGGTTATCCGTGAATTACAGACGGAAATATTTTCGTCGGTAATTTAAGAAGTAACCGAAAAATCCGTCAGTAATTGTGACGGATTTATGACCGTAGATATTAACAATTTTTTTTAGTGATAAATACTATGGTATTAGTTTATACTGTAATAGTATCCATTGATAAGCGTTATGGTATTTATAAGTTTTGGTTTCTTTACAGGCAATTCTTGGAATAGGAAATATAATTCACACACACATATACATTTTCAAGAAACTTAAGCAGTTGGGTAAGAAGCTTCCATAGCAATTCCACAAATACCTTCTGCAGCTGCAATACCCCTCTGCATTCTAATGTACCCATTCTCCCCCCAACTCCCTCCCCACGAGTTCTTAACCACCCAATACTTCGTCCCATCGCTCGTTTTTCCATATCCAACGGCTGTGACACCGTGATCTAGATCGGTTCCACACTCTCCAGTGAACACTCCACTCGAGTAGAACTGAAAATCCGACCCACTTGCATCTATTGCAACCGATACTGGCTGATTCGCCACTGCTTTCAGCAATGCTGCCTCGCTGTTGCTAGGAACATCCTCGTATCCCGTGATCTTAGCCACGTGGGACGACTCCTCCTTTGTGTTGCACGTTCCATCAACTCCCGTGTAAGCGTAATTGGATTCGGATGTTAGGCCATGGTTGCTGATTATGAACTCGGCGTTGTCCATGAGTCCACCGTTGCAGCCCTCATCTTGAGCCGTATCACAATCCACGAGTTCTTGTTCGGATAATGAAATTAGTGTCCCAGTTTTGAGCTGATTGATTCCTTCTGTGGCTGCAACTGCTGAAAATGCCCAGCAACATCCTGGTTTTTCCAA
The DNA here is from genome assembly GCA_037126765.1 of Stenogyne calaminthoides. Classification (NCBI taxonomy): domain Eukaryota; kingdom Viridiplantae; phylum Streptophyta; class Magnoliopsida; order Lamiales; family Lamiaceae; genus Stenogyne; species Stenogyne calaminthoides. The sequence goes on along the minus strand of JBBCBC010000026.1, from coordinate 2,720,823 downwards.
GAAAACTCTAATATTAATGAAAATGTGATGCGTAAAATTGTTCTAAATATAAAAAAATCATCCTGTAACTTAGGCTGTGTCAAAATTTAATCTATATTTTAATATTTTTTTCAATTTTGATCATTTTTCTGTCAGTTTTCGTTCCAAAAGGACCAAAATTGAAAAAAGGGTAAACGTACATGATTCAAATTGGACATTGATAAGGACAAAAATTGACACTAAAAGTTATACGGGACTAAAATTTGACATAGAAAATTACTATAATTGTCACCTGAAGGATCAAAATTGACACCAAAGGACAAAATTGAAGAAAAGTATCAAAATACAGGACTAAAGTTGGACATAATCAAAGTTGTAGCACATTGTTGATTTTAACTCCGTAAAAAGTGGGGCAGAGGATCTCTGTTTTTTCACTTACCACATTGTCCTTGATCCTTGACACCAGTAACGGCTCCCTTCTTTCTCCAGTCCATACTTGCTGGAACCGCGCTAACATTAGCATACCTAAACGACGAAGCCTTACCTGTTTTCGGATGGGACGTCGTTTTGTATCCATTTCTAGATGCCTGGAATTCGTCGTTTGTTAAATCAGCAAACTTGTTTATAGCAAGCTTGAAAGGCTTAGCCCCTGCTTCGTTGAAAGACTCGATGTACTCAACGTTCTCCTTGAATATGTTGAATCTCATGGCCTTTTCTGCTTCATTTTTGTACGTACGCCCGTTTTCGACCATCCATGTCTCGTGTCTTTCGACCATTGAAGCGTCGGGTGCTGTTCGGGCTATAGCTTGAGAAGCGGATAGCCCGAGCAGCACTGCTGCAACCACAAGAAGCTTCAAAGAAGGTATCAATGCCATTGATTACTTTCAAATAAGATATTGAATTTGTGATGTGAATTCTTACTAATGGCACGAGGTATTTATACAACTCACTCAATTGATTCTTGTTTAGAGGTCCCGGCAAGTTGAAGAGAAAAGGGACAGATTCCGTGGACGCTAATCTATTTTCAATGAATAATTAATTCCATGTGTTTAATTTTGTTGATTATTTTGTAGTTTTCTTATCAGTTCTAATCTAGTGGTCTTGATAATAATTAATTTTGTATACTAAAATGATGTTTCACACCTCTCTACAAGTTCGATCTTTTAGAAAATGAAGTTTTTTCATAGTTCCCGAGTCTTTTGAATTCAAATCTAGCAAAAACCAACTTCACCAACATTAAATTGTCCACTCGACAGACCTCCCCTATAGGTTAGGAGTGACACATGTGTGAACCAATTGCACAAGATGCAATTGGTCTAATTGGATTCAATTTTAATTTGAATGAACCATTTACACCATAAACACTAAATCATGACCTATTTGGGCCGGGTGAACTATGAACCACTCGGGCCGAGTGAACCATGAATCACTCGGACCGGGTTCGGACACGTGCCCGAAAAAAAAAAAAAACTGAATTGAAATCAAATTGCATCAATTCAAAATTGGTGCAAATGGTGCATAGGAGATATGCCATATGTTAGACTTGAGAATCCAGCCTACAAGTTAAAGTGAGTGTTAAAGAAATTAATATAAATCAATTAATTTTATACCGCTCTACAAGTTCGAATTTTTAGATAAAATGAAAAATTTTCAGATTAAATAATTCTTCTTCTCACCCTCCTGAAGGGATAGAATCCAATTTAATTCCATAACTTATTGCCTTTCTTAAAATGGTCCCAAGAAAGTTTAATGCATTTAATTTAATCCTAAATTTTCACAAATTTTACAATTTACTTAAATCCACAGGAATCCAATGAACGATGTTAATTTTTCTCACGGGCTGGTCATGTAACCTTTATTTTTGGGATTTCCGGCGGATAATTGATTGGGATAATAGTATTTATTTTTTCAACACAATTTAATAAAGGGCGCGGCTACTCACACCCACAAAATTCCTAAGTACGCCCAGTATATTTATTTTACAAAAATAACTTTAATGAAAAATACTACTATACCCTTTGTAATTAAAATAAAATTATTAAGTTACTAAACTCACCCACTTTTCTTAACCCCACATTAAAAAGCCCAATTTAATACCAGAAAAAAAAACCGGTATCTTCATCTTTCTTTGCAATTTCTACAAAATCTAAAAACACCCAGAAACTTTGCAATTTCTGCCAAATCTAAAAACACCCAGAAACTTTGCAATTTCTGCTAAATCTACAAATTTTACCAGAAGAAAAAACCATATCACAAATAATTCGCATGTTTTCTTTCATCTCTGATTATAAATATCCTCCAATAGTAATACAAATGGTCACAGCATAGATTCAACTTCTGCACAGGAATCAGTAGAAACGCAAAGCTCAATTTGAACTAAAATACTAACTCTAAAATATAATGAAGGATGGATTCCATTGGAACTCCTAAAATATCCATCGGATTACCCTCTCGGTGGATCACCGCTGCCCCAATTTCATCAACCAAAGTAGCAATATCACACATCGCTAATTTCCCATCTCTATCAGTGAGATGAGGGGGGACTTTGACTTTGAAAGAGCAGGAGAGTGAACCGGGTTCGACTCGGACGAGTTGGAAGCACTACTACACATTTTAGCTTGGAGAGCTCTACTTGGACAGCCCTTTTAGAAAGAGCTCTCCAAAAACAACCTTGGAGAGCGGTTTTTAATTAAAAAAAATAAAAAATTAAAAAGCGGTTCGAAACCGCTCTCCAAGAGAAAGCGGTTCAGAACCGCTCTGCAAGCCGCTTGGAATGCGGTTCAGAACCGCTCTGCAAGAGAGAGCGGTTCCGAACCGCTCTGTAAGGGCGTAGCCCTATATCCGAGCACGCCCCCATCGCTCCATTACACATTTCATATTCTTCCTCGCCCAATATTCCTCTTCCCCATATCGCCTCCTTCTCCATTTTTTTTCCCGCGAAAGGGCCGCCGCCCACCATTGTGCATTGCCGCCACGCGCCGCCTCCTCCCCCCCCTGCCGCCGTCGTCCTCCTCCACCTCCTCCCCTCCCCTACCCGGCTGCAAGGCCGCCTCCACCTCCTCCTTCCCTACCGCGCCGTCGCCTCCTCCTCCTCCTCCTCCCCCGCCGCCGCCTCCTCCTCCTCCTCCCCTACCGCCACCGCCGCCTTCCTCTATATATAGGTAATTTAATTATTTTATTTAATATTTTATATATATATGTATGTGTATATATATATTTATATATATCTATATATGTTAGGATATATATGTATATATAGTGTTAGATTAATTAATTGGTTAATTGGCTTGGTTTTAATTGTTGTTTGTTTGAATATTAGATTGTTTGATTTAGTTTAATTGTTGTTATATGTTAGGATTAATTGTTTTTTGATTAGATTGTGGTTAATTGGTTGTCAATTTGTGTGTTGTTTCACTCAAAAGTATTAGTTGTTTCATTTAAAGGTATTAGTTGTTTCATTTAAAAGTATTAGGTGTTTCATTAAAAGGTAATATTAGTTGATTCCATAAAAAAGTATTAGGTGCTTCATTCATAGATATTAGTTATTTCATTCAAAGGTATTAGTTGTTTCATAATAAGGTATTAGGTGTTTATTCAAAGGTATTAGTTGTTTCATTAATAAAAAAGTATTAGGTGTTTCAATCAAAGGTATTAGTTATTTCATTAAAAGGTATTAGTTGTTTCATAATAAGATATTAAGTGTTCCATTCAAAGGTATTAGTTGTTTCTTTAAAAAGTATTAGACGTTTCATTCAAAGGTATTAGTTGTTTCATTCAAAAGTATTGTTGTTAGTGTGTGATTAATGTTGGTTTAATTATATTGTTGTTAGTAGCTTGGATTAATTATTGTTAGTACGTGGCTTGAATTAATTTTTGTGTGTTTCTTTAATTAGATGATTAATGATGGTACATTAGAATACATTAGAAAATTAAAATGAATGTAGATGAAGTATAGTTAGGTATGCTTTTAGGTTTAATACTTTAAGATACATTGTCTTGAGAAACAGTCTTCATATTGTCCTTCCTATAGGCATTTGTAGCTAGTTCTATATGGATCGAAAGTGGGTTCGAGCAGATCGATTATCAGATGAGTATAGGAATGAGGTGGAAGAATTTCGTAATCATGCAATTAGACACTGCACCGACCCTCGGTACATTCCATGTCCGTGTTGGAAATGTATGAATGGAAAAACCGTTAGTGGTTGAGAAAGTGTGTTTCACCACTTGATGATTCACGGTATTGATAAAACATATACCGTTTGAACATATCATGGTGAGAGAAGAGATGGATGTAGCTCAAGCAACCTAGAAACTGACTTTAGGTTTGAAGATACAGTGGATGCGGATATTTTCGATGATGTACCAACTGTTGATACATCGAAGTGGGGATGACGATGATCTGCGAGATCACCCTTATATGTCAGAGAAGTTAAGGGGTTCTGCTGGATTACCACTGTGTCCCGGGTGTAAGAAGGCAACAAAACTATCAGCTATGTTGATATTGTTCAACCTAAAAGCAGCTCACCAATTGTCTGATGTGTGCTTCACAAATATGCTGGAAGCAGTTAGTGGTCTATTACCTGATGGAAATGTACTGCCTATGAGAGCATATGATGCTAAACAAATGCTCAAGTCCATCGGATTAACACATCAGGAAATTCATGCTTGTCTGGGTGATTGTATCTTATTTCTGAAGGAGTATGCAGAACTCGATGAATGTCCCAAGTGTGGGGAGAAGCGATATAAGAAAAATAAATCTCCCGCGAAGGTGATGTGGTACTTTCCGATAATACCAAGATTCAGGAGAATGTATAGTAGCGCTGTGGATGCTAGAAATTTAACTTGGCATCATGATGATAGGATCAAAGATGGAATGCTAAGACACCCTACTGATTCAACCCAGTGGAAGACATTCAATGTCAGACATCCAGAATTTGGCAATGAGCCACGACACTTGCGTCTTGCACTCTCAACTGACGGAATGAATCCATTCGGTATCCAAAGTACCAACCACAGTACATGGCCAATGATACTGTTAGTTTATTATCTTTCACGAGTTGTGCATGAAGCGCACTTACATGATGTTGTCTATATTAATATCAGGACCCAAACAACCTGGTAACGACATAGATGTATATATTGCTCCTTTGATAGAGGACTTGAAGCTCCTGTGGGATGAGGGTGTCGATGTGTATGATGCTTGTAGAAAGGAGAATTTCAAGTTGAAGGCCATGCTGTTTGGAACTATCAATGACTTTCCCGCTTACGGGAATCTATCTGGACATAGTGTGAAGGGGGCCGATGCATGTCCTTGTTGTACCAAGAAGACACATCACATTGGCTTGAGTCATTGTAGGAAGACCGTTTATATGGGACATAGGAGGTGGTTGGACCCAACACATAAGTACAGAACAATGACCGATGCATTCGATGGCACAATCGATATAGGTGAAGCACCACTTTTATTGTCAGGTTTGGATGTATTGAATGAGATGAATCGTGGAGACTTTCTTGCCCATTGAAATACGTTCTATCTTGCCTGAAAATGTATGCGATAACCATAACAAAGTTATGTTGGTTCTTCAAGGCAATGAGTAGCTAGGTCATAGATCCTAGAAAATTGCTTGGTTTTCAAAGACAGATTGTGGGGACGCCCTGTGAGCTTGAGATGTATTTCCCTCCATCATTTTTTGATATAATGGTTCACCTAACCGTTCATTTGGTACACGAGACAAGGATGTGTGGTCCCTTTCAGATATGGATGGATGTATGGGTGGTGTAGAGATATATGAAAGTGCTCAAAGGATATGTGATGAATATGTCAAGGCCGGAGGGATGCATTGCAGAACGCTATTTAGTAGAAGAAGCAGTCGAGTACTGGTTTGAATTCATTCCGAATGTCGATGCAATTGGACTTCCAATTACTCGGTACACCAATAGGATGGATGGTGAAAGCATTACCGGTGGTCAATCTGTAAGTGTTAGTATGGAGGAACTAACACGGATGCATTTGTGCGTACTTCACAACACGGTCGACGTGCTTCCTTTTATTGACCTGCACATGCAAGCACTTGTTGAGACATTTCCACCGAGAGATAGATCATGCATTGAAGTTGAGCACAATCACGTTTTTGTTGACCGGGTTCAATGGTTATGTAGCAAATATGTTGTCACAGGATAAAGAATCAGTGAATGAAAGAGTTGAGTGGTTATCTAGAATGTCTGATAGACATGTGTATTTGTACAAGTGTTATCTTATTAACGGATACACATTTTATACCAGAGATCATGAGGCCACAAGTACAATGAATATTAGGGTGTACATTATCAAAGAATCGCAGGGATCAATCGAATACTACTTACTTTGGACAGATTGTCAACATTTGGGAACTCGACTATGTTGTTCACCGATAACCAATCTTCGAAAGTGCGGTTGGGTGAGGATCCTAACGGGTCCAAGCCGAAAAGATATGGGTTCGTACGCGTTGATTTGAAGAATGTGGGATACAGAGATGACCCTTACATAATGGCCAGTCAAGCTCAACAAATTTTCTAAGTGCAATATGTTTAGTCAAGGATCAAGTTCATCATGAGAGAACGAAACATATTGATGTTAGGTATCATTTTCTAAGAAATGAGAAGAGGGTTAAAGTGAAGAAAGTTGGGACTGCTGACAACCCAGCTGACATGTTCACCAAGCCGGATCCAAATAACAAGTTCCAACACTGTTTGAACTTATTAAATATTACAAGCTATTAGTTGCCCTGTCTTGGGGGCAAATCTGTGTACGAGGAGTTGCTCGTACGTCTGGCACTTTTATGGTGCATCTGGTACATCTGTGAGAGGATTCAAGTCAAGGTGGAGACAATGAAGTTTTCTGTTATTTTCCCAAGGTGGAGATTTGTTGGAATTGTGTAAAATAAAGAAATTTGTTTTATCCCACATCGGATTGTATCAAAAGTTGGAGGACCTCCTAATCCTATAAGAAGTCCTATTCTGTCCCACATCGGATTGTGGAAAAAGGTGAAGGGCTTCCTAATGTTATTTAAGAAGCCCAGACCTCTTTGATACAAGTGCATCAATTGGTTTCGGTTTTGGGCTTATTAATTTAGGCCCAATCAGTTAGGGATTATTATTTATATTCCCATTTGAGTTGTATATTGTTGTCGGTTCTGAATAATATACGAGATCCTCTCTTCTGCCCGTGGACGTAGCTAACAAATTGTTAGTGAACCACGTAAAACTTTGGTGTTGGTTTATTCGGTTTATTTATCGTTTTTATATCTGTCTCGCATCAGTTATAACAATAACTATTTTTTTACCATTAGTACAGTATAGTATAACTGTTTTTTTACTATTTTTGTTGAATAATAATAATAAGAGTAGGTCTCTTGTGAACTAGTTTCATAGGAGTAGGTCTATCGTGAAACTAGTTTCATATTTAAAGACATGACTTAGTGTAAATCATACCCTTGAGTTATTATTACTAGTACTTTGTTATAATATAAGTCATACCCTTTAGTATCATGAATACCTTTTATGTAGTAATAAGTCATACCCTTCAGCTTATCACAACTAAAATGTTAATGGTGCACACGACATAAATTCAGTTCAAGAAGTCTTTGCTCCAAAATATCAAGCCCGTAAGTATTTAATCTTGAATAAGTTTGTTGGTTTCTTTACAGTGCAATGTTTGGAGTAGTAAACATAACTTACGCATACACATATATATACACACGGATATTATGGAATACAAAGTGGAATTATGGAATAGGTGATCTCATTCCCTTTTATACAACCTATCCTCAGTAAAACTCGCGCTCACCGTATGAAACCGATTCATACTAATATCATATCGTTCATTTACTTAAAGATAATATTGTTCTTATAAATTAATACCATGACATTTACACACACATCACTACTTAAAAAAGCCTGTTAATTATCGATGGATTTCCGTCGGTAATTTCATAATTATTTTTAATTTTTTGCTATTCATCGAAATCCGTTGGTAATTTTATTGGAATTTTTTTTTTTCTAAAAATCCGTCTGCAATTAGTGGCGAAAAATATTTTCATCGATAATTTTTAATTTTTGCTATTAGTCGGTTATCCGTGAATTACTGACGGAAATATTTAAATCGGTAATTTCGTAGTAACCAAAAATCCACAAGAATTGTGACGGATTTATGACCGTAGATATTAACAATTTTTTTAGTGATAAATACTATGGTATTAGTTTATCATTGTAATAGTATCCATTGATAAGCGTTATGGTATTTATAAGTTTTGGTTTCTTTACAGGCAATTCTTGGAATAGGAAATATAATTCACACACACATATACATTTTCAAGAAACTTAAGCAGTTGGGTAAGAAGCTTCCATAGCAATTCCACAAATACCTTCTGCAGCTGCAATACCCCTCTGCATTCTAATGTACCCATTCTCCCCCCAACTCCCTCCCCACGAGTTCTTAACCACCCAATACTTCGTCCCATCGCTCGTTTTTCCATATCCAACGGCTGTGACACCGTGATCTAGATCGGTTCCACACTCTCCAGTGAACACTCCACTCGAGTAGAACTGAAAATCCGACCCACTTGCATCTATTGCAACCGATACTGGCTGATTCGCCACTGCTTTCAGCAATGCTGCCTCGCTGTTGCTAGGAACATCCTCGTATCCCGTGATCTTAGCCACGTGGGACGACTCCTCCTTTGTGTTGCACGTTCCATCAACTCCCGTGTAAGCGTAATTGGATTCGGATGTTAGGCCATGGTTGCTGATTATGAACTCGAAGGCGTTGTCCATGAGTCCACCGTTGCAGCCCTCATCTTGAGCCGTATCACAATCCACGAGTTCTTGTTCGGATAATGAAATTAGTGTCCCAGTTTTGAGCTGATTGATTCCTTCTGTGGCTGCAACTGCTGAAAATGCCCAGCAACATCCTGGTTTTTCCAAGAAAACTCTAATATTAATGAAAATGTGATGCGTAAAATTGTTCTAAATATAAAAAAATCATCCTGTAACTTAGGCTGTGTCAAAATTTAATCTATATTTTAATATTTTTTTCAATTTTGATCATTTTTCTGTCAGTTTTCGTTCCAAAAGGACCAAAATTGAAAAAAGGGTAAACGTACATGATTCAAATTGGACATTGATAAGGACAAAAATTGACACTAAAAGTTATACGGGACTAAAATTTGACATAGAAAATTACTATAATTGTCACCTGAAGGATCAAAATTGACACCAAAGGACAAAATTGAAGAAAAGTATCAAAATACAGGACTAAAGTTGGACATAATCAAAGTTGTAGCACATTGTTGATTTTAACTCCGTAAAAAGTGGGACAGAGGATCTCTGTTTTTTCACTTACCACATTGTCCTTGATCCTGACACCAGTAACGGCTCCCTTCTTTCTCCAGTCCATACTTGCTGGAACCGCGCTAACATTAGCATACCTAAACGCATTTAAGCCTTACCTGTTTTCGGATGGGACGCCGCTTTTGTATCCATTTCTAGATGCCTGGAATTGGCCGCGTTTGTTAAATCAGCAAACTTGTTTATAGCAAGCTTGAAAGGCTTAGCCCCTGCTTCGTTGAAAGACTCGATGTACTCAACGTTCTCCTTGAATATGTTGAATCTCATGGCCTTTTCTGCTTCATTTTTGTACGTACGCCCGTTTTCGACCATCCATGTCTCGTGTCTTTTCGACCATTGAAGTGTTGGTGCTGTTCGGCTATAGCTTGAGAAGCGGATAGCCCGAGCAGCACTGCTGCAACCACAAGAAGCTTCAAAGAAGGTATCAATGCCATTGATTACTTTCAAATAAGATATTGAATTTGTGATGTGAATTCTTACTAATGGCACGAGGTATTTATACAACTCACTCAATTGATTCTTGTTTAGAGGTCCCGGCAAGTTGAAGAGAAAAGGGACAGATTCCGTGGACGCTAATCTATTTTCAATGAATAATTAATTCCATGTGTTTAATTTTGTTGATTATTTTGTAGTTTTCTTATCAGTTCTAATCTAGTGGTCTTGATAATAATTAATTTTGTATACTAAAATGATGTTTCACACCTCTCTACAAGTTCGATCTTTTAGAAAATGAATTTTTTTCATAGTTCCCGAGTCTTTTGAATTCAAATCTAGCAAAAACCAACTTCATCAACATTAAATTGTCCACTCGACAGACCTCCCTATAGGTTAGGAGTGACACGTGTGAACCAATTGCACAAGATGCAATTGGTCTAATTGGATTCAATTTTAATTTGAATGAACCATTTACACCATAAACACTAAATCATGAACCCTAAATCATGACCTATTCGGGCCGGGTGAACTATGAACCGCTCGGGCCGAGTGAACCATGAATCACTCGGACCGGGTTCGGACACGGGCCCGAAAAAAAAAAAACTGAATTGAAATCAAATTGCATCAATTCAAAATTGGTGCAAATGGTGCATAAGAGATATGCCATATGTTAGACTTGAGAATCCAGCCTACAAGTTAAAGTGAGTGTTAAAGAAATTAATATAAATCAATTAATTTTATACCGCTCTACAAGTTCGAATTTTTAGATAAAATGAAAAATTTTCAGATTAAATAATTCTTCTTCTCACCCTCCTGAAGGGATAGAATCCAATTTAATTCCATAACTTATTGCCTTTCTTAAAATGGTCCCAAGAAAGTTTAATGTACGAATTTAATCCGAAATTTTCACAAATTTTACAATTTACGAAATCCACAGGAATCCACGGAACGATGTTAATTTTTCTCACGGGCTGGTCATGTAACCTTTATTTTTGGGATTTCCGGCGGATAATTGATTGGGATAATAGTATTTATTTTTTCAACACAATTTAATAAAGGGCGCGGCTACTCACACCCACAAAATTCCTAAGTACGCCCAGTATATTTATTTTACAAAAATAACTTTAATGAAAAATACTACTATACCCTTTGTAATTAAAATAAAATTATTAAGTTACTAAACTCACCCACTTTTCTTAACCCCACATTAAAAAGCCCAATTTAATACCAGAAAAAAAAACCGGTATCTTCATCTTTCTTTGCAATTTCTACAAAATCTAAAAACACCCAGAAACTTTGCAATTTCTGCCAAATCTAAAAACACCCAGAAACTTTGCAATTTCTGCTAAATCTACAAATTTTACCAGAAGAAAAAACCATATCACAAATAATTCGCATGTTTTCTTTCATCTCTGATTATAAATATCCTCCAATAGTAATACAAATGGTCACAGCATAGCACAGGAATCAGTAGAAACGCAAAGCTCAATTTGAACTAAAATACTAACTCTAAAATATAATGAAGGATGGATTCCATTGGAACTCCTAAAATATCCATCGGATTACCCTCTCGGTGGATCACCGCTGCCCCAATTTCATCAACCAAAGTAGCAATATCACACATCGCTAATTTCCCCATCTCTATCAAGTGAGATGAGGGGGGACTTTGACTTTGAAAGAGCAGAGAGTGAACCGGGTTCGACTCGGACGAGTTGGAAGCACTACTACACATTTTAGCTTGAGAGCTCTACTTGGACAGCCCTTTTTAGAAAGAGCTCTCCAAAAACAACCTTGAGAGCGGTTTTTTAATTAAAAAATAAAAATTAAAAAGCGGTTCAAAACCGCTCTCCAAGAGAAAGCGGTTCGTAACCGTCAGAAGAGAGAGCGGTTCGAATCGCCTGTGAAGGGCGTAGCCCTATATCCAGACGCGCCCCCATCGCTCCATTACACATTTCATATTCTTCCTCGCCCAATATTCCTCTTCCCCATATCGCTCCCTTCTCCATTTTTTCCGCGAAAAGGTCGCCGCCACCACTGTGCATTGCCGCCACGTCGCCCTCCTCCTCCCCTACCAAGGCGCCGCCGCCTCCACCTCCTCCTCTGTTGGGATTATCTTTGAAAAGTATGCTTTTTTTGTATAATCTAAACTGAATTTTTCAGACTTATTTCTTGAAATAAATTGTTTATCACTGATGCTTTAAATATGATTGAATGTTACATATATTTCTTTGATAACTCGTTCAATAATTAAATGACGTGTTACATCAGAGTTAATTTAGTGATACCGATCACGAAGATTAAATTAACAAATCCCTTGTAACTAAAAAAAGTACGCCATTCACGACCAGATGGAAATGAACAACCATCGCGAAAAGGTTGAGGTGTAAGGCTCAGATTGGTTTGTCTTGACCAAGAGATTACACTAGTGCATGATCGATCATTTGAATAGGACCCTCTGGAGGATAAATTCTTGAATCGAACAAGGAAGAATTAGACCTCGGTGGTTCGTTGTTTCTTAACCTTCGTCCCTTACATAGGATCACGTGGGATCGGTAACTATTGCTTTGACTTATCATGGGTGGCTAATCGAGAGAGATTCAATACTTTTTATCTTGGGCAATATTATTGGTCACGTGTGATTGCTAAGATTTAATACGAAGAATCGTGTGCAAAGCACGCTTGCTTGATTTGCCCCTTGGGAGGTTCATAAGTTTTATCATACCAAATCTTGCAAGTGGAATTAGTTTTAGGTATGGATAATAATGTTGAACCGTTTCTCGACCAAGGACAAAAGATATTAATTAACGGAAAGCTATTTCAAAGTGGCTTGAATTAATTGATGGGCTAGATAATCTTAAACACGGGAAATAATGACCGGAGCCATATTGACCGTAATATGGGTTAAGATGGATAGTCAATATTAATTATGTAGTGGGATTAATTAATATTTATGGGCTTGAATTATATTGTGGCTCAATATTAGATATTCAAGATCCATTAGAAGGTCCAATCTTAATTCTCCTAAAGGCCCCCTGAGTAGCCCAACATATAGTCCAATAACCGAAAAAGGTGATTAAAGTAAAATAAATATTGTTGCTTATATTTCCTCTAAAATTTTTTCGAAAATTATGGATAAAAGAGGAGAAAGATTTTTCTTTGAATTTTGTTATGGAATGAAGATATTTATTCTTGGAATACAAGATTATCTCATTAAATTCAAGAAATCTCCCACTTGGTTATCTATATAGTAAATTTCGAAATTTTTGAAAATAGAGGGCAGGAAAGATTTTCTTGAAAAGATATTATGGAAGATATGTATTTCTTGAAATACAAGAATATCTCATAAATTCAAGAAGATCCAAATCTTGGATTCTTGCTTCATCAAATTTTCGAAAATAATGCCATAAAATAGAGGAGGTGGAATTTTGTGGAATATTTTAATTATGGGAAAAAGAATATGTGGGATATATTCAAGATTTCTTGGTGACCAAGAAAAGTCTTTTCCCACATTGAAAAATCACTAAAATTTCGACCACCCTCCCTCTTATAAATAGGGGATGATTAGTTCATTCCCAAGTACAATTCCATGTGCTGGAAATATTAGCAAATCCACATAAGTGGTGCAACAAAGTTTATTTTTTCCTTTTGTTAATTGTTCGCGAAAGTATCCTTCCACCGGATTGTCGAGCAAGGGCTAAGGAATACTTGGGAAGTCCTTTTGGTTAGTCCGTCCGACCAAAGCCATTGCCATCCCGAGAGGTACGTTCACGTAAACCCGTGAGATTTTCGTGATGCCAGAGAGGTTTTACGTGGCTTTTTATATGCATGATATGTTGTTGCTATTATTATTTGAATTAATATAGGATTAATTCATGCTAGTAATAATTAATGAATTAAATTTGTATTTAAATATTCACCCGAATAGACTGTGTAACTCATTCCCCAACAATCGGTATCGAGCCATTTTTTTGCTCAATTTTTTAAATTGTAATTTAATTCGTGGACATTAAATTTGAAATTGGATAGTAGAATCGTTAGATCTGCTTTTGCGGTATCCAATTGTCATGGAATTTAATGTTTAATTTTGCATGCATATAAAGTGTGTTTTTTAATTCGATTCGATTCAGATTTTGTTTTGCCTCGTGAGAAAATCCACGAAAGGTGATAGGATTTGTTTGATTTGATCAATGTAATAATTAGTTAGATCTAGGTTTATTTATTTTGTAAACAAATTGTAACCGGATCGCCAACTAAAAAGACGGTAAGAATTAAAGGATGAAATCCGTAACCAGGCGAATGGCGGCGCTGGCCGGGCACGACGGGCTGCATGAAGCAGGGCGCGCCGAAGCCGGGCTACGAGACGAGGGCCGCCACAAGGGCCGGGCGCGCGCCCATGCCGAGCGGACGGGCGGATGCTGCGGGCGGGGCACGGGCGCGCGCGCGGATACGCGGGCAATCGCCGAGACGCGGGCGAGGCCGAGGTGGGCGAAAGCGCGCGCGCGGATGCGCACGTCGCGCCGCCGAGAACTGCCGTTCCCTGCCGATATTCGCCGAGGCGTTGAGGCACTGGCGGGCACTGCCCGCCGAGCGGTGCCGAGGCTGCTTAGGGCTATCCCGCGCCAGTGGCTGCCGATGCGGGCGCGTATCCCTACCGCGAAGCCGCTGGCTTGGCGGTTCGAGATTTAAATATTTTTTCGAGACGAACGAGTGGGAGAAATTCGAGGCGTGTTTCTTCAAAGATCAAGCCAAGAAAAATCAAACCATGACAATTGGATAATTTGTGCCCAATATGTTTATTTTTTCTGTTTTGCTTGATTTAATTTGTGCTATCTTATGTTTTATTTAATTTGTTTAAATGTGTTTGCATGAGGGTTGCCAAAATTGAAAAATCTCAACTTCAAAATTACTAAGTATGTTTTAAATAATTAATTGACAATTTTATTAGGATAATAAAATTGAATTAATTTTTGACCTCCATGATTTATTTATTTGTGAATTCTTTTGGAGAAATTTCCCCAGCAATGGAGACGGTCAAAAGATAGGTTTCACATGAATGAATTCCAAACGGATGATTGTGGGTTATTACTAATGGCTTATTTATGACCTCCCAACGAGGCTCGATCAAAGCGAAATAGTAATCTCAGATTTAATCATGGTTATTACTTAGGTATAAAATTGATATGCATATCTTTCAAAGTCCCTCGTCAATTTTATGTTGGTCAAGTGGGGAGCCAACTATTAATCTTGATATTAAGGGTTTGTAATCGTTTTGTTTGTAACCCGCTTGAATGTGTTTAATAATGACCCACCCAACGTGGCTTATTTAAACTGTTTTTGTGATGTTGGCTGATGCATGTTCATATTTTTTTTGAGATTTTAATATGATGCATGTGATCAAACCTTGTGATATATTTGTGCTTATGCATATTATTGTTTATTTCAAGACATCATGTCTCAACCTTTTAATCCATCGTTATATACACTCAAAGAACACCAATTATCCGGAGAAAACTATAATGTTTGAAACGAAATATGATGCATGTCCTACCGCATAAAAAAAAAACATTATTGGATTCTTGATGTACCCAAGCCACGATGCTCTTGATGAATCAACCGATGCGCAAGACATGAGTATAATATTTGGGAGCAGCCAATGAACCCATGAAACGTGTAATCTTGACTTCACATGTTCGATGATTTGAAACACGCCCATGAAGGTGTTGAGTCCATTGCGTAAATTATGCAAAGTCTTGAAGAAATGTTTTCAAGAAAAGACCGCATGATCGATCGGTTTAAAAAACATTTACGTGGCTAGGGTCAAGATGGTTGAGGGAACACCAGAAGGGAGCATGTTCTCGAGTCAAAAACCATTTTTCAAACCGGCTTATCTGGAACTAAGTATTGTGATGAGGCCCAAATCGAATTTTTCATTGCTTACTCGCCAAGGAGCTTCGATGAATTTTTCTTTGTGGTTTTGTGACGAGTGATCACATGTTTACCATGGATGATCTTCAAGAAGCCTTGGAGAAAGTGGAGAAGCATTTAGGAAAGAAAGACGAAGCATTGGTGATTAAAAGCCTTTTCTCGAGATCTAGGCGATTGGAAGGCAAGTCTCAAGAAAAGGAAAGTGGTCGTAACCAAAGCAAGCTCATCATTAAGAAAAGTGAGAAAAAGACGGTTATTTGGTTGGGTGTCAAGAAAGAACCAAAAGGAATATGTTTCAACTGCGGGGAGAAAGGACATTGGAGGTCAGCCTGTTCCAATCCCAAAAGGAAAGGAAAGAAAGGTAATCCTCACTCACTAGTTGTTGAAACTTGTTTAGCGGTGTATGCCTCCCATTTATGGGTGGTGGATACGGGATCCACTTATTATGTTTGTTTCACGTTACAGGGGTTCAAAAGGACCCGACAACTAAGTGGAAGTGAGATCCTCATCACACTGGGCGATGCTACGAGAGTGGCGGTGAAGCGATGGCAGATGCACCGTCTTTTTGAAGACGAGTTTTAATTTTAAGAGATGTTCAGACGTTCCAAGTTTTAGAAAGAATTTGATTTCGGTTTCTAAACTTTTTTCATGATGGATATTCGGTTACTTTTAATAAAATTGTTACCATTTCTCTTTATGATAAATTTATCTGTCATGGAACGTTGGCGAATAATCTCTATACAATTAACTGTGCACACCACTCAAGAAATGCATCCTATAACACATCAACTATTTCCGAGAAAAGAAAACGTTCACTAGACGTGAACGAGACACTTCTTTGGCATCTAAGATTGGGTCATATAAATCCAAAGAGGATCCAAAGGTTGGTGAAAGACGGTTCACTAGAACTTCTCCAAGTTAAACCGTTTCCAACCTGCGAATCATGTTTGGAGGGTAAAATGACCAAGAGGGCATTTGGAGCCAAGGGGAATAGGGCCAAAGAAGTGTTAGAGATCGTTCACACAGATGTATGTGGTCCAATGTCAACCAAAGCAAGAGGAGGTTATGAGTATTTTGTCACTTTTATTGATGATTACTCAAGGTAAAGTTACATTTTCCTTATGAAGCATAAATCTGAGACCTTTGAGAAATTCAAAGAATTTAAGGCTCAAGCAGAGAATCATATGGAAAAACGTATCAAGTCTCTACGATCCGATCGTGGGGCGAATACCTCAACGATGAGTTTTTGAACTACTTATCCGATGAAGGGATTGTATCCACCATCGCACCGGAAACCCTCAACAAAACGGGGTTGCAGAGTTTAAGAAACGTAACTCTTTTGGAAATGGTTAGATCAATGATGAGTTATGCGGATCTTCCCAAGTCGCCTGGGTCATGCCTTGGAAACAATGGGCTTACATTCTGAACTTGGTGCCATCCAAATCGGTTCCCAAAACTCCCAAAGAATTGTGGAGCGGGCATGAAGTTTCAGCATGAGACACATGAGGATTTGGGGTGTCCGCCCACGGCCGGACAAGGAAGCGATAAAATGGATCCTCGATCGTAATTAAAGGTCATTTTATAGGATACCCCGAGGGAACAAAAGGGGTGTATGTTCTATGGTCCTCAAGATCAAAAGGTGGTCATAAGCACTCACTTTAGATTTTTTAGAAGAAGACTATATGAATCAAAGAAAACCCGTAAGTGAGATTACCTTAAATGAGCTTGAGAGGGCAAACCTCATTGCCAATCAGATTAGATGATATACCAAACGACGTTTTCACAACCGAGCCTCGTCAGTAGTGGGAGGGTTGTTAGACAGCCCGAGAGATTCATGGAATAGGAGAGTCCCCGGACTTGATTCCCGGACAAGACCTAATCGCAGACCCATGGACATATGACGAGGCACTCCAAGATAAGGATGCTGATTCTTGGCAAACAACAATGAATGCCGAAATGGGTTCTATGTTTCATAATAGAGTGTGGGAGCTAGTCGAACCACTTAATGGGTCAAACCCATTGGATGCAAGTGGGTATATAAGAGGAAAAGAGGACCGGACGGGAAGGTTGAAACCTTCAAAGCAAGACTAGTGGCGAAAAGGTTATACTCGAAAAGAAGGGATCGATTATGAGGTAACTTTTTTCGCCAAGAGCTATGCTTAAGTCCATCCGTATTCTCTTATCGATTCTTCAAGATTTCGACTTTGAAATCGGCAAATGGATGTCAAGACGGCTTTCCTTATGCGGAAGTCTTGACTTAAGAGATCTATATGCAACAACCCCAAGGTTTCATTGAAACAGCCAAGAACATCTTGTTTGACGCTCAAGAAGTCCATTTACTTAACTCAAACAGCATCCGAGCATGGAACCAATGTTTTGATCATGTTATAAAGTCTTATGGGTTTGATCAAAATGAGTTTGAAAGTTGTGTGTATAAAAAGCGTGTCGGAACTGCATTGGTATTCTTAGTACTATACGTAGATGACATTCTGATCATCGGGAACGATGTGAAGGTGTTATCGATAAAAAGGGTATGGGCTTTCAAAACAGTTTGATATGAAGGACTTAGGGGAAGCCGGGCACGTCCTTGGGATCAAGATCACTCGAGATCGCAAGAAAAGGATGTTAGGCTTATCGCAAGCTTCATACATAGACACTGTCTTGAAACGTTTCAGTATGCAAGATTCCAAGAAAGGATTCGTACCTTTCAGGCATGGAATCCATCTATCCAAGAAAATGTCCCCTAAGACGAAAGAGGAGATAGATGACATGAAAGACATTCCTTATGCTTCGACTGTCGGAAGTCTTATGTATGCAATGCTGTGTACGAGACCGGATATCTGCTTTGCCGTAGGCATGGTGGCAAGATATCAAAGTAACCCCGGGAAAGAGCATTGGACGGCAGTTAAAAACATTCTGAAGTATCTGAAAAGAACTCGGGATAGAATGTTGGTTTATCAGTCAGGAAGTCCAATCCCCATTGGTTACACGGACTCGGATTTCCAATCAGACATGGACTCCAGAAAATCTACCTCCGGTAGTGTGTTTTGCATGGGGGGAGGAGCCGTGACATGGAGAAGCGTCAAGCAGAAATGCATCGCAGATTCTACCATGGAAGCCGAATATGTAGTCAAGCAATGAGGCAACGAAAAGAAGCGGTTTCGCTCAAGCACTTCCTTGTGGACTTAGATGTGGTTCGAATTTGCCCAAACAGAAATTCATTTTATTGTGACAATGCTTAAGAAGCGATTTGCAAATTCAAGGGAACCAAGAGCCCACAAAGCCAGCAAACACATTGAAAGGAAATACCATCTTATACGAGTCATCGTTAAGAGAGGAGATATAGATGTGGCAAAGATAGCGTCTGAGGACAACCTAGCAGATCCATTCACAAAGAGTCTGCCTCTGAATACATTCGAGAGACATGTGGAAGGAATGGGTGTCAAGACCGTTGCCAATCTGCTTTGAGTATAAGTGGGAGAAATTATTAGGTTCGTGTAGGTGACATTAGATGTCACGGACTACTCGAGACGTGTTGTAGTATACTTAAAAGCGCATTTTGAGTATAAGTGGGAGATTGTTGGGATTATACTGAAAAGTATGCTTTTACTTTGTATAATCGAAACTGAATTTTCAGACTTATTTACTGAAATAAATTGTTTATCACTGATGCTTTAAATATGATTGAATGTTACATATATTTACTGCATAACTGTTCAATAATTCGTACGTGTTACACTGTAGTTAATTTAGTGATACCAGATCACAGAAGATTAAATTAGCAATCCCTTTGTAACTAAAAAAGTACGCCATTCACGACCCAGATGGAAATGAACAACCATCGCGAAAAGGTTGAGGTGTAAGGCTCAGATTGGTTTGTCTTGACCAAGAGATTACACTAGTGCATGATCGATCTTGTTGAATAGGACCTCCAGGAGGATAAATTCTTTGAACCGAACAAGGAAGAATTAGACCTCGATGGTTCGTTGTTTCTTAACCTTCGTCCCCTTAAATAGGATCACGTGGGATCGGTAACTATTGCTTTGACTTATCATGGGTAGCGAATCGAGAGAGATTCAATACTTTTTATCTTGGGCAATATTATTGGTCACATGTGATTGCTAAGATTTATCTACGAAGAATCGTGGTGCAAGCACGCTTTGCTTGATTTGCCCCTTGGGAGGTTCATAAGTTTTATCATACCAAATCTTGCAAGTGGAATTAGTTTCCCAGTATGGATAATAATGTTGAACCGTTCCTCGACCAAGGACAAAAGATATTAATTAACGGAAAGCTATTTCAAAGTGGCTTGAATTAATTGATGGGCTAGATAATCTTAAACACGGAAATAATGACCGGAGCCATATTGACGTATAATATGGGTTAAGATGGATAGTCAATATTAATTATGTAGTGGGATTAATTAATATTTATGGGCTTGAATTATATTGTGGCTCAATATTAGATATTCAAGATCCATTAGAAGGTCCAATCTCAATTCTCCTAAAGTCCCCCGAGTAGCCCAACATGTAGTCCAATAACTGAAAAAGGTGATTAAAATAAAATAAATATTGTTGCTTATATTTCCTCTAAAATTTTTTAAAAATTATGGATAAAAGAGGAGAAAGATTTTCTTTGAATTTTGTTATGGAATGAAGATATGTATTCTTGGAATACAAGATTATCTCATTAAATTCAAGAAATCTCCCACTTGGTTATCTATATAGTAAATTTCAATTTTTTTTGAAAAATAGAGGCGGGGAAAGATTTTCTTGATTTTCTTGAAAAGATATTATGGAAGATATGTATTTCTTGAAATACAAGAATATCTCATAAATTCAAGAAGATCCAAATCTTGGATTCTTGCTTCATCAAATTTTAGAAAATAATGCCATAAAATAGAGGAGGTGGAATTTTGTGGAATATTTTAATTATGGGAAAAAAAAGAATATATGGGATATATTCAAGATTTCTTGGTGACCAAGAAAAGTTTTTTCCCACATTGAAAAATCACTAAAATTTCGACCACCCTCCCTCTTATAAATAGGGATGATTAGTTCATTCCCAAGTACAATTCCATGTCTGCCGAAATATTAGCAAATCCACATAAGTGGTGCAACAAAGTTTATTTTTTTCTTTTTGTTAATTGTTCATGAGTATCCTTCCACCGGATTGTCGAGCAAGGGCTAAGGGAATACTTGGGAAGTCCTTTTGGTTAGTCCGTCCGACCAAAGCCACTGCCATCCCGAGAGGTACGTTCACGTAAACCCGTAGATTTCGCATGCGTAGGTTTTACGTGGCTTTTTATATGCATGATATGTTGTTGCTATTATTATTTGAATTAATATAGGATTAATTCATGCTAGTAATAATTAATGAATTAAATTTGTATTTAAATATTCACCCCGAATAGATCTGTGTAACTCATTCCCCAACACCTCCTTCCCTACCGCGCCGTCGCCTCCTCCTCCTCCTCCTCCCTACCGCCGCCGCCGCCTCCTCCTCCTCCTCCTCCCCTACCGCCACCCCCGCCTTCCTCTATATATAGGTAATTTAATTATTTTATTTAATATTTTATATATATATGTATGTGTATATATATATATGTGTGTATATATATTTATATATATATCTATATATGTTAGGATATATATGTATATATAGTGTCAGATTAATTAATTGGTTAATTGGCTTGGTTTTAATTGTTGTTTGTTTGAATATTAGATTGTTTGATTTAGTTTAATTGTTGTTATATGTTAGGATTAATTGTTGTTTGATTAGATTGTGGTTAATTGGTTGTCAATTTGTGTGTTGTTTCACTCAAAAGTATTAGTTGTTTCATTTAAAGGTATTAGTTGTTTCATTTAAAAGTATTAGGTGTTTCATTAAAAGGTAATATTAGTTGTTTCATAAAAAAGTATTAGGTGTTTCATTCATAGATATTAGTTATTTCATTCAAAGGTATTAGTTGTTTCATAATAAGGTATTAGGTGTTTATTCAAAGGTATTAGTTGTTTCATTAATAAAAAAGTATTAGGTGTTTCAATCAAAGGTATTAGTTATTTCATTAAGAGGTATTAGTTGTTTCATAATAAGATATTAAGTGTTCCATTCAAAGGTATTAGTTGTTTCTTTAAAAAGTATTAGACGTTTCATTCAAAGGTATTAGTTGTTTCATTCAAAAGTATTGTTGTTAGTGTGTGATTAATGTTGGTTTAATTATATTGTTGTTAGTAGCTTGGATTAATTGTTGTTAGTAACGTGGCTTGAATTAATTTTTGTGTGTTTTTTTTAATTAGATGATTAATGATGGTACATTAGAATACATTAGAAAATTAAAATGAATGTAGATTAAGTATAGTTAGGTATGCTTTTAGGTTTAATACTTTAAGATACATTGTCTTGAGAAATGTCTTCATATTGTCCTTCCTATAGGCATTTGTAGCTAGTTCTATATGGATCGAAAGTGGGTTCGAAAGCGGATCGATTATCGGATGAGTATAGGAATGAGGTGGAAGAATTTCGTAATCATGCAATTAGACACCGTGCACCGACCCTCGGTACATTCCATGTCCGTGTTGGAAATGTATGAATGGAAAAACCATTAGTGGTTGAGAAAGTGTGTTTCACCACTTGATGATTCACGGTATTGATAAAACATATACCGTTTGGACATATCATGGTGAGAGAAGAGATGGATGTAGCTCAAGCAAACCTAGAAACTGACTTTAGGTTTGAAGATACAGTGGATGCGGATATTTTTGATGATGTACCGACTGTTGATACATCGAGTGGGGATGACGATGATCTGCGAGATCACTCTTATATGTCAGAGAAGTTAAGGGGTTCTGCTGGATTACCACTGTGTCCCGGGTGTAAGAAGGCAACAAAACTGTCAGCTGTGTTGATATTGTTCAACCTAAAAGCAGCTCACCAATTATCTGATGTGTGCTTCACAAATATGCTGGAAGCAGTTAGTGGTCTATTGCTTGATGGAAATGTACTGCCTATGAGAGCATATGATGCTAAACAAATGCTCAAGTCCATCGGATTAACACATCAGGAAATTCATGCTTGTCCGGGTGATTGTATCTTATTTCTGAAGGAGTATGCAGAACTCGATGAATGTCCCAAGTGTGGGGAGAAGCGATATAAGAAAAATAAATCTCCCGCGAAGGTGATGTGGTACTTTCCGATAATACCAAGATTCAGGAGAATGTATAGTAGCGTTGTGGATGCTAGAAATTTAACTTGGCATCATGATGATAGGATCAAAGATGGAATGCTAAGACACCCTGCTGATTCAACCCAGTGGAAGACATTCGATGTCAGACATCCAGAATTTGGCAATGAGCCACGACACTTGCGTCTTGCACTCTCAACTGACGGAATGAATCCATTCGGTATCCAAAGTACCAACCACAATACATGGCCAATGATGTTGTTAGTTTATAATCTTTCACCCGAAGTTGTGCTTTGATAGAGGACTTACATGATGTTGTCTATATTAATATCGGGACCCAAACATGTTCTTTGGAAATATAAACGACATAGATGTATATATTGTTGGGGAATGTTTCACATGATCTATTCGGGTGAATATTTAAATACAAATTTAATTCATTAATTATTACTAGCATGAATTAATCCTATATTAATTCAAATAATAATTGCAACAACATATCATGCATATAAAAAGCCACGTAAAACCTATGCGACGCGGAAACTATGGGTTTACGTGAACGCACCTCCGGGATGGCAAGTGGCTTTGGTCGGACGGACTAACCAAAAAGGACTTCCCAAGTATTCCCTTAGCCCTTGCTCGACAATCCGGTGGAAGGATACTTTCGTCGAACAATTAACAAAAGGAAAAAATAAACTTTGTTGCACCACTTATGTGGATTTGCTAATATTTCCAGCACATGGAATTGTACTTGGGAATGAACTAATCATCCCCTATTTATAGGAGAGGAGGGGCACGAAATTTATGTGAATTTTCAATGTGGGAAAAAGACTTTTCTTGGTCACCAAGAAATCTTGAATATATCCCATATATTTTTTTTCCCATAATTAAAATATTCCACAAAAATCCACCTCCTCTTTCTTTATGGAATTTTCGAAAAATTGAGTGTGCAAGAATCCAAGATTTGGATCTTCTTGAATTTATGAGATATTCTTGTATTTCAAGAAATACATATCTTCCATAATATCTTTTCAAGAAAATCAAGAAAATCTTTCTTGCCTCTCTATTTTTTCAAAATTTTCAAAAATTTTAATGAATAACCAAGTGGGAGATTTCTTGAATTTAATGAGATAATCTTGTATTCCAAGAATACATATCTTCATTCCATAACAAAATTCAAAAAAAAACTTTCTCCCTTTTTATCCATAATTTCGAAAAATAATGAGGAAATATAAGCAACAATATTTATTTTATTTTAATCACATTTTAGGTTATTGGACTATATGTTGGGCTACTCGAGGGGCCTTTTAGGAGAATTAAGATTGACCTTCAAATGGATCTTGAATATCTAATATTGAGCCACAATATAATTCAAGCCCATAAATATTAATTAATCCCACTACATAATTAATATTGACTATCCATCTTAACCCATATTACGGTCAATATGGCTCCGGTCATTATTTCCCGTGTTTAAGATTATCTAGCCCATTAATTAATTCAAGCTTTGAAATAGCTTTCCATTAATTAATATCTTTTGTCCTTGGTCGAGGAATGGTTCAACATTATTATCCATAAAGGAAACTAATTCCACTTGCAAGATTTGGTATGATAAAACTTATGAACCTCCCAAGGGGGCAAATCAACAAAGCGCATTTTGCACACGATTCTTCAGTATTAAATCTTAGCAATCACATGTGACCAATAATATTGCCCAAGATAAAAAAGTATTGAATCTCTCTCGATTCGCTACCCATGATAAGTCAAAGCAATAGTTACCAATCCCACGTGATCCTATTTAAGGGACGAAGGTTAAGAAACAACGAACCACCGAGGTCTAATTCTTCCTTGTTCGGATTCAAGAATTTATCCTCCTCAGAGGTCCTATTCAACAAGATCGGGTCATGCACTAGTGTAATCTCTTGGTCAAGACAAACCAACTCGAGCCTTACACCTCAACCTTTCGTGATGGTTGTTCATTTCATCTAGGTCGTGAATGGCGATTTATAGTTACAAGGATCGTTAATTTAATCTTCGTGATCGGGTATCACTAAATTAACTACTGATGTAACACGCATTTAATTATTGAACAGTTATGCAGTAAATATATATAACATTCAATCATATTTAAAGCATTAGTGATAAACAATTTATTTCAATAAATAAGTCCGAAATTGGGCCGATTATACAAAGTAAAAGCATACTTTTCAAGATAATCCCAACAATTTCCCACTTATACTCAAAGTCTTTTAAGTATACTACAACACGTCTCAAGTAGTCCGTGACATCTAATGTCACCTACACGAACCTAATAATTTCTCCCACTTATACTCAAAAGCAGATTAGCAATCTGGTCTTGACACCCATTCCACTCACATGTCTCTCGAATGTATTCAGAGGCAGACGCTTTGTGAATGGATCTCGCCAGTTTGTCTCTCGACGCTATCTTTGCCACATCTATATCTCCTCTCTTAACGATTTCTCGTGATAAGATGTCTTTCCTTTAATGTGTTTGTTTGACTCGTGGACTCTTGGTTCTCTTGAATTTGTAATCGCCTTTTTAGCAGATATTGCTAGACAAATTGAGTAACACCATCCAAGTCCACTAAGAAGATCTAGAGCCCAATCGGTTCTTTCACCGCTTCACAAGCGACTACTTACCCGAGTCCCATGGTTGAGTCGCTGATGCATTTTTGCTTCACACTCGCCCATTTGATGGCTACACTTCCCAAATGAAAACACACTAATCGAGGCGAGATAATTTCGAATCTATATCGATTGGAAATCCGAGTCCGTGTAGCCGATGGGGATTGGAGTATCGATCGATAAATCAACATTCTATCCCGAAGTTCTTTTCGGACACTTGTAATGTTTTTAATCGTCATCCAATGCGCTTTCCTCAGGTTACTTTGATATCTTCATACCATGCCTACGCAAAAGCGTATATCCGGTCTCGCATACAAAGAATGCATACATAAGGTTTCCGACAAACCAAGCACAAGGAATACCTTTCATGTCATCTATCTCCTTTTCGCCTTAGGGAACATTTTCTTGGATAGATGGATTCCAAGTCTAAAAAGGTACGAATCCTTTTTGGAATCATGCATCTTCAAGCGTTTCAAGACAATGTCTATGTATGAAACTTGCGATAACCCGATTCATCCTTTTCTTGCGATCTCGAAAGTGATCTTGATCCCAAAGATGTGTCCGGTTTTCCCTAAGTCTTTCATATCAAACTATTTTGAAAGCTATGCCCTTACGT
Source organism: Stenogyne calaminthoides (assembly GCA_037126765.1). Lineage (NCBI taxonomy): Eukaryota > Viridiplantae > Streptophyta > Magnoliopsida > Lamiales > Lamiaceae > Stenogyne > Stenogyne calaminthoides. The sequence goes on along the minus strand of JBBCBC010000026.1, from coordinate 2,694,655 downwards.
CGACCACACCTTTACATCGTTCCCGGATGATCACAATGTCATCTACGATAGTACTAAGAATACCAATGCGATTCCGACACGCTTTTTTATACACATAACTTTTCAAACTTGTTTTGATCAAACCCATAAGACTTTATTACATGATCAAAACTTTGGTTCCAAGCTCGATGCATGTTTGAGTCCGTAAATGGACCTCTTGAGCTTACAAACTAGGTGTTCTTGGTCCTGTTTCAATGAAACTTTGGTGTTGTTGCATATAGATCTCTTTATCAAGACTTAGTTAAGAAAGTTGTCTTGACATCTATTTGCCGATTTCAAGGTCGAAAATGTGCAAACAATCGATAAGAGAATACGGATGGACTTAAGCATGGCTATGGGCTGAAAAAAGTTTCCTCATAATCGATCCCTTTCTTTCTCGAGTATAACCTTTTCGCCATTAGTCTTGCTTCAAAGGTTTCAACCTTCCCGTCCGATCCTCTTTTCCTCTTATATACCCACTTTGCATCTAATGGGTTTGACCTCATTAAGTGGTTCGACTAGCTCCCCACACTCTATTATGAAACATAGGACCCACTTGGCTTTCATTCTTTTTTTTGCCAAGAAATCCAGATCCTTATCTTGGAGTGCCTCGTCATATGTCCATGGGTTCGATTCCGGAATCAAGTCCGAGGACTCTCCTATTCCCATGAATCTCTCGGGTCGTCTTCTAACAACCCTCCCACTATAACGAGGTTCCGCCAGAAAACGATCGTTTGGTATATCATCTAAGACAATTAAGACATTGAGGTTTGCCCTCTAAGCTCATTTTAAGGTAATCTCATACGGGTTTTCTTTGGTTCTATAGTTTTCTTCCAAAATCTAAAATGGGTGCGGATGTCCACCTTTTGATCTTGGAACTATAGAACATTCACCCTTTTGTTCCTGGGGTATCCTCCAAAACAACCTTTAATTTCGATCGAGGATCCAATTTACGGTTTTTCCTTGTCCAACACGAGGCGGACACCCCAAAGTTCTCATGTGTATCATACTAGACTTGCGCCCGTCCACAATTCTTTGGGGGTTTTGGGAACCGATTTGGATAGCACCAAGTTCGTAATGTAAGTCGTTGTTTTCAAGGCATGACCCCGTAACGACTCGGGAAGATCCGTGATAACTCATCATTGATCTAACCATTTCCAAAAGAATTATGTTTTTGCTCGCAACCCGTTTTTGTTGAGGGGTTCCGGTGCATTGAGTGGGATATAATCCCTTCATCGATAAGTAGTTCAAAAACTCATCATTTAAGGTATTCGCCTCCACGATCGATCGTAGAGACTTGATACGTTTTTCCATATGATTCTCTGTTTGATCCTTAAATTCTTTAGAATTTCTCAAAGGACTCGATTCATGCTTCATAAGGAAAATGTACCTTGAGTAATCATCAATAAAATTACTCATAACCTCCTCATGCTTTGGTTAACATTGAACTACATACATCTATGTGAACGATCTCTAACACTTCTTTAGCCCCATTCCCTTGGCTCCAAATGCCATCTTGGTCATATTACCCTCCAAACATGATTCGCAAGTTGGAATCGATTCAACTTGGAGACGCCTCCAGGTGAACCATCTTTTACCAACCTTTGGATCCTCTTTTGGATTTATATGACCTAATTTATAGATGCTAAAGAAGTGTTTCGTTCACGTCGATGAACTTTTTTCTTTTTCGGAAATAGTTGATGTGTTATAGGATACATTTTTCGTGAGTGGTGTGCACAGTTAATTATATAGAGATTTTCCATCAATGTCCCGTAACAGGTACACTCATAATTTCAAAAATGATGTCATTCTTATTAGAAGAAACTTAGTGTCCTTTAATCGAATTTTAGAAACTGAAAGTGAATTCTTTCTAAAAACCGGGAACATAAAGATAATCTCAAAAAACTTTATCTTCAAAAGATAGGTGCACTTCTCCCTTCGCTTTAATCGCCACTCATGTAGCTTTTGCAATGTCGCTACTTGCGTGTAGTATTGCAATAATCGTTATTATCGAAAGCATTGCAATATCCGCCACTTACGAGCATTGCAATGTCTTCTACTTTTGTAACGTTACCCGGTGTGATGAGGATCTCACTCCCACTAAGTTGCCGGATCATTTAGAACCCATGAAGCCAACATGATTAGTGGATCTCGTATCAACAACCCACTTAATGAGAAGTATATGCCGCTAAACAAGTTTCAACAACTAGTGTGTGAGAATTACCTTTCTTTTCCGTCCCCTTTTGGGGTTGGAACAGCAAAACCTCCATTGTCCTCTCTCTCACCGCATCTTAAGCACTTCCTCTTTTGGATTTTCCTTGACTCAACGAAAGCATTCCTCATCTTACCATTGCCTTGGCAACAATTGAGTTTTATTCTTTATGGCCTTTGGTCCTCTTCTTTATCTTGCCTACCCTTGGCCTAGAAGATGAAGAGACGGACCACTTGCCGTCAAAGCTTGAGTTTGGTGCCTTATCATCATTTCTGCCGAGTCCAAAAGTTTGCAACAAATTAGCAAAGCGAGCCCAAAATGCTCAAAACCTTTCAGGCAAGAGAATGAAGTACCAAATTCATCCGAGTCTCCAGATCATAATCTGACTCGAGAATCTCAAGTTTGTTCAGATGGGCCATCTATTTTGAGGACGTAATCCCTTACGGGTTTTTCCTCCACCATTTCAAATGATGACATCTCTCAAGAAGGTGATCCGACGAGTCCCGCATGTTTTGACTCGTCGGTTGGCTCATCCGATTTTTGTGTGTCAAAATCCACTTGTGCTTTTTTGTGCGATTAGGACAATTATAATTTTTTCCAATCAATATAGTTTCCATACATATTGTATTGACTTTTAAGTATAATAACAAATGGATTAAAAGGTTACGACATGTTGAACGAAATAAACAACTATATGTAATAAAGACAAGTATATCACAAGGTTCGATCACATTTCATCATATTTTAAAATCTCAAAAAAAAAATATGAACATGCATCAACCAACATCTCAAAAAGCGGTTTAAATAAGCCACACGTTGGGTGGGTCATTATTTAAACACATTCAAAGTGTTACAAACAAGAACAATTACAAACCTTTAATATCCAGATTAATAGTTGGCTTCACTTGACCAATATAAAATTGGACGGGGACTTGGGGAAGTATATGCATATCAATTTTATACCTAAGTAATAACCATGATTAAATACAAGATTACTATTTCGCTTTTGATCGAGCCTCGTGGGGGAGGGTCATCGCCGCCACTAGTAATAACCCACAATCATCCGTTTCGAATTCATTCATGTGAAACCTATCTTTTTGACCGTCCTGGGGGGAATTTCTCCAAAAGAATTCACAAATAAATAAATCATGGAGGTCAAAATTAATTCAATTTTATTATCGGAATAAAATTGTCAATTAATTATTTAAAACATACTTAGTAATTTTGAAGTTGAGATTTTTCAATTTGGCAACCCTCATGCAAAACACATTTAAACAAATTAAATAAATCAACAAATAACAAAGCGAAAAAATAAACATATTGGGCACAAATTATCCAATTGTCATGGTTTGATTTTTCTTGGCTTGATCTTGAAGAAACACGCGTCTCGAATTTCTCCCACTCGCTCGTCTCAAAAAAAAATACTTTGCCTTCGAACCGCCACGCCAATTTCCTTCGCAAGGGATGCACGCCAAGATCCGCCGCCACTTTGCTCGGGACTTTAAAACCTAAGACCGCCGGCAGACACGCCGGGCCACGCTTCGCTCGCTTTTGGCAAGAAGCGGGTCAGAGTAGATCTCGGCGGCGACGTCTGGCGCATCCGACAAGATCCGCCTTCGCTGCCGCCCGCCTCCGCCGCGACACGTATCGCCCGCGTCTCGCACAAGCCCGCGCCATCCATTTCGGCTTTGGAGCACGCACCGCCGTCTGCGGCGGCTCAGATCTCGTCTCACGCTGCCCGCCTGCCTGCCGCGCCCATGCGTGCCGGTAGCCGCGCGCCGCCCACTTACCAGTTCTCTCGATTTCGTCCTTTAATTCTTCATCATTTTCGTTCTCGATCCGGTTATAATTTATTTACAAAAATAAATAAACCTAGATCTAGACTAGTCTATTACATTGATCAAATCAAACAAATCCTAGTCTACTCGTGGATTTTCTCACGAGGCAAAAACAAATCCGAATCTAATCGAATTAAAAAACCATGGTTTATATGCATGCAAAATAAAACATTAAAATCCATGACAATTGGATACCGCGAAAACAGATCTAACAGATTCTACTATCCAATTTCAAATTTAATGTCCACGTAATTAAATTACAATTTAAAAAATTGAGAGTCTTAAACAATTGGCTCGATACTGGCTTGTTGGGGAATGTTTTCGATGATCTATTTGGGGTGAATATTTAAATACAAATTTAATTCATTAATTATTACTAGCATGAATTAATCCTATATTAATTCAAATAATAATTGCAACAACATATCATGCATATAAAAAGCCACGTAAAAACCCACGCGACGCGAAACTACGGGTTTACGTGAACGTATTCTCGGGACGGCAATTGGCTTTGGTCGGACGGACTAACCAAAAGGACTTCCCAAGTATTCCCTTAGCCCTTGCTCGACAATCCGGTGGAAGGATACTCACGAACAATTAACAAAAGGAAAAAATAAACTTTGTTGCACCACTTATGTGGATTTGCTAATATTTCCAAAGACATGGAATTGTACTTGGGAATGAACTAATCATCCCCTATTTATAGGAGAGGAGGGCACGAAAATTTATGTGAATTTTCAATGTGGGAAAAGACTTTTCTTGGTCACCAAGAAATCTTGAATATATCCCATATATTCTTTTTTTCCCATAATTAAAATATTCCACAAAAAATCCACCTCCTCTTTCTTTATGGAATTTTTCGAAAAAATTGAGTGTGCAAGAATCCAAGATTTGGATCTTCTTGAATTTATGAGATATTCTTGTATTTCAAGAAATACATATCTTCCATAATATCTTTTCAAGAAAATCAAGAAAATCTTTCTTGCCTCTATTTTTTCCAAAAATTTCAAAATACTTAATGAATAACCAAGTGGGAGATTTCTTGAATTTAATGAGATAATCTTGTATTCCAAGAATACATATCTTCATTCCATAACAAAATTCAAAGAAAAACTTTCTCCTCTTTTTATCCATAATTTTCAAAAAATAATGAGGAAATATAAGCAACAATATTTATTTTATTTTAATCACATTTTCGGTTATTGGACTATATGTTGGGCTACTCGTGGGGGCCTTTAGGAGAATTAAGATTGGACCTTCAAATGGATCTTGAATATCTAATATTGAGCCACAATATAATTCAAGCCCATAAATATTAATTAATCCCACTACATAATTAATATTCAGATTATCCATCTTAACCCATATTACAATCAATATGGCTCTTGGTCATTTTTTTTCCGTGTTTAAGATTATCTAGCCCATTAATTAATTCAAGCCATGAAATAGCTTTCCATTAATTAATATCTTTGTCCTTGGTCGAGGAATGGTTCAACATTATTATCCATACCGGAAACTAATTCCACTTGCAAGATTTGGTATGATAAAACTTATGAACCTCCCAAGGGGGGCAAATCAAGCAAGCGATTTTGCACACGATTCTTTCGTATTAAATCTTAGCAATCACATGTGACCAATAATATTGCCCAAGATAAAAAGTATTGAATCTCTCCGATTCGCTACCCATGATAAGTCAAAGCAATAGTTACCAATCCCACGTGATCCTATTTAAGGGATGAAGGTTAAGAAACAACGAACCACCGAGGTCTAATTCTTCCTTGTTCGATTAGCTCAAGAATTTATCCTCCTCAGAGGGTCCTATTCAACAAGATCAGTCATGCACTAGTGTAATCTCTTGGTCAAGACAAACCAATCGAGCCTTACACCTCAACCTTTCGCGATGGTTGTTCATTTCCATCTAGGTCGTGAATGGCGATTTATAGTTACAAGGGATCGTTAATTTAATCTTCGTGATCGGGTATCACTAAATTAACTACAAATGTAACACGCATTTAATTATTGAGAATGCTTATGCAAAGAAATATATATAACATTCAATCATATTTAAAGCATCAATGATAAACAATTTATTTCAAAGAATAAGTCCGGAAATTCGGGCCGATTATACAAAGTAAAAAGCATATTTTTTTCAAAGATAATCCCAACATATATTGTTCCTTTGATAGAGGACTTGAAGCTCCCGTTGTGGGATGAGGGTGTCGATGGGTGTATGATGCTTGTAGAAAGGAGAATTTCAAGTTGAAGGCCATGCCGATTGAACTATCAATGACTTGAAGCATTTATGAATCTATCTCGACATAGTGTGAAGGGGCCGATGCATGTCCTTGTTGTACCAAGAAGACACATCACATTCGCTGAGTCATTGTAGGAAGACCGTTTATAGGGACATAGGAGGTGGTTGGACCCAACACATAAGTACAACAATGGCCGATTCATTCGATGGCCAATCGATATATCGAAAGGAAGCACCACTTTTATTGTCAGTTCGGATGTATTGAATGAGATGAATCGTGGAGACTTTCTTGCCCATTGCAATGGTTACAACGTTCTATCTTGCTTCAGAGAAAGGGGTCAAATGCTTTGCGCATAACCATAACAAAGTTATGTTGGTTCTTCAAGGCAATGAGTAGCTAGGTCATAGATCCTAGAAAATTGCTTTTGGTTTTCAAAGACAGATTTATGGGGTTCTTCAAAGCAATGAGCTTGAGATGTATTTCTCCTCCATCATTTTTTTTGATATAATGGTTCACCTAACCGTTCATTTGGTACACGAGACAAGGATGTGTGGTCCTTTCAGATCGATGGATGTATGGTGTGGAGAGATATATGAAAGTGCTCAAAGGATATGTGATGAATATGTCAAGGTCGGAGGGATGCATTGCGTAACGCTATTTAGTAGAAGAAGCGTTCAAGCATCGGGTTTGAATTCATTCCGAATGTCGATGCAATTGGACTTCCAATTACTCGGTACACCAATAGGATGGATGGTGAAAGCATTACCGGTGGTCAATCCGTAAGTGTTAGTATGGAGGAACTAACACGGATGCACTTCAGGCGCATTTCACAAACACGATCGACGTGCTTCCTTTTATTGACCCGCACATGCAAGCACTTGTTGAGACATTTCCCACCGAGGAGATAGATCATGGATTGAAGTTGAGCACAATCGCACGTTTGTTGACGGGTTCAATGGTTATGTAGAAAATATATTGTCACAGGATAAAGAATCTGTGAATGAAAGAGTTGAGTGATTATCTAGAATGTCTGATAGACATGTGTATTTGTATAAGTGTTATCTTATTAACGGATACACATTTTATACCCGAGATCATGAGGCCACAAGTACAATGCGAATAGTGGGTGTCCATTATCGCAATCGCAGGGATCAATCGAATACTACTTACTTTGGGGATGATTGTCAACATTTGGGAACTCGACTATGTTGTTCACCGATAACCAATCTTTGAGTGCGATTTAGTGAGGATCCCTAACGGGTCCAAGTTGAAAGATATGGGTTCAGACGCGTTGATTTGAAGAATGTGGGATACAAAGATGACCCTTACATAATGGCCACCAAGCTCAACAAATTTTCTATGTCCCCAACCCGCTTAATAAGAAATGGTCCATCGTGGTTTTGCCAAACAAATTTAACAAAGAGTTACCAGATTAACGACCACGCCGATGAAGATGTTGACATTATCGATGATCCTTTTCAGAACTTCACTCATTATGTACCCTCTTTCGATGATCTTGCAAATCCACGTCGCACCGGAGAGAATAATTATCGATGAGGATGATTATGGCAATCCGGATCTTGTTAACATTTATGGTCATGAACGAGAAAAGTCAACAAAAAAAAAAAAAACAAGTGCTAAAAAAGAAATGTGCTAATTTTATTGAATGTTTTTTGCTTCGCTTTATTAAATGTTGTTTTTTTGCTTTATTGAATGTTATTTCTTCTGATTCCTTAAATATTGTTTGTTTTTTGTTTATTAAATGTTGTTTCTTCTGCTTTACAGCATCATGTCTTATCTGCCACATCCCGGAGATGATGGAGATGATGATGGAGTACATTTAGGAGATCATGGTGGAGATTATGATGGAGATCATGGTGCTGATGATCAACATCATATCGATGACTTGGGATGGGGTGACACTTCTTCTCCCACCACTAGCGACTCTCCGGGGATAAGCGAGATTAGAGGTATAGTTACGATGTCTTCTATTAAGAGGGCTCGTAGCAAGGGGAAAGAAGTGCAGGTAATTTTATTACAATTGAACAGTTTAAATTGTAATTATATTGATTGATCGTTGAATCTAATTAAATAATATGTTATTGCAGTTATCATTCAATGAGTATGGGGCATAATCGGTAAATAGAGTGAGACGTTGTCTTTCTACCTTGAGTCGCAATCGGCGAGATAATCCCTATCGTCTTCGCCATCTAAGGATCATGAGCGACAAACCCGACTTCTTTTGAAGGAAAGATTATGGGATGAACTTTTTGTATGTTAATTATATATATGCTTATTGAAAGTTGTTGTATGATTACTAAATTTACTACATTGTTATGTTATATCGCATCTGAGTACATTTTTCGGCCTTGATTATTCAAAAAGAAGAAGCAAATATTTTCGCAAGATGGAGTATTGGCTTAAGAATTTTTGGGCTTGGCCGAGAAGCCTGCGGTGGCCCCACGAGATCCGGATGGATGATGAGTCGTTAAAATTGATCAATATAATTTAATGCCCTATGCTTTTAAGGCCAATTTGATGGAGAAAAATCACAAACAAGTCAAGTCGATGGAGGCGCGATATCGTGGATCGAACAAAGGTTATGCACGATAAGAGAAAATCGGTGAGATCAAAATCCTAAAATTTAATTTTGTTTATATATTCACTTTTAATATATCTAATAAGGGACACATTAATGACTATCGTAGAAAGAAGAAAAAAAAAAAGAAAGGAGAGAGTGAGCTCTGTTGTTACTGTTTTGAGTTATTTCAAACTACCGTAAAGACTCGAGATGGGAATATTCCGATTCCAAAGGCATGGGGGTATCATCGAAGAATGGGTAAGCTATCCATTAATTTGTCTTTGAATTACAAACTATTATTTCTAAACAAATGATTAAATAATAATCTTTTTGTAATTCGTGAGCGTATGTCTTAGACCATGACGCTCAAGACATCCGCTTTGTCGGCACCGATGATCTACTTGACGGGCTATAAGTCGTCAGAGCATCCCGCCGCTCTTTTGAGTGTTGGATATGGCGTGACGAAGTCATCATTGGCCATGTTACCCGCTTCTTCAAGCCATGAATATGGTGGGTATACTTTCGAACAAAGTTGCCCAAATGGCTAAAGAGTTGGAACGGATGAGGTTCGAGACGGTCGCAGATCACGGAATGTCTCGAGTGGAGCAAGTCGTGAAAAATAGTGTCGTTGATGCTATGTTTTCGGCTAATGCTAGGGACAATTTTATTGAGGCACTTCGAAACGACGTCCCGCAGGTATCAGATGTGTCTCACATTTATTTTAATTAAAGACTAGTATATATATTAAAATTTTCTAACTAAATATCTTATTCGAACAGTCACCGACCTCATGCTACCTTTATTTGGAGGATTCTACTAGGTTGGTGGCTACAAGAACGTTGCTCAATAACTCCGATGGAGTTATTCATGGTAGTCCCATCACTCCTGGTTTCGTGAGGGTCACGCTCGATGTACCCATAATCGGAGAAGAGGATTCACCGGTGCCTAAACCAATTGATGATGTTGTCGCAGTCGGAACATCGGTCGGGCACTTCATCGAATGACCGGCCAACTTGGTCTCTCTCACCATGAAGGTAAATTTAATATATGTTATTAAAGTTCATTATCTTATTTGTCATTCTAAATAATGTTGCAAATTGATTGTAGAAACTGCCGACACCACAAAAGCCTAAACAAAAATCAAAGGGTGTCGTGAGCGATCGAGAGAGATAACGAGGACTCCACTATTGGTGATCCTGCACTTGGTTATCCTTGCTCGGAGACTTAGATCACGACTACACCATCTGATAATACGGTGCAAGTGATAGTGGAGTCCTCTGATTTCAATATGATCACAGTTCCTATGAATGCTTACTTTCATCGGAATTCTATTATCGTGTGGTATAAAATTTAGTTTTTAGTTTTGGTTTTATATAAACAAGATTTTTAAAAATATAAATTAAAAGTAAAAAATATATATATATATATATTGGAAATGTTAAAAAAATTGTCCAAGTGTATTTTATATATATATAAATTAAAAAAGGGTTAGATACGGGTTGTAAAACCGTCCAAGTGAATATTCTTGACAGCGTTACAAAACCGCTGTCTAAGTGTAAAACTTGTAATGCGGTTAAAACCATTTGCCTTTAGTGCAATATCTTGGACAACGGTTTTTATCACCGCCCAAGATTGGACAACTGTTACTTGGAGACCTGTTATAACCGCTCTCCAATGTCATTTTAACAGTTTTCCAAGCCCAAATCTGTATTAGTGAAGCCTCGGAGGATGAAATACTCGTAGAAGCTTGGGTCCTTGTGAGGTCGATGCGCCGGGAAGCCGAGTTGTGAAACGTGGTGGCCTTCGTCGCAGCCGGCAACTTTCTCGAATTAACCATGTACAATCATCGTCCGGCATAGAGGGGGAGGGGTGTTGTCGAATTGAATTGTTGGGGCGAGGGTTGTGTTCTTTTTTACAATCCAAAATTATAAATTTATTGGGTGGGTGTGTTTATTTAGTACAATGAAAGTAAATATTGTATTAAGGTTATAATTGTAAATTGTTAAGGGTGTACTAAGAAAAATTAAAAAATAAGTAAAATATATTGTGGGTTAATTTAGTAATGGATGTACTTAGTAATTTTGTGGGGTGTGAGTATTCGCGCACTTTAATAAATCATATATATTCCACGTCATTATTTAATTAATAAAATATTAGTTAAAATCAAACATAAATAATAAGCGTATGTGTTCTTCCCAAATTTGAAATAGTCTTGAACTCTAAATCACCCCAATATCAAATTATGATACAAGTTTTGGAAGAGCAATAGCCTCGTCGTGTACTTCGCACAGTCAGTGACCCAAACGTCTGACAAGCCAGATTCTTCGCTCCCAATAGAGTCTGCCTCCCGCACTGGACTGGTAACCGAGCTATGTGCTAAATAGTCGACTTGTTCTTCTCACCCTTGTGTCGTCTTTGCCACCACTGTCGCAATTTCTACCTCCGGCAACTCATTGTCTCCTATAAATCGCTAAATCGTTGCCACAGGGTGGAAGTGTTATGATGTTGGTTAAGAAAATTTTGTTATTTATATTTTAGCAATAACTGAGATTTGCAGTTTATGAGTTTGATTGATCACTCTCCATATTTGTGGGAGGTTATGATTGGAATTAGATCAAGAAATGGATCTGGGACATCCGTGCTAAGGCATTTGAATTAGTGCTTATGGTGGTGAATTTCAGGCACATCGTTGAAGAAGAAGAATGGAGAGTTCTTTTTCATTTTATTAATACAAAAATAAAAATTATTGATTTGTTAGAATTAATTTTAGTTTATTTATCTTTGGATTCCTTCAATTATATATGTGTGTGCTTGTATTAGGTTGATAGTTATTCACTTATCAACATGATATGTGTATCCTACTCAGCATTTCGCTGGAGATTCCCAAATTAAATGATCATGTTCGAAAAATGACAAAAAAATAATGTCGTTTTGTTGATTCTAGTGATTTTGGAATGAAATTAGTACGAAAATTTTTAGACTAGATTTGTACATAAAACTTTCTTGAGATCATTTTGGGAAAGGTGATAAGTTATGGGACTAAATTGGATTATATCCCCTCTCTTGAAAGATTATCTTGTTGTGATTTCAAGCAGTATAATCAATGCAAAAACAATTCAAAAGAATGATCATCATTGATGATGTTAACAAGAGTTCAGCAAATAACTTTGAAATGTAAATAGAAAGAACACATCAAGATTTACGTGGTTCGATCAATTGATCTACATCCACACAGAGACCAAGGGTTTTATTGATCTTTAATTCACCAAGTCAATACAAGAGAAATCATGCAAAAGATTCGAGCAAGAAACGCCTCTCACGATCTTTCAATTTCTCTCCAAACAGTAAACAAAAAAAATGGGTTTTCTTTGAAGTTTGATGCAAGAATGTAGTCCTCCTTGAGTTTTTCTTGTACATCTACTTTAAGATGCCAAATTATTTTGGAAAGATCTGTCCTCTAACCATTAAATAATTACATTCAATTAGAGCACCAGAAACTGATCGCAAGTGTTGGTCAAAATAACCAATTTAACTGCCATGTAACAAAGTTAACGGGATAGAATCCAAAATTATCCCATAATTTTTTACCTTTTTTAAAATAGTCCCAAAAAGGTTTGATGCACGAAATTGATCCCAATTTTTTTGCAAAGTGTACTATTTTCGCCCCAAATTCACCGGAATTGATGAAATGACGTCATTTTTTGTCATGCATTTCAGCCGGAAATCTCAAAACTGAATGCTCATATGCAAGGCGCATGTCCAAAAACGATGTCGTTTCGTCAATTCAGGTGAATTTGGGACGAAAATGGTACAATTCATGTAAAATTGGGACAAATTTCGTACATCAAACTTTTTTTAGACCATTTTAAAAAAAGTGAGAAGTTATGGGACTATCTTGCTTTCTATCCCCAGAGTTTATGTTAGGAATATAAGCTAGGGAGCCCTAACTTAACCCAAAACCATGGTCAAAGGTTAAGGATTGACTCCCACTTATATACCCTTCCACACTTTCATGTGGAACCATGAGATCGTGAATAATCGACCCCCTTAAAGCCGGACGCTCACGGACGCACACCGGTGGCAACCCATATGCCAAGGCCCACTTCCCGGTGGCAACCCCCTTGGGCCCACATCCGAGGTGGCAACCCCGGCCCACCATCGGTAGCCCCATTCCACGCCCGCCCGAAGTTTTCCCAATAAATGGCAAGAAATTGTTAAGAATATAAGCTAGAGAGCCCTAACTTAACCCAAAACCATGGTCAAAGGTTAATGATTGACTCCACTTATATACCCCTTCCACACTTTCATGTGGAATCGAGGGATCAGAATAATCGACCCCTTAAAGCCGGACGCCCAAGGACGGCACACACCGGTGGCAACCCATATGCTAGGCCCACTTCCCGGTGGCAACCCCCTTGGGCCCACATCCCAGGTGGCAACCCCCAGGCCCACCATCGGGTAGCCCCATTCCGACCCTCCCGAAGTTTTCCCACAAATGGCGCCAATTGTTAAGAATATAAGCTAGGAGCCCTAACTTAACCCAAAACCATGGTCAAAGGTTAAGGATTGACTCCCCACTTATATAGTCTTCCACATTTTCATGTGGAACCGATGTGGGATCGTGAATAATCGACCCCCTTGAAAGCCGACGCCCAGGGGACGGCACACTCTCGGTGGAAACACATATGCCAAGGCCCACTTCCCGAGTGGCAACCCCCCTTGGGCCCACATCCGAGGTGGCAACCCCTGGGCCCACTATCGGGTAGCCCCATTCCGCAGCCTGCCCGAGCTTTCCCACAGATGGCGCCAATTGCTAGGAATATAAGCTAGGGAGCCCTAACTTAACCCAAAACCATAGTCAAAGATTAAAGATTGACTCCCACTTATATACACTTCCACACTTTCATGTGGAACCGATGTGGGATCGTAACAATCGACCCCCCTTAAAGCCGGACGTCCACGAACGACACACTCCGAGTGGCAACCCATATGTCAAGGCCCAGTTCCCGAGTGGCAACCCCCCTATTGTTAAGAATATAAGCTAGGGAGCCCTAATTTAACCCAAAATCATGGTCAAAGGTTAAGGATTGACTCTCACTTATATACCCTTCCACACTTTCATGTGGAACCGATGCGGGATCGTAACAGTTTACTTTCATCTCGGATAGAATGTAGCTTCACATCAATGTGTTTTGTTCTCTCTTGATAACATTGATGTTAAAACTAATGTATAACACTTTGACAACACTTGCATAAGGAACTAATTTCTCCAGTTGAAATTACTTCTTAAAATCTGTTTTAGGACACTGTTTTATACTGAAACAGTGTTGTTATCTATGAATGTTTTGACCAAACAATTGCCTTTTCATTCAATGATTAAAGTAAAATTTCATATACATATGAACAAGATCAATAAATTTACAATACATGTGCACACATCATTCATAAACAATACTAGTATACTATACATAATTTACAGATTGCTCTGCATTTTTAAGCAGTTGGGTAAGAAGCTTCCATTGCAATTCCACAAATACCTTCTGCAGCTGCAATACCCCTCTCCATTCTAATGTACCCATTCTCCCCCCAACTCGCTCCCCACGAGTTCTTAACGAGCCAATACTTCGTCCCATCGCTCGTTTTTCCATACCCAACGGCTGTAACACCGTGATCTAGATCGGTCGCACACTCTCCAGTGAACACTCCACTAGAATAGAATTGAAAATCGGATCCACTTGCATCTATGGCAACCGATACTGGCTGGTTCGCCACTGCTTTCAGCAATGATGCCTCGCTGTTGCTAGGAACATCTTCGTACCCCGTGATCTTAGCGACGTGGGACGACTCCTCCTTTGTGTTGCACGTTCCATCGACTCCCTTGTATGCGTAATTTGACTCGGACGTTAGGCCATGGTTGCTGATTATGAACTCGAAGGCGTTGTCCATGAGTCCACCATTGCAGCCCTCATCTTGAGCCGTGTCACAATCCACGAGTTCTTGTTCGGATAATGAAATTAGTGTCCCAGTTTTGAGCTGGTTGATTCCTTCTGTCGCTGCAACTGCTGAAAATGCCCAGCAACATCCTGTTTTTTCCAAGAAAATTAGAGTGTGACGCGTGAAAGCAGAGTTAATAATCAATAATCATCCTGCAACTTAGACCGTGTTCAAATTTAGTTCAGTATTTTATTACTTTTTTCAATTTTGATCCGTTTGGTGTCAAGTTTGTTCCAGAAGGACCAAAATTGAAAAAAAGATAAAAATACAGGACTAAAAGCTGACACTAATAAGGACCAGAATTGACACTAGAAGTCATACGATACTAAAAATGCACACAAAAAAGGACTATAAATATCACCAGAAGCATCAAAATTGATAACAAAGGTAAAAAATTGAAAATTTTATAAAATACAGGACTATAGTTGGACACAACCAAAGTTACAGGATGATTGTTGATATTAACTCCGTAAAAGTGAGACAGATAATATCTATTCGACTTACCACATTGGCCTTGATCCTTAACACCCGTAACGGCTCCCTTCTTTCTCCAGTCCATGCTTCCTGGAACCGCGCTAACATTACCATACCTAAACGACGAAGCCTTACCTATTTTCGGATGGGACGTCGTTTTGTATCCATTTCTAGATGCCTGGAATTCGTCGTTTGTTAAATCAGCAAATTTGTTAATAGCAAGCTTGAAAGGCTTAGCCCCCGCTTCATTAAACAACTCGATGTACTCCACATTCGCCTTGAATATGTTGAATCTCATTGCCTTCTCGGCTTCACCTTTGTACGCACGTCCATTCTCCGCCATCCATGTCTCGTGCCTTTCGACCATTGATGCATCGGGTGCTGTTCGGGCTATAGCTTGAGAAGCGATTAGCCCGAGAAGCACCGTTGCAACTACAAGAAGCTTCCAAGAAGGTACCAATGCCATTTTTGTTACTATAAGAGGGAAAGATATTGAATTTGTGATGTGAATTCTTGCATAAGGTACGAGGCATTTATACTACTCATTGTATGACTGTTGTTCCCAGATTATATTTAACCAGTAACTTTGGACACCCATCAAGTTGAATGCGAGAGGGGTAACTATCAGTTCAGATTCCGTGGACGCTAATATGTTGATTCCTAATTTGTTTTCTCGTATTAATGTTTTCTTTTACGTGGAGAATTCATTTATTAACAGGATTACAACAGATCAAATATATTATAGTGGTCAAGAACTGAGGTTAATTAAACTACTCGAATCATTTAAAAGAAAAAGCCTTTTGTTGTCTGAATTTCGTTCAATATTAATTTCGGGAAAATTAGTCTTTCCCATTATATACAAGCAAGCCACCACATAAGTAACATTTAGGGAAAATTTCAAAACTAATCCTATAATTTAGGGTGATTTCACTTTTACTTCATAGTTTTTCATTTTTGCAATTTTAGTATATATTGAGACATCAATTTTAGTCATTTTCGCTCGAAGTATTTGAATTTTTACCGTGAACCAACACGTGAGGTGCACGTTACACCTTGAAAGTTTTAATTTGCTAACAAATTAATACACGTGAAGTGCCACCCAACCCAAAAGGGGGCTCCACGTCACCGCTAGCCGTTCCGCCGTTTTTTGGTTGAGTGACACTTCGCGTGTGTGAATTCACCAAAAAATTAAAATTCCCCAATTTTAAAGGGGTCACATGCATCTCACATGTTGATTCCTGCGAAAATATGGTTTTTTCAAGCAAAAATTACTAAAATTGATATCTTTCTCAAATTTTTATTTGAACATTTATCAAAAGACAAAGTCTAGTATGAAAATTTTCATACATGAAATTTTTTTAATTTACAACTAAATTCTGTAATTGATGAAGGTAAAACAAAATTGAGTGGTTTATGGTTCACTCGGCCCAAGTGGTTCATGGTTCACCCGGCCCGAATAGATCATAATTTAGGGTTAATTATTTAGTGTTTAGGATGTAGATGGTTGATTTAGGGTAATTTTATAGATTTTTATAAATGAAAATTTTCACATTAGACCTACTCTTATCAAAAATGTCTTTCTCAAATTTAACTGAATATTTTTAAAAATAACAATAAAATATTTTTTTGCATTTTATTTATATCCCTAAAATATTTCAATATTACACCTTATTTTAATATTATCTCCTCTAATTTACATAAATATTAATATTATTTTACTATTTAACTTTTATCATTAAACAAATGTATTTATTTTAATAATAATAAATAACTTTTACATTAAAATTTGTACAAATAGTAAATTTTTTTAAAATAAGAATAGGAACGAGGGTTAATTTCTAAAGCGTGACCAACTTCATAAAGAAAACACGACTTCAGCTGAAACTTAATAGCTGTACAGAAATTTTGGGGTCGCCGGCTCAATTTTTGGTTCCGATTTTTAAAACATAGGAAATAAGGAAAAGAAGATATCCAACTCCGCCGTCCTCCGTCTCCTCCGTCGCATGCTCCGCCGCTAAACTAGTGTCAGGTTCTTCTCACCTAAATTCTCTCACTCAAATTTCTTTGTTCGTTCTCGTCGATCATTTTCTGTGACCTTAACCTTCATCTCGCGCCGCATAAGCTCAGCCGCCTCCTCGCGGTATTCGTCTCATAATTTCTGTTGATTTACTGGTTGATATAGACAATTTGTCCCTAATTTTTTATTATCTAGGGTAATTTTGAAATAAGAATCAGATAGGGTTTCAGTAGGGATTCAAAATCCGGATTTGGGGATTCTCTTTTATGCCTATCTGATTCCCTGCCGTTGTTAAATTCATGAGTCTCAGGTGTTGAATATTCGTTAATTGAACTGAAAATCACTGTGAATCTCCTTTAGTTGTTGAGAGAGCTACAAGAAAGGAAATGGAGGAGCAATTCGTACTGAGAGTGCCACCGGCCGTTGCTGAAAGAATAGAACGTCTCTTAAATGACACATCCTCTTCTTCTGAAGATAAGAACTTGGATTTATCCTTTTCTGGTAGTATTTGGATTTTTACTTGAATTATTCAAAAGTTTATTGCATTATTGCTAGAAGCATTGGTGCTCTGAATCCTTGCCGGTTTTCTGGTGTTTTGTTTGTGTGATGATGCAATTTTTCTATATTTCAGAGGATGGAAGAACTGGCACTTTTGTTATCGGCAATGACTGTTTCTCTGCATCCCTGTTGGATCTTCCGACTGTGGTAGAGTCGTACAAGACTTACGACGATAATGTGTTGATTAAAACTGCAGACATTGGTCAAGTAGGGTCTCTGCTGTTAATTAATTATATGATTAATTCTAGATAGTTATATCTTTATTCCTAATTAACATTTTTCGGGTTCTGGCAGATGATAATGGTGAGAGAGGAGGGTGATGGTGTCCCAGAAGCTGTGGAGTATAGACATGGACTTACTCCACCAATGAGGGATGCTCGAAGACGTAGATTTCGGCGAGAGCCAGATTTAAATGTAGTATTGACTTCCTTTAATAATTATGTTCATTGATTTTCTTAGGCCACTCAGTTAAGAAAACAAACTTAAGTAGTAATTGTTAGCTGGTGTCAGTTCTTGATTGTGTTTGCTGTATATAATTTTTGGCATAATTATTTTCCAGATCGTTTGAATGTACATCCTCATCGTACTGTGTTCTTTTGCAGCCTGAGGTAGTGAAACGTGTGGAAAAAGATTTACAGAACATCATGGCTGGTGGAACAGCTGGGAATTTTGATATCCTTTTATTTCTTATCTTTGTGCAGATGCCTCTAATTATATTCCTCAATAACAACGCTAGCTAGCTTCACTCAGTAGAAGAAAGTAACAAAATTTTGTGGCAAACTTTTGTATACACCAGTTGCACTGTGCAACTGGTGTGTATTTTTAAATGGTACTTATTAGTTTTCACGGAACAATATTAGTTGTTTTCACTGTCAGTATTAGCTGTTTTTATTGAAAGTATTAGCTGATTTCATTGAACTGTATTAGCTGGTCAGCGTTAGTTGTTTTCACTGAACAAAATTAGTTATTTCAGTTTAACAATATTAGTTGTACACCAGTTACACGGTGCAATTGACCGTGCACACAAGTGTAACTCAAATTTTATTGGAAAGTAGTATTACAGGTCAATTTTTATTACTAAGATTGAACATCTCACAAATCATACAAGGAGGTGTATAGCTGTTTCTATATGAAAATGTATGATTTTATTGCTGTCTATAGCTTCATTCGGTGATTCCGTATGAAGTTGAATTGCCAATACTCCTTGACTGATGAATTACGCGTTGAACCTGCTGAACCAGAGGAATATGGTGATGAAAATACTCGTAATACAGGTAAGAAGGTAGTTTCTACACCTTCAGCAAAGGCCGGCGCCCCTGAGGCTGGGACAGTTGGTGGGGAGCCTGATGGGAGTGATTCTGATGAGACTGACGATTCTATATGAACAAAATTGGATACATTAATGGTGAAACTGTTATTGTCCCATTGAATAATTGATGATCTTCTATAGTGTTTGCACAATCTTGGTTTCCCATTCATCTCTAGTTACTAGGTTTTTGATGGGTAATCCATGGTTTCTTCTGTTAGTATATGCTTTTCTTTGTCATTTTCCATGACGTTGAAAAAATAGAGGGGCATGAGCTTTATTGCTTCATCGTGTAATTTGTTTATCTTTGTATATTTAAGTTTCAGATTGTTGTATCCTTGAATAATATAGCTATGGCAGTCTCTTATGAAATGATAAAGGTAGTAACTTTGTGAATTTTATTTGGTAGTATCAGGTACTTTAGGTACTAATGCTAACAGATATTATTTTACCATTTTACTTTCATTCTGTTATCTTTGCATGTTCGAACAACGTGGCTTTTCTTTCAAATGATTTTAAGTATACTTTCATTTACATATGGATAAGACCATAAATGTATAACATGTGTGCACATTATTCAGAAACATTAATTCGATGATTGTTCTGCGTTCTTAAGCAGTTGGGTATGAAGCTTTCATAGCAATGCCACACAGACCTTCTGCAGCTCCAATATCCCTCTGCATTATAATGTATCCATTCTCCCCCCAACTCGCTCCCCACGAGTTCTTAACGAGCCAATACTTTGTTCCATCGCTCGTTTTTCCATACCCAACGGACGTAACACCATGATCTAGATCGGTCCCACACTCTCCAGTGAACACTCCACTCAAGTAGAACTGGAAATCCGATCCACTTGCATCTATTGCAACCGATACTGGCTGATTCGCCACTGCTTTCAGCTGATTTGCCACTGCTTTCAGCAATGCTGCCTCGCTGTTGCTAGGAACATCCTCGTACCCCGTGATCTTAGCCACGTGGGACTCCTCCTCCTCCGTGTTGCACGTTCCATCAACTCCCTTGTAAGCGTAATTGGATTCGGATGTTAGGCCACGATTGCTGATAATGAACTCGAACGCATTGTCCGTAAAACCAGGATTGCAGCCCTCATCTTGAGCGGTAGCACAATCGACTAGTTCTTGCTCGGATAATGAAATCAGTGTCCCAGTTTTGAGCTGGTTGATTCCTTCAGTCGCTGCAACTGCTGAAAATGCCCAGCAACATCCTTTTTTTTTTCCCACAAGAAAATTAGACTCGTTTAAATAATATATAGAGTATCACTTGGGTGCACCCGTTCAATAGCACGGGGCAACCGGTGCGTAAAAGTGGGACAGAGGATTTTTGTTTGACTTACGACATTCGCCTTGATTCTTTACACCAGTAACGGCTCCCTTCTTTCTCCAGTCCATGCTTGTTGGAAACGCGCTAACATTAGCGTACCTAAACGACGAAGCCTTACCTGTTTTCGGATGAGATGCTGTTTTGTATCCATTTCTGGATGCTTGAAATTCGTCGTTTGTTAAATCAGCAAACTTGTTTATAGCAAGCTTGAAAGGCTTCGCCCCTGCTTCATTAAACGACTCAATGTACTCTACGTTGTTGTTGAATATGTTAAATCTCATGGCCTTCTGTGCTTCATCGTTGTAGACGCGCCCATTCCCCACCATCCATTTCTCGTGTCTCTCGACCATGGATGCATCGGGTGCTGTACGAGCCGAAGCCTGAGAAGCCCACATCTGCAACACCAACAATGCAGCTAAAATAAGCTTCCATTTCAGTGTGAAGGCCATTTCTGTTAAGTGAGTGTATGCAATGTGTGAACTGGAATTCAGAAACAAGTGCATGCTTTAATGCAGAAGAAATAGGGTATTTATAGAGTGTGAACGTGGAAAGAATCCAAGTTGATTTTCTCTGAAAAATATTCAAAACTTTGTTCCAATTTTGTTGGCAAGTAAATAAGGTAATCGAGTGTAACACCAAAATTAGGGGTCTACAACAATAAATAAATAAATAGACTCCAGTTTGCCAAAAAAGCTAAGCATACTATATATCAACCTTGAAAATTTTGGCCCGAAAATGGCGGAAACATGATGTAGCATACAAAATAATGAAAAATAAATAAATTGAAATGACGGGTTCAGTGAGAGGAAGAGAATAGCATAGGTTTCGACCCTCACCTCAATATAAATCAATCGAAATTAGCCACGATATATGAATGAAAATCGTGATTTTGAAGTTGCGATTCACGGGGAATGTGTAATCAAAACATGAAATTGATCGATTTTTTCTTCCTTTGATGGAAGACAATTCAAATGAGTGGTGGCAACCGTCGACGTGACAAGAATAAAATGTTATGTCAATTTTCCGATCAAATTTTAAATTATCCGGCGAAAATGACTAAATTTGAAATAAAAAAGACCAAAATTGATAAAGTAAAAATTTGCAAGACCATTTGTAAATTTGAATAAAGTTACAACACCATTTATGTTTTACTTTTCTCGAAAAAAAACTCAGAACTTTGTTCCGTTTGTAATTATATACTGCAGTAGTCCATTTTTGTTGGTAATTAAATAAGATAATCGAGTGTAACACCAAAATTAGGGGTCTACAACAATAAATAAATAAATAGACTCCAGTTTTCCTGAAAAGCTAAGCATATAAGTCAATTGAATAGACTAAAATATAAGGGCTCAAAATTGGGATTTTTCCTTTTGAAAGCAACATGTATTACATACCACTAGAAATAAAAATTCTCTAGTATATTTTCGTTTTCCATGCAAGTCCAATTAACTAATAGCAGGGTGTGAATGACATAAACATTTGTTTGGGGAAATGAAAAATATACACGTAATGTGGCTTTATCAAATCAATCTGCCTACAAATGTTGTGAACCAATATACACATTATACATTAGGAAAAATGGTTACATTGTACATCCTATACAAAAAACACTGGAACTGAATATTTTGTTCAAATTCCAGCAACGTTCGATCTTGTGCATCCAGTCAAGAGATCGGACAGAGATTGTATTAAAGATTTCGGATCATAAATTATCCCGGCTGTAGCATCATGTATTGACTCAACAGTTACCTACAAAAACGAAAAGAAAGAAGATGAGAGAGTTAAAGTGATACATTTCAAGAATGTGAATTGTATTTTGCAACCAATATCCATCATTATTCAGGGAAATGATAGGCTTTCAAAATCATTGAAGGACTTGTAGGTTTCTTGAACGTAATATGTATATAGAGTAATGATATGGAGCGTGATGGTGGGTTTCTTGTGGAGCCCGACACCCGTAGTTTATGAAATTGCTGAGCTCCATAAGAAAAACACCATCTGGTTCCGTACGTATATTTAGGATAAAAAATACACATACCACGTGAAAGATTTCTTGGGCAGCCAGGCAATTAATATCAATTGGAACCTGGCAATCTTTCGGCACAAAGATCGTGTTGATGTATTTACTAGGCTGCATAAAGGATTTAAACAACTTTAGGTTCACATATTTGTTCCTGCCATATTTTGGGTAGCAAATGCAAGGCCAGCTCGATCCTAATTTCTGGCCAGGCTCAAATTGCCTGCTTTAACTGAGGAAAAGGTTTATACACAGATAATAGATGCCTCAAAGTACTTACAGGATTTTGAAGACAGTTATGTGAATCTCCATATGTGCGGTTCAGAGCATCGGTAATAGATGTCACAAAGCAAGAAGCTGTGAAGCCACTAGTTTCTCTATCATGTGTACCATTTAATAGAAGAACCTGATAGAAAAGGGCATTAAAACTGCACAAGTGACAAGACATGATAAAATATAGCGTGTGAGAAAGTAAAAAGAAGTCATACAAAGTATCAATATATACCTGGGGAATAATCTAACAAAAAGAACACATTGATCATATTCAAAAAGTGCAGTTCACAAATCATACAATACTAATTAAGGAACACCGGTGAATGTATGACAAAGATATTATCAGCTCTAAATATGTTCAGAGTGAACCTATCCAATAAATTATTACCTTAGGACATGAACGTGAAGATATAATTTCCCCGATTCCACGCAAAACCTGAAATGAAGACGAGCAGTAAACAATCAAATTATTTTTCACACCATTTCTTGGGAAACTAACAAAAAATGGTATAGTGCAGAAAGAACGGATATTAATTGCGCATATTCACTACTTAAAGGGACAAAAGAAGGACCCATATACACAGTTTTGAATGTTATATTAATATAGACTTGTGATGGTAATTCTCTAGGTGTTGGAACTAAAGAAGTAATACTTTCAGTCAAAAAGAAAAAAAGAACAGAACTAACACTGGCAGAAAAGTGTTGAGAGTAGATGTAGAAAAAAGTGAACATTTTATTTGGTTGATAGTTACCAGAGAGGGGCATATGGAAGTAAAAAGTGAACCCATAGCAAAGATAATGCAGTCTACGCTCTTCAACTGTTCTAATACGGTAGGATTTACAGAAGGAAAGACCTGCAGAAGAAAAACATATATAAAAAGAAAGACGTAAGGAAGTAAAAAAATATCCGACCTGGAATTTCCAATTCCAACAAAGATCGTGTAACAAACCCTCAATATCTGAATATAAACATTGTTTTGAATCTTTTGCAATAAAAATTAAAGGAATTCTATATCTAGAAGTTAAAATGAGAAGTGTTGTGGAGAAGGCCTATAAAAGCCTCACCTTCTGTCTGTCATTGATATACAACATGCAGTTAGTATTAATATAGTTTCTACTCTCTTCAATCATTAAAAAAATTCATTATGACATTACCTCATGCAGTAAATTTCTGCCTTCGCTGGACATGTAGAAGACCCGCTTTATTCTTGAAGGAAGAGCTGGAACTGAAGTGCTACTCTGTAATAGGAACTTCCTTCTGTCAAACTTGTGGACAATTTATGATGTGAACTAGAAGAACTAAACAAACAAGTCAAAGCTCTGATTATCATACATCTAATTTAGAATAAATAATCTGCACGAAACATCTTGATGATGTAAAATATTGAGGTTTAAATTTGATCATCACTTATAATCCATCCAGCCAATTTGACATTACTAGCTAGGCTCTAACAGCATACACATCATTCATGAAGGAGCCTGTTACTTGTACCCTCGTGTCCAGCATCACATAAGGATGGGCTTTTTGGCCCCAAATTCTTTTAACATTTTGTTTAGTTAAAATATCTCTTCCAGGTTTTTCTTACTACAGTTCGCACCAGAATCCATCAAACAACAAAGCTTCAAATAGGGTGATAAACCCATAGCATAATGCAACATCAGAGAAATGATGATGATTTATTATAAGTCAGGTTAGAGGGAAATAAAAAAGGAATATCAACATAAGTGAAGTGTTTGTGCATGTGTACCTTGTTTATTGTGTTCATAGACCCGTTGGTCGGATGAGATATTTCATTCTGACCCCGTATGATAGTTCCATCCTAGAAAACCACCAGATAAGAAGTAGTAGATATAAATTGGAAATCATATGATCATTCTACAGTTTCACAATTTTGCCATTATGGCTCCATTTGGTTGAAGAAACATTTTCCAATTAGTATGGCCTCAATTAGAACTTGAGAAATAATAATCGAGAGAAACAGTTAGCACCACAAAGGTAAAAAAAAAAAACTGAATTTGTACTTTTCCAGACCAAACTAAATTTCAACTGTCCATTATCATCTCAGTATTATGATACCAATATCACCTGTCACTACAATTTGTTTCAGAGTCTAAAAACAAAAGTTGAGTAAGGGCGAGAATCCTATGGTGAAAAACCAAGTATTATGTTTTACTATTTTCAAATCCATATTACATTTTTTTATTTCAGAAACAAGTAATTAGGATATTCATACCCATAATTCACACCCCAAGGTAAGCCTATCATTTGTGGATATAACTGGGAGGACCAGGCTTTCAGTGGGTATTTGTGAGACACGTGAAAACAAAAAAATTGCAGCATCTAAGGACTGAAAGAATATCCGAGCTCCAGCAAAGAAAAAATTCCCAATGCTGCAAATGAGATAGAACAAGTTAATAACCACTTGATCTTGAAGTCCAGACGAGTTATCAAATTCTTCAAGTAATAAATATTTTTGAACTGAAAGTCAGAATCACTTTTTTTTCAGAAGCTACTCAATAAAAAGAAAGTGATTCTCACTATTTGCTATTGATTGCAAACACCCCCTAAATCAGTAAACTGAATCGTTTAAAGAAACATTAGACATATTACACAACTACACAAGTTACATGTTAATATAATTCTGCGTGCATATGTATCTTAAACTTGAGAGAAGCTTGCCCCTTCCTCTAATAGTCTAATACTACCACCAATCCTTGAATGGAAATTTACAAGAACCACTGCTGATCACAAGAATATGCATACAGGAGACCTTCGAGAAAAAATTGAGTACCTTCCATTACTGAAACAGAATAATTCATCCGACCTTCTGAGGATCTGCCAAATAAATTCTGCCCGCGTCAATGATGAGTATGAAACCAAAAAAAAAAGAGGGAAATGGCAATTATGATATGAAACATCATCGAACTAAAGGCGGAAAAAAATGTTATCACTTAGCAAATATTACTAGTGAGAAGCATTTAAAGTGAATATAAGTATTGTAATTTATGCACCTTGTGAACTAAGACCTAGCAAATTTTAACTCATAACCCACAAGGTAAAACTACTCCAACAGTTCAGGCACAATTGCACACACCAAATCCTCCAACCCACCAAGTGTTAATGATAAATCAATGCTCTTACTCTCTTAGCAGATTATTGTCAAGTAGATAAATACTCATTGTGTCACAAATAAACATGGAAAGTTAATGCTTCTTGGAAAAGTAAAATGTAAAAAGTTTGTATCATAGAGATGTAGGAGTGATCAGCGAGCAATAAAAAGTTTTCTGGGGGTTCTAAAGATTAGAACAATAGCCATAAAAACATGATGACATATGATGATAAAAGTAAAGTCTTAAGGAAAAATTTACAAACCTGATCCTGGAAATAAATCAAGAAAGCTCGAATTGTTTCCCTGTAGGGTTTTGAGACACCTGACCAAAGAGAATGGTCCCCTTCAACAATTTCATACCTGTTGAATTATCAGCTTAGTAAACTACAACTTATTAAACTCTTCAGAAGAAAATTTATGGAAGCTATATGATTCCACATTATAAAAGGGACAAAACTTGTACGAACTTGGTTCGCAGATCTGATATGCGAACTCTATTTATCCTACCCAACAAAATCCAAAAGGATCTTATATATAAGGTTGTTTAGAACCACTTTGTAAATGGGTCAAAAATGAGATGATAAAGAGGGAAAAATATAAAGAAAGGTTGCTCTTACTACCACTCATATTTTGCTTTTTGTGCTTCAAGTGGCAATCGATAACCCAGCAATGTTCGCACTGCGAGAGCCTCGCTAGTACTTGGATCAGATAGTCTCAAGCATCTGGACCGAATATCTCCAACAGCTGGCCCGCCTGCAAAAATGATCCATCAAATAAGGAACACAGAACCATGAATTGGGAGTACACTATGTCAGACATCATCAAAAACAATATAGTTCCATGAAATTATTCTGTGAAACCTACGACAATTCCCAAAATGAAATAAGGAGAGGCCAAACATATAATAAGTCAAGCACTTATTTGGTTCTATGAGTAGTCTTGTACCTATAATATTCAAAAAAAATATCAGAAAAGGTATCTTAACTCTTCTATATGACCGTAAGAAACCAAAAAGATGAAATTAGAAATACTGAGTTGATAAAAAACACACCAAGAACACGGACAATCTCAGCTGTGCTCCCTCCATCATCAGAAACAGGTAGAACGTGAGCCACACGGGTGGTTAAATTCTTAAGCTCTTCCACAACACCATTAAAGGCAGTTCCACCTGCAGCACTGGAGAACTGCATGATAGTAGTACAGAAAAGGATAACATGTTTCCATTTCACCAGGTATCATGCAGAAATAGATACAGAAAGTTCCACCTAAGTTAAGTACCAATATAGCAAAGATTTTAATAGAATTGGTCCAACAAGAATACATTACCAAATGTTCGTCCCAAGTCAAGTCCAGCATTCATCCAAAACTACAAATACTAAAGCCCATCCAAGAGAACCAACTGAAGATACTGAAATTCCTTTTCCCACTCTTTAACCTATTTTTGTTAATTTGATGAGAGATGGCCTACAGGGTATCCACATCCCTCAATACTGTGCAGTATAACTTGACATAAAACATATCTCCACACATGACTCTACAGAAGAACAACCCAAATCCATAACATTATCGCCATTGTACGCAGAAAATTTACTACACAATAGATAACAAACAAGATATCGAACCCCAAAAGCCTAATTTCCTTAGTATTACTGCTTTCAAAAAACGAAGAAAATAAACTCCACACAATTACACAAAAGGGGAAAAGAAACGACAAAAAAACTCGCTAATGAAATACCCTCATTACAAATCACAATAGATATTAACAATGAAATCCCTGCATTCTCAAAATCCATGCATCTCAAATTCCAATTTCGCCCTACCCATCCTTAAAATTCAAAAGAAACCATAAATTTGAGGGGAGCATAAATAAACATACCCGAAAAGACGAGCAGAGAAGGCTGAGAATTTGTGGAAGCGGAAGCAGAACAGTGACAGAGGTGAGTGGTATTAAAAAAAGGCGCCATGAACGAGAGATTTCTGGATTGCGAAGAAAATGGGGAAGAGAAACGGTGAGAAAATGGAAAAGGAATTTGATTTGGGGTATTTATAAAGGAATGGGGAATTGAGGCGGGCAAGGAAAGCGGGGGTCCCAAGCAAGTGTCCGCCATAATCAACAACAAAACTCACCGCCGGAAAATACCCCTTTTCCAAATTTCCTTCTTCCCTTCTTTATTTTCTCCTATTTTACGGTACATTTTATATTATAATTTGAATTAGGGAGAAAAACATACCACTACAAAATCACCAAAAAACTTATAGATTAAACAAAGTCAGATAAAATTTTATGACTTTCAGATTTTATCAGAAATGGTTTCTTCAATCTTCAGATCTAGTTGTAATTTTTTCTTGAATTATAATATCACTTTGTCCTTATGTATAATTAAGGGTGTAAATGAGTCGGTCCGAGCCTAATGAGCCGTTGTTCAAAGGTTATTTGAAATATTATTGAGTTTTGAAATTTATGTATGAGCTTTTCTGATAAATAATTGAGTCGAGTTCAAACGAACTCTAGTCGAGTCGAGTTTGAGTAGTTTGACATTTTTATTCTTGTTTAGTTCTTTTATTTATTCGAGCTTGAGCGAACTGACCTTTACACTGTAGCGAACATAAAAGTATGTTTAATTTTGTTTGAAATCTATGTGAAGCCGAGCTTAAACGAGCTTTTACCGAACGATTTCGAATCAAATAGTTAGAATTCTTTTATGCCCTATATATATTCATCATATTTTCTTTCTCTAATATTTTACCTTCTATTTTTAAACTTTTATTAATGCATTAAAATTTGATATTAATATAGGTCATTATTACTACACGGACAAATCTTCATGTAAATAACGTTATGAGAATTTAATTTTTTTGAACAAAAGTTACAAAAAGGCCTTATTATTCACGTCATGTTTCCAGCTTGGGCCGGCCCCCACAGGCCATTTTGCTTTTTTATAAGAAAACTGGATTTGTATTATTCTGGGCCAGCCCAAATGTAGTGTTCAATAAAAAAATTTAAAAAATTGCCCGAATGTAGTGTTCAATAAAAAATTTTAAAAAATTGCCCGAATGTAGTGTTCAATAAAAAAATTTAAAAAATTGCCCAAATGTAGTGTTCAATAAAAAAATTTAAAAATATTTAAAAAATTGCCCAAATGTAGTGTTCAATAAAAAAATTTAAAAAAATTTAAAAATATTGCACCAGCCGGGAATCGAACCCGGGTCTGTACCGTGGCAGGGTACTATTCTACCACTAGACCACTGGTGCTTGATATCTATATTATTTTGAACAATTTATATCATTGTGATAATTGCCAAATAGATATGACCTGCAATATAAATCTAAGCATTATCCAAAATTTATTCGTACTAAGTGTTAAAACACATATATGTACATTTTCAAATAGACATGCATGCACCTAATACAAATAGGCTTAATACATACGTGTACATGCACAAATAGACAATGACAAAAACTCGTATGAGACGGTCCCACACAAGTGTGCCTCATAGACAGTAGATATTGAACGAGTCCACTCAATACATCCAGAATAAATGTGTGAATCATGAAATGATCCTAGCAAAGACATCCTAGACTTATTCAACATACATATACATCAACCATTAACTTCCTATATCCAGAAACAAACATGACAAAGTCTCACATATACATACAACAATATTTTTAAAAAGAAAGAAACACCAGAATTACACAATCACATTCAGTTCTCTAGTTGCATGGTTTTCCATCCCAGAACAAACAGTGCCTACCTCAACTCAAGGAAGCTCGATGCTCCCACATAGACATCAACAGATATCGTCATCGCATAAAGAATCGAGACAAGAGACACGTTGCCGTTTACGCGGAATGAACAACTGTTGAGCGTACTCTGTTGAAGCGGAGACCTTATCAACGATGCTGCTTAAAGCCACACGAACATCATTACCAGCGTTCGTTTCATTTGTAGTAATTAAGAACACGATCTTCACCCTGCTTCCCAATGTAGATATCTCTGACTTCAGAAGTCGAACGGGAAGATTCTTGATAGCTTTTCTTACATCAGATAAGAGATCAGACCAGTAATCACAGCAAAGTGAAGCTCTCAGCAAGAATGAACCATCGCTCACGTTGTTCTCTAGTGTTTCAAGTTTTACTTCATCACTGTCCATCGGGATGTGGAAGCCCTCACAGGCTTGTGTTGCTGTTGTCTTCAGTTGTTTTACTTGGCTGACTACTTCAGCTAGTAATGTCGCTTTGTCCATCTATCAATCAACAAGAAACATAAATAATTGAGCTTAAAATATTGTTCTAGTTAGTGTTTCGAATTGGGATAATATCATTTTTTTTGTCCCTAAAATTTACTTTTTTGCCAGTTTTGGTTCCCCTCTTTCACTCACTACCAAGTTTGGTCCTGAATATACACTTTTGCTCCAACATTGGTCCCATGATTATTTGATTGAGTGACAGAATCAACTATTTGGGGGAGTTGAACGTAATATATAAAAGTTATTTGAGTTATATTTGTTTTGTATAATTACATTTCTGATAAAACTTTTAAATAGTTACATTTAACACCCCAAATAGTTGATTCCGTCAGTCATAGTACGGTCAGCTAATGGTGGGACCAAATGTGAATCTACAAGTGTACTTTTAGGACCAAACTTGATAGTGAGTGAAAGAGGAGTACTAGAACTCGGAAAAGGTAAACTTTAGGGACCAAAAATGATAATAACCTTTCAAATTTCAAAGTTCAAACACAATATAGCACATTTAAGTATATATTGAATGGTGACAATCACTATAGAATCTTCATTTTTAATTCAATTATCTGGAAAAATATTATAATCCAGTTCCGGAAAATGTCGACAATCAGATTAAGATGAGCACCAATTTCGATTTAGACATAACACATAAGCAATAGAGAAAACAGTGGTTTCTTATTATCATATCATAAGCATAAAACCTGCCAAATATAACCATGTCAAGCTATAATGCAACGAAAAGTCAAATAAGAGAAAATCGAGAGAAATCCAACTCATGCAGACTTAATTAAACAACTTGTGTGGTTCACTGGATTTTTGTTTCTGAAACATACCTGAAGAGATTTATATAATCAAGTCAAAAGTTGCAGCAATAAATATAATTCTATGGCAACATAATCTATGTAATACTCCTTCCAACCTCATAATAAACTATTTAAAACTTCTCTTTCATTGTATATTCACTCAAGAAAACAATAATAATCACCTTACTTCAGCACGAAAACGATTTCTTACTATACAACTGTCAAGTAGCAACTTGAACTCCATATTATAATCATGGGAAAGTGACCCTTTAAAATAAACTGAAATCATATGCATCCCAGATCAGCTGGTAGTTAGCCTACTATCCAATCACAATCTTCTTATGGTCACGTCGAACCTTATACTCATAGGCAACAATTTTGACCTTCGAAAACGAGGATTTTTTTTTTTTAAATCAGAAGATAATGACTAACTATTTTGTAGTTTAGGTCAACACCACCTCTTCCTCAAACATAATACTATATTTGACATTTTAAGTGTATAACAGCCTCATTTCGCTACGTCGGAAGGACAAGATGATCACTCACACACGGAAACAGTTAAATTGTGTATTATTGATACATCCTGTCAAAAAAAAAATGTGTACATACTTGATATATGAACTATGATAAAATCCCTTTTCGGTCTATACTCAAAAGTGTATTCGACCAATTCAATCTTCATTATGCAAACCAACCATATGAGTACTATTTCGGTATTTCCAAACATAATGACTTCCAAACGTCGAACGAAATTTCAGAATATTTTTCCCTGTTCTTACCAGCACATTTCAAGCACAAAACAATGGATATCACATTGTACTAGAATTAAACAGTAATCATACTTTATTATATATATCCAATGATCAATATCAAAGCAAGCAAAGAACATTCACTGACCTTTTCATTATTCGGTACAAGAGCTCGAAGGCCCGTAAAATGTGCATTGATTCTCTCTCTCCTCCTCCTCTCTGCCTCACTATGGCTCTTCAATGCCGCCATTGTTTTCTTGTCTGAAACTCCACCCTTTTTCTCCATTCTTCCTGAGGCCTTCACTAGCTCTCCCTTCTCACCATCCAATACTAGTGATTGCTTTACGGGCATCGAAAAATCCCCCCAATTCTCTGTAATCCCACTAATTTTTTTCTGGGATGACTGATTCACTAATCCCCCATAATTTGGTTCAAAGTTTAAGCTATAAGGATTATCACAATACATGTTTAAATTCTGAAATGTTATCTCTATCTAAAGACAAAAACTTATGCTTCAAGAAAAATCACCACAAAAGCATGTCTACTAATAACACATGCTTAAATCGCCCTTTAAACTACTTCAAGAAACAAAAGTATCAATCTCAGCCACTAAAGTATAAGTGAAATTAAATGCTGAATCTTACCGAGTGCCAAGGAACCGTAAATCGTGAATCCCCGTGAAATAACTGCACAAACAAATTATGGAAAAAAGAAATTTGTGCGCGCTGTGATTCACAGAAATTTGATGAAATTGAGATAAATAAATTATGGATCTAGACCAGGAGGGCGAGTGGCTAGGGCAAACCAAAAGGAGAGCATTTTCGATCGAATTTTGAGAGTTGCAACCGAAGAAATTATAACTATGAGGGATGACAGAGACATTATTTTCAGAGATAAGAGGTGAATTAGAACGAATGCAATTAGGGATTTTGCTGGTTTATTGAAATAAGAGATGAACACAATCATCAGTAAGAATTCCACTTTTTTCCTTAACGTTCTTGAATTCCTGCATTTCAAAATCAAAATTCTGAATAATTTCTCAATCTCTCTGTTCGAGAATTCGATATTCAAGTGAAAAAAAGCAAAAAATTGTGAGACTTTTTTGTCTGTAATTCTAGCCACAAAATTCACTGGATTGCTCTGCTAAGCTTTTTGGGCGTAGAACTGAAAAAGCACATGGATAGAAGACGCAACTGTAACTATATATAGAGCAAACAAATTAAATTAAACAAAAGTCAATTATTTAATAAGATACGACCTGGTATAATTATAATTTTTGAAATTATTTTATATTTTTATTGTATATATAAATATTTTTACAATTTTTTTTGAAAATATGTTTTTTTTGTAATCTATGCACTTTTTTAACACCTAAATAAATATAAAATCAAAACAAGATGAACATGATATAAAATATGTGAACGACTAACAGTTTGACAGTGTTGTGACTGTATGAGCAATAGAGAGAGTCAATATTTTTTTTTTACTGTTTGTGACTAATTTTGGTTATTTTAATATAAAATAAATTTATTTCAAGGAAAAAAATAAAATAAATTTTACAAATTTGACCCCACGTGTACCCTATCCGTGTCCGACACGCTGATCAACCTGTCCGACATGGTACCCAAAATTATTATTAATATTTTTAATTGGGACACACCACATGGCGTATCGGGTGCGTATCCCACCCGTATCTGCGTACTCAAGTACCCACAAAGTATCCGACACTGCATTATTCAAAAATTTCGAGTACCCATGCATCCTAGCAAGCAACCATCTCATTTTCAACTTTGATAAAATTTAATAAAAAATAAAATTAAACGCATTATTTATATCCTATTCATGTTCAGGGAAGGTAGTAGTCAAATTTGAGAACAACTCTATAATTTGACAACAATTCAAGCAATATTTTATTAGGGCTAAGTTTGATTAAGATCAGGGCTTCGCAAGACTTATATAGTGTATTTTATAATCATGCAATATATTATCAGTGAAAGATGCAATTTATTTATACTGAACTGTGATTTTTTTTTTCTAAATTAATGATTGCACGGTTCAGTGTAAATAAATTGCATATTACAGTATAACAAATTATATGGTTCTAAAATGCATTATGAGTGCACGATGCACCTGGATGAACATCAGATCTATTCCTTTGTGCCAATTTTTCATGTTCCAATCTTATTCCACCTTCTGAATTTTTAACACATGTACCCAGAATTATGGTGGTTCGTTAATATTTTTCTAACATTCCACTTGTCATTCATCTGTTTTATGGAATATGTAGTGGAACAAAAAAATATCTTAGAAGCAATTTTTTTTAATTGAATCTTACAACTTTAAAAAAATTAATATTTCTCAATGTTTCAATATAATTAGAAAGCACCACCTTAACTATAGCTGTTCGTGACTCAAATACTGGTTGGCCGCTTGCAATCAATATTGAATTGTTGATATACAAATAAAAATAATTAATTGAATTCATGATGCTGATTGAAAAGGCAATGTGTGTTAATAAATTGAAATATTAACCTTTTTAAAAATACAAAATTCGTGTTGCATTAATTAATAACATAAAGTGCTTTCAACCAAAAAAAAAAGTATAAGCAAACTACGGATTAGAATATTTCAAGGAGAAGGACAAAATAATAAAATTTAAATATTCCAAGAAGGACAAAATAATAAAACTTCATAATTTTAAAGCATAAATATAAAAATTTATCAACTCTGTTTTTTCATTCTCTTTTGAGTAGAATCTATGTTCCTTTTTCTCTTTTGTTGAGTGAATCTGTTTTTCTTTTCCTCTTTTGAATAAAATATTGTTACTGTTTTTCTTTTCCTCTTTTGAATAAAATATTGTTACTGTTTTTCTTTTCCTCTTTTGAGTAAAATTGAGTTAAACAATTTGACATATTACCTAATGCTTACAACTACTGAACTAATGTCATTTTGTACATAAAAATCAAGAATTAGCTTCCAACTATTTTAAAGCTGACTTAATTCTGATTGGTTGAAAGGTAGCTTTCTCATCACTCCTTTGACTTCTCAATTTCTAGCCCAGATTCAGTTCATAGTTATTTTATATATACACATGCAATCATAAAAATTGAATAATAAAAATATATACCTCTAAGATTAAAGAAAAGCCACATACATTATGTCATCACTAGTCCATATGATTTAAAGTTCATATTAAATAAGACTTCCAAATACATACGCTTCAGTTCAGATTCCCTTTATTGTATTTTTAAATTTTAGTTCAGTCAATGCGCATAATGCTATACATGACCTAGATATATATATAAATACACACTGTAACATGAAAAATAAAATGATATACAATTTTACTATAATTAAAAGACCCTGATTCAAAAATAATACACAGTTTATAATAATTAGTTGAACTTGGAAATTTTATTTTATACATTAGAGTTCTATTTTATATTTTAAAGAAAAGTATGAACTCTCTTGTATGTTATTCATTAATACCATGAAAATGCATGGTGATGAAAATGCATGGTGATATTAAAATATAAGGAATAATGTTAATTTAGGTTCCAAAAGATAATAAAATTATTAATTTAGAGCTTTAAAATTTTTTGTTATCGATTTTCGTCCTGAAATATAGAAAAAACTATTCAGTCCAGAAAGACGAAAATTATCAATTTAAAACTCATATATTTTAAGACAATACTTGATAGAAAAGATAAATATATTAATATACAAAAAAGTGATAAGATATAGAGAATTTAAATTAGTGGTGGGGTGCAACCCTGCAATACAACATAAAATTGCGTGATGTCATCTTCAATGAAACCTGAGAAGAAGCTGAAGAATTTATAATGGTGGAAAATGGGGTGGATTTATAAGGAAAAAAAGAATTGTCTTCTTCCCCTGTGAAGAAAATTGAAAAATGTGGCCAAGAAAAAAAAGAAAAAAGCCTTTATGTCTCATTTTATATGTCGAGGGACTGATGTGGTTGATTATAAAAATTAGAGTTCCCGATTGCACAATAAATAATAATTTGGGGATCAATTTGTAGTAGAGTCAAGTTTTTCCAATGTTATTATTTTTTTTTAAAACAAAAATTCACATGAGACGACTCATGCATGACAAGGGTGCAATCCAGCACAAATCATATTCACCCTTCCCAAAATGTTAAAACGTCAATGTCCAAATTATGCCACGTCTCACTGTGAGACGGTCTAATGCAAATGTGTCTCTTTTTTAAATGAGCAGGGTGCAGGATAGAACTCAAAATAATCTCATAACTTTTCACATTTTCTAAAATGATTTTTCGTCCCAAATTCGTCGGAATTGACGAAACGCCGTGGTTTTCGGTCACGTGCCTTACATGTGAGCATTCAATTTGGAGATTTTCGGGTGAAATGCATGACCAAAAATGACGTTGTTTCATCAATTAGAGCGAATTAGGAACGAAAATGGAATAATTTACGAAAAATTGGGATCAATTTCGTACATTAAACTTTTTTGGGACTATTTTAAAAAAAAAAAAAGTTTAATTTGGAATCGAATCTATCCCTTATAGTGCTTATATATTGACATACTAATCATTCTGAGTTGTTTAATTAATTCACCTCGGTTCTTGACTACTGTGACATATTTGAATTGTTCTGATCCTGTTAAGTATGTAAGAATGAATTCTCCCTGTAAAAAGATTTCTAAAACGAGAAAACAAATTAGAAATCAACATAACAACAGCGTGCACGGAATCTGACCATTTAACTTGCCGGGTTTTCCAGGCACTTGTCAAAAATAATCTCTGAACAACAATCCAGTTAATGAATTGAGCTGTATAAATACCTCTGTATAAATACATGAATTCACATCACAAATTCAATATCTTTGTATCCGAAAGTAATCATCAAGTAGCAAAAATGGCATTGGTACCTTCTTGGAAGCTTCTTGTAGTTGCAACAGTGCTGATCGGGCTATCCGTTTTTCAATAAGTTGTAGCCCGAACAGCACCCGATGCATCAATGGTCGTGAGGCACGAGAAATGGATGGTCGAAAACGGGCGTGTGTACAAAAATGAAGGAGAAAAGGCCATGAGATTCAAGATATTCAAGGACAACGTAGAGTACATCGAGTCGTTTAATGAAGCAGGGGCGAAGCATTTCAAGCTTGCTATAAACAAGTTTGCTGATTTAACAAACGAAGAATTCCAGGCTACTAGAAATGGATACAAAACGGCTGCTCGTACGGAAACGGGTAAGTCTTCGTCGTTTAGGTACGGTAATGTTAGCGCGGTTCCAGCAAGCATGGATTGGAGAAAGAAGGGAGCTGTTACTGGTGTTAAGGATCAAGGCCAATGTGGTAAGTGCAAAACAGAGATCCTCTGTCCCACTTTTTGGCAAAAAATTACCTTTTTAAATGGTATTAGTTGTTATATTAAAAGGTATTAGTTGTTATATTTAAAGGTATTTTTTGATCAATATAAGTAGTTTTCATTGAACAATGTCCACCAATTGCACAATGCAATGGTGCACGAAGTGTTACTGTACATATTGTTTAAATGAGTCTAATTTTCTTGTGGGAAAAAAAAAACAGGATGTTGCTGGGCATTTTCAGCAGTTGCAGCGACAGAAGGAATCAACCAGCTAAAAACTGGGACACTAATTTCATTATCCGAACAAGAACTCGTGGATTGTGACACGGCTCAAGATGAGGGCTGCAACGGTGGACTCATGGACAACGCCTTCGAGTTCATTATCAGCAACCATGGCCTAACATCCGAATCCAATTACGCTTACACGGGAGTCGATGGAACGTGCAACACAAAGGAGGAATCGTCCCACTTGGCTAAGATCACAGGGTACGAAGATGTTCCTAGCAACAGCGAGGCAGCATTGCTGAAAGCAGTAGCGAATCAGCCAGTATCGGTTGCCATAGATGCAAGTGGATCCGATTTTCAATTCTACTCGAGTGGAGTGTTCACTGGAGAGTGTGGGACCGATCTAGATCACGGTGTTACAGCCGTTGGGTATGGAAAAACGAGCGATGGGACGAAGTATTGGCTGGTTAAGAACTCGTGGGGAGCGAGTTGGGGTGAGAGTGGATATATTAGAATGGAGAGGGGCAGAAGGTATTTGTGGAATTGCTATGGAAGCTTCTTACCCAACTGCTTAAAGAACAATCTGTGTATTATGTATAGTACTAATTGTATTGTTTGTGAATTAAGTGCACACATGTATTATATATATTATCCTGTTCATATGTATATGAAAGTATACTGAAAGTCATTTGAATGAGAAGGCTGTTGTTTGATTGGACATTCAAAGATAACAGCACTGGTTTTAGTTTGATGATTATCAACTTTGAAGAAGCATATATGATAGTTGTGTTTACTGTATAAGGTGGATGAAAATTCACTGTTATGTATAAAAACTATCACTGTTATGAACAAAAATAATCACTGTTTTTAGAAAATGTTTTATATTTTTAAACAGTGAAAGTTTTTGTGCATAACAGTGAGAGTTTTTACACATAACAGTGATAGAGTTCATATGTGAACCTAATTCACATGAGTGTTACTCAATTTCAAAATAAAACTTATAGATAGTAGCTAGGTTTATTCCTTTTTATGGATTTAATATACAGTG
Source organism: Stenogyne calaminthoides (assembly GCA_037126765.1). Lineage (NCBI taxonomy): Eukaryota > Viridiplantae > Streptophyta > Magnoliopsida > Lamiales > Lamiaceae > Stenogyne > Stenogyne calaminthoides. The sequence goes on along the minus strand of JBBCBC010000026.1, from coordinate 2,656,241 downwards.
TATACAATTTATTTAATTTAATCAACAAATATTCAATATTGTTATTGTTAACAAATGAATTGATTTAATATATATTGATTGATAGGGGTCAAGAATGGGGATCAAAATCAAACTGCCTTGGGGAGGAAGTGCCTATTAATGGATCAACACATCCACAAAAAAGACCAGCAGCAGCCGATGTTGTAAGCAAAGTGTTGGCTTCTTTAAAGAAACCAGTTTATCTGCTTGATGTCACTTTTCTCTCACAACTAAGGAAAGATGCTCATCCCTCCAAATATAGTAGAGATCATAGTGGCAATGATTGCAGTCACTGGTGTCTTCCTGGATTGCCCGATATTTGGAACCAACTTTTGTATGCCGCACTTATTTAAGTGGATCGATATTAATTTAGGGTTTCGCGTATGTTCGGGATACGAGACTGAATTTATATACGATTTGTAATAAGAAAATTTGAAAATTACATTTATATATTCCCTTCGTTCTATAAAGATAGACTTATAGATATTTTTTTACACAGATCAAGAAATTGAAGTTATTATAGCTAGTTAGAATATTATAAACCCCCATCCCAACCCCAAAACCCGGCAATAGTTGTAACTTGTAACTTGTAATTGCTTTGTTTGCAATTTACTTGACTGCTTTCTTCACTTGCATCCGTTGGGCCTTCGAAATAGGTAGCCAATTGGGCTGAATTTAATTTGAGCCCAAATTCTTTTTGTACCCTTCATATTTACTCGTTTAGCCTCGTCATTGGCCCTTTTTCGATTTCTTCCTCCATTTGGTTTCAGTAATTATTAGGTGCATCTTTTATCCTTCAAAATTTCTAATTGTTTTCTACAAATTAACAAAACACATACTTTTCTCAATGTAATTGGACAAAAATTGGGTAATAAAAGCTAAATTATATAAAATTTAGACTGTAAATGTGCGACAATTACATGCAATTATCACCCAGCTCAAATGGTATGAGTGAATCCCTTATTAAAGTATTGTTTAATAATTCTTATTGAGAATGGTGTAATTCTAAAAATTATTGATGATATTGATATAGAAAGCTTCCAAATATATATATATATGACCGGACGAACTAAATGGTGATATGGGTACTCCCAATTTTAAATTTTGGATCCACCCCTAATTTGTGACCCTACTATGTACATAATATTGGATAATAAAAGAAGAAATTATAGTTTTGTACACATACTCGTAACTAAACGACATATTCCAAAAATAAAAACTAAAATAATTAATATGGACTAATTATTAAAAGTGATGTTTGGCTTTACAAATAATATATATATATATATATATATATATACACACACACACACACATTTTTAATAAAATTGGAGTCTATATCTCAATTTCAGTAATAAAAACACAAACAAGGAAAAATATGTACATTTGAATTTATTACTGGAATTTGGATTTTCAAAAGAGGGCTTATTATTTTCTCAATTGTGGGTCAAGTCTAGACTCTAGATAGTCAGGTACAGCCTCGTTATGCCCTTCTACTTCATTAATTCCATTTTATTTTTTGTAATTTATTTTATACTAAAAAAGAGTTTAGATTAAGGAGGTTTTGCAAATTCAAATGGGTAAAAAAGTACTTTTAAAATATGAGTAGAGTTATCACTCCCTAAAATATTTGTCCGGGAAGCTTAAAATTCATGTAGGATAAAATATGTACATACATTTATATATGGATTAAGAATATTTGAATTCGAAATGAATTAATTAACAGAAAAAGATATAGAATACGAATTAATATTTGAATAGGAAGTCACAATTTTAAAAGTTCATCGAACTTAAATCCTTTTTAAAAGACTTTAATAAAAATAAGATTGTGGCCAAACCCCGGAACCCACACCAACTCTTCAACGAGTTAGAGTCGTGATCGCCAATTGAATTTCATTCCATCGAGCTCCATAATCCAATAATATTTTTAGAGAAAACTCAAATAAATCAATTGACCCTTTAAAACCATAAATTAATTATTTTGAAAATTTACAAACATAATTAGTACAATTTAAGAAGTGGAGTTTTAACTTTGCCTATTAAATGAATCAGACTTGGCAATTTTAACACCCTTACTAAACGTGAATGAAAAGTTTGTCAATAAATTCCTTCTAACCTAAAAGTCCAAACTTATAAAAAATATGAAATTAATTTGTTAATTGAATTTTTCTAACGCTCCCCCTCACTCGTGGGGTAGAATTCTCTTGCTCTATCACTAGGAGGAGATCCATCAAGTGGACAATTTAATTTAGGTGGGGATGCTTTAAATGAGAATCGAACACAGAACGTGTGTGATTCTGAAGGCTCGAACAAACAGATATTGGACAGCATACTAATTCTTAATGGGGCGGTGGACTTTGTGAAGGGAGGGAAGCAAAAGAGGCCAGTGTTCAAAGTGGACTTCGAAAAGGCATACGACTCGGTAGTATGGGACTTTGTTGATGATATGATTAGAGGGATGAATTTCCATTGGAAGTGGAGGAAATGGATTAGAGGGTGTCTATCCTCTTCATCTATGTCTATCCTCGTGAACGGAAGTCCGATAGGGGAATTTCAGCTCCATAAAGGTCTCAGACAAGGGGATCCTTTCTCCGGGATCCTCTCTCCCCCTTTCTGTTTCTCATAGCAAAAGAAGGATTCGGTTGTTTGATGAAGAGAGCAGTGGAACATGGTGAGTTTGACGGGCTGGAAATTGGAGAAGGCAAGATACCCGTTAGTCACATTCAGTTCGCAAACGACACTATTTTATTGGAAAAAACATATGTGAAGAATGCAAAGGCAATGAAGGGCATCCTACGAATATTCAAAGTTGCATCGGGGCTAAAAGTGAATTTTCACAAAAGCTCAATTCATGGGGTGAATCTGAATGCTCAGTGTGTGGAGGAGGGTATGGCGGAAATACTGAATTGTAACATCGGGAAGCTATCGTTCATGTACCTTGGGCTCCCGATCGGGGCCAATATCCAATTTCAGGAAACGTGGAAACCATTAATTGACAGATTCAAGAGAAAGTTGTCAGGATGGGAAAAGCGGTACCTATCTTTTGGAGGAAGACTTGTGTTATTGAATTCGATGCTATCGGCTCTACCTATCTACTATCTATCATTTTTTTTCAAGCCCCTGGGTGTATATTAAAAACCATTTTGAAGCTCCAAAGGAAATTTCTCTGGGGGGTAGGGGGTCGAGTCGAAAAAACTGCTTGGGTCAGTTGGGAGTTAGGTGTCGAAGCAAAAGGTTAGGGGGGCTGGGTGTTAGAGATGTCAAGTTGTTTAATTTAGCGTTAAGGTGTAAGTGGCTATGGAGATGGGTGACGGACCAGAGGTCACTATGGGTCAGAGTCGTGGAGTCTAGATATGGGTCGTTTAGTCATGTGTCAAATTTGGGGGGTGGTGTCAAAAAATTGGTCGTTATGGTGGCGGGATATGTATGAGTTGTGGTGGAGTCCGGTAGGGTAGTTGTTTCGAGATAACATGATGTTTGTTTTGGAAAACGGGAGTCGGGTCAAATTTTGGTCGGACCCATGGGTAATAGGGAAGGGTAGGTTGAGGGATAGTTTTCCGAGATTATTTGAGTTGTCAGTTCAAAAAGATGTGTTAGTTAGGGAAGTCTGGTCGAATGAATGGTCGTCCTGGTGCTTTTCGTGGGAAAGAGTCTTTAATCTTAATGAATTGCATGATTATGTGGAGTTGTGGAGGACTCATGGCGGTGGAATGGATCTAAAGATGGATGCTTCTCCACTAAAGATATGTATAATGTCTTAGTGGATGCACTTCCAGCCGAGGATATTGATCCGTTCCCTTGGTTGAAGATTTGGTGGAAGGTCGTACCTTTGAAGGTAGCTGCATTTTCATGGAAACGCTGTTCGTGGAAGAATTCCTACAAAGGATAATCTATTGAAGAGGGAATTGTAAGTTGGCTCGGATACAGGGGTGTGCTCTCTTTGCATGGGTCTGATGAAAGCTCCAAATCACTTGTTGATTACATGTCCTGTGGCGTTGCTCGTTTGGAACTCAATCACAGTTTAGCTAGGTGAATCGCTACTTTTCTTGTCTTCAATTAGGGACCATTTCCTTGAACTCACTCTTTCTGAAAAAGGGAAGGTTAGGAGAAAAGTTGTTGGTTTACTTTGGGTGCACTATTTGAAAAATCTGGAAGATGCGTGATGGCATAAAATTTTGTTCATGATAGTGGATCAGATTCCACTATCCAAATTCTTTTGTTGTGCCTTTTTCGCCTTGGGATGAACAACTCTTAACTTGTTTACCACATTGTTTGTAACTACTTGGGTGTGTAATGATGGGATTTGAGTACCACTGGTACTCAAGATCTCATGTTTACCTTTAAAAAAAAAAGACTCTAATACCATAAATAAATTTCCTCTCATCTAAAAATCTGAACTTGTATAGATACGTGGAATTAATTCGCTATTTTAATTTCTCCTTTGAAAGAAAAAAAAGAGAAAGATATTGAATAGAAGCAATTACAAGGATTGAATTCCATTTATGGCCCACGTGAGCCATGACTTGTCAGGTTGCTTCCCAAATTCTTACAAGTCAACCCATCCAACGTTCCATCTTGATTTATAAATTATAATTATAACCTTTCAATGCATGTAATATATGCCAACAAATTTCAATTATTTATTGATTTTAATAAATAGATTTGACCGCAAGAAAACTGCAGCGAACTGTATTCACAAATCTTTGAACCTTTAATTCTTTTATACAACAACAAAAAATATTAAGAGATGGCATTTAATTTCTGAAGCTGAGTTTGCTACAGATTGATTAGCAAGAAGGAGGAGCAGAGGACCTGCAAAAGAATCTCTGTTGTTGATTATGGCACGATTGGGCTTTATCTCGTAGCTCTTGAAACGCTTTCATCGTCTCCACGTCGAAACCCCCAGCAAACTGAGAAATCGAACATCATAAAAACAAGTCAAGATCGAAAAAGGTGCGTGTGATGTGAACTGATGAAATGAAATAGGCACAATGCATCATAACCTAAATTTATTCACGTGAATTGGTCATATGCAATACGAGACATGCAAAACCTAAAATAAATCACGTGGAGAAATGAAATACGAGAAAATACAACAAGACCTAAATTCACGTGAACTGACGAAATGAAATACGACACAACGCAGCATAACCTAATATTATTCACGTGAACTGGCAAAATGAAATACGACATAATTTAGCGTAACCTAAATTTATTCACGTGGACTAGCAAAATGAAATACGACACCATGCAACAAAACCTAAATTTATTCATGTGAATTGGCAAAATGAAATATGACATAATTTAACGTAACCTAAATTTATTCACGTGAACTGGTGAAATGAAATTGACAACGCAACGAAACATTCAAAACCAAAATTTATTCACCTGGTGTACTCGAAAAGCAAACTTGACACCTTGGAGTATAAGCTCTTCTTCTTCAGGACCACCTGCGACAATTTCAAGCTCAGCCGATACTCTCTTCATGTACTTCATTGCCAATTTCACTGATGCCAGCTTGATCTGCATTACAATGTGGTCACCATTGTTACAACAAGTCTTTTTCTAGTACACTAGTACATTCAATTATCGGTTCACATTACGTGTTCTGCTAATATGAAAGTGCAATAGATGTTTAAGTTTACTGAACAAATTAAGCTCACGAAATTGCAGAAAACATGAAGATACAAAGGCTAATCAGATTTAGAGCTCATGCTTTAGTTACCTGATTCACAAAACCGGTATCCAGCATCCAATCCATCGGGATTCTATGCAATTTGTATCGCTTCGTAGCTGATTCCCTCATCCTTGATAAATTATAAACACCATGCTCCAATCTGCATCAATAACACAAGAATGCGGATTAGAATTTGTTCTATTATTATCAAATAATGGCTACTAAATTGAAACAGACTCATACTTCTCAAACATAGATTGCATCTTCTTAAAAGCAGGGCCACAAGGTTGTCTAGGATCATCACGAAACGACGATGCCTCAGATTCGAGCTTCTTTAAATCAGAGTATCCAAATGCAGCTTCTCTCAATGCATCAGCTTTCTGTTCCGGCCAATCAAAGTGCTTCAACACAGCCCTCTCATCAACCTTTCAGAATTTTACAGATACTGTCAATAACTACATGTATAACAATAAAAATTTCGTAATAATTCCAGCAATAAAAAAGGGTTACCAAGTAGGAAAGCTCATCATCAAGCCATTTAACAAAAGGCAGAACATCTTCAATGTCGGTGAAAGCAGCGCCTTCGACTTCCTTAATCAAGAACCTGATGAAATCTCCCTGTGTTTCTACATCCGTCTTAATCTGCATTTAATTAAAGTAAACATATTTGAAAAACCGGATGATAATTTAATTTCAGAGACTGCAATAAATCGTCATAAAAATCCCCACATGGGATTCATTCAATATGCAACGTTCTGGTTTACGAATTTGGATTTCGAATTAAAACCCTGTCTTTTTCTTCCAAGTAACATATGCAAAAATCCAGGAAATATGGCAACAGGGGTACAAGAAATGACAACAGGACCAGTGTTATCCGTGACAGAGTGGCGTGAACGCAATGGCAACCACAGTAAATAATCACAAAAACAGAACCAAACAGGGGAATTCACAACTTACCGCTAGTAAATGTGAAGACCGGTTCTCAATTTCCCCAATCATATCCTTCGCCGTAGCTCCGGCGGCTCCGGCGCCGGAATCTCGCCGGAAGCTCGAGTCCCGCCGCATTAGCGAGTGGTAAAACTCGACGACCTCCGGAATTCTCTGCACCTTCGCCGGCGCCGGCTTCGGCTTTGATTTTAGTCCCTTTGGAGGTGGCGGAGGAGGAGGAGGCGCGGTGGGCTTTAATTGAGGCGGTAGCGGCGGCGGAGGTGGTGGCGCGTTTTTCAGAGACGGCGGCGGTGGTGGCGGAGGTGGAATGTTGGAAATCTCCGCCAATGCGCGTTCGGCTGAATCGGATAAAGACGACGAAGACGAAGAAGAAGAGATTGGCCGTGGCGGCGGCTTCGGAACACGAGGAATGCGGGATTTAATCGCCATTAAAGCTTCGGAAGTTTCTGGAATTTCTTCAGAATTGCATCGAGAATACCTAATTGACTCATCTTTCTTCACCTCACTCACATTTTCGAAGAAATTACCCACGGTGTTGGTGTTAATGTTGCTCTGAGTCACGCATTTTCTCAAACACTTTGCCTGCAACACAGATTTATGATAACTATTCGTTACATCAACAAGTTTGGGCGTTGTACTATTACTCGAAGATGATGTTTCCTCTTGTTCAAATTCCCTCTCCGCAAAAGCTCTCTTAATTTCAGATAATTCCCCCTGCATATACCTAATTTTCTCCTCATACTTACAATTCTGCTTCGCCAATTCCATATGCAAAAACTCATTCTCATTCCTCAACCTCTCATTCTCCACCTCCAAACAATCAATCTTCCTCCTAAACCGTTCAATTTCACAATCCCTAACCGCAATCTCATTCTCCAAAACAGGCAAAATCGCCACAGACTCCTTCATCAATTTCACCTCCAGCAGCTCCGTCTTCAACCTAGACTCCCGCTCGCGCAACTCCTCCACCAGGTGGAGCAGCTCCGCCACGTCCGGCGGCCGCGGCTGCACCTGCGACGACGACCGCGGAAAATAACGTCCGAACGCCGCGCCGCCCTTCGCCGGCGCCGGTTTCGGAGATCCGTCAACTAATTTCGTCTTCGAATTCGCCGGCGACCTCTGCAGCCCCATCGCCGATTTCACTTTTCCGGCGACCATTTCCGTTAATAATTCTCAATTTCTCAATTCAGGTTCTGGTTATTTCGAAATCTGGATGGAGAAAGACGGCACTACATGAGTCGCTATCAGTCTGAGTGTAATTGAAGTGTGAGTGTGTATGTAGGGGTCTGTTTGGGGGGAGAGAAAATCAGAAAAGAGAGAAAGTGATTTTGTAGTATTTGAGGGTAACGAATACCGAGGAACGGTCTTCTTTTCTTGGATTCTAGCGTGATAAAATTGGAAAAATATTCATGGGGTTAAAAATTCAAATTTTAAGACTGAGTCACGCGCTGACAAAGTTGTCTTGTGCGACATTCTAAAACAGGGGAATTTGTATTAATTGTTTTTTTTCCATTTTGGTAGATTTAAATCGTCCCAAATATAATTGTCACGCAATAATAGGTGGATTTATAAATTGATTCCATAGTTTTAATTTTTAAATGAGATGAACTTTTTTTTATGGTGTATTAAGGAAATTACTAAGAATGAATTGACTCAAAAAGTCAACTTCGAGCCCCAAGTGACCACTGTCTTCCATTTCAATTGGAGCATTGAGTACTTAATATTTCAATCTTAAACCCAAATTATGATTCTCTTTCTAGTCTGTATTTTTTACGAGTTTTTAAAATTATTGAACGTGACAACTCCTCCAACTGAGTCTGTGTGTGTTTACACTGGTAATAATTTCATCAATAACTAACATATTTTTCCTTTAAGTACAATGATACATTATAAATTTTGGCTAAGTTTTGTATGAGTTCATGTGCATCGTGCACTCATAGTGCATTTTAGAATCGTTCAATTTGTTATAATGAAAGATGCAATTTATTTATACTGAAACTTGTAACTATTTTTTCATATTAATAGTTCCACGATTCAGTATAAACAAGTTACATCTTTCAATATATATAACAAATTGTACGATTTTAAAATCTTATAAATCTTGTGATCTTGACAAGACTTGGATCGCAATGACGCCCACTCATAAATTTTAAATCATACTTCCTCCTGTCTTCGTTCGTTGTCATCATGTCATTGTTTTTCTTTTTGTTTGAAATAATAATAAAATAATAAAAAGTAAGGGTAATAATGGATATTGGGAGAAAAATGGTTGTGGAGTAATGAATGACATTTTTTGTAATATTGTGTGAAAAGTGGGGATAAAAATTATGGATAGTGGAGTTACTTTTTCATTTTACGAATAGAAAAATTATAATAAGACGACCATAAAAAAACGAGACAATTATAATGAGACGGTGAGAGTAGTATTTTTTATCATACATGTTAATTTTATAACTAATAGAAATTTAATTACTGTGTCCATTGGTTAGTCACTTCAACTGAGTGATAGACACGCGCTAGTTTCGCGGGTGAACTTAAGCCTGGCATTTATCATCTTTCCTAAATTGTTCAGATTTTTCTTTGACGGTAAAATAGTAAATTAATAAAAATAAATTATTCTGATAGCATTAAAGCTCGGAAAGTTTTTTTTTTTTTTTAAGCTCTGAAAGTTGAACGGTCTTCTAACGGTCGAATTGTCAAACCAGGATTATACTTTATTCGAACACAGAAGTTTGTGTAAGCTTATGGAGGGTACTTAGTTTGAATTAAATTGGTTTCTCCTTTATACTAAAAAAGATAGATTCAGATGTATACTTAGATATTCATTTATATATATTTATTAATTATGATTAATTAAGATTCTGATGTATATTAGTATTCTATTGAGTTTTAAAATTTGTGAATGGGTTTGTATGATTATTTATCAGTTTGTTTTTGAGTCTTTTGAAAGAATTATCAGCATAATTTTTATTTTATACAATTAATTTTTGTTGGATTTGGGCTTTGATTTAATTTGAATTGATAATTCTATTTAAAAAAGAAATTTGATAAAATTGTAATGAACAATATAAGTATATAATTTTGACACCATATAACATGTAAATTTTACACAATTTATTTGAGAGTTGTGATGAATTTCAAATACATAGACTAATTTTAATTCGTTTCAAAAGTGACTTGATTGGGTTCAGGTTGATTTACCCTCACAGTTATTTTCAAATTTCAACAAAGTTTAGTCACATTTATTTTTAAACCAAGACCAATTAGTCATAAAAGCAAAGAATAAAGAGTATAATTAAACATGTCGAGACTCAACTGCAACAACAGCAACAACAATATCGTCCAAAATAGACGATGAAAAAATAAAGAGTACAATTAAACAGGTTGGGACTCGACTGCAACTGTAGCAACAATATTGTCCAGAATAGGTGATGAAATTACGACGAAATTTCATTTAAACATCGATGGATAAATTTGATTTACGAATTTTATCACCAACTTTATACCTCTGAAATAAAAATTCCAATAATTAACTTTCTTTAAATTTGTTGATTATTATTGTGGTATTATTGATTATTACTCATAAGAGGTCATTTATATAAATCGACTAATCATGATACTTGTCAACTTATTGTTCATATAAGGTAAACAAATTATTAGCTTTTTGGTTTATAAGTAGGTAATTTAGGTAGGGTGAAGCTAGGTATTTCATAAATTAATGTGCGATAGATAACCAATTTAGGGTTTAGGGTAAAGTGAACGTGACAAATAACCAATTTATGCTCCTTCATTTTCACTTATGTATTTGTCTTTGCTAGCAACTAATATAAATATCAAAATCTAACACAAATAATTAACTCTACATTTAAAATTGGGTTCTATATATATCTAGCTGAAATGGTTTTTATACTACAATTTGTACATTATGGAGAGACAAATGCTGAATTAGATATGAATAAAAGAATTATTGCACCTAAATGAATGATAGGGTAATATTTTTCATTAAAATATTTATAGAAATATTTTTAAATAGAAGAGTGTGAAAAATTTTGAATTTTATGTTAATGAAAATTAAATGGGGTTTTACCTAAAAAAGTCATCAAAATAAAAAAAAAAACACTGTCCTTGTGATATGGAGAAATGTGCAAGCGAAGGGAAATTATGTATTCTTCGCATGATAATAAAATATTTTGGAACAAAAATGATATAATGTGATTTGGATTTTTATTTTGGGTTGCTCAAAGTCGTAAGAAAAAGATAAAAAAAAGAGGAGAAAAAAAATGAAACTTTTGATGATATGAAACTTTATTTTCCAATTAAATATTTCTATTTACAATGATGCTAATAATTATAAATACAATTTTCTTATTTTTAGATATTCAAAGCTGTGTTGAAAGAACAAATATATTTGTCGCTTTATCGATTTTATGTAATTAGTTCATACATGTAAGTTTCTCTTTATAAGAAAAAATAAGTGAAAGTAATTATGAAAAATCTATTTGAATAAATTCGACCTATACAGAATTCATAATTTTTTCACTTTGTATTTATTTATTACTCATCCTGATTCACATATCATATTTTACGATCCAAGATTCATAAAATATTTTATATAAAAGCTTGCCAAATTATAAAGGTACTTATTTTCTTTATTAAATGATTATTTACTTATTTTTGCTTTCGTTTCTTGATAGTGCACGTAAAAAGTGTATATATATATATATAAAGGATAATTACTTTTCTAAGTAATGAGAAAACTAGAAGAAGAAATTAGGGTTTGAATTTCAGAAAAAAGAATGTTGAGGAATGAGGAATCTGATTTTATAGGAATTAACTTGTTCACAGTTAATTTTTCATTAAAAAAAGTTATAGAAGCATTTTATAGAGTGTGTAATTTTTATGTTAATGAAAATAATAATATATTATAAAAGTCATCCAAAAAAAAAAAAGAAAGAACACTGTCATTGTGATGTGGATGTGCAAGATAGTAGCTAGTTTGGAACAAAAAGCCCATGTCGTGATTTTGGTTGCTAGGGGAAAAAGCAAGCAATATGTCACTTTTGATGATATGAAACTTGTTTTTCGAATTAAATAGTTGTTTTGTGATGCTAATAATTATAAATATGTTTTTCTTATTTTTAGATATTCAAAGCTGTGTTGATAGAAATGTTTGTCGCATCGATTTTCTGTTGTTAGTTCATACATGTAAGTTCTCTTTGTTTTAAAAAATAAAGAAGTAATTGTAAATTTGTAATATGTCCGAAACTCAAGTATAATGTTGGGCCATCTGGTCTATGTCTCGACATTTCAGATCTTATAATTAATTTTATTCCCTTAAAAATCCCAAACTTGTTTTTCTAAAACGATTATTTAGGCCTTGTTTGTTTACATTACAGTTATTTTAGTGAAAAAAAGTTATTTTAGTGTCATCCCTTTACGCCATCTCTTTTTTCAAAATATTTTCGTACATTAAATTGGGCAGCTTATGACTTTTGTAAGTCAACCTCAGATAATTAAATAAACGAATTAATTGTATATTTTTTTATATTCTTAAATTTTTAGATGAGATGGAATTTTTTTATGATAGTAGAGCTTTCAGGCTCAATCCACGTTTTGGGTTCGATTTTTGTTAAAAACAACCACACCCATATTAAATTGTCCACTCGACAAGTCCTCTTTTAATGATGAAGTAAGATAACTAAACCTACGAGTGAGGCAGAGTTTTAGATAAATTAAATAAATAAATTAATGTCATCCATATTTTTTAACAAATTCGAACTTTTAAATGAGATGAAATACTATAAAAAATAATCAACCTACAACACAAGTTTCATGTGCCATGGACGGTCTTAATATAAGTCCACTATTGAGTTGCCCCACATTAGTAAGATCTTTATGCATCTACCATAAAATTATTAGAATTGAATCTCACGTGTATTCAAATGTAGCATGTATTTATAATGAATTTTAAAATTATAAAATTTATAATATTAAAAATGTAATTTATTTATACTGAATTGTGCAACTATTAATATGAAAAAAAAAATTACACGATTCAATCTAAATAAATTGTATCTTTCAATATAACAAATTATTTAGTTTTAAAATGTGTTATAATGCACGGTACGCCCGGATACATATAAGACTAGCCAAATATTAAAATTAACGCGGTGAAGCGGTATAATGTTAGATGTGCATGAACACAAACCCCCAAAGGTTGGCCTAGTGGTTGTAGGGATTAGGAGTATGTTTTTTCTAGGTCTCGGGTTGAGTCTCCTAAAGTGCGATCAACTTTTGAGATGTGTCAGTTCATACAGAGTTTTGCTTTGGCTTGAAGTGGGGCCCCTGCTAGTGGACGGTGGATTTTGGTCACCTAAATTAGTCGAGGCCGGGTTCATCTGAGAGTTTCTTTCTGGTTTGAAGTGAAGGCCCTTTGCTTCAGTGGGCCAGTGAATTTTGGTCGCCCAAATTAGTTGATTCTTGTACTGGATACCGAGTTATAAAAAAAAAAGATGTGCATGAACACAAATTTATTACATGCATGTATCCTACTAACTGAACGTTAATTTATTACTCTCACTAATTAATACATTTCGATTAATCTCACACGAAATAATCACACAGGAGATCTGTAATGATTTAAGATTTTTTTTTTCTAAACCAATATAACACAAACTAATTAACCATCACCAATTACAGTTAGAATGGATCTCCTCTGCACTAAGTGTACCGTGCACTTTATAATATATTTTTTTAAACATACATTTTATTATATTAAAATATACAATTTATTTATAAAAAATGTGCAATCTGTTGTATTTGTGTACATGCGCACGGTGCAAATGTTTGCATAACCTTTTGTTAAAATTGATCATTTTCATGTACTTTAAGTTATACATGATAACATGAGAGTCTATTTCTATTTTAAAAACTTAAAATCTTGGTTACTAAGGCCTTAAGAAATGAAAAAAATTACACCCAAAAATAAAAGAGTGGGTCTCATCATCTCATGCAGACGGGTCAAGACCACCGACACTCATGTCGATTTTAAAAAGCGAAAAATTATACAAAATAAAAACATGTAATTATTCCAAACATAAGCATACAACTATGTTCTCATATTAACAGTTACACTTTTCTGTGTAAATAAATCGCGTTTTTCAAAGATAACAAATCAGACGCTTATAAAATCGACTATTTAAATAAGACAAGACAAGACCCAAGTGTATAGAAGACCTAGCCAAAATAAAATAATAATAATGATCAAAGATGGGGAAAGACTCAATGAAGAGTAGTGAATAGTGAGCGGTGAGATAAGAGCATGAAAGGAACGTGAGAGAGGTCGTGAATAAATGAAGGGTGGTCCCTTGAAAACATCCAACACATGCAAATTGCAATATCCAATCATCTTCCAATCAATATATATACCCTAGCTAACAAAATTCAGGGATCGCAATTAGGGCGATTTTGGGAGGGTTTTTTTTACCTATTTTAGGATTTGTATCTGTTTGCAAACTCTATTTAATAGTAAAAGTACTTATTTGTTTAAAAAATTGTGTTTAATAATTTTTAAAATAAATATTTCTCAACCACTTTCTAGAGTTTGCAAACTAGCACTTTGTCTCATTTAAAACTTAGTGATTATTGATCTGTTTGAAAAATAACTATAAAATTCGAATTTGAATGTTGAGTCTTATAGAATCATCATGTGCATTAAAATTGTACGATTTTATAGTGTATCTGTTCCCAATTTAGCACAGGATTGTACGTGACAGTTAAATATACATCACATACAAATCCATAAAGTTTATCAGCTATTATTGTTTATGGAAGTGGTCTACGATATATATAATCCTTAGAAATTTGGAGAAACACAATTTTCTTAATAAAATAATAATTTAATAATAACTTAGATAACCATAAAAATTAAGGGTTAATTTTTTATTCTTAGCAATAAAAGATGATGGACTTTTTCAATTTGGTGATACAATATAGTGCCCCATATCATATCTCCTCCATTTGGACCTGCTGCATTTCTATTTTTTAATCGCTTCTAAGAAAATCCGAATAATACAAAAATATTTTTATTTGGACATTAAATAATTATATATAACTATAGGGTTAGAGTTGGTATGCTGTGAAACTTGTTTACGGTGAAATTGTTTTTTTTTTTTATAGACATACACTTTAGTAATATAAATCACACCCTTTAGTAATATATATAAATCACACACTTGATTACTATTTCTGACTTTCTTTTGTTATAATATAAGTCACACCCTTCATTTTTATGAGTAATACTCTTTATAGTAAAAAGTCACACACTTTACAGTAAAAAGTCACACTCTTTAGTAATATAAGCCGCACTCCTTAACCAGTTTCACCGTAAAACTTGTTCACACTATACTTTGCCATAGGGGAGTTGGTATACTGTGAAACTTGTTCACCGTGAGTTGGTATGCTGTGAAACTTGTTCACCGTGAAACTGTTTTTTTTTACAGACATACACTTAGTAATGTAAGTCACACACTTTAGTAATATAAGTCATACACTTCAGTTATCACTACGACACTCTTTGCTATAATATAAGTCACACCCTTCACTTTTATGAGTAATACTCTTTATAGTAAAAAGTCACACACTTTACAATAAAAAATCACACACTTTAATAATATAAGTCACACTCCTTAATCAATTTCACCGTAAAACTTGTTCACACTATACTTTGCCATCTTATATTTATTCATATGGAGAAGAAACAAACAGAACATGAGAGACTGGAGGCTGAAAGACACATCATTTTGGGCCTGTAAGATTTAGCAATGAATTTTTTTTGAATGGGCCTGAAGAATGTATAAGGCCCACTAATAAGCCCATAACCATGTAGTAAACTGTAGGTTGCCCCAGATGGGTTCTATGTCGATTTTCAAAGGCTATTTGGATCCAAAAGGCCTTATTTTTGGGCCATGAACTCACATTCCATTATGCTATTATATATTAAATTTATTTTTATTTCTCTTAAGTTTTTTTCTATTTGTCATTATAATATGAGCAAAAATCGAAGTTTAGTAGTAAAATAAAAAATGTAAATGGACAACTGTCATGTCTATAAAAAGTTCAGTGTGATCAAATATAAATATCCAAAAGCGTAATTTCATAAAAGGGCTCGATGAAATAAAGTGAAAATTCAGGGATTTAAATTTTTAGGGAGAGTACAAAAAGTGAAGAGACATAATCACTTATTTTTAAAATGGTTGGTCACAATTTAGATTCGAAATGTTCTTGAAATGTCAAAAAGAATTTGCAAACAATCTTTTAACAAGCACATTTCGTGAGACCGTCTTACGTTAAAATGAATGTAATTTAAGCATGAAAGTTTTAACACTTTCGAAAGAATGAATGTTAATTGCCCTAAGTTGTATTGTCTCATACATGAGATTGTCTCATACAAGTTCTTATTTTCTTTCAATAGACTTTTATTGCCTGAGTTAGTCACTCTCTGACCCGTGCATGCAATATTTCATTTTATATTTTATAATATGAATAGATTACATGTGAAATAATAAAAATATTCAACCAATTACCATATTATGAGTTCATGTGTTAAATAATCAAAAGAGTGGAACACCAATGAAATATGAAAAATGAAATATGAGAATCCAACTTATATATATAAGTTTTTTTTATTTTGTGTTTCATTTTTTGCATATTATTTTATTATATCTGTACATATGTGAAAAAGGCAATGTAGAAAATGTTGTAAATTATATTATTATTTCAAATGATTTATAAATTCGTATATTTCAGTATTTAATATTTATTTTATATATTTAATTGAATAATATCTTTTATAACTAAATTCTTTTTTTTTCCTAGTCAAACCTTTATCCCAACTCTTATTTTCATTTCTATCTCTTCTTTTGAAAACTTCCATCGGAAACGTGGTTTCACTTTGAGAAATCAGTTGCTACTTTTATGATTTCCGAAAAACTTGGGCTTCAACTAATTATCCCTTTTTTAGGCTTGATCGTTGGAGAGATATTGGTATATATTTGAACAATGTGATAGGAAATAAACGAAGACTATTTTCTTTTCCTCTTCTAACTTTTGCTGGGTTTATATTATTATGTTGCTCCTGATCCTAGGTTTATCCTAGAAGACTTGTTGAATCCTGAGGAATTGCTAAGTGTAAATCCTTAAGGATAGTGCATTTCAAGCACGCCTCAAGTGGTTTTCCTTTGATCTTCGTTTTTATCTTTTCCCTGTTTTATATTTTGATTATTGGATTTTCTATCTATTTCCAACAATCTTAAGGATTTACAATCACTAGGATCATTATTTTTCGCACCACGTCGTTGTTCTACGGTTCGGTGAAATGCACTATTCTAGAGCTGATGCGTTACGAGGGTGAGGTACGATTTGATCAAATCTTGCGTCAAAGTGTGACATCTATTCTCCAAGGTATATTCCTATATATTGTTTATGATTTGAAGCTCTCTTGCTTTGCATATACAATTGTTGGAGAATAAGTTGCACAGATCTATTCGGGGTGAATATTTAAAGACAAATTTAATTCTTATAAATATTACTAGCATGAATTAATCCTATATTAATTCAAATAATAATTCAACAACATATCATGCATATAATCAATTCTATTTTAATTTAAGTTTTGAACATTCTTGGGATGTTGTTCCGCCGATTAGATTAACCAAAAGAACTTCCCATATATTATTAATATATATTATTTGGTAGGACACTTGTGAACAATTATTAAAAGGAAAATAAATTATGTTGCACCACATTTGTGGATTTACTAATTTTTCTTGGAATTATATCTGAATGAAAAAAGAATCATTGATTTTATAGAGTTGGTAAAATTGTGGTAAAAGATAATGTGGAAAATATTTTCTTGATTCCAAGAAATTTGAATATATTTATATTTTTTTCCCATAATTATAATATTCACAAAATTATGAATTTTGATATTTGGTTAAATTTGAAAATGTGAGATGTCAAGAATCCAAGATTTGGATCTTATTGAATTTATGAGATATTCTTGTATTTCAGAAATACATATCTTCCATAATATCTTTTCAAGAAAATCAAGAAAATCTTTTTCTTGCCTTTTATTTTCAAAAATTTGAATTGTCTTTATAGATAAAATGGGAGATTTCTTGAATTTTGAGATAATCTTGTATTCAAGAATACATATCTTCATTGTTTAACAAAATTAAAGAAAATCTTTATCCCAACTTATCTATAAAAAAAAAAAAAATTAATGAAAAATTAAGCAACAATATTTATTTTATTTTAATCAAATTTTCTAGGTTATTGGATTATATGTTCTTTACTTTAGGGGCCTTTAGGAGAATTAATTGGACCTTCTAATGGACATTGAATATAAAATTGATTTATTAATATTATTCAAGGCCATAAATAATTAATTAATCCCACTACATAATTAATATTCACTATCCATCTTAACCCATATTACAACTAATATGGCTCCGGTTATTATTTCCCATGTTTAAGATTATATTTTTTTTAATTAATTCAATCTTTGAAATAGCTTTCCATTAATTAATATTTTTTGTTTGGTAAAGTGAGTTCAACATTATTATTCATATATAATTTTTAATTCCACTTGCAAGATTTGTATTGTAAAGTATTTTTGAAATGAAGAATAACAAATCAAAAAATAAGCGTTTTAAAATTTTGTATTAAATCTTAGCAAAATATTTGACTAATAATATTGTCCAAGATAAAAAGTATTGAATCTATTGATTCTCTACCCATAATAAGTCAAAGCAATTTATGAGATCCTATTTGAAAAGCGAAGATTAAGAAATGGATGGTAATTAATATTGTGGAGGGCAAAGAATTTATCCTGAATTCCTATTGTATTTGTATTTAGTTTTTTTGGTCAAGACAAGCTAAGCTTTACTATCTTCAACCTTTCACGATGGGTTGTTCATTTCCATTTGGAGTGAATGGGTTTTTTTTAGTGAAAAGAATTTAATTTAAATGACGTGATGCGGTATCACTAAATTAACTACAATGTAACACGAGGATTTATTGAAAAGATATCAAATAAATATATGTAATTTCAAATAATATTTAAAAATATTGATAAACAATTTATTTCTATTGAAAATAAGTCTTTAAACAAGGTTTTGATTATACAAAAAATGATTTATTTTCTAGTATAATCCCAACAACAATTTTCGTGAAATTCAAAGAATTCTCAAATTGGTAATATTAATATAAAAATAAATATATGGTCCAACAATTATCGATGAATTACGCATAATTGAGAATTATTCTATTTTAGTTTAATGGGATTCTTATGTTGTTTTTGTTAATCAAATGGAGTATATATATTATATATATTAAGACTATTTAATTTATTAATTAGAATATATGAAGTGACATGAGGTTGTATAATTAAATCTTGTTATATCTCTTAGTTGATTTAATGTGTTGGTATCAATTGATAATGCTAGTAGTATAAATAAATGGGCATGATTAATGGATTTGAATATTTAGATTAATACGGTCTTGTGTGGTTCTTTTCATTATGAATTTTGAATTTAGTGGAATTGGATGTAGAGATGACTTGTTAATGATTCATTTATTACTATTATTAACTCGTTTTTATATTATGACTAAGGTCTATATTTGTACGGTATGTTTTGTTTAAAAAATAAAAATAAAAATATCACTTTGTTTTCTCAAATGGTTAAATGTTTTATATTTTCGATTCATGAAGATAGTCTTCATTGTTTAAGTAAATAAATAATTCCATATACTTGTATAATATGATTGATATGGAATATGGATGTGGCTCTATATATGTAAATAAGAAAATTATCTATCAATGGTGGAAATATATCTTTACTTTTTTTCATGTGCATATTATTTGTGACACTGCATTACAAATAAAATCATTTATTATTGTTGCTAAATAACATAGATAATCGATAGAAATATTTAGAAGTGTGGGAATCTCTTTTGAGATTATGGTGAACTAATTAATTGTTTATAAATTTCATTGGTGCATAAGTATTTTTTTTTTTAATTATATCTATTGGAGTTTGCTTTTATATTTAGTTTGGTAAAGTGAGTTATGTACGTGTATATATAATTTTTTATCTGTGGGTTTAGTTGCATTTGTATTGTATGTTTTTAAATGAAGAATAACTGTGAGGAATAAGCTTAAAATTTGTCAAAATTGAAATATTTTCTGAGGATGTCTTGCTTAAGTATTATGTTACACACAATTTTTTGAGTTGAAAAAATGTGTTGGATGGTAATTATATTGTGGAGGCAAAGAATGTTGAATTCCTTGTATTTGTATTTTTTTGAAGAGCTAATTCTATCATGCACCTGTTGATAATGGAGTTTATGGTTTTTTGTGAGTGAAAAGAATTTTTGCAAATTAGTTTTATACTTACCTTGTTTGAGAGGGAAAATAAAATTTTCAAGCTATATTATTTCAAATGATTCAAAATATTTGAACCAAATTATTTCTATTGAAAATGAGTCTTTAAACAAAATTGAAATATATTTTTAAATGATTTATTATAAGTTTATAAACCTATTAGCTATGTGGGATTTTCAAACTAATTTTATTGAAAATAAAACTTTTATTCTTTTGATATTGCTTGATGTTGTCTATGAATTCGTGCATTCGAGATCTAGTGTATGGTCTATTGACTTCAAATTTTTATTCATCAAATGGACGTTTTAAAAATTTTTTAAAAGACTATTTAGATTATAAATTTATAAGTGACATGGGAATATGATTAAGTTTGTTATCTAGTGATTTTACTTTCTTGAAATGAAATTTGGATATCAAGGTGATCTTGTGGCTCATTTTGAGTGTTAACAAATTATTGAGAATTTGATGCACAAACTATAATTATTAAACATACTATGATGTTTTTTTTTATGCTCGGGAAGTTATCGGCAACGAGGTCGTGAAGCTAAGAAATTGAAAGCTTGCATTCAAATTTGATGAAAACTTTGAAAATCAATTGTCAATGCCTTTGTGATTGCTAAGAAAATAACCATTGGTAAGAATAAAACTTTCAATGGTAAAATAGATATATTTATGAATTAAGCGGTTGATCGTTGAAGATGAAATGATTTGATATATATTTGAACAATGAATGGGGAAAATGAAAATGATGATGGGAACCCAACTTTTGTGATTGGAGATCCCATGAATAATGTTTATATTAATAACAAGTTTTAGTTTCATATCACCTTAAATTATATCCCAGAAAAATTGTGTAATGCTTAAATGCAAATAATTTTTTAAAAATGAGTGTGGTGTTTTTCTTGCCAAATGGGAGGATTTAAAAGTTTTTAATGAGTCATGGTTTTGGGTGGTATATTATTTTTTATCTTTTTGAACTGTTTTTATATTTTGGATTATTGGATTTTCTATCTATTTCCAACAGAAAAACTCTTTTACCTTTTTCAAGACAAATTTGAGCAACAAAATAAATACATGTAATGTGATGGGTAAGCAATTTCTTTTTCTCAATCAGATATTGGTTATAAAACGTATATGATCACCAAAATAAAAATTTATCTTATCTTTTTCGATATTATCATTCAAACTACTTTTCGTTTCTTCTCGTAGTTGCTGATACCCCAATTTTGTTTTTTTTAATTTTTTAAATCTTATTTTTTGATGCTTTATACATCTTTTTTGAAATAGGTGGGAATTGTTGTAAATTATATTATTATCCAAATGATTTATAAAAGGATATTTATATTTAATATTTAATTGAATAATATCTTTTATATCGTTTTTGGCCAGTCAAACCTTTATCATAACTCTTATTTTCATCTCTATCTCTTCCTTTGAAAACTTTTGAAACGTGGTTTCACTTTGAGAAATCAATTGCTACTTTTATCTTTTCGAAAAATTATTTAATTTATCCTTTTTAAGGTCCGTTGGAAGATATTGATATGTATATTTGAACAATGAATTTGATAGGAAATAAATTGAAAGTTTTATCTTTTAACTTTTCTTTGGATTTTATTATTATTCTTTCAACGTGAGTTTATCATTCACAAAAACAATTCATAAGTAAATCTTTCGATGTAGATTTCAAACAAAGCTTCAAGTAATTTTTCCGATCTTCGCTTTTTATCTTTTCCCTTTTTTATATTTTTGATTATAATTTTTATTTATTTCCAAAAAAATATCTTTTATTTTTTTTCTTTTGATTGTGATAATATTCCTTAGTAATATTTCTTTTTCTCGATCAGATTCTCTAGATACCTACATAACAAAATAAAAAATACAAAATACAAAATATTTCGATATTATCCGCAACTACTTTTCGTTTCTTCTCGTAGTTGCTGCCAATTTTATTTTTTTTAATTATTTAAATTTAAAACTCATGCCCTAGCCCTTATGTGTATATAATTGACCGAATAATAACAGTCCATAGATAACAAAAGGAATTTATAGAACGAAATGCATCCCTTAATTAAATCGTTCTAGCCAGTAGCATGTCGCATGCTTGATCAGGTAAGAAATTAAAATTTTGATATACATACTAAACAAGTTCCTAAAAGCGTGAACTAAACAAATTTTTGATATATATACTAGCCAGTAGCATGTCGCATGCTTGATCACACAAGTTCACTTTTTCTATCACATTAGGTCTTGCTGTCAGTTGACCCGTCTTTGACTGACGGAATTAACGAAAAAAGCATAAATTTGTCCTAAACACCCCCAAATTTCAAACTCTCTTTTTCCACATTTGGCACAACTCATAATTTCTACATTTTCTCTTGAATTTTTATCCAATCAAAGCTCTATATCACATTTGGCACAACCCCTAATTTCTACATTTTCTCTTGAATTTTTATCCAATCAAAGCTCTATATCAGAAAATTCAACAACCCATTTTCCCTCTTTACCTCATGAAACTCTATTTTTTTTTTTTCAATTTTCATTGATTTTCATCGATTTCATTGGAGAGAAATTTAAGAGAAATTTTAAAAATTAGGGTTATGCAAAATGGGGAAAAAAGACTGAAATTTTGATTTTGGGATATTTTGGACGAATTTACATTTTTTTCCCATTAATTCTGTCAGTTAAAGACGAATCAAATGACGGCAAGACTTAGGGTGTTTTTTTTAAAACTTAAAACATGTTTCAAAAATATTTATTTCAAAAACTGTGAGAGAAAGCTTTAAAAATAAGTGCTTCTGGAAGCTATTTTAAATGTTTCAAAACACACCCTTAATGTGAAAGGAAAATAAACTTGGGTAACCAATTTTAAAAGTAAGTAAACTCGAGTGATCAAAACCGTAAAAAGATGAACTTTTGTGATCAAAATTGATTTTTTCCCAAATAAAAATCTAAATTAAAGAAAAGTCCCTCGAAAGTAGGAAAAATAACATGGAAAACATAATAAAAATCTCGTGTTTATTTAATCAATACAAGTCTCTGATACCGATATTATCAAATCAATACTTTATACAACATCAAATTAAACGACATAAAATAAACAAATATACCAAAGAATCTGTTAACCAGAAGTTGAGAAACAGAGAATCAATCACCATGGAAAAAAGAAAGAAATTCAAATCGAGTCCTAACAAGGAATCTGCTTAGTGAACCACTTCATAATCGAAAAAGGAGCCTTGATTAACGAAATCGCTAACTCCACAATCACCGTCACACACAGGCAACACGGGCACAAGCAACTCAGCAAAATTCTGCACTCATCAATTTTTCAATTCCAAAAAATCAATCACCAAATTCAACAAATTAACCGTTTCAGAGTTCAATATTTCAAAATTAATGACCAAATTCAACAAATTAACCGTTTCAGAGTTCAATTTTTGGAAAAAAGAGGGGAGACGTACCCGACGATCCAGATGACGACGCCGACGATTGAAAGGAGAAGGGCGACGAGGGCGAAGGGGAGGCCTAACAGAAACCCTAGCGGCCGGCATCTGCAGTCGTCGTCGTCGTGCGACATAATCGACGATCTGTGAACTCGATTTGGATTTGTGCTTGCTGTTGGGTGGAGATTTTTTCTCTCACTAGATTTGGGGTTTGCGTTTGAAGAAGGGAGTCAATAATTGGGAGGGGTATTTAGGATTTTAGAAATTATAGAAAGAAGTTTCAATTTGGGAGAAGGAAACATGGTGGGGCCCGCGGCGGGAGGATTAAACGTGTTTTGTGGAAAAGGTTTTAGCTGGCACTTGGCGGTTATTAGTAGGGTAACACCATGAGATTTATTATATATAAATTTTAATATTTTT
The DNA here is from genome assembly GCA_037126765.1 of Stenogyne calaminthoides. Taxonomy (NCBI): domain Eukaryota; kingdom Viridiplantae; phylum Streptophyta; class Magnoliopsida; order Lamiales; family Lamiaceae; genus Stenogyne; species Stenogyne calaminthoides. Next base: position 2,632,294 of record JBBCBC010000026.1, on the reverse strand, counting down.
ATGTATAAATTACAAATAAAAATTATTATTTTTATGTATAAATTATTTTATTTTTTAAAATAATAATATTTTATATAAAATAATGATACATAAAAACTCGAATTTATATTTAAATAAATTTTTATCTTAGACCATCTCTAGAGAAGTGGTAAATTAAGCTACTCATCCCCAACTTATAAAAATATCAAAATCGACTTGAGTATAATTGAGTCTAGTCGAGTTCGAACTCATAAATACTCAATACGAGAGCCTCGTGAGCCTAATCGAACTTGCACATTAAAACTTTAATATTATCTCATTAATTTTACTATATATATTAATATAACTTTTTTCATAGTTAATTTTATAAAATTATACAGGTAATCAAAATGAACTCGAGTCGAATTCGAATATATCGAGTTTCTTGTCGAGTCGAGCTCGAGCTTAAAAGTTTGGGCTCGATCGAATTCGAGTTCAACACTATTCGACTCGACTCAGCTTATTTACACTCTATTTGCCACCATTTTGGCCCTCCAATAAAGACTCAAATCTGCAATCGAAATATTACAAATGCCAAATTGGTGACAAATTTGCCTGCCACTGCTTAAATTTGCGCAAAAACTTATATGCAATATTGCATACAAGTGATATGTGCAAATAGGCTCAAATTAAGATTCTTTTATTTCCCGGGGGTCATTCCGGCCCATTTCGGACCCGCTTCCAAACTCTTCTTCCTCTTCTTCCTCGCGAACGGATTTTGCAGCAGCGTGTTCTAGGTTTTTTCTTCTCCTTTCTTGTTGTTTTTCTTTCTTTTTCTTCCTTATTCAAATCCTTCCATATTCTTCTCCCTTTATACAATTTTTTTCATCATGACAAATTTACAGGCATATCTGTTCTTCTTTCTCTTAATTCTTTAACGCAGTCTTTTAGATCTTTATGCACTCTTCTCACGATGTTATTTTAATATATAATTGTGGACTGTTAAATCTAATTGTGAATCAAGATTTTTCATTCGTCACAGATCTTGATTTTTGTTCATGTAGTCACATTTTTGTTCATATTGTAACACTCTTTTGTTCATGTAGTAACACATCAAATTGTTCTTTAATCTGTAATTTGGACTGAAGATTTCTTTTCGCGCTTGTACTTGTTTAGTTCATGTGGTAACACGTTTTTCTTCATAGGGTAATATTTTTTGTTCATGTAGTAACACATGTTTTCTTAGTAATATATAACACTGTACATATGTCGTCGTGATACTAAATGAAAACTCATGTGTTACCATATGAACAACAATATGTTACCATACAATAATGTATTTTTAAAAAATGATAATGTAATTTTTATTTCACGTAGTAACACATTTTGTTTTTATAAGTATCACATTTTTTTCATGTAGTAACATATAGATGCAGTAACACATAATTTTTTTAAAAAAATTATGTGTTCAATACGAATTGAACCTGAGTCCACACACATTAATAACAAACCTGAACCATTAGGCTACAACACATATTTGATAAAAATATTCTTCTATATATATATATACCACGCCGCTCTCCAGCCCATATATTACGACTCGCCCCCATACTACCCGCAGGCCGACCACGCCTTTACCGCCTCGACCCGGGCCCGACACGTGAATTTTTAAGAAAAATACTTAATTATAGTGTACAGACAGACATATCAATAAGGTCAAGAATATTTTAAAAGTTCTCTTAAATTTGAACTCAAACCATCTTCTTTTTATTTTGCATTAAATATTTATATGATATATAACTAATTTATTATTTTATTATAATATTGACTTCATTTTTTATTTTAATTTAGATTTATTATTTAAGTATTTTTAATCTCGGGCAAGTTCTGTGGTCTCATCTCAAGAAAGCAAACGTCTCGACTAGTAATTACGTTAGAAAAGAGATGCATTATTAGATTGTGACAGGACGATATATATCAAAAAATTAAAATCGTAAAAGAATGCATTATAGTATTATACCATAAATTAATGAAACTTGATCACATGACCGGTGAATATTTATTACAAAAATAATAAGATAAGTACAACCACTCTCCGGTGCGAACTAATTTAATTTCCTCTTGATCATTCGACTATATAACTTCTAATATATTTCTTATTTTAATATGACAACAATAAATTAAGAGTTCAAGCTGTTTGACGCTGGAACAAAGGGTTCAATTATTTATGGTCACCTCCGTCAATTTATTTTATTTCATAAAACAATCAAAGAATATGATTTTCTATAATACATTTTTTAGGTTGGGATTTTATGAACGAAGTGATAAATTTATGGTGTAGGCGGAAGCTTCAGTTAATTTTATTTTATTTATAAGTTCAAGCTGTTTTGGAACAAAGGGTTCAATATTTAATCCGCAATTTATTTTATTTTTTTGAAGAATATGATTTTCTATAAACTTAATTAATTAGGATTTTTGAACGAAGTGTAATTATTAATATGAAAAATAATTTTTATTACACGATAGTTTAAAATAAAAAAACTTAATTAATTGTAATTATCTTTAAATATAACAAGAAAAAAAAATTGTATCTTTAAATATTTCGTGAATTTAAAGCTCAAGAATATTTTTCTTTTTTTGCCCTATAAATAGTTCTAACAATTTCGTACACGAAATGCAATTAGGATACTCTTTTCTCTTTGAAAAAATGTCCCTTGAAATGAAGTTTTGGATCCGTTCTTGCCTACACATATGCAATATAAAGACAAGATGAGTAAACTATGTATAGAATTATTGTAGCTTAGAAGCCTGCAGCTTGAACAAACTGACAACAAAAAATCCAATAATAATTATCACAAGGCTAACGAGATGGTTGCGAATTTGGATTTTTCCTTTGAATATGACAACGAAAAGTATTACTAATAATCGAATAATGTAATAATAATTACTCCATATATGTTTATTTTAACATTTTGTCTAATATTTGAATTTTACGTTCTTGTTAAATTATCTTAATCAAATTAAACACATAAATCAAGATTAATTAAGCCATTTGATCTTCTTATTTGGCAGACTAGGCCTCTTGTGAACAACTTCACAGTATGAAATTTATAGTATTACAGTTATCAACTGGTATCTGCATTATCCTTATAAATTAATATCATATCATTAAATATTATATATATTATTTTATAAACGTAATAGTATCATTTTATAAGTATACTGATACTAATTTCATATTATGAACAATTTTAGCAAAATATTGTGTATTTTATATTGTTTTATTATTTCCTATCGATTTCGATAATGTAGTCGTTTAATGACTTTGATTATATCACAAAAAATTGGATGAAAATTTTGACAAAAAAATTCAAAAACCTTTGTTGAATTTTCACCCAATTTTGATTTTTAATTTCGAATTTATTTTGGAGCAGGTTGCAGCTTAATTTTTTTTGGGAACAAGGATTGTGGATTTGGCTAAATTTGTCGAATGTTTTTGGTGTTTGAATTGGGGAGGTGTACTTACTAATCTATAAATATATAAAAAGAGGATAGCCTAAGTAAAAACTTTTCCGCCCATTTTTTCACTCTTTCAACCCTCTAACCACCTATCTCTCTCCTATTTGAACCTTTTTTTTTTTTATCGGAAAAAATTTCATTAAAAATTAGGCATGAGACATACCCGGATTTACAATGAGAAGGAGCCTCCGAGAAAAAATACAGTTAACCGATTTCAGATAACCAATACCTATTCCTCATACCAAATTACTTCCTCAATTTTCTCTCCCCCCATTATTTCTCAAGCCCACGTATTTAATTTTCTGTCCTCCATTATTTATCAAGCCCACACATTTTTATTGGGTTTAGTCCTCCATTTTCATTTCTTCCCACCTTCTTCAACCAATAAGTTGAAGAGAAAACCCATATATTTTCACGGATCTTCTCAAATAAACCCAGCATTACAATAATATTTTGTTTGTTCTGTAAGGTTTTTTTTTTTTTTTGTTGGAAGCATCGATCTGATTTCTTTTGTTTGAAGCATCAATCTATTTTTTATTAATTGAAGCATCAATCTGTTTTTTTTTTTAATTGAACCATCGATCTGTTTTTTTAATTCTTTTAGCATCGATCTGATATTTTTTTGAAGCATGCACCTCTTAAGATATAATATAATAAATAATTAGATGATTGTGTATGGAAAAGGGTCTTTAATTCTACTTGTGTTTTGTGCGGATTTTTGTTTTGAAGCATTTGATATTTCTATAAAGATTATACTCAATCATGGAAAAGGAAAGTTAAATAGAGTATTTTACTCAATTAATTATAATTAACAAATCAAACGTGCTTAAATTGAGGAAATTATAACAAGAGACCATTCAATTCACATGCCTCATTTATCTAGCACTCTCTCTACCCCCTCCCTCCACGAATTAATTCTTTTAGTTGTCTTATTTAATTATTGTATATAAAATTAAATAAATACAATCTAATTTTATGACACTCATTAATTAAAGAAAACTCAAATACAAAATTTTCTAATCAAATTAATAACTTTAAAATAATGCATCTTTTTGTAATTTCATTGATTTTATAATTGTTGTTCTTACGCCACAATATTATTTGACTAATGTAATGAGTATTTTGTTATCTATACAGTCTAGTATTAATATACATAAATAAGAAAAACAAATTATGTACAGAGTCATACTTCTCAAATTAAATTAGAGCTCTACAAATTCATATTTTATTATATTATATAGTAAATATGACCTGTCGAGCATCGCTCGGGTGAAATATTAATTTAATATAAAGGAGTAATAGTGAAAAAGGTATTTCTACATTTTCACCTGACTGTTTTTTGAAAAAAAAAAAAAATGAAATAGAGGGCGGTACCAATAACCGCGGCCTTACAAAGTTACAAAGAAATCCAAAGACATTATTAGCATATTATACAAGTGGGCTAAATTTAATCTGGGCCTTAAGACAAGCTAATGTTTTAGGGCCCAAATAATTTTGCAAACGGAAATTTTGTGGCCTAAGCAATCAATCTCTCAACTTGGGCTAAGTCTTGACGTAAAGTCATAAGCCATACTTTAAAATAATAAATTTTATAGGAATATTTTAAAATAATATTAATTATTTTATTAAAAGATATTAATTTTTTTTGTATTAATTATTTATTTTATAAAATAATATTAATTGCGAACCAATTACATAATAAAAGGTCTTAGCTAGATAAGACCACCCCGGGTTGTTATTTACTTATGCTGCCTTTATCGATCGATATCTTGTGTTTCATTATTTTTGTTACAAATTGCATGATCAATGAGCTAATAAATCAAACAAAAAACTAAAATAGAACAGAAAATGAGGTCTCGTTTAGGAACAGAAGCAATAGTGATTAGAATAGTGAGGTACATTGCACGAGACTACTCTATGCAAAATCCAATGCACACACATATATAAATCAACTCAAAAATACAACTAAGGTGCAGTTTATTTTAGTGAAACACTTGCATGTAAATTGCATGTTCTAGTGAATTGCACTGTGTACCAGTGTGTATAAGACTGTGCCCTTCTGAAAACGTGGTAAAACAAGTACTATGTAGGGCTTATCGAAAAGGACTCCCTCGTGTAAACGACACAATTTAACATAGGTTTAAACTTAGGCAAAAATCGGTATGAGACAGTTCATAAACTAACACAAATTATTACACACCTCTTCCAAAATTAACATAAGTGTCGTTTCCAAATTATGCTCCACCTCTGCGTGAGATGATACCACGTAAGACGTACTCTGAAACTTAGTGATGTTGAGGATCTGGCCCTTCAGGTGCCTCTCTAGTTATTTCAACCATTATTCTCTTCATCTTTTGAAATTCCAACTCTAATTTGCGTATTTTCAAACTATCTTTCCTCTTTCTTATATTTACGGGGCTCGAAAAACTTCGAGCCTTTAAAATATCTGCATTTGAAAACACAACTAATAAGATCATCAATACTAACATGAAGATTTTTGTGCAAGTTGAAGGTGACATTTTTTTTAATGATTTTGGACTATAATAGAAAAAGACTGGGAATTTCAGGACTTGGATAAGTACTAAAACATCAAGAACATTAGGCCATATATATAGTAGAAATTTTGGACGTGTAATAGAGGTTAAGAAATTAAAATATTTATTGAAGAGAGACAAAAACCATGCTATTAATCAGAAAATCCAATAAATTTCCGTGTCTTTGTTAACAAATGGAATTACTATATATATTTGTGATCCCCACTCTGCTCTAGTGTGTTATCACTTATCAGAACCCGAGCTAATATTTTTTTTCCATATTTATATTGTTAGATTCATAATTCAACATTAATAATTAATAATTCATGCCAATGTTGTTGTCTAGTCATCGATCTTGTCGATTAATGAGTGTATCATAGGGGATGAATCGAATTTGGATAATAGGGGATGAATCGAATTTGAACACATATATATGCAATACAAGGAAAATTTCAAAATTAATCTTGTAACTTAGATCTATTCTATTTTTAGTCCCGTAATTTTTTTACTTATTTTAAGTACTAAATGTGTCAATTTAACAATTTTTTTGTGGAAAAACTCTAAATTTCTCAAGAATTAACACCATGGGGCCACATGACTAATTTAAACTTGAAAATATTTTAATTTATTGGCCAATTCGCCGGTTTCCCCTGAGATGGTACTCATTTAAGATATAACGCGCAAATTGACCCGTAAGAACAATGTGTTTAATATTATTCAATTGATGGATTAATACGTAGGTGTGAGTCGTCAAATTGAAATATTAAAAGAATTATTAGTATTGCTATATTTTGTTATTTTATTGTTGTTTATTTTTCAATATCACTCAAGTTATAGATTATAAATAATCTTTTACATATTAATTGATAATTTAATCATGAAAATGTATTTATTTTTTGCTAATATATATATATATATTTAGTTAAAATGAATTTTAATTAATTTACGGATTATATATGTAGACGTGAGTCGTCAAATTGAAATATTAAAAGAATTAAGAATTAAGTGAAATTAGTATATAAATCTGGTTTTAAAATGAAACCTAATCACTGGGGGTGGCTATAATTTGCTCCACTTACTGGGTGTGCTTCAATCAATGATAAGAATGCAATGTCAAATATAGTTGGTATCATCATCATCATTATCTAATAGCATGAACGTCCTAATAATTAATTAACATTATACTCACTTTTTTCAGAAATATTTTTATAAGGCCATAACACTTTTCTCATTGGGGTCGAATCGCCACGGCCTAATCATTTGACTATTACATGCTTAAAATAGCCAACGGATGTTGTAATCTTTCCTAAAAGAATAACAACTTTGTAGGCAACAAACACTTTTTTTTTTGTTTATTTGATGAATTTATTTATTTATTTATTTCCAATGTGCATTTCCAGCAACAGATTTCCAGTTATTCGTTTAGGCTAATTAAATTAGTTTGATCCACTAAAGTTTTAAAGTGTTAGATGACAAAAAGAACACGAAGGCGATAAGCTAGTGATCACTGAAACTTCTGAGATTTAATTGGATAACGTTTGCGAGCAGATAAAAACTTTTGTAAATTTGAATTCACATGATTTTTTAAAAAAGATTTATTATGTATATATAATTTTTTATTGTACATGCGTATTATCAATCTTATAGATGAAATATTACTGTTAAAAAATCAAATATTTCTAACAATAAAATTTCGTATGCATAAAAGTGTAGTATTTTTACGGGGTATTTGAAAAAAACAGTTCACTTGAACCCGTAATTAATTCCTGTAGCATACGTTGAATATTTAATTGATGCATTACGCATGTGAGTCGCCCACAAAATTTACTAGGTGCGCTTCAGTGTAGGACCGCACAGGATGGCTACCAATTTTTACACAATGATAAGAACTTAATGCCAAATTTAGTTGGTATTATTAGGGAACAAATCAGCATTTCCTTGATTTATTCCACCATATATCTTTGAAAATAAATTAAATTAATTATTCTGTTGTATTTTTCATATATATCTTATGTAATTTGTGAATATATAATGCAATTTGTTGATAATACCAATTCTCTAAGTATCATCATCATCATCATCACCATTATTATCATCATTATCTAAATAGTTAAAAAAAAACCATGGACGGATGCACATTTAGGCAATTGCTCCACCTCAATTTTTTTTGTAGTTCCAAGAAATACCATATATACTCCTTAAAATTTTTAAAATTTCATAAATAATTTTAACACTACAAAAAAAAAAGAGAAAATTGCCTACATAATTTTTTCAACATGCCTACAAAATTTTCAACAATAACAATTTAATTCTTAAATAGTGAGGATTGCCTACAACTTATCTACAAAATTTTCTAATCATCATATAGCTACCTACAAACAATTTGCCTAATTTAAAAAAAATATAATTCATATGTAAATGACAAAGTATAGAGGTGAACCCAAGTTTTTCGCCGGTAGCAGTAAAACTTGCAACGAAGTTAAAGAGTGTGAATTATATTACTAAAGAGTGTGACATTTTACTATGAAGAGTGTGACTTTTTACTATAAAGGGTAAAAAGATTAATAAAAAATGAAGGGTGTGACTTTTACTATAAAGGGTATTATTATTAAAAGAAAAGTGAAGGGTGTGACTAATATTTATAGAGAGGTTATCGTATTGATAATCGAAGAGTAGTAAAGGGTGTGACTTATTTTTACTAAAAGTATATTTCTAAAAAAAATTAAATTTCACTGGTGAACAAGTTTCACAAAGATTTATACCAACTCTATGTAAATTTATTTATATGTAGTTCCAAGTTACTCCAAATTACAAACATAATTAATACCACAGAAATGTTAATTGTCTATAAAATTATTTGTGTAGGATTTAATTTATTTGCCTCCCACTGAAAAAAGATACAAATGTATAAGTAATTTGTTTGATTTTAAAAATTCATAAGAAATTAAGAAAACAATACTTTTGCCTACTAGAATGTTAAGAAATCATGGGTAATGCCTCACTATTTTATCCCAAAATATTTTATTGGAAGATTAGTAACCATATTAGAAATTTTAGTAGTCAATTCTCTATTGGAGTTCATAATGTAAAAATTAAGTTCCAAGACATTGAGCATTGTGGAGATTTGCAATATTTCTCGAGAGGCTCCCACCCAAGTTATTGCGCCACAGCAGTAAAACTTGCAACGAAGACAAATTGAAAATGTGAGGGGCAGCGTCCCACTAATATGGAGGATGGTATAGCACCTGAAAGATGATTGGAGTTCATGCCTAGAAATCTCAGATTACGAAGCCTCCCCAACTCTTGTAAATTCGAGGTAAATTGCCATTAAAATGGTTGTGTCCGAAATCAAGAGAAACGAGGAAGGAGAGATTTTCTAGTTGTGGTGGAATAGTACCGGAGAGACCCATGTTGGAAATATTCAATGGCGTGACTCTGTGGTGGCGCAAGCCGCAAGTGACACAGATCCAACTGCAAACGGAGCTGATTTGGTCCAGTTTCTTGCAAGTATATGGTTAGGGTCTAAAATGAGGAGGGATTTTAAAGAAAAAAGAGCAGATTGATCAGTGGTGAGGTTGTTGGCAGATATTTTGGCTAGACAAGGTAATAAGGTTACTAGTAAGACTGCAAATGGATAAAAGTAATAGCAAGTATTCTCCATGGCTGCAAATATTAATGTAATACTAATCCGGGTGATCAGATGCTCATAATTACAAATATATATAGAGAATAACCATATGACTTGTTTCACTAAATTGTGTTATTAATTTTAATTAAACATTATTACCTGTTTCATCGAATTGTATTAGTTATTTTCATAGTCTGAAATTAATGTGAAAAACAGAGAATATTGTTCCTTTGAAAATAGGTAATACTACAGTTTAGTAAAAATAAATGATAATATTCGTGACAACAAGTAGTATGGTTAAGTTAAACAAATGATATGGTAAAATAAAAAATTAGTTTCACCGTAGATACTTTTCCATGAATAAAATGTATCATAAACGGCGTTTCCATTGGGTTTCAATTTAGCATTCATTTCAATAATATAAAGCTCCATTTGGATAGAGAGAATTTAAAATGAATGGATTTAAAAATTAATACATGTAAGAATACATATATTTTAAATTATAAATTATCAAGAGATGAAAGAGATAGGGAGAGGAGAAATTTTAAATGGGGGGGGAGAAAGGAATAGGTAGAGGGATAAAATTTTTAAATGACATGATTTATGATTTTGTTTGCTTGGGAGGTGTAAGGTTAATATATATGCCATCTGGCGAGCCCCGCTAATCGCAATTAATACATATAAATAAATTGAAAACCCGCAGGTCCGACATGTATTGGCGGATATCTATTTCTTTAGAGTCAATGGATCGACATTAAATTAACATCTTTTTCGTTAAATAGGAGTAGATAAGATGAATATTTTAGTGTAAAAAGAATTAGACAAATTAACCGTGTACAAGTTGAACATTTCAAAGATATAAAAGGGGTTGAATATTAAAAAAAAATTATACATTTTAAAAAATGTACTTAAATTTCTTAGTGTACTTGATGCATACAAAAATTTTGTCCTTGTTTATATATAAATTTGTTCTCTTATTTCTTATTATAAAGGAAATATATTTCTTTTAATGCGAGAGCTAACGACCTTTTTTTTTTCTTCTAATTGAAAAGGGCTCTTTTGTCTATTCTCGATTGTCCAAATTGTTTTGTGTAACCGCTATTTAAACGACCTTTTTTTTTTCTTTTTTCTTTTAATCGAAAGGGCTATTTCTTCTACTCTGTTTGTCTACAAACTACCTTATTTTTAAACCATTTATAATTCAGCATTTTCCTAATTTATCTCTTTTACTTTATAATTTTAAGGGTAAATTACTGAGTACACTTTAAAAAAAAAAACTAGCAACAAGGTACAAAATGGTTGTATATATGTAGATACAATTGCACTTACATATGTTATTTTACCTGTATATGCAATTTCATTTGTACCTAGTTGCTATTTACCTAAAAAAAGTGTACCTGGTTGCTAATTTCCCTAATTTTAAGGGAAACTTGATCCGTGTTCACACTAAGGGAAAATTAAACCAGAGATACCTGATGAGGGTCGTAATTGCTTATTTTATGGTCATTTTGTGTCTTATTTGATTTCATTTGCAATGAAAAGTGCTATTAATCCCGTTTGTTTGAGAATATATTGATTTTTCAGGAAATGGAAGCAAGAAACGTGTCACAGACATTAATCTCACACCACCAGATGATGTTGCAACGAAGGAGGAAGGAGTGGTGTTAGGGTTTTCTGAAGATACTAAAAAGGGAAAGTACGATTTGTTGGTATCTGAAGAGTTTTTGTCTGGTGAAGAGGGATAAAAGGAATCGCGCTGAGAGGTTTTTTATCCGAGCCCGAGGTGTTTTTTGGTTCGAGCCTCGGTGGGGATAAAGGAATCGCTTTTGAGAGGTTTTCGGCCCGAGCTCGAGGTGTTTTGTCGAGCCTCGGGGTGGGGATAAAGGAATCGCTCTGAGAGGTTTTCGCCCCGAGCTTGAGGTGTTTTCGCCCCGAGCCTCGGTGGGGATAAAGGGAAATGGGCCTGAAGAGTTTGCCAACAAATGGGCCTGGAAATAATTAACGTTCATGAGGTTCTTGACCCATTATTTCATTTAATTATTTTTTAGTATCTTTATTTCCCTAAAATTGTGATAAGCCCCTGTGGTCCCCACTCCTCTGATTTAGGGGACGGTTTGTTGCAGAGTTTGTTATGCAGAAAATATTCTAACTTCTCTCTTGTTTTCTCTCTCTTCTCTCATCTTTCTCTCATCATTCTTATCTTATTCATATTATCCTTGTTCTTCATACTTTACCCAGAAAATCATACAAAAATATTACAATTTACATTCCTTATATATCAGTACATAACATTTGGTATCCAGAGACAGGTTTCTTCTCATCACCATGGCTGAAAGCACTCGTTTCAAAACCCTGCAGGAGACACAAACGAAATTAGAGCAACTTCTTACTGCTGAATCCCTGAAATGGAAAGCTACTGATGATAAAATGCAGGATGCTATAAATACTCTTTCTACAGAGGTTGATAACAAGTTTACTGGTATGCGTGGAGAACTATCCATGTTGGGAGATAAGTTTGACAATGTTCTTAGCTTGATTTTTGGGTGGCCTCTGACTTGATTTGAAATTTTGATAGAGGAAAAGGTCTTAAGGTGACCGCTTCTATTCAGGAAGCCCTAGTTTTGGTTTTTCGGGGGCTCCTCAAACCTTTCATGGTTTCGACTCTTCAAATGGAAGGTTAATTCCCAATCCTACTCCTATTTCCATTCACAGCCCTATTCCTAAAGTTGAGTTTCCTAAATTTGATGGATCTAACCCTAGGGGTTGGATTTTGAAATGCAACAATTATTTTCAATTAATCCCCAATGTTCCCGATCCTAAGAAGATTAACCTTGCTTCTATTCACTTTGAGGGTAGAGTACCTCATGGTTTTAATTTTGCTTTGAAACCACCGATGTTACTTGGGATGGGTTTGTGGAGATAATTTTCGTGAGATTTGAAGAGATAAGGGATATTTCTATTATTCTTTGAGTTTAATAAGCTCAAAGCAAATGGGGCTTATATGGATTATGTGGAAAAGTTTGAGGAACTCGAGCTAGTTTGATTCTTAAATTGGGTGATCATTTTTTCCAATATTATTTTGTGGAGAGCTTCATTAGTGGGTCGACACTGAGTTGCAATCTGCTCTAAATATGTTTGCACCCACTTCTTTATAGCAAGCTATTGTTCTGGGCAAGAAACAGGAATACACCATGGATACTCTAACTAGAAAGTTCAAGCCTCCTTATAGGGGCTCTAACTCTAATCCTAATCCTAACCCTAACCCTAACCCTAACCTTAACTTTGTTCCTTGGAAGAAATGGACGATTTGAAACCACCTTTAAACTCTCTCAAACCTCCCATTAAACTCCTTACTCCTACTAAAATAACTGCTAGAAGGGAGAAAGGGTTGTGTTATAATTGTGATGAGTAGTTTACAAGGGGCCATAAGTGTAAACAAAAGATTACTTACATGATTTTGGCTAAGGACATTTCATATGAATCTTCTGACTATGTTCCTACTGAGGTCACACAAGAGGCTGACCCTGAACCAGTGCTTATGGAAGAGGTTCAGATGACCTCTGATCTTATGTCGTGCACTTCGATGTCACTACAATGAGGATTATTGGGGATTGTGGGGGTCATACACTTCATATATTGATTGATACAGGCAGCACAATCAGCTTTATTAAGGCAGCTACTGCAAAAAAGTTGAACTGCCCCCTTTCTCCTACCACACCTATTCTGGTTAAGGTGGCAAATGGGAAAAAGATGGTCAGCTCACAACTGGTGGATTCTTTTTGTTGGTCTATGCAATTCACTAATTTTCAATATCCTTTGAGATTATTGGATACTGAAAGTTGTGATTTGATTTTGGGAGATGATTGACTGAAATCTTGCACTCCAATTGAATTGGACTACAAGCACATGACAATCACAGTGTCATTACTTGGCAAGAGGGTTAAACTACAAGCACTTACTTCCACTGAGAATTGCCAACTCATTTCTGAGTTCTCTCTTTTACAAATGTTACATTTGGACAACCCTCTTCTTTGTCAAGATTTCTATGTGGTCTACTTGGCTACTCTCTTGGGGAGAGTGATTCCAGATTATGCAATCCTAGATGATTATGCTGACATTTTTGAAGAGCCTACATGATTACCTCTATCAAGGGGTGTTGAACATCAAATCATCTTGAAACCAGATAGTGTTCCTAAACAACAGTTTCCCTACAGGACTTCCCACTCCCACAAGGAAGAAATTGAGAAGATAGTGCAAGAGTTGTTACACTCGGTACTATCTGAGATATGAGAGCCCTTTTGCTTCACCAGTCATTTTGGTCAAGAAAAAGGACAACAATTGGAGGATGTGTGTTGATTATAGATACTTAAATGATCTTACAATCAAACACAACTACCCCATTCCTATAATTGAGGAATTGTTGGATGAATTACAAGGTGCAAGGTTCTTTTCTAAGATTGACTTAAGATCTGGTTATCCAGTCCTTAATGAATCAAATTTTCAATGATTTTCTAAGGAAATTTGTTCTGGTATTTTTTGATGATATTTTGGTCTATAGCTCCACTTGGGAAGAGCATTTACACCATCTATCTATTATTTTGGGTATCCTAAGGGCTAATCAACTGTATGCAAAAGAGAGTAAATGTAATTTTTGGCCAACTTGAAATTGAATATCCGGGCCATATTATTTCTCTCATGTGTGGTGTGGCTCTGAACCACTGAAAAAGATTGCTTGCATGGTTAATTGGCCAACTCCAAAAACTCTCAAACAGTTAAGGGGTTTTTGGGTTTGACCGACTACTATAGAAAATTCATCAAGGGCTATGGCCTTATTAGCCGGACCACTCACCACCTTGTTGAAGAAAGATGGATTTCATTGGAATTGAGAGGTGATTTAGCTTTTTTTGAATTGAAGAAGGCTATGGTTTTCTTTTGTTCTTCCCTACCAGATTTTACTAAGCATTTTGTTGTGGAAACCGATCAAGTGGAGCAGGGATTGAGGCTGTGTTGATGCAAGAGGGTAAGCCTCTGGCATTCATGAGTAAGGTTTTGTGTCCCGAAGCCGGGCTCTATCCATCTATGAAAGGGAATTTTTTGGTCATATAATGGTTTGTCCAAAAGTGGACACATTATCTACAAGGTCACATGTTCATTATTACGTTGATCAACGATCTTTAAGATACCTATTGGATTAGAAGATCATGACTCTCTCCTCCATGAAGTGGATCACAAAGCTTTTGGGTTTGGATTATGATATCCAGTACAAGAAAGGTTCTGACAACAATGTAGGCGATCTTTATATCTAGAAGATTGGATACTGAGGTTCTTTGCACTTCTCTTACTACTGTTGTACCTAAGTGGATTGATCAGGTTTTATCTACTTATAAATCAGATGATTTCATTACTAAGGTCATTGCTGCTAAAGCAATTGACTCTTCTAGTTATCCTCAGTTTACAGTTGTTAATGGGTTGGTGAGGTATAAAGGCAGAGTTGTTATTGGAGATGTTCCTGATTTCAGGAAACTAATTGTTTCTGAGATGCACCATTCTGCTTATGGTGGCCATTCTGGCATCTTAGGTACCTATATGAGGTTGAAGAGGGTTTTCTATTGGCCTAAGATGAAGGTTGATGTTTTTCAATGGAAGGGTGTGATGTGTGTGCAAGAGCCAAACTCGATCAAGGTCCTTACCCTGGACTACTACAGCCTTTACATGTTCCCTCTCAAGCTTGGACTCATATATCAATGGATTTTGTGGAAGGGCTCCCTAAGTCTTGGGGAAAAGATGTTATTTTGGTAATTGTGGACAGGTTCACTAAATATTCACAATTTATTGCTCTCTCTCACCCTTTTCCTTGCACAAACGGTGGCTAAGTGTTTTTGGATGTGATTTACAAGTTGCATGGGCTACCTATCAGTATTCTAACTGATAGGGACAAAATCTTTACAAGTTCTTTTTGGAAAGAATTGTTTCATCTCATGGGCACTAAACTAGCCATGAGTTCAGCCTATCATCCACAATCTGATGGCCAAACTGAGAGATTGAACCAATGCTTAGAACACTATCTTAGGTGTATGGTTCAAGATACACCTAAGCAAAGGGTGAAGTGGTACCTCGGGTGAATTTTTTGGTATAATACCAACTACCATACAAGCTTGAAAACAACACCCTTTCAAGCTTTATATGGATATCCTCCTCCTTTCTCGACTATGGGATCTATTTGGACTCTACCAATCTAGATGCTTTCGCCTGGGTTCAACAACGTCATGTTTTTTCTCGAGTTGATTCGAGATAATCTCATCAAAGCTCAAGATAGGATGAAAGGGTTTCCGATAGACATAGGCGAGGAACTCACTTTTCGAAGTGGGTGACTTTTGTACATCTTAAGCTACAACCTTTTAGGCAAAATTCACTACATCTGAAGGAATCTCAAACTTTCTTCAAAGTACTTTGGTCCATACCAAGTGCTTGAGAAAATTGGTCGTAGCCTACAAACTAGATCTACCTCCTAATTCCCGAATTCATCAGGTTTTTCACGTCTCTCTCTGTTAAAAAAAAAATTAGGTGAAAAAAATTGTACCTTCTACAACCTTGCCTCAAATTGGACTTGAATGGTCATTTCCACATCTTTTACGGTGGTGTCGTTAAAATCCACAGATCCGCCTCTGCATCGCCATAAATAAGTTCCTGAGTTAGTGTTTTTGTGGGTCCGTGAAGAATGGGATATTCATTCGATTGGAAGATCTGATTTTTCCTTCGAGCTTGTTTTTCGACGCTCTATCCTTGGGGACAAAGATTCTCGCCCCAAAATCTTATCCGGACATTAATCTCACACCACCGAGACGATGTTGCGAAAGGAGGAAGGAGTGGTGTTAGTTCGAAGATACTAAAAAGGGAAATACGATTTGTTGGTATACGAAGAGTTTTTGTCTGGTGAAGAGGGATAAAGGAATCACTTTGAGATTTTTGGTCCGAGCTGAGGTGTTTTTATGCGAGCCTCGGTGGGGCTGCAAATATTAATGTAATACTAATCCGGGTGATCAGATGCTCATAATTGCAAATATATATAGAGAATAACCATATGACTTGTTTCACTAAATTATGTTATTAATTTTAACTAAACATTATTACCTGTTTCATCGAATTGTATTAGTTATTTTCATAGTACGAAATTAATGTGAAAACAGAGAATATTGTTCACTGAAAATAAGTAATACTACAGTTTAGTAAAAATAAATGATAATATTCGGTGACAACAAGTAGTATGGTTAAGTTAAACAAATGATATGGTAAAATAAAAAAATTAGTTTCACCGTAGATACTTTTCCATGAATAAAATGTATCATAAATGCGTTTCCATTCAGGTTTCAATTTCGCATTCATTTCAATAATATAAAGCTCCATTTGGATATAGAGAATTTAAAATGAATGGATTTAAAAAATTAATACATGTAAGAATACATATATTTTAAATTATGAATTATCAAGAGATGAGAGAGATAGGAAGAGGAGGGGGGGAGAAGGAATAGGTAGAGGGAGAAATTTTAAATGACATGATTTTGGAGAGGATTTGAAATCCCTCAATTTTAAACTAGACTCTCAAATTTAAGTATTTATAAATCCATTAGAAAGTGATAATTTATGTGTGAAATTCATGAATTTTAAATACTAAGGTGATTTATGTTTGCCGGAGGTGTAAGGTTAATATATATGCCATCTGGCGAGCCCTGCTAATCGCAATTAATACATATAAATAAATTGGAAACTGCAGTCCTGACATGTATTGGCGGATATCTATTTCTTTAGAGTCAATGGATACGACATTAAATTAACATCTTTTTGTTAAATAGGAGTAGATAAGATGAATATTTTAGTGTAAAAAGAATTAGATAAATTAACCGTGTACAAGTTGAACATTTCAGTATATAAATAGGTTGAATATTAAAAAAAAAAAAAAAATTATACGTTTTAAAAATATACTTGAATTTCATAGTGTACTTGATGCATACAAAATTTTGTCCTTGTTTATATATAAATTTGTTCTCTTATTTCTTATTATAAAGGAAATATATTTCTTTAATGCGAGAGCTAACGACCTTTTTTTCTTCTAATTGAAAGGGCTCTTTTGTCTACTCTGATTGTCCAGTTGTTTTGTCTAACTGCTTTTAATCGAAAAAGGGCTATTTCTTCTACTCTGTTTGTCTACAAACTACCTTATTTTTAAACCATTTATAATTCAGCATTTTCCTAATTTATCTCTTTTACTTTATAATTTTAAGGGTAAATTACTGAGTACACTTTTTTTAAAAAACTAGCAACAAGGTACAAAACGGTTGTATATATGTAGATACAATAGCACTTACATATGCAATTTTTCTTGTATATGCAATTTCATTTGTACCTAGTTGCTATTTACCTAAAAAAAGTGTACCTGGTTGCTAATTTCCCTAATTTTAAGGGAAACTTGATCCGTGTTCACACTAAGGGAAAATTAAAACCGGAGATACCGAATGAGGGTCGTAATTGCTTATTTTATGGTCATTTTGTGTCTTATTTGATTTCATTTGCAATGAAAAGTGCTATTAATCCCGTTTGTTTGAGAATATATTGATAAATGGAAGCAAGAAACAATTTCAGATTTAGAAGTACAAATGGAAGCTTCTTGAAAAATTGCATCATTAAAAAAAAAAACTCAATCGTTCGATTTAGTTAAGTAAACAAAATCGGAAAAAGAGGATGAACCATTAGAAACTCAAAATGGAAAAGAACCCATCATGCATCATTAAAAAAAATGCCCAACATGCCATCACAGGCCCATGCCCTCCATTTTCATTGCCCAATTGCAAAAATAAGAGAAACAGCGGACAAATAGAATTGAAAAATGAAATCAAAGTCAAAATTCTTTCTTTGGTCAGCCCAGGATCCTAGTTACCTTTGCAACCATTGTGCAGCCTTCTTTCTCTATTTAATTTGATTGGCCCACGCTCGACGAACTCAGGACAGTGTGGCCCTTGGGAGCACGTTTTTACTAAGAGTTGGTCTCGACCAAAAAAAAAAGCTTTGAAAAAATTTAATTTACCTAGACAAATAATTTATTTGAGCAACCTATCTACACATAATTTTGAAAAAAAGGCTAAAAAAATTACCTCACAAATAATTTTTTAGGCAATTTATTTTTAGGTAATTAATTTAAGAAAAATAACCTATATAATTAAAAAAAATTTTAAAAAAAAATGAAATCAAATTAGGACAAAATTATATTAGTTGAAAATTTGTAGGCATGTTGAAAAAAATATTGAAAGATTTCCTAGGCAATGCACTATTTTCTTGTAGTGCTCCCATGCTATGAACTTGAATTATTTGACCTATTTCATCTATTTCAACATATTTTTTAATTCACTAAACTTGACCCAGATCCCGGATAGCTTTAAATGTCCATAAATTAAAAACAAGGTTCATAGTATGTGGATCTATACAAATTTTTGTCTTTTACAAAAGCTAGACCATAAGTGAACGACAACTCTTATTTTTTTAAAAGAGTTGGTCCACGATTTTCTAGGGCAAAAGTTGGGGAGAGCCCCTCCCACATCTCTTCACACACCACGCTTTCTCTCTACACCATTGAGGATTATTTCTTAGCTTAGAATAGTTTAGTTTTAATATAGATTTAAGTTTTTTCTTCAAGTTTCTAGTTAGATTTCATTGGGTATTTCATTATCTTGCAAGATTGAAGCTATTCAAGACTCTAGAGGTGATATCCATCTTTTATTTCAAGTTTATGTTGGTTAACTTCTTGATTTTTGCTTTATTTATTTTATCTAGCCATGAGTTTTGTTTCTAGTTCTATATGCTAATACTTGTTGTGCTTTGGATGATTGAAGGTATGTGAGAATTGAGTTTACTTTTGATTTATACCATATTTTTGTTGATTATTGGGTGATTGCTCTTATTGTTGGGTATTTATTGTGCTTTGTAGTTGAGCTTCGAAGCATATAGTGTAGACGAGGTTACATTAGCATGATTAAATTTACGGTGTGAGTTGTGAATGTGCAAAAGTATTAGTTATGTTTTAATTCGTAGAGAGAGAGTTAAATACATTAATATCAACACGATATAATGTAGTTACATTGTGATACGTACTTAGTAGAATCTGAGAGATTGCAAGGTCTTACCATTGCATTTTAAGTGTTCTTGAAGAATCGACGTTTGATTTTACGTAGCTCTGCTAGAACTTCTTTCATGTTTATCTCTCTCCGGGGGATTACATTTGAGCACTTCAAGGCCAATGCTAATATGGATGATACACACTGTAAAATCTTGTCGCCGTTTTCATCATCAAGATTCATGAATAAGTTCGGATCTACAACTCGATCCGGTGAATGTGGAAGCAAGTTTGCAACCCAACTCATCAAAGTCAAATCTCCACAGAACATATCATCACTTGGCCTTTTTTCTTGTAAAGGTTTCCATCAAGCATCACACCATAACTATATACATCACATCTTGTTGAAACTAGCCCTTCCAAACCGTACTCTGAAGAGTGAGAATTGCAATACATCAATAAAATACGTGATTAAATTGACCTGAAATTTAATATGATATATGAAAATAGAATAAATGTTCACCCGGAGCGATATGTACCCGAAAGTGTGGCGAGGGTGTTGGTTAGCACCATGCTCTCCTCGTCCCCTAAAAGTTTAGATATCCCAAAATCAGTAACATGGGCAATCATATCCTCATCTAACAACACATTACTAGGCTTCAAGTCGCAGTGAACAATGGGTGTTGAATAACCGTGGTGAAGATATTCCAATGCAGATGCTACGTCGATCATTATGTCCAATCTTTGCCTCACATCCAAGAAATAGTTATGAGAATATAACCATTTCTCAAGATTTCCGTTGGGCATGTACTCGAAAGTACTAAAGCCTTGAAATCTTCGTTAGAGCAGCTAGCCGATGACTTTTGGTAAGATTCTGTGGCGGATGTTACGTAATACTTCACATTCGACATCAAAAAGCTCTAAAGCGACTTCGAGTTTGGCTAAACACCTTCACAAATGCGACCACATTTCCATCTCTAAGAGTTCCTTTGTAAAATGAACCGTAACTTCCAACACCTAGTAAATTATTCTCATTGAATCGTTACATTTGCCCACAAGATTTCGTAATAGGAAATTCTTTGTGGTACTGTAGACACCAATTCAACAATTCCATTCATCGTCTTAACTCTTCTTTTGCATCTTACACAGATAAACGTCAATGTTACTATAGTGACAAGCGCAATAACCCCGATAAGAACAAATAGTGAAAATGCAACCTTCTTCCCCTTTGATTTATGACTGGAAACAACAGGACAAATTGGGATGCTATGGAAGCTTGAATTAGTTTGGCACAATGCACCATTACCCTTGAAAGACTCTATAGTGAAGTGTCTGAAAGGGCCACCACTTGGAATCTCTCCATTCAAAGTGTTGAAAGACACATTAAAATAGTCGAGGTATTGAAGTTTCTCCAAAGGCTTTGGGATTGAACCAGAGAGATTGTTGTTGGACAAGTCTAGAGTTACCAAACTGACCATGCTCCCCATGGACACAGGAATAGAACCTTCCAATCTATTATGCGCGAACGACAGATTAACCAATCTCTGTAAATTACCAATCGTTTTTGGGATGGACTCAGACAGGTTATTCATTGACAGATTGATAGAGTTTGCTGCCACTAAATTGCCCATCTCTGGAGGTAAGAACCCACTTAGGGAATTTGAGGACAGATCAAGACTCAACAAATCCTTGAGGCTCCACAAACTTGATGGTATGCTTGAAGTGAGATTGTTAGAATCTAGGGAAAGATATCCTAAAGATATGAGGTTCCCTATACATTCAGGAATGAGACCAGAAAGTTGGTTATGACCTAAATCAATTTTATACAGGTTGCGTAGGTCACACAGACCCTCTGGAATGGGACCTCCCAGATTGTTGTTATGTAGATCTAATCCTTGAATCTTATTTAAATATCTGAAAGTAGATGGAATAATACCAGACAACTCATTGTTGCTAAGATCAAGTGACGTCAAGTTCCATAAATTATGGATATCATCAGGAATGCTGCCCTTAATTTTGCAATTGGAGGCAGAGAATATTTGGAGAGTGGAAGATAAATTCCCAATGGAAGGTGGAATGATACCGTCTAGAGGATTATCATTAATCACCAAATACTTTAAAGATGTGCAATTTGTTAAGGAGGTTATGAAGCTCAGTTCGGATAAAGGTGACTCATTTCTTAGATTATTGGTTGAAAGGTTTAGGATTTCAAGCATAGTTAGGTTGCTAAGAAAGTGAGGTACAACACCCATTAATCTGTTGGATCCGAGATCGAGAGTTTTGAGATAAGCACAATTAGAAATTGAGTGGGGTATTTCTCCAGTAATAGAGTTATTTCCAAGTGTAATCCATTCAAGAATGGGTGAGCCGGTGCAAAGATGGGCTGGAAGAGTGCCAGATAAATCATTGAAACCAAGTTGAAGATATTGAAGAGTTGAGATGTTAAAGATCTCAGGTGGAATTGAACCGGTGAAAGCATTATAGCGTAATCTAAGTGCCTCAAGTTGGTGAAGTCTGCCAATTTCACTTGGTATAACACCTGCCATGATTACAAAATGATCAACTAGCATCTAATTAATTCCTAAGGATTAATAATAATAATAATAATAATAATAATAATAATAATAATAATAATAATAATAATAATAATAATAATAATAATAATAATAATAATAATAATAATAATGACTGAGAAAACGGACCTGTGAAGCCATTTTCAAGAGTTCTAGTTGTTTTAGCATTGTAAGATTTCCAATATCTCTTGGGAGCTTCCCACTTAGTTTATTCCGCCATATAGATAATCTCTCCAAGGAAGCGATATTAAACATGCTCAGTGGCAGTTCACCTGTAATATGATTCTCACTAATAAATTAATTGGTACCCTTAAAAATAATTCGAAAGAAGATGATTCAATTCTAGATAGATTTAGGAATTCAAACTTTGGTATATTAATTTCTCCACAAACAAACAATTTTTTTTTATCCACAAACAAACAATTTTTTATTACAGAGAAACGGACCTGTGAAGCTGTTTTTTGTGAGAGATACAATTTTTTTTTAGAATTGTAAGATTTCAAATCTCCTGAGAGTTTACTCAGTTTATTGCTCCACAAACTTAAAACCTGCAAGGAAGACATATTGCTCCATATATCTCTTGGTAGTGCACCAGTAATTTGATTTTGTTCGATAGCAAGCTCAACCAAGTTGTGAAGATTGCCCAACTCCTTTGGTATAACACCTGCAGTATACAAAATGTTAATTTTTTTATGAAGTTTGTCGTCACATGACTAATATTAAATGAAGCTCGAAAGGATAGTAAACTCTACCATTTAAATAGTTTCCCCCGAGATATAAAATTTGAAGAGATGTTAATCTCCCAAATGCAGCGGGTATCTGCCCACTGAAAGAATTGTAAGACAAGGACACCACTTGAAGTTGTTGACACTGAGATAGATTTGATGGAATTTCGCCAAGTTGCTAGAAAGCTGATTGTTAAGTAGTGGGCATACTTAGGGTAGCGCACATCAGTTGAAGAATGGAAGATTGCGGCACATGTTAAGTTGGTAGATTTACCATTCAGTTCATTTCAACAGGTATTGCAATTACAGATTCTCGCAATCTCTTGTGGATTTTTCCATTTGAATTAAATATAGCAGATGACACAGCAATGGAGATTGGGATAAAACCATTGAAGCTGTTATTTGTCAGATTTATGTACTCAAGTTTAGGTAGATGACCAAACCATGACGGAATCTCTCCCGCAAAGTTGTTATTTCTGAGAGAAATGAACTTCAAGCGGTGCAGGAGAGATAACTCTCGAGGCAAAGTCCCACTAAAAAAGTTGTACCTCAGATCAAGAGAAACGAGGAAGGAGAGATTTCCTATTTGCGGTGGAATTGCGCCTGTAAGATCCATGTTGGAAATATTCAAAGCCGTGACTCTGTGGTGACGCAAACCGCAAGTGACGCCAATCCAAGTGCAAACAGAGCTTGAATTGGTCCAATTTGTCGCAAGTATTTGATAAGGGTCTGAAGTGAGGAGATATTTTAGTGAGAGAAGAGCATATTTATCAGCGGTGAGGCTGGTAGATGTACTTTTGGCTAGACAAGCTGGGATTTGGAAGGATATTAGTAGTAGCAGGAGTAGTGCATATGCAAAAACGAAATAGCAAGTTTTGGCCATGGATAGCTGCAAATGCTGTGATGCTATTATATTATAGTAGGGTGAGTTTCTAATAATATGTAGAGGAATATATATATATATATATATATATATATATATATATATATATATATATATATCAAAAGGCATGCTTGAATCATTTTTGATGCCACGTAGAATAGGATAAGTCATGATTGTAAAGTTTGTGGCTATTTTCTTCAATTAATATTCATATCACTGATTTCAAATACTTTTTGAACAATTAAACTATATTTTTGAAGAATAAGAATGTAGGGCCGCTCCCAGCTGTAAAAGTTTGTGTAGCTAGCGGAGACTAACGGGGCTTGTTTGTTTACAGCTTTGAAAGTGCTTTCAGAATTTCAAATCCCAAATCCCCGTTTATTTATCAGAATTTTGGTATAAAATTTTAAATCCTCCAAAATTCTACTCTATAATACCTATAATACACCTACTTTACCTTTTTCAAACACAATTTCCAATACACTATCAATCATCTATCACACACTTTCCAATTATTATTATATATTCAACTCAATACTCCATCTCCTCCTTTTTTTTACTTTATTATCATCATATATATATAATCAATCATTACACAATCATTCAATCATTTCTACATTACCTTTTACAATATAACATTCTTTCTATCATCTACTTTTTCAAAATCCTACTTTATCAAATCCTACAAAATCCACACTCCCAAACATATACAAAATACAAATACACTTTTTACTTTATACCAAATTCTTTCAAATCCTCTCTATAGAATTTCAAATCCCCTCAAAGCCGTAAACAAACAGAGCCTCAAGTCTTCTACAAAATATTCCACAAGTAAATAAAAGAAACAAAAAAAGGCACATCATATCATATATAGGAAAATAATTGCATATACATATGTATATTTGAATTTTAGCGTGCAACTTTGATATTTTAGTGTGCATCATATCAGCCTCTCCCCGGTCCCCTCATGACTCGAACTCATGATCACTTAGGCTTACCCCCTAAAACGACGTCGTTTTTTTAGGGCGTGAGATACACGCCCCTAATTTTTGGGTTGGGAATTTTTCATAAAAACGACATCGTTTTTGGGTAGTTTGATCGGTCTGTAATTATTTGGGACTAAATCGGCACAAATTGAAAAACACACGGGACTAAATTGAAAACATGTGATATATCTGAGATATTTTTCAATAAAGGACTCAAAGTTACGGGACCATTTCAATTTAAATCTCTAAATTTTTAAATATTTTGAAATTGTTCGTTAAAGCAAAGAAGAGGTTACCAAACTAGTAATTGACCACTTGTGTAAAATAGTTTTCTCTTTGATTTGAAGCATCAATTTAACTTTTTTTTTACTCTAATAATCTTTTGTCGGGTTTTGGAACACACATTTAAAACAATATGTATATAAAAAAGTAAAAGTGAATGGTCGGTTTATTGGGTCTAAAGTGATCAAAAAATCAATCATGACCCCAAATTAGTTTTTGATTAAAAAGGCTTGGATGACATTTCAAAATTAAGAAATAAAATAAAATAATTACATGTGTAGTGGTTAAAATTAAAATCAATCTCAAATAAAAATTTTAATTTATAGGACCAAAATAAAAATAATGGGACCAATTTCAAAAACGAAAAAAATTAATGGACTAAAAAAAATTTAATTCCTTATTTTTATCGTTCTCGAAATACGAATCATTTACGCATGTTCAAACCTTTCAACGCTACTTTAAACTCTAAATTTCAAATATATTTGGAGTTTAGCAACGATTGCATGTTTTCTGTTGACACGGCAAGACTTTGTTATCAAAGAAGACTCAATGTGGTTAAAATTTTAACAAATTTATTTGTAATTTCCGTCAATCAACCATAATTTTATCAAAGGCCACCACCACAAAAACACAAATTCGTATGGTTGTGGTATACAATATACTCCCTATGTCCCCACCATTTTGCACAAAACTAATTCTATTTTGATCTGTCCCCTACCATTTTCTTTTACACCCTAAATATGGAAAAAAATCTCACAATCTCCACCCTCCATCCCCTTTGGACACAGAGGGAGTATCATGTATGGTTAGACCCTTGAATCGCCAGAAATCAGTTGAAATTTGGCCTTAAAGAGATTGGATCGGAGTGAGTAAGTAATGACCAGACACAAATTTATAGTTATGATGTTGTAGAGTGAAAAATCTACAATATAGGCCAAAATTAATTTTTTGCTAATTTTAACATTATATTATTGATTTCAGTTACAAAAGCTAAATAATATGTAATTACCATTCAATATGTAATTTATTGTTCTATTTTGAAGACAACGTAACAACCACGTCAATAATAAGACCGAAGCTGTACAACTTTGTATTTTAGAGGAGACTCTCAAGTCTTCCAAAATATTTCCACAAATCAAATTACAAATCAAGAAATTAATGGCACATCATAAGAGAAGAAGTTGAGAGTTGTTTATTGTCCTTACTTTGGAAATTAATTATACAACTGACTGACAAAATCATATGGACCAGAGTAATCCTTGCCCTACGTTTGGAATAACAACAATTTAACCGTGCAATGGTTTGCATTTAGCATAAACAACATCAATTTGATATATAATATTAGTTGATTCATTAAAAGGTATACTAGTTTTAGGATAAAGTATTAGTTGGGATAGAGGTGCACGCTAAAACTAGTTTACATAAGACCGATTCTCTAAGTGGCCATAAAACAGAGCATTATTGGACAGGTCCATCACCAGAAATAGTAGAGAGAATAATAGAAATTTTGGATTTCATCAAAACAAAGAAAAGAAACAGAAATTTAGAATCTCAATAGTTCACCAGAAGGATGAAATTAACTGTTTATAAAACAACATGAAATATCACTTAATTAAATTGAAGATTAGACATGATGATATATAATATATGAATCTAGTAAGGAGTAAAATTTATTTTTGAGCGATTATTTTGAACTATTATTTAAGAAATTTTTGATGGTATTCTAAAACCATCTTGCACCACAAGAAAATAAAGAATTGGCTGAAAGAATTTTTTTAACTTTACTACAAAATTTTCCTACAAAAATAATTACACCTTAAATATCGAATGAACCATATTCTTTTAAAACAATGCGAAAGAAACATTACTTGATAGGGGGACGCTACATGAAATTTTTTTTTATGGTTATGTGAAAGAATTTTGTCTCATCTAAAAGTTTCGAACTTGTAGAGAGGTGTAAAAATTAATTCGTTTATTTTAATTTCCCTCAACACTCCCCCCTCACTCGTGTGCGAATCATTGTCTGCCCTTTGGGAAGGAGGCTCAACGAGTGGACAATTTTAATTGGGTGGAGTGCTTTTCATGGAATCGAACTCGGGATCTAGGTTGAACCCGAGAGGCTCGATACCAAGGAGAAGTGTTGAGGGAAATTAAATAAATGAATTGATTCCCACCTCTCTACAATTTCGAGCTTTTAGATGAGACGGAAATTTTTTCATGGTATCGTTCCCCCTCCTGGCTCAATCCAGATCCTGGGTTCGATTCCCGTTTATGAGCTTACTAATGACTCTGCACGAGCTAATAAATCGAATACCATTGAGCCATATTTTGTTTATGTGTGTTGGCGAACTTAATTTATTAAAGAGCTCTAACAAAAAAAATTCGAGCCTTAGTTTGATTACATCCCTAAAATTAATCACGAAGATTATTAATAGAAATAGCATGCAGGACAAGTAGTGTACCATAAATCAGTTATATTTTATAGAATTATCAAGTAATATGTAAATTGTGATTTATGAGTAAATGTAAGAAACTCTAGGTATTGATCACACATTAAGCACGACAAAGTCTATGTTCAAATTAACCAACTTATTTTACATATATATCGGGTAAATTGTAGGTTTGGTCCCATTAAAATTTGAATTTATCAAAAAATGATAATTTTTTTAATAAAATTGGTCCCATAGGATTTTAAAAGCAAAAAACACATGAATTTTTTGGACCAAATTTGTTTTCTTTTTTAATTATCTGGTACCAAAACTATTAAATAAAAATCGAATGGGACAATTTCAAAAAAAAAAAAAAAAAAAAAGATCAAAATAGAACATGGGACCAAAACTACAAACGAAAAATTCACACGGGACCACTTCTGCAATTTACCCTATATATATCTAATCAAGTTCTTACATTAATTTCCTCTGCTCCTTCTCTTTATCTTGTAACTAAAACCAAAAAACAATTCCAGTATCCATCTAGGCCGTCCATATCGAAGAACGAAATATCCCATGCCAACTCCTATTGCAAACCCACGCCCATACCCCAAAGCAACAATCTGCCAACTAAATCCATCAAAAAAATCATCATCATCTTCTTCTTCTTCTTGCACCCAATCCGAATTCTCTCCAATCGTCAACGGAATTCCGCACAATCCTTGGTTCCCAACATATGAATCATTCGCAAATGTATCAAACTGACGAGACTGAGGTATCCGCCCGACAAGATTATTCATGGAAACATTTAATATGGCAAGAAATGTGAGGTCAGTCATTTCGATCGGAATTTCACCATCCAATTGGTTTGATGACAGATCCAACGATTCAAGCAGAGTCATATTCCCAAGAGATGGAGATATATGTCAGGCAAAGATTATTACGCGACATATTCAAGTACCTTAAAAATTAAGCTTTCCAATGGACTCGGAATACTTCCGAAAAAAAGGTTTTCGGACATGTCGATGATTGTGAAGGTTGCCAGGAAAATCACATGTCCAAACCTTTTAAAAATGAATGCCACTGACTCGTAAACTTTATTGAACCAGTTTTCATTATATTTTGATTCATCTATCCTTTCTAAAATTGTTGATTGTTTCCAAAAGCCAGTTTCGGGCTTTTAAAATGAATGCCAGTGATATGGTGCCGTAAATCTTTATTGAACCAGAATTTTTTTCCAAAAGGGGTTACAATTTTTGATTCACATATATGGTTTATGGTAACATGGCTCGGAAAATTGTTTAAAAATCGATTTGGAGGCTCAAATAAAAAAAGCTTAAGTAAAAAAATCTTTTGGCTGGACAATGGGATTTAAGACTAAAGTGCAAATGAAATAGCAAGATTTTTTGGGACCAAAAAATTATAATAGGGTGAGTTGCTGATATTATATAGATGAATTTCAATAAGCATTCTTGAGAATGAAATTTTTATCAACATGTGATTTGATTGGTGATTTACGTAAAAAAAATATCATATATATACAAAATATTAGGAACAATTAGGTCGGGAAGAAATTAATCGGAAACCCAATCAAATAATTAAATGTTATGGATAAACAGACTTTTTAATATATACACGGGTTTTAATTGAAATTAAAAATTTCAATTCTTTCCCTAAGTTCAACTGCACTTTTGTCCCAAACCTTGTCTTGTGGGATTAAAACTACAATGACTTTAATGAAAAACGAACGGTGAGATCAAAACTGCATGAAAAAAAATAATTTTAGGGATGATGGGTTTTGGGAACGCGTGAAAATTGAATCGCGTGAGAGAATGAATGTATTATCACCGATGATTGGTGATTGGAAAAAATCACTCATATATACAAAGAATTACAACAATAGGTTCTCGAAATTAAAAACCCAATCAAATAATAAATACAGAGATACACAGAATAATATATACATTAATTGAAATTGGTCAAGGCTTTTCCTTAAAAAAATGTGGGATGCAAGCAAACGCAAAGCTTGAAGATGAGTAAGAACTCAAAAAAAGCCGAGTGTGAAGCTTTTGGTAAAAATTCGCCAACCAAGATAAGTAACGAATCGAGTTCCCTAACTAACAAAATGACAATCAATGTCGTCGATATGCTTTTGCCCGCTTATGGGCAATGGGGTTCTGACTGAAGAAAATCGCGCTTTTATTATCACATAAGAGAAGAGGGCAAGACGGAGGCAATTGGCGAAGTTCCCGTAGTAGGTTGGTGAGCCACACAACCTCCGGCGATGTTGGCTAACGCATACATACTCGATTCACAACTTGAGCGGGCAACTATGGGTTGTTTCTTCGCACTCCACGAGACAAGATTACCACCTAAGAAGATGGAATAGCCATATGTCGAACGGCG
Source organism: Stenogyne calaminthoides (assembly GCA_037126765.1). Lineage (NCBI taxonomy): Eukaryota > Viridiplantae > Streptophyta > Magnoliopsida > Lamiales > Lamiaceae > Stenogyne > Stenogyne calaminthoides. Next base: position 2,602,269 of record JBBCBC010000026.1, on the reverse strand, counting down.
AGTCTCAATGCAACGAGCCCAGTCGGCATCTGAATAACCCACAATAGAATTTTTGGGACGATAAGTGAAGGATAAACCATAATGAATAGTGCCTTTGACGTACCGAAGAATGCGTTTCACAGCCGAAAAATGAACATCGGTGGGAGAATGGAGGAATTGACTTACCGAATTTACAGCAAATGACAAATCAGGCCGAGTGATGGTCAAGTACTGCAAGGCTCCCACCAAGGAGCGATATAAAGTCAGATCGTGAAACGGAGGACCCGTGCTTACCAAAGATTCACCAGCAACAAGAGGAGTAGCAATGGGTTTGCTATCCAATAATTCGGCACGTTCCAAAATATCAAGAGCATACTTAGCATGTCCAACAAACAGACCATCCGATGTGTATGCGAGATCTCGAGACCAAAGAAATAGTTCAATCGACCAAAGGTCCTTGATGGCAAACTGGAATGAGTCACGAGTGATAAAGCGGGAAGCATATAGCGGATCATTGCCAGTGAGGATGATGTCATCCACATAAAGAAGAAGATAAAGAGTCGTGGACCCCCGAAGAAGATAGAATAAAGAGGAATCAGACTGAGACTGGTGAAAATCCAAGGATAATAAGTAGGAGCTGAACCTCTGAAACCAAGCCAAGGGAGCTTGACGAAGACCATAGAGGGCCTTCTTGAGACGGCATACATGATCAGGAAAGCGCGGATCGATGAAACCCGGTGGTTGTGCCATAAACACGGGTTTGGTGAGCACACCGTTCAAGAAGGCGTTCTTCACATCCAGCTGATGAAGAGACCACTTATGATGAACCGAGAGAGCCAAGATAGTGCGGACAGTAGCAGCCTTAACAACAGGGCTGAAGGTGTGGTGAAAATCAGAACCAGGCACCTGAGTGAAACCCTGAGCAACAAGACGAGCTTTGTGATGCTCGATGGAACCATCCGAATGAAATTTAGTGCGAAATACCCACTTAGAACCAACAATGGTGGTGTTGGGAGGACGGGGAACCAAATCCCAAGTTTGGTTGGCCTTCAGGGCGTCAATCTCCTCCTGCATAGCACTGACCCAATGAGGAAACTTAGAGGCGGATTTGAAGCCCTTAGGCTCAGAGTGTGCAACAAGAGCAGCAAGCAGAGCAGTCGAGGCAATGTCAATAGGATACCCGGCTTGAAGACACCTGCCCGTGCCTGAGTAACCATTGGATGTGTCGGCACGAGCAGAGCAGGAGGAGGGTCTGCAATGGGCGAAAGAGGGCCGAGCGAGGGCGGACCAGGCGGAACGGCCACGGGAGGGACAAGTAAGGGCGAGACCGGGGAGGCTGCCTTAGGTGGAGGAGGGGCCGTGAGAGGTTCCAGGTGTACCTCAGCATCTGGATAGAGGTGGCATGGAGCAGGGCGAGAGGGCGGAACCCGAACTGGATGAATAGGAGCCGTCGATAGGGAGGGCGAACTGCTATCTAAAAAACTCGAAATAGGCAAGTCAGCAGATGAGGAGGCATCATTATCAGAGAAAGGAAAGACCTGTTCATCAAACTGAGCATGGCGAGTAACAAAGATTTTAGCGAAAGAAGGATCGAAACACCGAAAACCCTTATGTATACTGCTGTAACCCAAAAATATACACAGACGACTTCGAGGTGATAGTTTGTTGGCTGCATAATCCCGAAGGAAGGGAAACACACGACATCTAAAGGGCTTGAAGATAGCATAATTCAGAATGGGGTGGAATAGTAGCTCATACGGAGACTTGTTATCCAAAACAGAAGATGGTAGTCGATTGATGACATAGACAGCCGTAGCAAAGGCCTCAAACCACCATGAAGCAGGAGCAGAGGCATGAAATAACATAGACAAACCAGTTTCAGTAATGTGGCTGTGCTTACGTTCTGCCCTGCCATTTTGCTGCGGTGTGTACGGACAAGAAATGCGATGAAGAATGCCATTATTAATCATGAATTCATTAACACGTTTATTAACAAATTCAGTGCCCCCATCGGACTGAAAAACTTTTATCGATCTCGAGAATTGTGTGCAAACGAAGGTGTGAAATCGTACCAATATATCATAAAAATCAGACTTCGCATGCATTGGATAAATCCAAGAAAACCGAGAAAAGTCATCCATAAAAACCGCATAATAACGATAACCAGCAGCAGAATTAACAGGGGAAGGTCCCCATAAATCACAGTGAACCAAATCAAGAACAAAAGAAGCACGTTTATCATTCAACGGAAAAGGTAATTTCTTGCTCTTAGCCAACTGGCAAGGCGAACAAACAGTAGGATTCGGTAATAGGGACGTAACAGATAAATGTCCCAACTTATTAAGCAAAGAAATAACACCAAAAGAAACATGACCTAGGCGTAAGTGCCATAAAGTAAAACTAGCTCGTAAATCTTTGGAATGTAAAGCAGCAACCAAAGCCGAACTACCTCTCTCCAATACGTAAAGCCCGTTTTCACACCTGCCCTGAGCCAGAGTTGCTTTGGTCACTTGATTCTGAATGGCAAAGTACTTATTAGAAAACACAACATCAACATTGTAATCGGATGTCAGTTTGCTTATAGATAATAGGTTCTTAGTAATGTGGGGCACAACCAACACATCCAGCAGATTAACATCGAAAGTAATACGACTAGAACCAATGTGAGAAATTGAAAGGGCATTGCCATTACCAACAATAACCGAGCCATTACCAGAGTAGGATTCGAAGGAATCCAGATGAGCAGTCTGTGGAGTCATATGGGACGGAGGCACCGGAGTCCACGTACCAATCAGAGGCTGGATTGGTATCCGAGACATTGCAAGCAGCCCGGAAAGCCTGAGCAAGATTGGCCGAAGATGAAGGAGGCGGGGCTGTGCACGAGACTGACCACGGGAACCAGTCTGTAACTGCAAGAATTGGGGACACTTGTCCGCATAGTGTTCCCCCGGCAAAGTTGACAACGCGGGATGTAGGTACGACGACCCCCACGCCCGCCACTATTGTTCGTTTGGCCCTGACCTGACGAACCATCACGAATCGCATGCTGCCCAGATGAGCGCTGACTGCCATTGCTTGAACCAGAACCGGAACCCGTCGCAACAAAAGCCGAGCAGTTTCTGGTCGCGGAGATACCAGGCTGTGTAGGCTGGATTCGGAGACTCAACACCGGCATCGGACACAAGAGATTGAGAAGGAGCAGTGGTCGATCCGGTGAGGATGTCCATCATCTCGTAAGTTGTTGCCATGGAAAGAAACTGGCACTTCCACATCAAATAGGTTGTGGATGATAGCTTGATTTGGACAAGGTTAATCATAGCAGTGGTTTGATTGGAGAGGGGAAGAGCAGCAGGAGTGGCCATTATTCGTGATGCAGGAAGACGATACGAAGGGGACTAGTTCGGGATGTCACGAGGGAGAGAAGAGGAGAGGCGAAGGTGACCTGTTCGCCGTGAGATGGAGAAACGGCGCTGAAGCCGGGGATGAAGAATTTGGGTTTAGGGTGAAAGACGTGATACCATGTGAGAATGAATGTATTATCACCGATGATTGGTGATTGGAAAAAATCACTCATATATACAAAATATTACAACAATAGGTTCCTGAAATTAAGGAAACCCAATCAAATAATAAATACAGAGATACACATACATTAATTGGAATTGGTCAATTCTTTCCCTTAATAGTAACATATGGAATCAAAATTGGATTTTACTCTGAAGTTTTATTTTTTTGAGAGAGAATCATTTACAATAGTTTCCTAATATATATAATTAATTACAATAGTTTATTCTACCATCAGGCACATGACACATCTTTTTACGTCTCGTTATAAACTTATAGACAGGAATCACAACCACTACAAGAAGGACCACCCGAAATTACAACATAGAAATGCAATCGCACCGCAACAGGAGCCGCAACTACCACAAGAGAGGGACCACGAGGGAATAAATTTATTCAGCTGTTTTCCAAATCATAGCCACCTCCATCACTAGAAAATATTCTTTTTAAGTCCTTTCTTTTTTTCATCTGCATCAACAATTATCATGCTTAGAGTTGCTGACTTACACACTGTCATACGCCTAAACAATTATAAGGAACACTAAAGGTGCTAATTTAATGAAACAACTTATATAACAGACATATCAGACAAAAAAATTTAGAAGGTACTTAAAGTACAGACTTAATATAAAGATCTGTTTGTTAACTTAGGTCGTGTTCAATTTTAGTTATGTAAATTTATACTTTTTCAATTTTGGTCCTTTTGAACCAAATTGAAAAAAGTAAAACATACAAGAAAAAAATATTGATCATATATATTTTACTTTTTTAATTTTGATTCATTTTTTATTTTATTTTAGTTTTGTAATTTTATACTTTTTTTTTCAATTTTGATACAAAAAGATCAAAATTGATACCAAAAGTACAAAAATAAAAAAATATACAGAACTAAAGAGGCATGGTGGGGTAAAAGTTTTATTTTCCCCTCCAATATTCACCTATTGAAATTTTAGGGTGCTAACTTTTTCTAACAACTATATCCAACCTCCCCCATCACCCCTCTCCATTTGCTTTTAATAACACAAATGTGATGGGATATAATTTAGATTGAGTATGGTGAAATTAAGAATCATAGATTATATATATTCAACTTGTTCACATGAGATATGAATAAACACATCTGAAAAACCATGAAACAGCAGATAAAACCACACCTATATATAATATATCGGCAAATCAAAAAAAAAAAAATTACTTTACATCATCATTGTGATATTATAATTTTGCCAAATTTTCTAATTAAGTAGCGATCAAGGCTGATAGGAAATTGGCGTAGAGATCCATCTTCTTCCTTGCAAAGTCAGTTTCCATACATGCTTGTCTTGAAATCAGGAGACAAATGTTAATGAGGTCAATTAGCTACTATATCAACTTTAAAATAGATAATGCACAGAACATATAACTTGATTGGGTAGATAAGTTGATTATCATCGGGCTCGATTTAGGATTCGGTTAGATAAGTTATAAGAATTCAAGTTTAGTCAAGTGATGCTGATTGGGAATTCAATATAGGATTGCTAACATGATCGAATTAAATTCAATTTTTGTCCCACAGGACACGAGACCTAACGATTTTGATTTTGGTCACAATACTCACCACTTTGGTCCAGTAAGAATTTTTTCATACAATTTTGGTAATTTGTTATGAATCCGTTAAGTTCAACCTCACTTTTGGTCCCAAACTTTGTCCAGTTGTGGGACCAAAACTTCAAGCTGGTTTTAACATAAAAAACGAAATGCATGAAAAAATGATTTTGGGACAAAAGTGGTGGGTGTTGGGACCAAAATCGTGGGAGAATTTTGGTCCTTTTTACAAAAAATCTGTTAAGTTCAACCTCACTTTTGGTTCCAAATCGTGTCCCGTGGGACCAAAACTTCAGCTGGTTTTAATTGAAAACGTAACTATGGGACCTAAACTGCATGATAAAAAAAATGATTTTGGGAAAAAAGTGGTGGGTGTTGGGACCAAAATTGTCAAAGGTACCGTGTCTGTGGGACCAAAAATGAATTTAACATCCATAACATGATCATAGATATTGTTTATTCATGTAGTAACAGAGTAATGATCATTTTGAAGAACAGTGAATGCAAGGTGTTGAATAACCATGGTGAAATATTCAAGGCAGATGAAACATCAATCATTATGCTCAATCGGGTGTTTTGAAAGATATCTAAGCAATAGTTGTGAGAATACAACCAGTTTTCTTTTCCCTTTGGCATATATTCAAGTACTAATGCCTTGAAATCTTCATTAGAGCAACAACTTATCACTTTTGTCAGATTTCTATGACGAATGTTACGCAGTATTTCACATTCGGTGTCAAAACTCCTAAAACCATTTCCTGGTTGAAGCTTAAACACCTTCACAGCGCAAGTGTTCCCATCTCTAAGAACAGCTCTGTAAACAGAACCAAAGCTCCCATTGCCTAGTAAATTGCTATCGTTGAACTGTTCAGTTGCGTGCAAGATTTCATCGTAGGAAATTCTTTTTGGTCCATCGGAAACCAACTCATCATTCCCACTGGTTTTCTTGCCATTCCTTCTATATCTTAACCAGATAAAAGTCAAAGAAACAACTAAATAGAGTATTTTACTCAATTAATTATAATTAACAATTCAGACGTGCTTAAATTGAGGAAATTATAACAAGAGAAGATTCAATTCACATGCCTCATTTATCTAGCACTCTCTCTACCCCTCTCCCTCCACGAATTAATTCTTTTAGTTGTCTTATTTAATTATTTTATATAAAATTAAATAAATACAATCTAATTTTATGACACTCATTAATTAAAAAAAAATCAAATACAAAATTTTCTAATCAAATTAATAACTTTAAAATAATGCATCTTTTTGTAATTTCATTGATTTTATAATTATTGTTCTTACGCCGCAATATTATTTGACTAATGTAATGAGTATTTTATTATCTATACAGTCTAGTATTAATATACATAAATAAGAAAAACAAATTATGTATAGAGTCATACTTCTCAAATTTAATTAGAGCTCTACAAATTCATATTTTATTATATAATATAGTAAATAAGACCTGTGGAGCATCGCTCGGGTGAAATATTAATTTAATATAAAAGAGTAATAGTGAAAAAGGTATTTCTACATTTTCACCTGACTGTTTTTTGAAAAAAATGAAATAGAGGGCGGTACCAATAACCGCGGCCTTACAAAGTTACAAAGAAATCCAAAGACATTATTAGCATATTATACAAGTGGGCTAAATTTAATCTGGGCCTTAAGACAAGCTAATGTTTTAGGGCCTTAAGACAAGCTAATCGGAAATTTTGTGGCCTAAGCAATCAATCTCTCAACTTGGGCTAAGTCTTAACGTAAAGGTATAAGCCATACTTTAAAATAATAAATTTTATAGGAATATTTTAAAATAATATTAATTCTTTTATTAAAAGATATTAATTTTTTTTGTATTAATTATTTATTTTATAAAATAATATTAATTGCGAACCAATTACATAATAAAAGGTCTTAGCTAGATAAGACCACCCCGGGTTGTTATTTACTTATGCTGCCTTTATCGATCGATATATTGTGTTTCATTATTTTTTTTACAAATTGCATGATCAATGAGCTAATAAATCAAACAAAAAACTAAAATAGAACAGAAAATGAGGTCTCGTTTAGGAACAGAAGCAACAGTGATTAGAATAGTGAGGTACATTGCACGAGACTACTCCATGCAAAATCCAATTCACACACATATATAAATCAACTCAAAAATACAACTAAGGTGCAGTTTATTTTAGTGAAACACTTGCATGTAAATTGCATGTTCCAGTGAATTGCACTGTGTACCAGTGTGTATAAGACTGTGCCCTTCTGAAAACGTGGTAAAACAAGTACTATGTAGGGCTTATCGAAAAGGACTCCCTCGTGTAAACGACACAATTTAACATAGGTTTAAACTTAGGCAAAAATCGGTATGAGACAGTTCATAAACTAACACAAATTATTACACACCTCTTCCAAAATTAACATAAGCGTCGTTTCCAAATTATGCTCTACTTCTGCGTGAGATGGTACCACGTAAGATGTACTCTGAAACTTAGTGATGTTGAGGATCTGGCCCTTCAGGTGCCTCTCTAGTTATTTCAACCATTATTCTCTTCATCTTTTGAAATTCCCACTATAATTTGCATATTTTCAAACTATCTTTCCTCTTTCTTATATTTACGGGGCTCGAAAAACTTCGAGCCTCTAAAATATCTGCATTTGAAAACACAACTAATAAGATCATCAATACTAACATGAAGATTTTTGTGGAAGTTGAAGGTGACATTTTTTTTAATGATTTTGGACTATAATAGAAAAAGACTGGGAAATTCTGGACTTGGATAAGTACTAAAACATCAAGAACATTAGGCCATATATATAGTAGAAATTTTGGACGTGTAATAGAGTTGAAGAAATTAAAATATTTATTCAAGAGAGACAAAAACCATGCTATTAATCAGAAAATCCAATAAATTTCTGTGTCTTTGTTAACAAATGGAATTACTATATATATTTGTGATCCCCACTCTGCTCTAGTGTGTTATCACTTATCAGAACCCGAGCTAATTTTTTTTTTCCATATTTATATTGTTAGATTCATAATTCAACATTAATAATTAATAATTCATGCCAATGTTGTTGTCTAGTCATCGATCTTGTCGATTAATGAGTGTATCATAGGGGATGAAACGAATTTGGATAATAGGGGATGAATCGAATTTGAACACATATATATGCAATACAAGGAAAATTTCAAAATTAATCTTGTAACTTAGATCTATTCTATTTTTAGTCCCGTAATTTTTTTACTTATTTTAAGTACTAAATGTGTCAATTTTAACAATTTTTTTGGAAAAACTCTAAATTTTTCAAGAATTAACACCATGGGGCCACATGACTAATTTAAACTTGAAAATATTTTAATTTATTGGCCAATTCGCCGGTTTCACCCTGAGATGGTACTCATTTAAGATATAACGCGCAAATTGACCCGTAAGAACAATGTGTTTAATATTATTCAATTGATGGATTAATACGTAGGTGTGAGTCGTCAAATTGAAATATTAAAAGAATTATTAGTATTGCTATATTTTGTTATTTTATTGTTGTTTATTTTTCAATATCACTTCAAGTTATAGATTATAAATAATCTTTTACATATTAATTGATAATTTAATCATGAAAATGTATTTACTTTTTGCTAATATATATATATATATATATATATATATATATATTATATTAGTTAAAATGAATTTTAATTAATTTACGGATTATATATGTAGACGTGAGTCGTCAAATTGAAATATTAAAAGAATTAAGAATTAAGTGAAATTAGTATATAAATCTGGTTTTAAAATGAAACCTAATCACTGGGGGTGGCTATAATTTGCTCCACTTACTGGGTGTGCTTCAATCAATGATAAGAATGCAATGTCAAATATAGTTGGTATCATCATCATCATTATCTAATAGCATGAACGTCCTAATAATTAATTAACATTATACTCACTTTTTTCAGAAATATTTTTATAAGGCCATAACACTTTTCTCATTGGGGTCGAATCTCCACGGCCTAATCATTTGACTATTACATGCTTAAAATAGCCAACGGATGTTGTAATCTTTCCTAAAAGAATAACAATTAAATTAGTTTAATCCACAGCAAAAGTTTTTTTTTTGTTAGTTGACAAATGAATGACAAAAAAAAGAACACGAAGGCGATAAGCTAGTGATCACTGAAACTTCTGAGATTTAATTGGATAACGTTTGCGAGCAGATAAAAACTTTTGTAAATTTGAATTCACATGATTTTTTAAAAGTATCTGTTTGTATATATAATTTTTTTATTGTACATCCATTATCAATCTTATAGATGAAATGTTAGATGACAAAAAATCAAATATTTCTAACAATAAAATTTAGTGATGCATAAAAAGTGTAGTATATTTTTAATTGATACTTGAAAAAAACAGTTCACTTGAACCCGTAATTAATTCCTTTAGCATATTTGAATATTTAATTGATGCATTACGCATGTGAGTCGCCCCCACCAATTTACTAGGTGCGCTTCAGTGTAGGACCGCACAGGATGGCCACCAATTTTTACACAATGATAAGAACTTGATGCCAAATTTAGTTGTTATTATTAGGGAAAAATCAGCATTTCCTTGATTTATTCCACCATATATCTTTGAAAATAAATTAAATTAATTATTCTGTTGTATTTTTCATATATATCTTATGTAATTTGTGAATATATAATGCAATTTGTTGATAATACCAATTCTCTAAGTATCATCATCATCATCATCACCATTATTATCATCATTATCTAAATAGTCTCCGAACCATGGACGGATGCACATTTAGGCAATTGCTCCACCTCAATTTTTTTTTTTAGAAATACCATATATACTCCTTAAAATTTTTAAAATTTCATAAATAATTTTAACACTACAAAAAAAGAGAAAATTGCCTACATAATTTTTCAACATGCCTACAAAATTTTCAACAATAACAATTTAATTCTTAAATAGTGAGGATTGCCTACAACTTATCTACAAAATTTTCTAATCATCATATAGCTACCTACAAACAATTTGCCTACAAAAATATAATTCATATGTAAATGACAAAGTATAGGGTGAACAAGTTTCACGGTGAACTGGTTAAAGAGTGTGACTTATATTACTAAAGAGTGTGACATTTTACTATGAAGAGTGTGACTTTTTACTATAAAGGGTATTACTCAGAAAAATGAAGGGTGTGACTTTTTACTATAAAGGGTATTACTCAGAAAAGTGAAGGGTGTGACTAATATTATAGCAGAGGGTATCGTATTGATAACTGAAGAGTAGTAAAGGGTGTGACTTATTTTACTAAAGAGTATGCCTCTAAAAAAAAATCAATTTCACGGTGAACAAGTTTCACAGTATACCAACTCTATGTAAATTTATTTATATGTAGTTCCAAGTTACTCCAAATTACAAACATAATTAATGCCCACAGAAATGTTAATTGTCTATGAAATTATTTGTGTAGGTAATTTATTTGCCTACAAAAATTACAAATGTATAAGTAATTTGTTTGCTTTAAAAATTCATAAGAAATTCGTAAACAATACTTTTGCCTACTAGAATGTTAAGAAATCGCAGGTAATGCTCACTATTTTATGGACGAAATATTTTATTGGAAGATTCGTAACCATATTAGAAATTTCCGTAGTCAATTCTCTATTTTCTTGTAATGTAAAAATTAAGTTCCAAGACATTGAGCATTGTGAGATTTGCAATATTTCTCGAGAGGCTCCCACCCAAGTTATTGCGCCATAGCAGTAAAACTTGCAACGAAGACAAATTGAAAATGTGAGGGGCAGCGTCCCACTAATACTACTCTTTCTAATATTAAGTTCAACCAAATTCTGAAGATTGCCAATCTCCATTGGTATAACACCTGTTAAAAAGATTAATAATGAAAAGTAAAAGTGTCATTATTATGGCACCGATATTATTAAAAGACAGGAAGGATTTCACCTCAACTAAAAGTTCGAACTTTTATATTATTTCCCTAACATTCCCACTCACTCGTAGGCCGAGTTCTTAACCTTTATCTCTGGGAAGGAGGGGTCCAACGAGTGAACAATTTAATATGCATGGTTGGAGTTGCTTTCACGAGAATCAAATACTAAATTGTTCACTCGCTGGACCCACTCGCCCTAATGGAGCGAGGATTTAAACTCACAAATCCATACCTCTCACAAATCCGAACTTTTAGATGAGATGAAATTCTTTCAAGAGCCATGAAAACAGAAGCATACCATTTAATTTGTTATCACTAAGATATAAACTATTGAGAGATTTCAACTTCCAAATTTCTGCGGGTATCTCCCCACTGAAACTATTGGAAGATAGATATAGGATTTGAAGTTGTGTACAGTTTGATAGATTTGATGGAATTTCGCCACTCAGCCGGTTGAGAGAAAGGCCAATCCATTCAACAAAGGGAAGATTATGACACATGTTCATGGGAAGAGTGCCACTCAATTCATTTGATCCCAAATCTATAGTTTGTAAGGTGGATATGTTAAATATGGAGGATGGTATAGCACCTGAAAGATGATTGGAGTTCATGCCTAGAAATCTCAGATTACGAAGCCTCCCCAACTCTTGTGGAATTTCTCCCTGGAGAGAATTGTCAGAAAAATCAAGAACACCTAGATTTGATAGGTTAGAGAGGGACTTTGGAATGAAATTGTTGAATTTGTTATTTCTTAGGGACAAGTACTGAGTTTAGGTAGATGGCCGAACCATGGCGGAATCTCTCCCGTGAAGTTGTTGTCTTTGAGAGATATGAACTTCAAGCGGCGTAGGAGAGATAGCTCTCGAGGTAAATTGCCACTAAAATGGTTGTGTCCGAAATCAAGAGAAACGAGGAAGGAGAGATTTTCTAGTTGTGGTGGAATAGTGCCGGAGAGACCCATGTTGGAAATATTCAATGCCGTGACTCTGTGGTGGCGCAAGCCGCAAGTGACACAGATCCAACTGCAAACGGAGCTGAATTGGTCCAGTTTCTTGCAAGTATATGGTTAGGGTCTAAAATGAGGAGGGATTTTAAAGAAAAAAGAGCAGATTGATCAGTGGTGAGGTTGTTGGCAGATATTTTGGCTAGACAAGGTAATAAGGTTACTAGTAAGACTGCAAATGGATAAAAGTAATAGCAAGTATTCTCCATGGCTGCAAATATTAATGTAATACTAATCCGGGTGATCAGATGCTCATAATTGCAAATATATATAGAGAATAACCATATGACTTGTTTCACTAAATTGTGTTATTAATTTTAACTAAACATTATTACCTGTTTCATCGAATTGTATTAGTTATTTTCATAGTACGAAATTAATGTGAAAACAGAGAATATTGTTCACTGAAAATAAGTAATACTACAGTTTAGTAAAAATAAATGATAATATTCGGTGACAACAAGTAGTATGGTTAAGTTAAACAAATGATATGGTAAAATAAAAAAATTAGTTTCACCGTAGATACTTTTCCATGAATAAAATGTATCATAAACGCGTTTCCATTCAGGTTTCAATTTCGCATTCATTTCAATAATATAAAGCTCCATTTGGATAGAGAGAATTTAAAATGAATGGATTTAAAAAATTAATACATGTAAGAATACATATATTTTAAATTATGAATTATCAAGAGATGAGAGAGATAGGATAGGAAGGGGGGGGGGGAGAAGGAATAGGTAGAGGGAGAAATTTTAAATGACATGATTTTGGAGAGGATTTGAAATCCCTCAATTTTAAACTAGACTCTCAAATTTAAGTATTTATAAATCCATTAAAAAGTGATAATTTATGTGTGAAATTCATGAATTTTAAATACTAAGGTGATTTATGTTTGCCGGAGGTGTAAGGTTAATATATAATTGAGCCCCGCTAATCGCAATTAATACATATAAATAAATTGAAACCGCAGTCTCGACATGTATTCGGATATCTATTTTTTTAGAGTCAATGGATACGACATTAAATTAACATCTTTTTTGTTAAATAGGAGTAGATAAGATGAATATTTTAGTGTAAAAAGAATTAGATAAATTAACCGTGTACAAGTTGAACATTTCAGATATAAACAAGTTGAATATTAAAAAAAAAAAAAAAAATTATACATTTTAAAAATGTACTTAAATTTCATAGTGTACTTGATGCATACAAAATTTTGTCCTTGTTTATATATAAATTTGTTCTCTTATTTCTTATTATAAAGGAAATATATTTCTTTAATGCGAGAGCTAACTAATTTTTTTTTTCTTCTAATTGAAAAGGGCTCTTTTTGTCTACTCGATTGTCCAGTTGTTTTGTCTAACTTTGCTACCAAACGATTTTTTTTTTTTTTTTTTTTTTTTTTTTTAATCGAAAGGGCTATTTCTTCTACTCTTTTTGTCTACAAACTACCTTATTTTAAAACCATTTATAATTCAAACATTTTCCTAATTTTCTCTTTACTTTATATAATTTTAAGGGTAAATTCGAGTACATTTTTTTTAAAAAAAAACTAGCAACAAGGTACAAAATGGTTGTATATATGTAGATACAATTGCACTTACATATGCTATTTTACCTGTATATGCAATTTCATTTGTACCTAGTTGCTATTTACCTAAAAAAGTGTGCACGGGTTGCTAATTTCCTAATTTTAAGGAAACTTGATCCGTGTTCACACTAAGGGAAAATTAAACCAGAGATACCTGATGAGGGTCGTAATTGCTTATTTTATGGTCATTTTGTGTCTTATTTGATTTCATTTGCAATGAAAAGTGCTATTAATCCCGTTTGTTTGAGAATATATTGATTTTTCAGGAAATGGAAGCAAGAAACGTGTCACAGACATTAATCTCACACCACCAGATGATGTTGCAACGAAGGAGGAAGGAGTGGTGTTAGGGTTTTCTGAAGATACTAAAAAGGGAAAGTACGATTTGTTGGTATCTGAAGAGTTTTTGTCTGCTGAAGAGGGGATAAAAGGAATCGCTACCGAGAGTTTTTCGCCCGAGCTCGAGGTGTTTTTTGTCTGAGCCTCAGGTGGGGATAAAGGGAATCGCGCCTGAGAGGTTTTAAATGCGAGCTGAGGTGTTTTTTATCGAGCCTCGGTGGGGATAAAGGGAATCGCGCCTGAGAGGTTTTCGTCTGAGCTTGAGGTGTTTTCGTCTGAGCCTCAAGTGGGGATAAAGGGAAATGGGCCTGAAGAGTTTGCCAACAAATGGGCCTGTAAATAATTAACGTTCATGAAATTTTGACCAAAGATTTCATTTAATTATTTTTTAGTATCTTTATTTCCCTAAAATTGTGATAAGCCCTTGTGGTCCCCACTCCTCTGATTTAGGGAACGGTTTGTTGCAGAGTTTGTTATGCAGAAAATATTCTAACTTCTCTCCTGTTTTCTCTCTTTTCTCTCATATTTCTCTCATCATTCTTATCTTATTCATAATGTCCTTGTTCTTCATACTTTACCCAGAAAATCATACAAAAATATTACAATTTACATTCCTTATATATCAGTACATAACATTTGGTATCCAGAGACAGGTTTCTTCTCATCACCATGGCTGAAAAGCACTCGTTTCAAAACCCTGCAGGAGACACAAACAAAATTAGAGCAACTTCTTACTGCTGAATCCCTGAAATGGAAAGCTACTGATGATAAAATGCAGGATGCTATAAATACTCTTTCTACAGAGGTTGATAACAAGTTTACTGGTATGCGTGGAGAACTATCTATGTTGGGAGATAAGTTTGACAATGTTACTGCAGTTTTGGCTGGCCTACAGCTTCAGTTTCAGAATTTTGATAGAGGAAAAGGTCTTAGCAGTGGCCCTTCTATTCTGGGAAGCCCTAGTTTTGGTTTTTCAGGGGCTCCCTCAGCCTTTCATGGTTCTGACTCTTCAAATGGAAGGTTAATTCCCAATCCTACTCCTATTTCCATTCACAGCCCTATTCCTAAAGTTGAGTTTCCTAAATTTGATGGATCTAACCCTAGGGGTTGGATTTTGAAATGCAACAATTATTTTCAATTAATCCCTAATGTTCCTGATCCTAAGAAGATTAACCTTGCTTCTATTCACTTTGAGGGTAGAGCTGCCTCATGGTTTCAGAATTTTGCTTTGAAACCTACTGATGTTACTTGGGATCAGTTTGTGGAGATAATTTCTGTGAGATTTGAAGAGATAAGGGATATTTCTATTATTGCTGAGTTTAATAAGCTCAAGCAAACTGGGGCTTATATGGATTATGTGGAAAAGTTTGAGGAACTCAGAGCTAGTTTGATTCTTAAATTGGGTGATCATTTTTCTGAATACTATTTTGTGGAGAGCTTCATTAGTGGGTTGATACCTGAGTTGCAATCTGCTCTAAATATGTTTGCACCCACTTCTTTACAGCAAGCTATTGTTCTGGGCAAGAAACAGGAATACACCATGGATACTCTAACTAGAAAGTTCAAGCCTCCTTATAGGGGCTCTAACTCTAATCCTAACCCTAACCCTAACCCTAACCTTAACTTTGTTCCTTGGAAGAAATCTGATTTGTCAATCCCACCTCAACAGAAACCACATTTAAACTCTCTCAAACCTCCCATTAAACTCCTTACTCCTACTGAAATGGCTGCTAGAAGGGAGAAAGGGTTGTGTTATAATTGTGATGAGCAGTTTACAAGGGGCCATAAGTGTAAACAAAAGATTACTTACATGATTTTGGCTAAGGACATTTCATATGAATCTTCTGACTATGTTCCTACTGAGGTCACACAAGAGGTGATTCTCGAACCACGAACGGTGCCTATGGAAGAGGTTGGATGACCTCTGATCTTTATGTCGCACTTCTGATGTCACTACAATGAGGATTATTGGGGATTGTGGGGGTCATACACTTCATATATTGATTGATACAGGCAGCACAATCAGCTTTATTAAGGCAGCTACTGCAAAAAAGTTGATTTGCCCCTTTCTCCTACCACACCTATTCTGGTTAAGGTGGCAAATGGGCAAAAGATGGTCAGCTCACAACTGGTGGATTCTTTTTGTTGGTCTATGCAATTCACTGATTTTCAATATCCTTTGAGATTATTGGATACTGAAAGTTGTGATTTGATTTTGGGAGGTGATTGGCTGAAATCTTGCACTCCAATTGAATTGGACTACAAGCACATGACAATCATAGTGTCATTACTTGGCAAGAGGGTTAAACTACAGGCACTTACTTCCACTGAGAATTGCCAACTCATTTCTGAGTTCTCTCTTTTCCAAATGTTACATTTGGACAACCCTCTTCTTGTCCAAGATTTCTATGTGGTCTACTTGGCTACTCCTTTGGGGAGAGTGATTCAGATTATATGCAATCCTAGATGATTATGCTGACATTTTTGAAGAGCCTACATGATTACCTCCATCAAGGGGTGTTGAACATCAAATCATCTTGAAACCAGATAGTGTTCCTAAACAATAGTTTCCCTACAGGACTTCCCACTCCCACAAGGAAGAAATTGAGAAGATAGTGCAAGAGTTGTTACACTCGGTACTATCAAAGATAGAGAGCCCTTTTGCTTCACCAGTCATTTTGGTCAAGAAAAAGGACAACAGTTGGAGGATGTGTGTTGATTATAGATACTTAAATGATCTTACAATCAAACACAACTACCCCATTCCTATAATTGAGGAATTGTTGGATGAATTACAAGGTGCAAGGTTCTTTTCTAAGATTGACTTAAGATCCGGTTATTTCAGGATCTTAATGAAACCCAGAAAGCACACAAGTTTTTAACGAACATTTAGAACTCATAATGGCCATTATGAGTTCTTAGTCATGCCTTTTGGGCTTTGCAATGCCCCTGCTACCTTCCAGTCCTTAATGAATCAAATTTTCAATGATTTTCTAAGGAAATTTGTTCTGGTCTTTTTTGATGATATTTTGGTCTATAGCTCCACTTGGGAAGAGCATTTACACCATTTATCTATTATTTTGGGTATCCTAAGGGCTAATCAACTGTATGCAAAGAGGAGTAAATGTAATTTTGGCCAACTTGAAATTGAATATCTGGGCCATATTATTTCTCATGTGGGTGTGGCTACAGACCCTGAAAAGATTGCTTGCATGGTTAATTGGCCAACTCCAAAAACTCTCAAACAGTTAAGGGGTTTTTTGGGTTTGACTGGCTACTATAGAAAATTCATCAAGGGCTATGGCCTTATTAGCAGACCACTCACCACCTTGTTGAAGAAAGATGGATTTAATTTGAATTTAGAGGCTGATTTAGCTTTTTCTGAATTGAAGAATGCTATGGTTTCTGCCCCTGTTCTTGCCCTACCAGATTTTACTAAGCCTTTTGTTGTGGAAACTGATGCAAGTGGAACAGGGATTGGAGCTGTGTTGATGCAAGAGGGTAAGCCTCTGGCATTCATGAGTAAGGTTTTGTGTCCCAGAAGCCAGGCTCTATCCATCTATGAAAGGGAATTTTTGGCTGTCATAATGGCTGTCCAAAAGTGGACACATTATCTACAAGGTCACATGTTCATTATTACGACTGATCAACAGTCTTTAAGATACCTATTGGATTAGAAGATCATGACTCCTCTCCAACAGAAGTGGATCACAAAGCTTTTGGGTTTGGATTATGATATCCAGTACAAGCAAGGTTCTGACAACAATGTAGTTGATGCTATATCTAGAAGATTGGTTACTGAGGTTCTTTGCACTTCTCTTACTACTGTTGTACCTAAGTGGATTGATCAGGTTTTATCTACTTATAAATCAGATGATTTCATTACTAAGGTCATTGCTGCTAAAGCAATTGACTCTTCTAGTTATCCTCAGTTTACAGTTGTTAATGGGTTGGTGAGGTATAAAGGCAGAGTTGTTATTGGAGATGTTCCTGATTTCAGGAAACTAATTGTTTCTGAGATGCACCATTCTGCTTATGGTGGCCATTCTGGCATCTTAGGTACCTATATGAGGTTGAAGAGGGTTTTCTATTGGCCTAAGATGAAGGTTGATGTTATTCAATGGATTCAAGGGTGTGATGTGTGTGCAAGAGCCAAACCTGATCAAGGTCCTTACCCTGGACTACTACAGCCTTTACATGTTCCCTCTCAAGCTTGGACTCATATATCAATGGATTTTGTGGAAGGGCTCCCTAAGTCTTGGGGAAAATATGTTATTTTGGTAATTGTGGACATATTCACTAAATATTCACAATTTATTGCTCTCTCTCACCCTTTTACTGCACAAACAGTGGCTAAGTGTTTTTTGGATGTGATTTACAAGTTGCATGGGCTACCTATCAGTATTCTAACTGATAGGGACAAAATCTTTACAAGTTCTTTTTGGAAAGAATTGTTTCATCTCATGGGCACTAAACTAGCCATGAGTTCAGCCTATCATCCACAATCTGATGGCCAAACTGAGAGATTGAACCAATGCTTAGAACACTATCTTAGGTGTATGGTTCAAGATACACCTAAGCAGTGGCTGAAGTGGTTACCCCTGGCTGAATTTTGGTATAATACCAACTACCATACAAGCTTGAAAACAACACCCTTTCAAGCTTTGTATGGATATCCTCCTCCTTCTCTGACTATGGGATCCTATTTGGACTCTACCAATCTAGAAACTTGCTCGGGTTCAACAACGTCCAGCAGTTTCGAGTTGATTCGAGATAATCTCATCAAAGCTCAAGATAGGATGAAAGGGTTTCTTCGATAGACAAAGCAGAATTCACTTTTCGAAGTGGGTGACTTTGTCTATCTTAAGCTACAACCTTTTAGGCAAAATTCACTACATCTCATGAAGGAATCTCAAACTTTCTTCAAAGTACTTTGGTCCATACCAAGTGCTTGAGAAAATTGGTCGTAGCCTACAAACTAGATCTACCTCCTAATTCGAATTTCATCCGTTTTTCACGTCTCTGTTAAAAAAGAAATTAGGTGAAAAAAATTGTACCTTCTACAACCTTTGTGGACTTGAATGGTGCAAAAAAGAAATTCAAAATCACAGATCCGCCTCACGCCATCGCAAAAACAAGTTCCAAGTGTTAGTGTTTTGTGGAGTGCATGAAGAATGGGATATTCATTCCGGTGGAAGATCTGAGTTTTTCCACAGATTTTCCGGCGCTCTATCCTTGGGGACAAGTTCCCGGAGTTAGTGACATTAATCTCGTGAAGAATGGGATGATGTTCCTTGAAGGAGGAAGGAGTGGTGTTAGGGCTTTTTTGAAGATACTAATCCTTGGGGAAAAGGATTCGATTTGTTGGTATCACAGAACATTTTGTCTGAGATGATGTTGCAAAAGGGGATAAAAGGAATCAGGTTTTTGAAGATTTTTTGGGAAAGTACGATTTGTTTTTATGCGAGTTTTTGTCGGTGGGGATAAAAGGAATCGCGCCTGAGAGGTTTTCGTCTGAGCCTGAGGTGTTTTTGTCTGAGCCTCAGGTGGGGATAAAGGGAATCGCGCTTGAGAGGTTTTTAAATCGAGCACGAGGTGTTTTTAAATCGAGCCTCGGTGGGGATAAAGGAAATGGGCTCGAAGAGTTTGCCAACAAATGGGCCTGGAAATAATTAACGTTCATGAGGCTGCAGCCCAGTATTTCATTTAATTATTTTTTAGTATCTTTATTTCTCTAAAATTGTGATAAGCCCCTGTGGTCCCCACTCCTCTGATTTAGGGGACGGTTTGTTGCAGAGTTTGTTATGCATAAAATATTCTAACTTCTCTCCTGTTTTCTCAAAACTGTTCAGATTTAGAAGTACATCGGAGAAGAGGGATGAACCATTAGAAGCTTCTTGAAAAGAGGATTGCATCATTAAAAAAATCAACTCAATCGTAGTTCGGGAGCTCAAGTTATGAGCGAAACAAAATGGGTGAAGCAAAGAAAAAAAGTGTCTTGTCGCCCGGGTTCATGAAACTAAAAAAAAGGAGGCCCAAGAACCCATCATTCAGCCATTTAATAGCCATTTAATAGGCCCAAATTTTTGGCCCAACATCACAGGCCCATGCCCTCCATTTTCATTGCCCAATTGCAAATAAGAGAAACAGGGGACAAATAGAATTGAAAAATGAAATCAAAGTCAAAATTCTTTCTTTGGTCAGCCCAGGATCCTAGTTACCTTTGCAACCATTGTGCAGCCTTCTTTCTCTATTTAATTTGATTGGCCCACGCTCGACGAAAGCAGGACAATGTGGATTTCTAAGCTTGGGAGCACGTTTTTACTAAGAGTTGGTCTCGACTTAAAAAAAAAAAAAAAAAAAAAATTGCCTACGAAAATATTCAAATGACTACGAAATTTGCCTACAAAAATAATTTAGTCCCTAAAGTGAGGATTTCCTACGATTTGCCTACCAATTTTTAAAATAATCTTTGAAAAAAATATCTAAAAAAACAATTTCCTAGACAAACAAGTTACCTACGAGCAATCTACCTACACATTTGTAATTTCCGTAGGCAAACTTACCTACACAAATAATTTTCTAGGCAATTTACATTTCCGTAGGTAATTATATTTGTAGTTTAAAAATAACCTATATAATTAAAAAAAATTGTAGCAAAGTCGTAGGCAAGTCTTACTATTTAAGGACGAAATTATATTAGTTGAAAATTTCGTAGGCATGTTGAAAAAATATTGAAAGATTTCCTAGGCAATGCACTATTTTCTTGTAGTGCTCCCTATGCTATGAACTTGAATTATTTGACCTATTTCATCTATTTCAACATATTTTTTTAATTCACTAAACTTGACCCGTATCATATCTGGATAGCTTTAAATGTCCATAAATTAAAAACAAGGTTCATAGTATGAACCAGATCTATACAAATTTTTGTCTTTTACAAAAGCTAGACCATAAGTGAACGACAACTCTTATTTTTTTAAAAAAAGGGGGCAGTCACGATTTTCTAGGGCAAAGTTCTGGGGAGAGCCCCTCCCACATCTCTTCACACACCACGCTTTCTCTCTACACCATTGAGGATTATTTCTTAGCTTAGAATAGTTTAGTTTTAATATAGATTTAAGTTTTTTCTTCAAGTTTCTAGTTAGATTTCATTGGGTATTTCATTATCTTGCAAGATTGAAGCTATTCAAGACTCTAGAGGTGATATCCATCTTTTATTTCAAGTTTATGTTGGTTAACTTCTTGATTTTTGCTTTATTTATTTTATCTAGCCATGAGTTTTGTTTCTAGTTCTATATGCTAATACTTGTTGTGCTTTGGATGATTGAAGGTATGTGAGAATTGAGTTTACTTTTGATTTATACCATATTTTTGTTGATTATTGGGTGATTGCTCTTATTGTTGGGTATTTATTGTGCTTTGTAGTTGAGCTTCGATCTTTAATCTATATTTTGAAGCATATAGTGTGAGCGAGGTTACATTAGCATGATTAAATTTACGGTGTGAGTTGTGAATGTGCAAAAGTATTAGTTATGTTTTAATTCGTCAGAGAGAGAGTTAAATACATTAATATCAACACGATATAATGTAGTTACATTGTGATACGTACTTAGTAGAATACAGAGATTGCAAGGTCTTACCATTGCATTTTAAGTGTTCTTGAAGAATCGACGTTTGATTTTCTCGTAGCTCTCGCTAGAATTCTTTCATGTTTATCCTCTCCGGGGATTACATTTGAGCACTTCAAGGCCAACACTAATATGGATGATACACACTGTAAAATCTTGTCGCCGTTTTCATCATCAAGATTCATGAATAAGTTCGGATCTACAACTCGATCCGGTGAATGTGGAAGCAAGTTTGCAACCCAACTCATCAAAGTCAAATCTCCACCGAACATATCATCACTTGGCCCTTTTTTCTTGTAAAGGTTTCCATCAAAGATCACACCATAACTATATACATCACATCTTGTTGAAACTAGCCCTTCCAAACCGTACTCAGAAGAGTGAGAATTGCAATACATCAATAAAATACGTGATTAAATTGACTGAAATTTAATATGATATATGAAAATAGAATAAATGTTCACCGAGAGCGATGTACCCGAGTGTGGCGAGGGTGTTGGTTAGCACCATGCTCTCCTCGTCCCCTAAAAGTTTAGATATCCCAAAATCAGTAACATGGGCAATCATATCCTCATCTAACAACACATTACTAGGCTTCAAGTCGCAGTGAACAATGGGTGCTGAACAACCATGGTGAAGATATTCCAATGCAGATGCTACGTCGATCATTATGTCCAATCTTTGCCTCACATCCAAGAAATAGTTATGAGAATATAACCATTTCTCAAGATTTCCGTTGGGCATGTACTCGAGTACTAAAGCCTTGAAATCTTCGTTAGAGCAACTGTTGATGATTTTGGTAAGATTCCTGTGGCGGATGTTACGTAATACTTCACATTCGACATCAAAGCTCTCGAAAAGCTTCTGAATCTTTGGCTAAACACCTTCACAGCGACCACATTTCCATCTCTAAGAGTTCCTTTGTAAACTGAACCGTAACTTCCAACACCTAGTAAATTACTCTCATTGAATCGTTTCTATTGCCCACAAGATTTCGTAATAGGAAATTCTTTGTGGTACTGTAGACACCAATTCAACAATTCCATTCATCGTCTTAACTCTTCTTTTGCATCTTACACAGATAAACGTCAATGTTACTATAGTGACAAGCGCAATAACCCCGATAAGAACAAATAGTGAAAATGCAACCTTCTTCCCCTTTGATTTATGACTGGAAACAACAGGACAAATTGGGATGCTATGGAAGCTTGAATTAGTTTGGCACAATGCACCATTACCCTTGAAAGACTCTATAGTGAAGTGTCTGAAAGGGCCACCACTTGGAATCTCTCCATTCAAAGTGTTGAAAGACACATTAAAATAGTCGAGGTATTGAAGTTTCTCCAAAGGCTTTGGGATTGAACCAGAGAGATTGTTGTTGGACAAGTCTAGAGTTACCAAACTGACCATGCTCCCCATGGACACATGAATAGAACCTTCCAATCTATTATGCGTGCGAACAACAGATTAACCAATCTCTGTAAATTACCAATCGTTTTTGGGATGGACTCAGACGGGTTATTCATTGTGAGATTGATAGAGTTTGCTGCCACTAAATTGCCCATCTCTGGAGGTAAGAACCCACTTAGGGAATTTGAGGACAGATCAAGACTCAACAAATCCTTGAGGCTCCACAAACTTGATGGTATGCTTGAAGTGAGATTGTTAGAATCTAGGGAAAGATATCCTAAAGATATGAGGTTCCCAATACATTCAGGAATGGGACCAGAAAGTTGGTTATGACCTAAATCAATTTTTATAAAGGTTATGAGGGTCACACAGACCCTCCGGAATGGGACCTCCCAGATTGTTGTTATGTAGATCTAATCCTTGAATCTTATTTAAATATCTGAAAGTAGATGGGACAACTCATTGTTGCTAAGATCAAGTGACGTCAAGTTCCATAAATTATGGATATCATCAGGAATGCTGCCCTTAATTTTGCAATTGGAGGCAGAGAATAATTGGAGAGTGGAAGATAAATTCCCAATGGAAGGTGGAATGATACCATCTAGAGGATTATCATTAATCAACAAATGCTTTAAAGATGTGCAATTTGTTAAGGAAGTGATGAAGCTCAGTTTGGAAGAAGGTGACTCAATTCTTAGATTATTGCTTGAAAGGCTTAGGGATTCAAGCATAGTTAGGTTGGCCAGAGAGTGAGGTACAACACCCATTAATCTGTTGGATCCGAGATCGAGAGTTATGAGATAAGCACAATTAGAAATTGAGTGGGGTATTTCTCCAGTAATAGAGTTATTTTCAAGTGTAATCCATTCAAGAATGGGTGAGCCGGTGCAAAGATGGGCTGGAAGAGTGCCAGATAAATCATTGAAAGCAAGTTGAAGAATTTGAAGAGTTGAGATGTTAAAGATCTCAGGTGGAATTGAACCGGTGAAAGCATTATAGCGTAATCTAAGTGCCTCAAGTTGGTGAAGTCTGCCAATTTCACTTGGTATAACACCTGCCATGATTACAAAATGATCAACTAGCATCTAATTAATTAATAATGAATATTAAATAATAATAATAATAATAATAATAATAAATAAAATAATTTAATAATAATAATAATAATAAAAATAATACCTGTAATAATAATAATTTGAATCCGTAAAATAATAATAATTTAATTAATAATTTAAGATTTCAATTTCCTGTTTTAGCATTTTAAATGATATCCAATGTTTTAGAATTGTAAGATTTCCAATATCATTTGGGAGTTGGACTCAGTTTATTCCTCCATAAGATAAAAACCTGCAAGGAAGACATATTGCTCCATATATCTTTTGGCAGTTCACCTGTAATATGATTCTCACTAATAGATTAATTCGAAAGAAGATGATTCAATTCTTGATAGATTTAGGAATTCAAACAATTGAGTCAGCTATTAATTTCTCCACAAACAAACAATTTTTTTATTACAGAGAAACGGACCTGTGAAGCTGTTTTGTGAGAGATACAATTCTTTTAGCATTGTAAGACTTCCAATATCCCGTGAGAGTTCCCCACTCAGTTTATTGCTCCGTAGATTTAAACCTTGCAACAAAGACATATTGGAAATTATATTGATGGGCAGTGCACCAGTAATTTGATTTTGTTCGATAGAAAGCTCAACCAAGTTGTGAAGATTGCCCAACTCCTTTGGTATAACACCTGCAGTATACAAAATGTTAATTTTTTTATGAAGTTTGTCGTCACATGACTAATATTAAATGAAGCTCGAAAGGATAGTAAACTCTACCATTTAAATAGTTTCCCCCGAGATATAAAATTTGAAGAGATGTTAATCTCCCAAATGCAGCGGGTATCTGCCCACTGAAAGAATTGTAAGACAAGGACACCACTTGAAGTTGCTGACACTGAGATAGATTTGATGGAATTTCGCCGCTCAGCTGATTGACACTTAGGCTAATCTGTTGAAGAAATGGAAGATTGCGGCACATGTCAGTTGGTAGACTACCATTCAGTTCATTGAACGCCAAAGACAGTGTTCGCAAGGTGGATATGTTAAATATAGCAGATGGTACAGCACCTCTGAAGCTGTTATTTCCAAGATTTATGTACTCAAGTTTAGGTAGATGACCAAACCATGACGGAATCTCTCCCGCAAAGTTGTTATTTCTGAGAGAAATGAACTTCAAGCGGTGCAGGAGAGATAACTCTCGAGGCAAAGTCCCACTAAAAAAGTTGTACCTCAGATCAAGAGAAACGAGGAAGGAGAGATTTCCTATTTGCGGTGGAATTGCGCCTGTAAGATCCATGTTGGAAATATTCAAAGCCGTGACTCTGTGGTGACGCAAACCGCAAGTGACGCCAATCCAAGTGCAAACAGAGCTTGAATTGGTCCAATTTGTCGCAAGTATTTGATAAGGGTCTGAAGTGAGGAGATATTTTAGTGAGAGAAGAGCATATTTATCAGCGGTGAGGCTGGTAGATGTACTTTTGGCTAGACAAGCTGGGATTTGGAAGGATATTAGTAGTAGCAGGAGTAGTGCATATGCAAAAACGAAATAGCAAGTTTTGGCCATGGATAGCTGCAAATGCTGTGATGCTATTATATTATAGTAGGGTGAGTTTCTAATAATATGTAGAGGAATATATATATATATATATATATATATATATATATATATATATCAAAAGGCATGCTTGAATCATTTTTGATGCCACGTAGAATAGGATAAGTCATGATTGTAAAGTTTGTGGCTATTTTCTTCAATTAATATTCATATCACTGATTTCAAATACTTTTTGAACAATTAAACTATATTTTTGAAGAATAAGAATGTAGGGCCGCTCCCAGCTGTAAAAGTTTGTGTAGCTAGCGGAGACTAACGGGGCTTGTTTGTTTACAGCTTTGAAAGTGGCTTTCAGAATTTCAAATCCCAAATCCCCGTTTGTTTATCAGAATTTCGGTATATAATTTTAAATCCTCCAAAATTTTACTCTATAATACCTATAATACACCTACTTTATCTTTTTCAAACACAATTTCCAATACACTATCAATCATCTATCACACACTTTCCAATTATTATTATATATTCAACTCAATACTCCATCTCCTCCTTTTTTACTTTATTATCATCATATATATATAATCAATCATTACACAATCATTCAATCATTTCTACATTACCTTTTACAATATAACATTCTTTCTATCATCTACTTTTTCAAAATCCTACTTTATCAAATCCTACAAAATCCACACTCCCAAACATATACAAAATACAAATACACTTTTTACTTTATACCAAATTCTTTCAAATCCTCTCTATAGAATTTCAAATCCCCTCAAAGCCGTAAACAAACAGAGCCTCAAGTCTTCTACAAAATATTCCACAAGTAAATAAAAGAAACAAAAAAAGGCACATCATATCATATATAGGAAAATAATTGCATATACATATGTATATTTGAATTTTAGCGTGCAACTTTGATATTTTAGTGTGCATCATATCAGCCTCTTCCCAGGTCCCCTCATGACTCGAACTCATGATCACTTAGGCTTACCCCTAAAACGACGTCGTTTTAGGGGCGTGAGATACACGCGCCCCTAATTTCGGTTGGGAATTTTTCATAAAACGACATCGTTTTTGGGTAGTTTGATCGGTCTCCGGCTATTTGGGACTAAATCGGCACAAATTGAAAACACACGGGACTAAATTGAAACATGTGATATATACGAGATCTTTTCAATAAAGGTGCAAAGTTACGGGACCATTTCAATTTAAATCTCTAAATTTTTAAATATTTTGAAATTGTTCGTTAACCTGCTGCAGCAGGTTACCAAACTAGTAACAGCCACTTGTGTAAAATAGTTTTCTCTTTGATTTCGAAGCATCAATTTAACTTTTTTTACTCTAATAATCTTTGTCGGGTTTTGGAACACATTTAAAACAATATGTATATAAAAAAGTAAAAGTGAATCGGTCGGTTTATTGGGTCTAAAGTGATCAAAAAATCAATCATGACCCCAAATTATTTTGATTAAAAAGGCTTGGATGACATTTCGAAATTAAGAAATAAAATAAAATAATTACATGTGTAGTGGTTACCTGTTGCAACAGATTAAAGATCAATCTCAAATAAAATTATAATTTATAGGACCAAAATAAAAATAATCGGGACCAATTTCAAAACGAAGCAAAATTAATGGACTAAAAAAAATTTAATTCCTTATTTTTATCGTTCTCGAAATACGAATCATTTACGCATGTTCAAACCTTTCAACGCTACTTTAAACTCTAAATTTCAAATATATTTGGAGTTTAGCAACGATTGCATGTTTTCTGTTGACACGGCAAGACTTTGTTATCAAAGAAGACTCAATGTGGTTAAAATTTTAACATTATATTATTGATTTCAGTTACAAAAGCTAAATAATATGTAATTACCATTCAATATGTAATTTATTGTTCTATTTTGAAGACAACGTAACAACCACGTCAATAATAAGACCGAAGCTGTACAACTTTGTATTTTAGAGGAGACTCTCAAGTCTTCTCCAAAATATTTCCACAAATCAAATTACAAATCAAGAAATTAATGGCACATCATAAGAGAAGAAGTTGAGAGTTGTTTATTGTCCTTACTTTGGAAATTAATTATACAACTGACTGACAAAATCATATGGACCAGAGTAATCCTTGCCCTACGTTTGGAATAACAACAATTTAACCGTGCAATGGTTTGCATTTAGCATAAACAACATCAATTTGATATATAATATTAGTTGATTCATTAAAAGGTATACTAGTTTTAGGATAAAGTATTAGTTGGGATAGAGGTGCACGCTAAAACTAGTTTACATAAGACCGATTCTAACGGCAGTGGCCATAAAACAGAGCATTATTGGACAGGTCCATCACCAGAAACAGTAGAGAGAATAATAGAAATTTTGGATTTCATCAAAACAAAGAAAAGAAACAGAAATTTAGAATCTCAATAGTTCACCAGAAGGATGAAATTAACTGTTTAAAAAACAACATGAAATATCACTTAATTAAATTGAAGATTAGACATGATGATATATAATATATGAATCTAGTAAGGAGTAAAATTTATTTTTGAGCGATTATTTTGAACTATTATTTAAGAAATTTTTGATGGTATTCTAAAACCATCTTGCACCACAAGAAAATAAAGAATTGGCTGAAAGATTTTTTAACTTTACTACAAATTTTTCCTACAAAAATAATTACACCTTAAATATCGAATGAACCATATTCTTTTAAAACAATGCGAAAGAAACATTACTTGATAGGGGGACGCTACATGAAATTTTTTTATGGTTATGTGAAAGAATTTTGTCTCATCTAAAAGCTCGAACTTGTAGAGAGGTGTAAAAATTAATTCGTTTATTTTAATTTCCCTCAACACTCCCCCTCACTCGTGTGCCGAATCATTGTCTCTGCCCTCTGGGAAGGAGGCTCAACGAGTGGACAATTTTAATTGGGTGGAGTGCTTTCCGCGGGAATCGAACTCAGGATCTAGGTTGAACCAGAGGCTCTGATACCAAGGAGAAGTGTTGAGGGAAATTAAATAAATGAATTGATTCCCACCCTCTCTACAATTTCGAGCTTTTAGATGAGACGGAATTCTTTCATGGTATCAGAGCCTCTGGCTCAATCCAGATCCTGGGTTCGATTCCCGTTTATGAGCTTACTAATGACTCTGCACGAGCCATATTACCATTGAGCCATATTTTGTTTATGTGTGTTGGCGAACTTAATTTATTAAAGAGCTCTAACAAAAAAAATTCGAGCCTTAGTTTGATTACATCCCTAAAATTAATCACGAAGATTATTAATAGAAATAGCATGCAGGACAAGTAGTGTACCATAAATCAGTTATATTTTATAGAATTATCAAGTAATATGTAAATTGTGATTTATGAGTAAATGTAAGAAACTCTAGGTATTGATCACACATTAAGCACGACAAAGTCTATGTTCAAATTAACCAACTTATTTTACATATATATCGGGTAAATTGTAGAAGTGGTCCCATGTGAATTTGCCCTCATAAAAATGATAATTTTTTTTAATAAAATTGGTCCCATAGGATTTTAAAAGCAAAAAACACATGAATTTTTTGGACCAAATTTGTTTTCTTTTTTAATTATCTGGTACCAAAACTATTAAATAAAAATCGAATGGGACAATTTCAAAAAAAAAAAAAAAGAGATCAAAATAGAACATGGGACCAAAACTACAAACGAAAAATTCACACGGGACCACTTCTGCAATTTACCCTATATATATCTAATCAAGTTCTTACATTAATTTCCTCTGCTCCTTCTCTTTATCTTGTAACTAAAACCAAAAAACAATTCCAGTATCCATCTAGGCCGTCCATATCGAAGAACGAAATATCCCATGCCAACTCCTATTGCAAACCCACGCCCATACCCCAAAGCAACAATCTGCCAACTAAATCCATCAAAAAAATCATCATCATCTTCTTCTTCTTCTTGCACCCAATCCAAATTCTTCCAATCCAATCGTCAACGGAATTCCGCATAAATGTATCAATCCTTGGTTCCCAAATTATATGAATCATTCGAAATAAAATAAATGTATCAAACTGACGAGACTGAGGTATCCGCCCGACATTTAAAGATTATT
The DNA here is from genome assembly GCA_037126765.1 of Stenogyne calaminthoides. Lineage (NCBI taxonomy): Eukaryota > Viridiplantae > Streptophyta > Magnoliopsida > Lamiales > Lamiaceae > Stenogyne > Stenogyne calaminthoides. Next base: position 2,572,482 of record JBBCBC010000026.1, on the reverse strand, counting down.
CATGGAAACATTTAATTTTCAAACATGATTATCTTTATAAGAGTGTGATGATGGATAGATGTAATGGATATAACATTCAATAATACTAATCAATGGTTGTGTTTGGTTTTTATTGTGCATTTTCAATTTAAAAGATTACTTAAGACTTATTAAATTACGCAGAAAAGTTTGTAACAAGCGGAGACTCCGAGTCTTTCTCTATATTATTTCCACAGCAAACAATTGAAATTATGGCACCTCATTGTTGACGGTATTTCACATCTCCACTAAAGTCTCAAACCTGTCATTTTCTTAAATTTATTTAATATATACTCACTAATTAATATCAAACCATAAATTACTTCCATCACTATCTTATTAGATTATGATGATGATTTACAACCCTCGTCAATTAGGAATTCGTTAAATTCCAGATGTGATTCCATGTGAATATTTTAATTGCATTTTTAATCCCACATTTTTATTACAAAAATGGTTCAAGTATTTTTTTCGTCTGAATCCACAATTATCACGTTAATTAAATTGCTTAGAGTTGCTGAATTACACATTTTTCATTATAACAGGACATGACATAATTCTTTTTTAAAAAAAAGGTACTTAAAGTAGAGAAGTAATATCAAGAACTGTCAATTAACTTGGGTCATGTTCAATTTTAGTTCTATAGCTATAAATTTGTACGTGTCTATTTTGGTCCTTTTGAATCAAATTGAAAAAAAGTAAAAACGTATAAGAATAAAACTTTGATAATGTATATTTTGCTTTTTCAATTTTGATTCATTTTCTGTTTAATTTTAATTTTGTATATTTAATTATTTTTTTCAGTTTCGATCCAAAAAGATCAAAATTAATACCAAAAAAACAAAAATAAAAATATACAAAATTAAAATTGAATTTAATTTAAGTCACGTGTACCAATTCTGGATATTAAATTTAAAGTACATATATTGAGAACACCTCAACACACTACAAAATCTGTGTTTCCGTCTCTAAAACAGTCGTCTCAAATCAAAACCGTCCCAAATCATCGAAACCGTCCCAAATCAGGGACGGTTTTTGGACGGCCATAACCGTCCCAAATCAGGGACGAATTTGGGACGGTTGTAATCGTCTCAAAACGACCGGATCCACCCCGTTTCGGGTCAAAAAACCGTCGGTATTTATCGTCCCGAAAGGTGTCGATATTTAGGCCGGTAAAACCGTCCCCAAATTAGGGACGGTAAATCAGGGACGGCAAAACCGTCCCTAAATTAAGGACGGTAAATCAGGGACGGTAAATCTAAAATATATATATAGTACTTGGACCATCATCATACATAGACTTCAACAATAGCTCCAGATTTCCAGCTTCCAAGACCACGCCTTTCCGTTTCTCACACCTGTATTACATAGCTGCAACACTTAGTTAGACAAAAATCTACGAAAGACAAATAAGGGAAATAAAATTAAAATTAAAGGAAAGCAAAATAAATAATTGAATTGACAAAATCAGAACTCAACAGAAATATTTCACTATGCACCATGCATGCATCACGTTCAAACACTCACTCATCACAGCATGTGCGATGCCCGCTCACATCACAGCTCGAAGAAGTTGATTCACAGTGTAGGATAGAAATAGTTGGTAGGTTGATAGTTAGTTACAACAAATTCTAGATCCTTCCTTTTGTATCTAAAAGTACTTGTAAATGTCACTCATAATGTATGGGAAGATATCTTATTTTAACATGGTATCCTGAGCTAGCTCTCCTACTCTGTGATTTCTGTGTATCTTCATCTTTTCTTTGAGCGTAACCGTTTTTGTTAGGCAGTTATTTTCCATCTTCTTCACATCTTCAAATCTTCTTTAGCTCATCTTCAAATCTTCTTAATTTCATCTTCACATCTTCTTAGTTCTTCTTCATATCTTCATCTGTTCCTCTTTGTATCTTCATCTCTCATACACTTTCCGCTGCTATACTCATGTCTCTTCCAAAGCTTCCCACGTTTATCACACTTCATATTCGTCTTGATCGCCAAAACTACACTTACTGGCGTTCTCAAGTTCTAGCCACGAGAATATTTGAAGATCTGATCAATCAACTTCCCACTCCCACTCTCTCTCATACTTCCCCATTTCAGCTGCTATTTCACAAATCTCCAGATTACTCTTTCCTCAGGGTATTTGGGTGTGCATGTTTCCCCTTTCTCAAACCCTACATTGCTACTAAGCTGCACTACCTGCACTATAGATCTGATAAGTGTATCTTCATTGGTTATAGTCCTTTTCACAAGGGTTATAAATGCCTTCACTTACCCACTAGTAAAATCTTTATCTCCAGAGTTGTTGAATTCAATGAGTCTGAGTTTCCATTCCATATTTCCACCTCTCCCGCAGCTCCATCTTCTCTTCCTACTTCTGCTGAGGTCCCATCCTTTCCCACTTCTGCTATATCTCCATCTCAATCTTCCTCAAATTCAACTTCCCCATCTATGCCTCATTTTCCTTCTACATACTTCCCCTGAATGGAAAGAGGCTATGATTGCTGAATATAATGCACTAATGACAAATGCCACCTGGTCTCTAGTCCCTTTTTCTTCAGATATGAATCTGATTTCTACCAAATGGATCTTTAGAGTCAAGTATACTAAGGATGGTGGTATTGAGAGATACAAGGCAAGATTGGTTGCTAGGGGTTTTCAACAAAATGCAGGCATAGATTTCTTTCACACTTACAGTCCAGTGGTGTAACCAGTAACTTTGAGAGTGGTTTTCAGTTTGGTTGTCACTTATGGATGGAGTATTCAACAAGTTGACATCAATAATGCTTTTCTAAATGGGCATTTGAAAGAAATTGTGTATATTTCTCAGCCTGAAGGCCTGAAGGTTTTGTGGATCCTTCTAAGCCTCATCATGTGTGCAAGCTCTCAAAGGCTCTCTATGGTCTTAAACAAGCCCCAAAGGCTTGGTATGATACTTTTAAGGATTTCCTGCTACAAACTGGGTTTCTCAACTCTCAATCTGATCATTGTCTCTTCTACAAGAAATCAAAACACCATACTTTGATTCTTCTTGTTTATGTGGATGATATACTCATCACTGGTGATAATCCTTCCCTCATATCAGATCTCATCTCTACTCTTCATCACAAGTTCTCTCTCAAACATCTTTGTGATGTCAACTATTTTCTTGGTCTAGAAGCTCATACTTCTCCTCATCTTATTACACTTTCTCAAACCAAATATGCCAAAGAAATTCTCTCTAAAGCCAATCTCTCTTACTATAATCCATGCTCCACTCCACTTTGTCCAAGTGACAAACTTTCCACTCATGATAGTGCTCCTTTCACTTATCCCTCTCTATATAGAAGCATCATTGGAGCTCTTCAATATCTCACTCTCACTCATCCAGATCTTTCCTTCTCTGTCAATAAACTCTCTCAATTCTTTCAAGCTCCCACACAAAATCACTGGAGAGCTTGCAAAAGGGTACTCAGATATATAAAAGGCACTATTAGTTTAGGTTTATCTTTTTCTCCTGTTTCTGATTTCAGGTTTCATGGCTTCGTGGATGCTGACTATGCTTCTAGATTGATGATCGACGGAGTACTACTGGTTTCTGCATCAAGCTTGGTAACAATGTTGTTTCTTGGAGTTCTCGCAAGCAGTCAGTTGTTGCAAGAAGGAGCACTAAAGCCGAATACAGGGCTTTGGCTTCAGCAACAACTGAGCTTTTGTGGCTACACTCTCTTGTCTCTGAGTTACATGTCCCTATTCTCATGCCTTCGATCCTATGGTGTGACAATCAGGGGGCGATCATTCTTGCATTCAATCCGGCTTTTCATTCACGTACGAAACATATTGAAGTGGACGTTCATTTCATTCGTGAAAAGGTTCAATCTCAAGTTCTTGACATTCGATACATTCCGGGTGAGGATCAACCAGCAGAAATATTCACAAAGTCTCTCTCCTCATCCCGATTCACCTCTCTTCTTTGTAAGCTCGATCTTCTCTATTCCCGGGATCGGGTTTCTTCGGGAGCATGTTAGAGTACACACATGTTTCCTCATGGAAACGTGCATGTTTCTTCATGGCGTGCTGAATGTCAACTATACCATGCACCATGCATGCATCACGTTGAAACACTCACTCATCACAGCTTGTGCGATGCCCGCTCACATCGCAGCTTGAAGAAGTTGATTCATAGTGTAGGATAGCAATAGTTGTTAGGTTGTTAGTTAGTTACAACAAATTCTAGATCCTTCCTTTTGTATCTATAAATACATGTAAATATCACTCATAATGTATGGAAAAATATCTTATTTTAACACATACAATGGTCTTTTTTGCTAAAATAAATCAATTATCACTTTATTTTTTCATATATAAGTGTGTTAGTGTGGTCGAAATATATCTTTTAAGGACCATAATGTTGGGTAGTGACAAAACAAGGATCGTAACTTTTTGTGGTGTCAAAATAAGGATCATAACTTTAAAAAATAGCAATTTCAGGCCCAATTAAATTAAGTCACCCAATGGCGGGCTCAAATTAAGGTTATTCGGGCTAATTTGGCCTGAAATTACTACTTTTTAAAGTTACACTCCTTATTTTACCAGCCCGAAAAGTTACAGTCCTTGTTTTGCCACCCCTAAAGTTACGGTCCTTAAAAAAAATATTTCCTAATAAGAGAAGACATGTTATCGAATTATCTAAGGTTTAACAATTGAATTGAACATGCGGATGAACAAATACTTGGAAGTTGGAAGCAAAGGAATTTAGGTGGATTCTAGCTAGGGTATATGATGGTTCATCTAGCTTCAATTTGTACCCAATTAGTATATACAATTAAGGGCCCGTTTAGTATGAATGAGTATCATTGAGGGGTCAATCATTAAGAGTTATTAATTGAATTATTATTGCTTATTTAGAATATTAACAATGGGTATCATGCAATGTGGATTGAATGAGAGATGATAATCAATTATTTACTTATATTCTCATTACTTGTGTATCAAAACTACTAAGAAACATCAATAGAATCGATTATCATTACCCATTTCCATTACCCTCAACCAAGCTGTCCTAAGTTAATTAATCATCTCTCGATGTACAAAATTAATTTTCACTCCCCTCACATGTCACACTTCAAGCTGATTTTTTGGGAACTTATGCGGAGTCTTACGGAATACGGGATTACGGTGTTCGTTGTTAGTGCTTGGAACCTTTGGAAAGCACGAAACTCTTTTGTTTTAATCACAAAGCTCAAGACCCAGCTCAGATTGTCTCCTGGTCGTTACACTTAGTGGGAGAGATTTCGAGAGGAAGGAGGGTTCAGCAGAGGACGGTTCCAGAGGGTAACAATACAGCACAATGGAGCAGCCATCCTCCAGGCAGTCTAAAACTCAACTCAGACGCAGCGGTGTTTTCGGACGGTTCGGCATGCCTGGGTTTTGTGGTTCGGAACCATTGGGGAAAGGTAATTCTGGCAGGAGCAAAGAGATGCAATGCAGCAGTCGGAAACAGCACTTTGATCGAAGCTTGGCCCTCCGTTTTGGTGTGAGTCCGGCGGATCGGGAGGGCCTTGATAATCTAATTTTGGAGTCCGACTCTCCGAACTTGATCCTTGCTCTAAAAGATGAGATGGTTTTTGATGCTGATTCTATGTTGATCATTGAGGATATTGGTGTTTTGGCTAGGAAACTGGGTTGCTCCGAATTCTTGTTCGCCCGGAGAAATGCTAACAGGGTGGCGTAAGCCTTTGAATCATGAGTAATACAATATCTTAATCTTTCTGTCAAAAAAAAAAAAAAAATGTACAAAATGAGCACAGACAACGAGAAATGTGAGCAAGAAATAGAAAGGCCAGGTGACTGGAGATGGAAAGTAATTCGTCGGGAAACTTAATGGGTATAATTTGGTGTCGGTTTTTTTGTTGATAAATTAACTAAAACGTGGTCGTTTTCTTTCTTTGTTATTTAACGAAGGAAAGTCCGTCGAGGAAATCCCTACCTATGTTTTAAGTCGTAAAAAACTTGTCGCGAAATATAGAGGAAGTTTTCCGATTGGAAAAAAAAAGGCATCTATTTCTCGTGGTTTGTTTTTCGTCATCATAGATAAATCACTCTTTGCCAGGCTTGTCCAGCCATTTAAAAGACCCGGTGCATAAATTTTTTTTGGGCCCTTCATGTATAATATAATAAATTAATTAAATATAATTATTAATAGAGAGAAAATATGGTTAAATTAAACAAATAGAATAAGAAGTATAATAATAAAAAGCGTTATATTTTAAACTCATCAAATAAAAATAATAAAAACAAATATAGCTCAATATTTAAAAAAAAGGAACAAGTTATCTACACAATTCACATTGGAAAATTGTGGTTCGATTCCCCTATTCCACTTTTCGTATCTTATTAGTGTTTCATTCCTTTTGGATCTTTAACACATAGACTCAGGATATGGTGGTCCGTTGGATATTTTTTATTATTCCACGTGTCATTAATTCATGCACAATATGGATACAAAGTGAAACACCAATTGTAAAATTGGTGATCTCATTCCGAAAAATTGACCCTTTTGTCATTTTATCTGCAAAGTCATGAGTTAATTTTCATAATTGAGTTTATCTAAAAACTCACTCTCAATTGAAATAAAAATAATAATGCATTTAATCTTGGCAGCGTTAATTAATATTGGACAATCATCTACTTTATTAGACTTGAGCAGTAGCTCCACGAATTTCCAGCTAAGTTCGGATCTACAACTTGATCCGGTGAATGTGGAAGCAAGTCTGCAACCCAACTCTTCAAAGTCAAATCTCCACCAAACATATCATCACTTGGCCTTCTTCTTGTAAAAGTTTCCATCAGCATCACACCATAACTATATACATCACATCTTGTTGAAACTTGCCCTTCCAAACCGTATTCTGTAAGAGTGAAAATTGCAATGCATCAATAAAAGATGTGATTACAATTGATATGAAAATGGAATAAAGGTTCACCTGGAGCAATGTACCCTAGTGTGGCGAGGGTGTTGGTTAGCACCGTGCTCTCCTCATCCCCTAGAAGTTTAGATATCCCGAAATCGCTAACATGAGCAACCATCTCCTCATCTAACAACACATTACTAGGCTTCAAGTCGCAGTGAACAATGGGTGTTGAATAGCCATGATGAAGATGTTGATGTTGCACGGATGTTGTTCCATATGTTGAACAACATTCTGCACAACATCTTAAATTTGTCTTTTCTCACCGACTCTGTTTTATTAGATGTGTTTATCTATGTTTCATACATTGCAGGTTGAAGACAATTTCTGATATTGTCAAGCGGTTGCACTGATGGAGTAAGAATAGAAAGATCATGGGTGATTGCACCAAGATCATGGAGATAGTGGATGAGATCTTCAAGGCTGTCCACACCAAGTGGATAGGACAATGCAGTTGGTCCGAATGTCTATAAATAGACTGCATTGGTCGACATTCAAGTTTGAGTTAAAGTGAAATCTCATTTGCTCTACTCCAAACTTAAGAGAGTTAACATCCAAGACACAACCGAGAGAACAACCGAGTGATTGTTTCTTGTAGGAGTGTGAGGGTCATTGTTATTCTATTTGTACTGGTCGAGGGAATACAATCTCTCCCATCAGTATTGATTTTGTCTTATTAGATCAAGTTTTAGGTTGAATAAGATCACTAATTACTTGATTGAATAGATTGATTTTTGGTGTGTGGTTTTTCACTACACTTTTTTGGATCTTGTAAGAGATTCGTGTGTATCTCACTACTTGTTATAGTGATGTTTTTAACCATGAGGTTCGTATAGTCTGATTATAGACTACACAATTTTAGAAATCCTTTGCACTGCGTTTTTATACTTCCGCTGTCATATGTTGTTTTATATGTTTCACAACATTTTCAACAACACTCTGAAAATACACGCACACACACTTTTAGTTGGCGCCAGAGCCATAAACTTGATACACTAAGTTAAAGGTCCTGTGTTTAAAGTGTGTTTTGTAACGGATTATCCACTGACTCCTTCTTTAAAACCTCCAATTTTGGATGGATCAAATTACCCATACTGGAAACCTAAAATGCGCATGTATATTAAGTCTATAGATGAGAGAGTATGGCGTAGTGTGTTGTCTGGTTTGAATCCACCAAAGACGGTTGATGATAATTATGGTGATTCACAAGTAAAAAGGGAGATTTATTGGTCCAATGATGAATGCACATCGGTCAATTTCAATTCTAAAGCCCTTAATGAAATTTTCACTGCTACTGATGTTTCAATGTTTAAATTGATATCTAACTGTGTTTCTTCTAAGGATGCATAGGATATACTGCAGGAACATTGTGAAGGATCAGAAAGTGTTCGAAGAACTAGACTCAGAATGTTGGGAACCAAGTTTGAAAACTTGAAGATGAAAGATGATGAGAACATTTCATCATACAATGAAAGGATAAGTGAGATTGCTAATGAGTCACACTCACTTGGTGATCCAATTTCCAACACTCGGTTAGTTAATAAAATATTTAGAACTGTTCCTAAACGATTTGATGCTAAAATATGTGCAATAGAAGAGGCTAAGAACACTGATTTATTGAGTCAAAATGAGTTGATAAGTATTTTGAAAACTTATGAGATTAACTCAAATATGTTAGATGATGATAAACATGAGAAAGATAAAGACAAGAAAGTACTTGCTTTTAGAGGTGAAACTTCTGATAATGTTGGTAAACATCCTTATGTGACTGAAGTTGATTCTGATGATGATGTTTCTGATTTATGTGATGAAAATGTTTCTGAACAATTTGCTCTTATCACTAAGCAATTCAAATCTTTTCTAAAAGGAAAGTTCAGAAGACCAAATGGTCAATTTCAATCAAAGGATAAGTTTAATCAAAACTCTTCTCCCTCTGATAAAAAACTTGTTCCAAGTCAGTCTTCCAGTTTCAATCAACCTAGACAATTCAATAAGGATAACAAGTTCAAATATGATCCCGAGTACAGAAAAAAAGTTAAATGTGATGCATGTTCTGGATATTGTCATTATGCTAATGAATGTGCTAATACTATGCTTAGGAAGAAAATGAACTTTAATGCTACCTTAAGTGATGATTCTGATGATGAAACTGATTCTGGTAAATGTGAGCCAAGTGTTATGTCTGCTAGAATAGTTTATGATGATACATTTGACGATGATCTCGATGATTATTGGCCTGAAGCAGATTTAGATGTTCATACAACATCTGAAACAACATTCAGTACATATGATTCTAAGATTAACTGTTTTGCTGAAACTATTCTGAATGCTGAAACATCAAAATCTGTTGATTGTGACTCTAAATATCAAATTTATAATTTGTGGTCTGAGATTACAAAATTTACTTTCTCTTGATTTCACGGAGCACGTTCACATGCACACACATCCGATAAAACAAGAAAGAAAGAAAAAAACTACTTCCTCCGTCCTGGATTTAATGGCGCATTTACTATTTGCGCGGAGTTTAATGAGAGAGTTGTTTATTAGTATAAATTATTTTTTGGTGAGGGTTAAATGGTAAAATAATGACATGTGGTGTAAATAAAAGGGAATAAAGACTTTAATGTGGTAAAAGTAATAGCATTGTGTGAAATTTTTTAGATATTCTGAGGGTAGAGTTTAAAGTGATATAGTTGCTTTATTTTCTTTTTTAGAAATGTGTCAACGAATTCGTGACGGACCTTTATAGCAAATGCGTCATTAAATCCGGGATGTAGGGAGTAATATACATCATTTTCATGAGATTATAATTGTGAATTTCAATTTCAGAAAAAAAGAATGAGGCTGAAAGAAAGTTGGCGCCGTTACAATCAAACGTACGTAGCTTCAATATATATATGATCCATCTTCTTCCTTGCAAAGTCAGTTTCCATGCGTGTGTCGTGCAACTCTAATTAGATTGATGGGAAGACGAGCTACAACAGTTTTTGTGCATGAAATCAGGAGACAAATGTTAAGGATCACTCATAGATACTTCAAGAAACATTCAAGAAAAAAACAGAACAGGAATTTGGTGGTTGATGACTTGTGCCTAAGAACAACAGGAAAGATCAACTTTAGAATTGATATTGCACAGAAACATAACTTCATTTGGTTGGACTGACATTGGGCTAGATTTAGAATTTGGTTTGATAAGTGATGGAGATGAGATCACGATAAAGATCTTAATTTATTATAATCACAATTTAATTAGAAAATTAATTATTAATGTCATTAATTTAATTTATTAGCATTTATTACGTTTCCGTAATTAATGTTAGGGTTTTCTTATTTAAGAGTCAGTTCTATAACCTTTTGTAAAGATGATTAGAATATCACCGTTGAATTGGTGATTGGAGAAATCTCTTATTAATAGACCGATTACAGGAATACAACAATTTTCCCAAGATACAAGGAGATTTACATGGAAAGAATATAAAATATATAAATACATTGGATAAAGACTAATTTCTATTCTTTATCTCTAATGTGTGAATTTTTTAGAAATCAAATTCGTGAAGGGTATCCCAAGATGTGAAGGAACAAAAGTAGATATAGTTGCAATATTACGCTTATGGGCAACAGGATTTTCTTTTTTAGAAATAGTGTCGGAGAAGATTAGTGACCCAAACCAATTATTTGATTCGCGGACCTTTATTGCAAGCGCAAGAAACAAGATTTCCCCAATAAAAATTAAAGCGGGATGAATAACCCAAAACAAGTATCGCCTCTGGGAGAGAATATACATCATTTTCATGAGATTATAATTGTGAATTTCGAATTTAATTTAAAAAAAAGATGAGGAATGAGACAAGAGACTCCCCGGCCAGCCCAATGGAGTGAAAAGCTTGGAGTTGGCAAGGATATCATGGGTGTATTTAGCTTGACCCAAAAAAACAATGTATAAAACCTCGAAATAATTCAAACATAAGGTCCTTGATGGCAATCACGGTGTGTACGAGATATATAAGATTCCATCATTCTTAACAATGATATTCGACATAGAGCAACAAATAAATAAGTGCCTTGAAAATGAAACAAGTTGAAGAATCACAATGACTCAGAGAAAGCCAAGGTTGGTGAGATTGAGGCTGGGAAGACGAAGACCATAAAGAGCTTTCTTGAGTACACACATGATCGAAAACGAGGATCAATAAAACCGGGGGTTGAGCCATGAACACTTTGGTTTGTCAAGAACGCCATTAAGGAAAGCATTCTTGACATCAAGGCGATGAAGGCCAACTATAGCCAAGATAATAAATTTCGGAATTTGTGTGAAGAAACATTCATCCCTTGCTTATAAGAAGTTGGAGATAAAAAAAAAGAACAGGAATTTGGTGGTTGATGACTTGATGCCAACAAAGTTGTTGATTTCGGGTCGAGCGGGCCGAAACAACAGGAAAGATCAACTTTTAGAATTGAGATTGTACAGAAAAAAAAAAATGGCGAGAAATGAAGGTCCGAGAAGAGACAGATCATTTGGTTCTAAATTTTGTAAATGCTACTATTGACGACTACGAGGCTCCGATTTTTGTTATCAAAGATAATCCCGAAGGTATGGAAATACCCGACACCCAAAAGGCTTGAAGTTTGCATAATTAGGAGCATTGAATAGCAACTCAAAAGGTGATGAATTTTGCAAAACGGGGTAGGAAGCGGGTTGATCACAAAAACAGTATTTGCAAAATGCCTCAAACCGTAGAGAGAAGCGGGTGCATGGGCATGAAATAGCATGGATGACCGGTTTCGAAATGTGACGATGAGCCATTTTGAGTGTAAGGACAAGACAAACGATGAAGTATGACATTAAGATTCATAAAATTCCGGACTTTAATTTTTCGGTTTCACTTTGAAACACCTTGATTTTACGATCAAATTGATTGCGAACAAAATATGGCGGAACCAAAATATAGAATTTAGACTTAGCACGCAATGGATAAATCCGGCCAAAATCGAGAATAATCATCAATAAATGCAACATAATAAGCGGAAACCATCAGCGGTAGAAGCAGTGCGAGACCCCATAAATCACAATGAATTAAATCCAAAACACAAAAAGACGTTTCTCATTCAACTTTGCGGTCCTTAATTTTCCCGGGCGGATATTTTGGATTTTAAGGTGACGCCATGGAAGGTAATTAGGCGCCTAATTTGATTCCAAAGAACCATGTTGATCATTTCGGTGGGAGGATTGGCCATGTTGAGAGACGACCCGAAGGTTGTGGTGGGTAAACGAGGAAAATCTGCGGTGAGATTATGGTTTTTGGGTTTTCGGATCGTGAGGGGATGAGAGAAGAACAGATGGAGAACGTGACTTAGGGTTTCTGCCAATTCGTTGAATAGAGTGAAAATCAGCGATAACACAAACACACACGAGAGGAGGGTGTTCCGTGGACGAGACGAGTTGGGGTGCGGAGGGGACGAGGTCGGAAGATGGAGAGAAACCGCAAGATTTGGTGAAAAAAAATTTGGAGATAGGGTTTAAGATCTTTTTAGCTCTGATACCAAGTAAAGATGATTAGAATATCACCGATGAATTGGTGATTGGAGAAATCTCTTATTAATACACCGATTACAGGAATACAACAACTTTCCCAAGATACAAGGAGATTTACATGGAAAGAATATAAAATATATAAATACATTGGATAAAGACTAATTTCTATTCTTTATCTCTAATACCTTTTCATTCAGTTGATTATGAATTAAAATATTGTTAAGAGTGTTTTCACTTATATTCCTCTTAGCCGGTATTTCAATGGGAATCAACGGAGACAAATAATGTTATTCGTTATAGTTCACGCTTCTCCCTGCATCAATAAGTTATATGAATTAAAGTTTAGACAAGTAATTTACACTTTTGTGCCCTTTTTTTGGTGGAGAAAAAGCCATTTTTCCAAACTAGTTTTTACAGTAAAAGAGTGAGTGAGTGTGCCTTTTCAGACGGGTTGGGTTTTAATTGAAAATGATCGGTTTTAAGTCGGAGCGGGTGGTGACGTGGAGCTCTTCTTTGGCTGGGTGGCACTCCTCGTGTGAAAATTTACCGGCAAATTGAAATCGTCATTTTTAAAGTGGTCAAATGCGCCTCATGCTGATTTTCGGTGAATTTTTAAAATTTTCGAGTAAAAAAGACCAAAATTGATACCTTTATAATTACAGTTGAAAAAGTGTAAAGTTACATGACTAAAAGTGGAATCGACCCAAGTTACATGAATAATTTTGAATTATTCTCATATTTAATGTGAAATTTATAAATTAAAATTGAACTTTAAGAGAAAGATTACAAGCTTACTAATGACTCTGTTCCCAAGCTACTAAATCAAATTCCATTGAGCCTTAATTTGTTTATGTATGTTGGTGAACTTTACTGAAGAGATCTAATGAAAAATTTCGAGCCGTAGTTTGATCACATCCCTAAAATTAATCACGGAGATTACTAATATAGAAGACAAAAATTCATATGAGATGGTCTCGTGCATGAGACGGGGACAACCTAGCACAAATCACACCCACCTCTCCCAAAGTGAAGGCGTCAATACCGAACTTATGTAATGTCTCACCGTGAGACCGTCTCGTACAAGTGTGTCTCATACAATCAAACATTAAGCACGACATACACCGACTTATTTTATATATATCTGATCAAGTTCTTATATTAATTTCCTCTGCTGCTTCTCTTTATCTTGTAATAATTTAAAAACAATTCCACTATCCATCTTGGCCATCCATATCGAACAACGAAATATCCAATACCAACTCCTATTGCAAACCCACATGCATACCCCAAAGCAACAATCTGCCAACTAAATCCATTAAAAAAATCATCATCATCTTCTTCTTCTTCTTGCACCCCATCCGAATTCTTTCCATCTTCACATTTATTCGTCAACGGAATTCCGCACAAACCTTGGTTCCCAACATATGAATCGTTCGCAAATGTATCAAACTGACGAGACTGAGGTATCCGCCCGACAAGACTATTCATGGAAAGATTTAATATGGCAAGAAATGTGAGGTCTGTCATTTCGATCGGAATTTGACCATCCAATTGGTTTGTCGACAGATCCAACGATTCAAGCAGAGTCATATTCCCAAGAGATGGAGATATATGTCCCGTGAGATTATTACGCGACATATTCAAGTACCTTAAAGAATTAAGCTTTCCAATGGACTCCGGAATACTACCAGAAAAATGGTTTTCGGACATGTCGATGATTGTGAAGGTTACCAGGATTCTCTCCACATGTTGCTCCAAACCTTTGAAAATGAATGACAGTGACTCATAAACTTTATTGAACCAGTTTTCGGCTATATTCTGCTTCACATCTATCATGGCTCTAAAATTGTTGAAATATCGATCAGGCAAAGAGCCAGTAAATGTATTTCGGTCTATATCGAAAACTTGCAACTTGGGAAATGGGGTGTCCGTATCGGAAGGGAGTGATATGGTGCCGTAAAATCTATTAGACCTCAAAACAAGGACACGAAGCGTATCGAGACTCTCCATCCAAAAGGGAAAGGTATCTTGTATTTCATTGTTTCCAACGTCAAGAACCTCGAGGTTTCGACAATTGGAAAGTGTTCGCGGTAACACGCCTCGGAATTGATTGTCATTCAGGTTGAGAGATATAAGAGCGCAATTGTTTGTAAATGTTAAAGGAGTGAGACCATGAAGGCGATTTTGCTTCAAATAAAGCCCCTGCAAAGTTCCGCTTAAGTTTCCTAAACATTGAGGAATTGGTCCTTCCAAACCGTTATTCCACAGACGCATATATCGAAGAGATATCAAGTTGCAAATGGATGATGGAATCTCCCCTGTTATTTGGTTGGAACCGAGTAGTATAGTCCGCACTTTCGAAAGATTTCCAACGGAGAAAGGTATTGAACCTGAAAGAGTACGACAAGGTATTGTTTAAGACAAAAACTCGTATGATTATAATAATTTTTATTACAGAGAAACGGACCTGTGAAGTTGTTTAATGAGAGATCCAAGTAATTTAGCATCGGAAGATTTCCAAAATTGTTTGGGAGTTTCCCACTCAATTTATTCCCCCATAGACTTAAAAATTGCATGGAAGACATATTGGAAATTATATTGATGGTCAGTGCACCACTAATTTGATTGTCTTCGATAGTAAGGGTAACCAATTTCCAAAGATTCTCCATCTCCATTGGTATAATACCTGTATATAAATTAGATTGGGATGAGTTTATAAATAGCCTAACATAAAAATAAAAGTTTTTTTTTTGTCACAAAATTTATAATTATTCTTTTTTAACCAAAAGAATATATTTTTTTCCAACTTTACCCATTTTTTATGCTTTCATTATTTAAGTTCGTACCACCATATATACATCCCTTACCAACATTATATCAGTCCGTACCACCCTTCAATTAACTATGTACCACAATTACTTCAATCTATAAATATTATTTCAGTCCGTACCACCATTCTATTAACTCCGTACCACTATAAGTCTCGTACCACATTTATTTTAATTTAACCCCGTACCATCCTTTATTTTAACACCTTAGCACCATCATTTCAACTCGTACCATAATTAAATTCAACTCGTACCATCAATTTTAAATTTGTACCACAATTATTAATTTCGTACTACAATATATTAATCCCGTACCACCATTTAAAGAAGCCCGTACCACCATTTTTTAAAAAAAATTGTTGACTTTATTAAGGGTATAATTGCCCAAAAAATTATTCTCTTGGCTAAAAAAGAATGAAATAAAAAACTTCGATAAAAACGAACTTTTTAAATGAGAATGGGCTAAAAATGGGGGTTTTCTCAATTGGGATATCGTTATATTGACAACGATATTAAATGGAGCCTGGGATAGAATTCAAAATAGTCCTATAATTTTTCACCATTTTTCAAAATGATCCCAAAAAAGTTTGAAGTACGAAATCGATCCCAATTTTATGTGAATTGTACCATTTCAGACCCAAATTCGCGACATTCAATTTTTGAATTTTACCATTTGCATGATCCTAATGTTGTTTCATTCAATTTAGTGATTTTGGGATGAAAGTGGTACACTTGGCGAAGAATTCAGACCAATTTCATACATCAAATTTTTTTTAGACTATTTTAAAAAAGGTGAAAAGTTATGGGACAATTTTGAATTATATCCCAGCCTGGAATCATACAAAGAAAATAGGGCGATGGATAAAATAAAGTAAAGCATACCATTTAAATAGTTTCCCCCAAGACGTAAAGTTTGAAGAGATGTTAACTTCCCGAATGCAGCAGGTATCTTCCCACTGAAAGAATTGTAAGCCAAGGACACGAATTGCAAGTGTTGACACTGAGACATATTTAATGGAATTTCGCCGCTCAGATGATTTTGAGCTAGGCTAATCTCTTCAATAAATGGAAGATTGCGGCACATATCAGCCGGTAGACTCCCACTCAATTCATTAAATGTAAAATGCATAGTTCGCAAGGTGGATATGTTAAATATAGCCGATGGTATAGCACCAGAGAAGTTGTTATTTCTTAGAGAAATGAACTTCAACCGGTGCAGTAGAGAAAACTCTCGAGGCAAAGTGCCACTAAAAAAGTTGTACCCGAGATCAAGAGAAACGAGGAACGAGAGATTTCCTATTTGCGGTGGAATAGTACCGGAGAGGTTCAAGTGGGAAATATTCAAAGCCGTGACTCTGTGGTGGGGCAAACCGCAAGTGACACCAATCCAAGTGCAGACGGAGCTTGAATCGGTCCAATTTTTCGTAAGAATTTGATAAGGGTCGGAAGTGAGGAGAGATTTTAAAGAGAGAAGAGCGTATTGAACAGTGGTAGATCGTTGTGCTAGACAATTAGGGATTCCGAAGGACACAACTAAAACTGCATAAGCCAAAGTGTGAAAACAAGTTTTGTTCATGTCTGCAAATATTGAAATGGTAAGATGGTAGGTATAAAATATATGTTGAAAGTTATGTTGTTGAGATTTATTGAGTTTTGTCTTGACTCTCCCTTTTTCTTCAATGGTGAAAAATGTTGAAATCTCCAATGGCGTATTTCTCTTTTTCTTCGTTTGTTACAGATGTAGATGGATCGAGTTACTTTTTGTGAGAAATCAAACTCAAGATCTGAACGTGAGTCCGCTTAAAGAAAAGTCCAAAATTGTACATAAATGTGAAATTAATTTGTTCATATATACATAAAATTCAAATACATATTGCGCTAAGGAAAAATAATGATTATTGTTCTATTGGGCTCTTGGATTCTAAATTGTTAGGAAAATAATATAAACGAAATAATTTTATAATTTTTAACAAATTCAAACTTTTAGATGACATGCAAAAATTTCATGGTATGAGAGCTAAAAGGTTCATGCGCACATTCTGGATTCTATTCCCGCTGAAAGCAACTCCATCTATAAAGGGTGTGACTCATTAAAGAGTTTGACTTATATTATAGCATGGGTATTAGTAGTGATAACTGAAGGGTGTCACTACAAGAGAATATTACATTGCCTACGAAATTTTTCAATATTTTTCCAACATGTCCACGAAATTTCCAACAAACATAATTTCGTCCTTAAATAGTTAGTAAGACTTGCGTACGATTTGCCTACAAAACTTTCTAATTATATAAACTATTATTAAACTACAAATATAATTGTCTATGAAAATATAAATTATTTAGGAAATTATTTGTATAAAAAAGGAACCAGTTTCACAGCATACAATCTCATAAACTATATTTTATATGAAGTTTTTATTGAAAGGGATCAAGAATTTTAACAGTAAAATTCATAATTTCAAAATCAATAAAGATGTTTTGTTGGTCAATATAAACTGCAAACATGATTATCTTTACAAGAGTGTGATGATGGATAGATGTAATGGATATAACATTCAATAATACTAATCAATGGACATGACATAATTTTTCATTATAACAGGACATGACATAATTTTTTTTTTTTTAAAAAGGTACTTAAAGTAGAGAATTAATATCAAGAACTGTCAATTAACTTGGGTCATGTTCAATTTTAGTTCTATAGCTATAAATTTGTACATGTCTATTTTGGTCCTTTTGAATCAAATTCAAAAAAAAAAGCAAAAAACATATAAGAATAAAATTTTGATAATGTATATTTTAAATTTTTTCAATTTTGATTCACTGTTTAATTTTAATTTTGTATATTTAATTTTTTTCACTATTTTGATTAAAAAGATGAAAATTTACAAAAAAACAAAAAATAAAAATATACAAAATTAAATTTAATTTGATTCACCTGTACCAATTTTGATATTAAATTTAAAGTACATATATTGAGAACAGAACACACTACAAAATTTTATTTTTTATTTAAAACAGTTTTTATCTCAAATCAAAATTGTCAAAATCAAATTTGATCCCAAAAATTCATTTATTTTTTTACCATAATTAAAATCCCAAATGGGACCATTTTGGGAAAATGACCATTTTCATCTCAAAAATTAACATGGATCCACTTTTGGTCAAAAACCTTCAGGAATTTATATTTTGATCACATGGATGTGGATGGAAGTATAAAACCATCCCCAAATTAGCATCAAAAAGGGGATTAAAATTAAATTAATAAATCTCTTTTTATATATATATAGTATTTGGACCATCATCATACATAGACTTCAACAATAGCTCCAGATCCAAAGATTCCAAGACCACGCCTTTCCGTTTGTCACACCTGTTCATAGCTGCAAACTCAGTTAGAAAAAATCTATAAATACAAATAAAGGAAATAAAATTAAAATTAAAGGAAATCAAAATAAATAATTGAATTGACAAAATCAGAACTCAACAGAAATATTTCACTAAACAAATTATTTATTGTGTGCTTAACAAACTATATTATACAATAATCATTTCTTTACCATTGATACCAAATATCATCATGATATGATGATATTACATTTGATCAAGTATTTTTTAGTAGAATCCACAATTGCAAGGTTTTAAATTGTATTTTAAGTTTCTTGAAGAATCGACATTTTTGATTTTAACAGGACATGACATAATTTTTTTTTTTTTATGTTTATCCTCTCTTAAAGGGATTTAATATGAGAACTGTCAATTAACACTAATATGGATGATCAAGCAAAAATCTTGTTCTATTTTCATCATCAATATTCATGAATAATTTTGGATCTACATTTTCGAAGGTGAATGTGGAAAAAAGTTTGCAAAACACATCAAAATCAAATTTTGAACATATCATATTTTGCTTTTTTTTTTTTGATTAAATTTTTCCATCAAGATCACACCATAATTTTATATACATCATTTTTTTTTGAATTTAGATCTTCCAAACCATCAAAATTAGGGAGTGAGAATTGCAAACATCAAAAAAATACAAAATTAAATTGAATGAAATTTAATGTGATATATGAAATTACAATAAATGTTCACCGATATTAAATTTAAAGTACAGGGTGTTGGAGAACACCTCAACACACTCGTCTCCTAGAAGTTTAGATATCCCAAAACAAGAACATGGGAAATCATCTCCTCATCTAACAACACATTACTAGGCTTCAAAGTCACGGTTGAACAATGGGTGTTGAACAACCATGGTGAAGATATTAAATCTCAAAATGCTACGATCGATCATTATGTCCAATCTTTGCCTCACATCCAAGAAAAAAAAAAAAAGAATTTCCTACGGTAAAATATTCAAATGACTACGGTAAATTTGCCTACAAAAATAATTTAGTCCCTAAAGTGAGGATTTCCTAAATTTGCCTACGGTAAAATTAGGGAATAATCTTCTAAAAAAAATATCTAAAAAAACAACCATAGACAAACAAGACTTCAAAGCAATCTACCTACACAGTAATTTCCAGAGGCAAACTAGACCACACAAATAATATTCTAAGCAATTTATATTACATAGTTAATTATATTTGTAGTTAGAAAAAAAATATATAATTAAAAAAAAAAAATTAAAGCAAATAAAATTAAAATATAAAGGAAAAAAAATAATTAGTTGAAAATTTTGAGGCAAAATGAAGAAAAATATTGAAAGATTTCTAGGCAAAACAAACTATTTTCTTGTAGTGCTTAACAAACTATATTATACAATAATGGATTATTTGACCTATTTCATTATTTCAACATATTTTTTTAATTCACTAAACTTGAGGCGATCATACGGATAGCTTTAAATGTCCATAAATAAAAAACAAGGTTCATAGTATGATGTGATCTATACATTTTGATCCGTTACAAAAGCTAGACCATAAGTGAATGACAACCATTGTTTTTTAAAAGTGGAAGAATCGACGTTTGATTTTCTAGGGCAAAAGTTCTTTTATGTTTATCCCCTCCCACATCTCTTCACACACCACGCTTTTCTCTACACCATTGAGGATTATTTCTTAGCTTAGAATAGTTTAGTTTTTAATATAGATTTATATTTTTTATTCAAGTTTCTAGTTAGATTTCATTGGGTATTTCATTATCTTGCAAGATTGAAGCTATTCAAGACTCAAAGTAAGGTGATATCCATCTTTTTATTTCAAGTTTATGTTGGTTAACTTCTTGGTTTTTCAGCATTTATTTATTTTATCTAGCCATGAGTTTTGTTTCTAGTTCTATATGCAAATACTTGTTGTGCTTTGGATGATTGAAGGTATCAATAAAATTGAGTTTAATTTTTGATTTATACCATGATTTTTGTTGATTAGAATAAATTTCTCTTATTGTTGGGTATTTATTGTGCTTTGTAGTTGAGTTGGATCTTTAATCTATATTTTTGTCTCATAAAGTTTAGATAGGTTACAAAAGCATGATTAAATTGGGCGGTGTGAGTTGTGAATGTGCAAAAGTATTAGTTATATTTTAATTCGCCGAGAAGAGTTAAATACATTAATATCAACCATATAATGTAGTTCCATTGCAGATGCTACTTAGTAGAATCAGAGATGTGCAAGGTCTTACCATTGCATTTTAAATAATTATGAAGAATATAACCATTTTTCAAGGTTTAGAGCTTCTTTCATGTTTATCCTCTACGTACTAAAGCCTTGAGCACTTCAAGGCCAACGCTAATATGGATGATACTTTGGTAAAAATCTTGTCGCGGATTTTCATCATCAAGATTCATGAATAAGTTCGGATCTACAACTCGATCCTGGTGAATGTGGAAGCAAGTTTGCAACCCAACTCATCAAAGTCAAATCTACACCGAACATATCATCTCTTGGCCTTTTTCTTGTAAAAGGTTTCCATCAGCATCACACCATAACTATATACATCACATCTTGTTGAAACTAGCCCTTCCAAACCATAATAGGAGATTCTTTGAGGATTGCAATACATCAATAAAAACAATTTAATTTGACCTGAAATTTAATATGATATATGAAAATAGAATCAATGTTCACAAAATGTACCAAGTGCAACAGGGTGTTAAAAAGACTCAACAAATCCTTGAGGCTCCCAAGGTCGATGGTATGTTTGATGAAAGGTTGTTGGAAAATGGAAAGATATCCTAAAGATATGAGATTCCCTATACATTCAGGAATGGGACCAGAAAGTTGGTTATGACCTAAATGAACCTTATAAAGGTTCTGTAGGTCACACAAACCCTCTGTAATGGGGCCTTTCAAATTGTTGTTATGTAGATCTAATCCTTGAATTTTATTTAAATATATGAAAGTAGGTGGAATAGTACCAGACAACTCATTTCCGCTTAGATAAAGTGACGTCAAGTTCCATAAATTGCGGATGTCATCAGGAATGTTGCCCTTAATTTTGCAATTTGGCAGAGAAATTTCGGAAGAGAATAATTGGATGATAGTCTGGAAGATAAATTCCCAAAATTGAGGGTGGAAAGATGCCATCTAGAGGATGTGCAATTTGTTAAGGAAGTGATGAAGCTCAGTTCGGATAAAGGTGACTCATTTCTTAGATTATTGGTTGAAAGGCTTAGGATTTCAAGCATAGTTAGGTTGGCCAGAGAGTGAGGTACAACACCCGTTAATCTGTTGGAACCGAGATCGAGAGTTATGAGATTGATGAGTCGGGTATTTCTCCACTAATAGAGTTATGTGAATGGGTGAGCCGGTGCAGAGATGGGCTGGAAAAGTGCCTGATAAATCATTGAAACCAAGTTGAAGATGTTGAAGAGTTGAGATGATAAAGATCTGCGGTGGAATTGAACCGGTGAAAGCATTGAAGCTTAATCTAAGTGCCTCAAGTTGGTGAAATCGGCCAATTTCAGTGGGTATAACACCTGCCATGATTAGAAATAATCAACTAGCATCTAATTCCTAAGGGAATAATAATAATGACTGAGAAAACGGACCTGTGAAGCCATTTTCCGAGAGTTGTAGTTGTTTTAGCATTGTAAGATTTCCAATATCTCTTGGGAGCTTCCCACTTAGTTTATTCCGCCATATAGATAATCTCTCCAAGGAAGCGATATTAAACATGCTCAGTGGCAGTTCACCTGTAATATGATTCTCACTAATATAAAATTGAACCAGGTTCTGAAGATTGCCAATTTCCTGTGGTATGGCACCTGCATAATAAATGATATATATCATCAGGAATATTGGTACCTTCAAGATTAATTCGAAAGAAGATGATTCAATTCTAGATAGATTTAGGAATTGAAACAATTGAATCAGCTTCTGAGTGCTGGCTAAACACCTTCACAGCTACCACATTTCCATCTCTAAGAGTTCCTTTGTAAACTGAACCGTAACTTCCAACACCTAGTAAATTACTCTCATTGAACTGTTCTGTTGCCCACAAGATTTCGTAATAGGAAATTCTTTGTGGTACTGTAGACACCAATTCAACAATTCCATTCATCGTCTTAACTCTTCTTTTGCATCTTACACAGATAAACGTCAATGTTACTATAGTGACAAGCGCAATAACCCCAATAAGAACAAATAGTGAAAATGCAACCTTCTTCCCCTTTGATTTATGACTGGAAACAACAGGACAAATTGGGATGCTATGGAAGCTTGAATTAGTTTGGCACAATGCACCATTACCCTTGAAAGACTCTATAGTGAAGTGTCTGAAAGGGCCACCACTTGGAATCTCTCCATTCAAAGTGTTGAAAGACACATTAAAATAGTCGAGGTGTTGAAGTTTCTCCAAAGGCTTTGGGATTGAACCAGAGAGATTGTTGTTGGACAAGTCTAGAGTTACCAAACTGACCATGCTCCCCATGGACACAGGAATAGAACCTTCCAATCTATTATGCGCGAACGACAGATTAACCAATCTCTGTAAATTACCAATCGTTTTTGGGATGGGCTCAGACAGGTACAACACCCGTTAATCTGTTGGAACCGAGATCGAGAGTTATGAGATGAGCACAGTTAGAGATTGATGAGTCGTTTTTGGGATGGACTCAGACAGGTACAACACCCGTTAATCTGTTGGAACCGAGATCGAGAGTTATGAGATGAGCACAGTTAGAGATTGATGAGTCGGGTATTTCTCCACTAATAGAGTTATTTTCAAGTGTAATCCATTCAAGAATGGGTGAGCCGGTGCAGAGATGGGCTGGAAAAGTGCCTGATAAATCATTGAAACCAAGTTGAAGATGTTGAAGAGTTGAGATGCTAAAGATCTGCGGTGGAATTGAACCGATGAAAGCATTGGAGCTTAATCTAAGTGCCTCAAGTCGGTGAAGTCGGCCAATTTCAGTGGGTATAACACCTGCCATGATTAGGAATAATCAACTAGCATCTAATTCCTAAGGGAATAATAATAATGACTGAGAAAACGGACCTGTGAAGCCATTTTCCGAGAGTTGTAGTTGTTTTAGCATTGTAAGATTTCCAATATCTCTTGGGAGCTTCCCACTTAGTTTATTCCGCCATATAGATATAAGCCCTCTAAGGAAGCGATATTAAACATGCTAAGTGGCAGTTCACCTGTAATATGTTTCTCACTAATATCAAATTGAACCAGGTTCTGAAGATTGCCAATTTCCTGTGGTATTTTTATAAGGCCATAACACTTTTCTCATTGGGGTCGAATCGCCACGGCCTAATCATTTGACTATTACATGCTTAAAATAGCCAACGGATGTTGTAATCTTTCCTAAAAGAATAACAACTTTGTAGGCAACAAACACTTTTTTTTTTTTTGTTTATTTGATGAATTTATTTATTTATTTATTTCCAATGTGCATTTCCAGCAACAGATTTCCAGTTATTCGTTTAGGGTAATTAAATTAGTTTAATCCACTAAAGTTTTAAAGTGTTAGATGACAAAAAGAACACGAAGGCGATAAGCTAGTGATCACTGAAACTTCTGAGATTTAATTGGATAACGTTTGAGAGCAGATAAAAACTTTTGTAAATTTGAATTCACATGATTTTTTTAAAAGTATCACTGTTATGTATATATAATTTTTTTATTGTACATGCGTATTATCAATCTTATAGATGAAATGTTACTGTTAAAAAATCAAATATTTCTAACAATAAAATTTCGTATGCATAAAAGTGTAGTATTTTTACGTGATACTTGAAAAAAACAGTTCACTTGAACCCGTAATTAATTCGTGTAGCATACGTTGAATATTTAATTGATGCATTACGCATGTGAGTCGCCCCACAAAATTTTCTAATCATCATATAGCTACCTACAAACAATTTGCCTACAAAAATATAATTCATATGTAAATGACAAAGTATTGGGTGAACAAGTTTCACGGTGAACTGGTTAAAGAGTGTGACTTATATTACTAAAGAGTGTGACATTTTACTATGAAGAGTGTGACTTTTTACTATAAAGGGTATTACTCAGAAAAATGAAGGATGTGACTTTTTACTATAAAGGGTATTACTCATAAAAGTGAAGGGTGTGACTAATATTATAGCAAAGGGTATCGTATTGATAACTGAAGAGTAGTAAAGGGTGTGACTTATTTTGCTAAAGAGTATGCCTCTAAAAAAAATCAATTTCACGGTGAACAAGTTTCACAGTATACCAACTCTATGTAAATTTGTTTATATGTAGTTCCAAGTTACTCCAAATTACAAACATAATTAATGCCCACAAAAATGTTAATTGTCTATGAAATTATTTGTGTAGGTAATTTATTTGCCTACAAAAATTACAAATGTATAAGTAATTTGTTTGCTTTAAAAATCCATAAGAAATTCGTAAACAGTACTTTTGCCTACTAGAATGTTAAGAAATCGCAGGTAATGCTCACTATTTTATGGACGAAATATTTTATTGGAAGATTCGTAACCATATTAGAAATTTCCGTAGTCAATTCTCTATTTTCTTGTAATGTAAAAATTAAGTTCCAAGACATTGAGCATTGTGAGATTTGCAATATTTCTCGAGAGGCTCCCGCCCAAGTTATTGCGCCATAGCAGTAAAACTTGCAACGAAGACAAATTGAAAATGTTGAGGGGCAGCGTCCCACTAATACTACTCTTTCCAATATTAAGTTCAACCAAATTCTGAAGATTGCCAATCTCCATTGGTATAACACCTGTTAAAAAGATTAATAATGAAAAGTAAAAGTGTCATTATTATGGCACCGATATTATTAAAAGACAGGAAGGATTTCACCTCAACTAAAAGTTCGAACTTTTATATTATTTCCCTAACATTCCCACTCACTCGTAGGCCGAGTTCTTAACCTTTATCTCTGGGAAGGAGGGGTTCAACGAGTGAACAATTTAATATGCATGGTTGGAGTTGCTTTCACGAGAATCGAATACTAAATTGTTCACTCGCTGGACCCACTCGCCCTAATGGAGCGAGGATTTAAACTCACAAATCCATACCTCTCACAAATCCGAACTTTTAGATGAGATGAAATTATTTCAAGAGCCATGAAAACAGAAGCATACCATTTAATTTGTTATCACTAACATATAAACTATTGAGAGATTTCAACTTCCAAATTTCTGCGGGTATCTCCCCACTGAAACTATTGGAAGATAGATATAGGATTTGAAGTTGTGTACAGTTTGATAGAGTTGATGGAATTTCGCCACTCAGCCGGTTGAGAGAAAGGCCAATCCATTCAACAAAGGGAAGATTATGACACATGTTCATGGGAAGAGTGCCACTCAATTCATTTGATCCCAAATCTATAGTTTGTAAGGTGGATATGTTAAATATGGAGGATGGTATAGCACCTGAAAGATGATTGGAGTTCATGCCTTGAAATCTCAGATTACGAGGCCTCCCCAACTCTTGTGGAATTTCTCCCTGGAGAGAATTGTCAGAAAAATCAAGAACACCTAGATTTGATAGGTTAGAGAGGGACTTTGGAATGAAATTGTTGAATTTGTTATTTCTTAGGGACAAGTACTCGAGTTTAGGTAGATGGCCGAACCATGGCGGAATCTCTCCCGTGAAGTTGTTGTCTTTGAGAGATATGAACTTCAAGCGGCGTAGGAGAGATAGCTCTCGAGGTATATTGCCACTAAAATGGTTGTGTCCGAAATCAAGAGAAACGAGGAAGGAGAGATTTTCTAGTTGTGGTGGAATAGTGCCGGAGAGACCCATGTTGGAAATATTCAATGCCGTGACTCTGTGGTGGCGCAAGCCGCGAGTGACACAGATCCAACTGCAAACGGAGCTGAATTGGTCCAGTTTCTTGCAAGTATATGGTTAGGGTCTAAAATGAGGAGGGATTTTAAAGAAAAAAGAGCAGATTGATCAGTGGTGAGGTTGTTGGCAGATATTTTGTCTAGACAAGGTAATAAGGTTACTAGTAAGACTGCAAATGGATAAAGTAATAGCAAGTATTCTCCATGGCTGCAAATATTAATGTAATACTAATCCGGGTGATCAGATGCTCATAATTGCAAATATATATAGAGAATAACCATATGACTTGTTTCACTAAATTGTGTTATTAATTTTAACTAAACATTATTACCAATTTCATCGAATTGTATTAGTTATTTTCATAGTACGAAATTAATGTGAAAACAGAGAATATTGTTCACTAAAAATAAGTAATACTACAGTTTAGTAAAAATAAATGATAATATTCGGTGACAACAAGTAGTATGGTTAAGTTAAACAAATGATATGGTAATATAAAAGAATTAGTTTCACCGTAGATACTTTTCCATGAATAAAATGTATCATAAACGCGTTTCCATTCAGGTTTCAATTTCGCATTCATTTCAATAATATAAAGCTCCATTTGGATAGAGAGAATTTAAAATGAATGGATTTAAAAAATTAATACATGTAAGAATACATATATTTTAAATTATGAATTATCAAGAGATGAGAGAGATAGGAAGGGGGGAGGGGGAGAAGGAATAGGTAGAGGAAGAAATATTAAATGACATGATTTTGGAGATGATTTGAAACCCCTCAATTTTAAACTAGACTCTCAAATTTAAGTATTTATAAATTCATTAAAAAGTGATAATTTATGTGTGAAATTCATGAATTTTAAATACTAAGGTGATTTATGTTTGCCGTAGCTGTAAGATTAATATATATGCCATCTTGCTAGCCCTGCTAATCGCAATTAATACATATAAATAAATTGGAAACTGCAGTCCTGACATGTATTGGCCAGATATCTATTTCTTTAGAGTCAATGGATACGACATTAAATTAACATATTTTCTTTAAATAGGAGTAGATAAGATGAATATTTTAGTGTAAAAAGAATTAGATAAATTAACCGTGTACAAGTTGAACATTTCAGTATATAAACAGGTTGAATATTAAAAAAAAAATTATACATTTTAAAAATGTACTTGAATTTCATAGTGTACTTGATGCATACAAAATTTTGTCCTTGTTTATATATAAATTTTTTCTCTTATTTCTTATTATAAAGGAAATATATTTCTTTAATCAGAGCTAACTACGATTTTTTTTTTCTTCTAATTGAAAGGGCTCTTTTTTGTCTACTCGATTGTCCAGCTTGTTTTGTCTAACTGCTACCAACGACCTTTTTTTCTTTTTTCTTTTAATTGAAAGGGCTATTTCTTCTACTCTGTTTGTCTACAAACTACCTTATTTTAAAACCATTTATAATTCAGCATTTTCCTAATTTATCTCTTTTACTTTATAATTTTAAGGGTAAATTACTGAGTACACTTTTTTTAAAAAACTAACAACAAGGTACAAAACGGTTGTATATATGTAGATACAATTGCACTTACATATGCTATTTTACCAGATATGCAATTTCATTCGCATACCTAGTTGCTATTTACCTAAAAAAAGTGTACTGTTGCTAATTTCCCTAATTTTAAGGAAACTTGATCCGTGTTCACACTAAGGGAAAATTAAAACCGAGATATACGATGAGGGTCGTAATTGCTTATTTTATGGTCATTTTGTGTCTTATTTGATTTCATTTGCAATGAAAAGTGCTATTAATCCCGTTTGTTTGAGAATATATTGATTTTTCGTGAAATGGAAGCAAAGAAACGGTCACGAGACATTAAACTCACACCACCGGATGATGTTGCAAACGTATGAAGGAGGAAGGAGTGGTGTTATGATTTTTCAAGATACTAAAAAGGAAAGTACGATTTGTTGGTATCTCAAGAGTTTTTTGTCTGGTCAAGAGGGATAAAAGGAATCGCTACCGAGAGGTTTTTCGCCCGAGATAAGTTTCTTGGTATGCGTGGAGAACTATCCATGTTGGGAGATAAGTTTGACAATGTTATCATAGATTTTGGGCTGGCCTGCCTTGGGGTTTCAGAATTTTGATAGAGGAAAAAGGTCTTAAGAAGGGGGTCTTTTATTACGGGGAAGCCCTAGTTTAGGTTTTCGGGGCTCCCTCAGCCTTTCATGGTTCTAACTCTTCAAATGGAAGGTTAATTCCCAATCCTACTCCTATTTTCATTCACAGCCCTATTCCTAAAGTTGAAGTTTCCTAAATTTGACGGATCTAACCCTAGGGGTTGGATTTTGAAATGCAACAATTATTTTCAATTAATCCCTAATGTTCCTGATCCTAAGAAGATTAACCTTGCTTCTATTCACTTTGAGGGTAGAGTCTGCCTCATGGTTTTAATTTTGCTTTGAAACCTACTGATGTTACTTGGGATTAGTTTGTGGAGATAATTTCTGTGAGATATGAAGAGATAAGGGATATTTCTATTATTGCTGAGTTTAATAAGCTCAAGTAAACTGGGGCTTATACGGATTATGTGGAAAAGTTTGAGGAACTCAGAGCTAGTTTGATTCTTAAATTGGGTGATCATTTTTCTGAATACTATTTTGTGGAGAGCTTCATTAGTGGGCTGATACCGAAGGCAATCGCTTCTAAATATGTTTGCACCCACTTCTTTTTATAACAAGCTATTATTGTTCGGGGCAAGAAAACAGAATACACCATGGATACTCTAACTAGAAAGTTCAAGCCTCCTTATAGGGGCTCTAACTCTAATCCTAACCCTAACCTTAACTTTGTTCCTTGGAAGAAATCTGATTTGTCAATCCCACCTCAACAGAAACCACCTTTAAACTCTCTCAAACCTCCCATTAAACTCCTTACTCCTACTGAAATGGCTGCTAGAAGGGAGAAAGGGTTGTGTTATAATTGTGATGAAAGGGTTTATAAGGGCCGTAAGTGTAAAACAAAAGATTACTTACATGATTTTGGCTAAGGACATTTCATATGAATCTTCTGACTATGTTCCTACTGAGGTCACACAAGAGGCTGACCCTAAACCAATGCCTATGGAAGAGGTTCAGATGACCTACAAGATCTTTGCGTCGTCGCACTTCTGATGTCACTACAATGAGGATTATTGGGGATTGTGGGGGTCATACACTTCATATATTGATTGATACACAAAGACAATCAGAACTTTATTAAGGCAACTATCGCGAAAAGTTGAATCGCCCCTTTCTCCTACCACACCTATTCCGTTAAGGTGGCAAATGGGCAAAAGATGGTCACCACAACCGGTGGATTCTTTTTGTTGGTCTATGCAATTCACCGATTTTCAATATCCTTTGAGATTATTCGATACCGAAAAGTTGTGATTTGATTTTTGGGAGGTGATTGGTGAAATCTTGCACTCCAATTGAATCGACTACAAGCACATGACAATCACAAAGTGTCATTACTTGGCAAGAGGGTTAAACTATGTGCACTTACTTCCACCGAGAATTGCCAACTCATTTATGAGTTCTCTTTTCCAAATGTTACATTTGGAAAAACCCTACTATTTGCCCAAGATTTCTATGTGGTCTACTTGGCTACTCCCTCTTTGGGAGAGTGATTCCAGATTATCTCGCAATCCTAGATGATTATGCCGACATTTTTGAAGAGCCTATGGGATTACCTCCATCAAGGGTGTTGAACATCAAATCATCTTGAAAACCAGATAGTGTTCCTAAACAACAGTTTCCCTCTTGGACTTCCCACTCCCACAAGGAAGAAATTGAGGAGATAAAGGCAAGAGTTGTTACACTCCGGTACTATACAAAGATAGCAGAGCCCTTTTGCTCCACCACTCATTTTGGTCAAGAAAAGGACAACAGTTGGAGGATGTGTGTTGATTATAGATACTTAAATGATCTTACAATCAAACACAACTACCCCATTCCTATAATTGAAGAATTGTTGGATGAATTACAAGGTGCAAGGTTTTTTTCTAAGATTGACTTAAGATCCGGTTATTTCCAGATCTTAATGAAACCAGAAAGCATGTGTTTTTAACAACATTTAGAACTCATAATGACCATTATGAGTTCTTAGTCATGCCTTTTGGGCTTTGTAATGCCCCCCGCTACCTTCAGGTCCTTAATGAATCAAATTTTCAATGATTTTCTAAGGAAATTTGTTCTGGTCTTTTTTGATGATATTTTGGTCTATAGCTCCCACTTGGGAAGAGCATTTACACCATCTATCTATTATTTTGGGTATCCTAAGGGCTAATCAACCAGTATGCAAAAGAGTGAGTAAATGTAATGTTGGCCAACTTGAAATGAATCTCTGGGCCATATTATTTCTCATGGGTGTGGCTCTGAGACACGAAAAAGATTGCTTGCATGGTTAATTGGCCAACTTCAAAAACTCTCAAACAGTTAAGGGTTTTTGGGTTTTACCGCTATTATAGAAAATTCATCAAGGGCTATGGCCTTATTAGCGAACCACTCACCACCTTGTTGAAGAAAGATGGATTTCATTGGAATTCAGAGGCCGATTTAGCTTTTTCCTAATTGAAGAAGGCTATGGTTTTCCTTTCGTTTCGCCCTACCAGATTTTACTAAGCCTTTTGTTGTGAAACCGATGCAAGTGGAACAGGATTGAGCCGTGTTGATGCAAGAGGGTAAGCCTCGCATTCATGAGTAAGGTTTTGTGTCCCGAAGCCGTGCTCTATCCATCTATGAAAGGGAATTTTTGGTCATTATAATGGCTGTCCAAAAAGTGGACACATTATCTACAAGGTCACATGTTCATTATTACGGTGATCCAGGTCTTTAAGATACCTATTGGATCGGGAAGATCATGACTCTCTCCAAATGAAGTGGATCACAAAGCTTTTGGATTTGGATTATGATATCCAAGACAAGAAAGGTTCGACAACAATGTAGGCGATGCTATATCTAGAAGATTGATCTCGAGGTTCTTTCAGACTTCTCTTACTCTTCGTTGTACCTAAGTGGATTGATCAGGTTTTATCTACTTATAAATCGATGATTTCATTACTAAGGTCATTGTTGCTAAAACAATTGACTCTTCTAGTTATCCTCGGTTCACGATTGTTAATGGGTTGGTGAGGCATAAAGACAGAGTTGTTATTGGAGATGTTCCTGATTTCAGGAAACTAATTATTTCTGAGATGCACCATTCTGCTTATGGCGGCCATTCTGGCATCTTAGGTACCTATATGAGGTTGAAGATGGTTTTCTATTGGCCTAAGATGAAGGTTGATGTTATTCAATGGATTCAAGGGTGTGATGTGTGCAAGAGCCAAACCCGATCAAGGTCCTTACCGGACTACTACAAATTTTTACATGTTCCCTCTCAAGCTTGGACTCATATATCAATGGATTTTGTGGAAGCGGCTCCCTAAGTCTTGGGGAAAAGATGTTATTTTGGTAATTGTGGATAGGTTCACTAAATATTCACAATTTATTGCTCTCTCTCACCCTTTTACTGCACAAACAGTGGCTAAGTGTTTTTTGGATGTGATTTACAAGTTGCATGGGCTACCTATCAATATTCTAACTGATAGGGACAAATCTTTACAAGTTCTTTTTGGAAAGAATTGTTTCATCTCATGGGCACTAAACTAGCCATGAGTTCAGCCTGTCATCCATAATCTGATGGCCAAACTGAGAGATTGAACAATGCTTAGAACACTATCTTAGGTGTATGGTTCAATATACACCTAGCAAATGGTTGAAGTGGTTACCCCTGGCTGAATTTTGGTATAATACCAACTACCATACAAGCTTGAAAACAACACCCTTTCAAGCTTTGTATGGATATCCTCCTCCTTCTCTGACTATGGGATCCTATTTGGACTCTATCAATCTAGATGCTACTGCCTGGGTTCAACAACGTCACAGTTTTTTCCGAGTTGATTCGAGATAATCTCATCAAAGCTCAAGATAGGATGAAAAGGGTTTGCTGATACACATAAAGCAGAACGCACTTTCAAGTGGGTGACTTTGTCTATCTTAAGCTACAACCTTTTTAGGCAAAATTCACTACATCTCTGAAGGCGAATCTCAAACTTTCTTCAAAGTACTTTTGGTCCATACCAAGTGCTTGAGAAAATTGGTCGTAGCCTACAAACTAGATCTACCTCCTAATTTTTAATTCATCCGGTTTTTTCACGTCTCTCTGTTAAAAAGAAATTAGGTGAAAAAATTGTACCTTCTACAACCTTGCCTCCCGGTGGACTTGAATGGTGTTTCCACATCTTTTCCGGTGGTGGCTGTTCCAAATCCTGATCCGCCTCTGCGACGCAAAACAAGTTCACGGTGTTGTTAGTGTTTTGTGGAGTGCGTGAAGAATGGGATATTCATTCGTGGAAGATCTGAGTTTTCCTTCGAGCTTGTTTTTCGACGCTCTATCCTTGGGGACAAGGATTCTCCGCCCGGAGTACTTCATCCACGAACATTAATCTCACACCACCGCAGGCGATGTTGCAAAAAGGAGGAAGGAGTGGTGTTAGGGTTTTCAAGATACTAAAAAAAGGGAAAGTACGATTTGTTGGTATTCAAGCGTTTTTGTCTCAAGTCAAGAGGGATAAAAAGGAATCACGCCTGAGAGATTTTTTAAATCGAGCTCGAGGTGTTTTTGTCTCGAGCCTCGAGGTGGGGATAAAGGAATCGCAGATGAGAGGTTTTCGTCCCGAGCCTGAGGTGTTTTCGCCCGAGCCTGGGGTGGGGATAAAGGAAATGGGCTCGAAGAGTTTGCCAACAAATGGGCCGGAAATAATTAACGTTCATGAGTTCATGATTTCAAAGATTTCATTTAATTATTTTTTAGTATCTTTATTTCTCTAAAATTGTGATAAGCCCTCGTGGTCCCCCTCCTCCCGATTTAGGGACGGTTTGTTGCAGAGTTTGTTATGCAGAAAATATTCTAACTTCTCCCTGTTTTCTCAAAACTGTTCAGATTTAGAAGTACATCGGAGAAGAGGGATGAACCATTAGAAGCTTCTTGAAAAGAGGATTGCATCATT
Source organism: Stenogyne calaminthoides (assembly GCA_037126765.1). Taxonomy (NCBI): domain Eukaryota; kingdom Viridiplantae; phylum Streptophyta; class Magnoliopsida; order Lamiales; family Lamiaceae; genus Stenogyne; species Stenogyne calaminthoides. The sequence goes on along the minus strand of JBBCBC010000026.1, from coordinate 2,538,821 downwards.
AAAAAAAAATCAACTCAATCGTAGTTGGGGGCTCAAGTTATGAAATAAACAAAAATCCATGGAAGAAAGAACAAAGTCAGATTGTCGGCCTGGGTTCATTAAAAACTCAAAAAGGAGGCCCAGTAACCCATCATTCAGTCATTTAATAGGCCCAAATTTTTGGCCCAACATCACAGGCCCATGCCCTCCATTTTCATTGCCCAATTGCAAATAAGAGAAACAGCGGACTAATAGAATTGAAATGAAATCAAAGTCAAAATTCTTTCTTTGGTCAGCCCAGGATCCTAGTTACCTTTGCAACCATTGTGCAGCCTTCTTTCTCTATTTAATTTGATTGGCTCACGCTCGACGAAAGCAGGACAATGTGGATTTCTAAGCTTGGGAGCACGTTTTTACTAAGAGTTGGTCTCGACTTAAAAAAAAAAAAAAAAAAAGAATTGCCTACGAAAATATTGAAATGACTACGAAATTTAACTACAAAAATAATTTAGTCCCTAAAGTGAGGATTTCCTACGATTTCTTACCAATTTTTAAAATAATCTTTGAAAAAAATATCTAAAAAACAATTTCCTAGACAAACAAGTTACTCTTTGAAAGCAATCTACCCACACATTTGTAATTTCAGAGGCAAACTTACCTACACAAATAATTTTCTAGGTAATTTACATTTCCGTAGGTAATTATATTTGTAGTTTAAAATAACCTATATAATTAAAAAAAAAAATATCAGAAAGAAAAAGTGAGGTAAAGTTTCTTTACTATTTTAGTGAGAGAAACGAGGAAGGAGAGATTTCCTATTTGCGGTGGAATTGCGCCTGTAATATTCATGTTGGAAATATTCAAAGCCGTGACTCTGTGGTAACGCAAACCGCAAGTGACGCCAATCCAAGTGCAAACAGAGCTTGAATTGGTCCAATTTGTCGCAAGTATTTGATAAGGGTCTGAAGTGAGGAGATATTTTAGTGAGAGAAGAGCATATTTATCAGCGGTGAGGCTGGTAGATGTACTTTTGGCTAGACAAGCTGGGATTTGGAAGGATATTAGTAGTAGCAGGAGTAGTGCATATGCAAAAACGAAATAGCAAGTTTTGGCCATGGATAGCTGCAAATGCTGTGATGCTATTATATTATAGTAGGGTGAGTTTCTAATAATATGTAGAGGAATATATATATATATATATATCAAAAGGCATGCTTGAATCATTTTTGATGCCACGTAGAATAGGATAAGTCATGATTGTAAAGTTTGTGGCTATTTTCTTCAATTAATATTCATATCACTGATTTCAAATACTTTTTGAATAATTAAACTATATTTTTGAAGAATAAGAATGTAGGGCCGCTCCCAGCTGTAAAAGTTTGTGTAGCTAGCGGAGACTAACGATGCTTGTTTAAAATGAACTTTGAAAGTGAACTTTGAATTTCAAATCCCAAATCCCTCGTTTATTTATCGAATTTTCAGATAATTTTAAATCCTCCAAAATTCTCCGTTTATAATACCTATAATACACATACTTTACCTTTTTTCAAACACAATTTTCAATACACTATCAATCATTTATCACACACTTTCCAATTATTATTATATATTCAACTCAATACTCCATCTCCTATTTTTTTTTACTTTATTATCATATATATATATAATCAATCATTACACAATCATTCAATCATTTCTACATATTACCTTTTACAATATAACATTCTTTCTATCATCTACTTTTTCAAAATCCTACAAAAATCCAGGTTCCCAAACATATACAAAATACAAATACAAATTTTACTTTATACCAAATTCTTTTCAAATCCTCTCTATAGAATTTGAAATCCCCTCAAAGCCGTAAACAAACAGAGCCTCAAATCTTCTACAAAATATTCCACAAGTAAATAAAAGAAAAAAAAAAAAGGCACATCATATCATATATAGGAAAATAATTGCATATACATATATATTTGAATTTTAGCATGCAACTTTGATATTTTAGTGTGCATCATATCGCCTCTTCCTGTGTCCCCTCATGTTTCGAACTCATGATCATTTAGGCTTACCCCTAAAACGCGGCGTCGTTTTATGGGCAATGAGATACACGCCTCTAATTTCGGTTTTATTTTTTCATAAAAACGACATCGTTTTTGGGTAGTTTGATCGGTCTCCCGCTATTTGGGACTAAATTGACACAAATTAAAAACACACGGGACTAAATTGAAACATGTGATATATACGGGATCTTTTCGGGCAACTATGGGTTGTTTCTTCAAGACTCCACGAGACAAGATTACCACCTAAGAAGATGGAATAGCCATATGTCGAACGCGTGAGTCTCAATGCAACGAGCCCAAATCAAGATCTGAATAACCCACAATAGAATTTTTTGGGACGATAAGTGAAGGATAAACCATAATGAATAGTGCCTTTTGGCGCATCAAGAATCGTTTCCACAGTAAAAAATGAACATCGGTGGGAGAATGAAGGAATTGACTTACCGAATTTACAGCAAATGACAAATCAGGCCGAGTGATGGTCAAGTACTGCAAGGCTCCCACCAAGGAGCGATTTAAAGTCGATCGTGAAACGGAGGACCCGCGGCTTACCAAAGATTCACCAAAGAACAAGAGGAGTAGCAATGGGTTTGCTATCCAATAATTCGGCACGTTCCAAAATATCAAGAGCATACTTAGCCTGTCCAACAAACAGACCATCTGATGTGTATGAGATCTCGAGACCCAAGAAATAGTTCAATCGACCAAGGTCCTTGATGGCAAACTCGGAATGAGTGCGAGTGATAAAGCGGCGAAGCATAGCCGGATCATTATTTAGTGAGGATGATGTCATCCACATAAAGAAGAAGATAAAGAGCCGTGGAGCCCGAAGAAGATAGAATAAAGAGGAATCGATCGAGGATGGCGAAAACCCAAGGATAATAAGTAGGAGTTGAACCTCTGAAACCAAGCCAAGGGAGCTTGACGAAGACCATAGAGGGCCTTCTTGAGACGGCATACATGATCAGGAAAGCGCGGATCGATGAAACCCGGTGGTTGTGCCATAAACACGGGTTTGGTGAGCACACCATTCAACAAGGCATTATTCACATCTAGCTGATGAAGAAACCACTTATGATGAACCGAGAGAGCCAAGATAGTGCGGACAGTAGCAGCCTTAACAACAAGGCTGAAGGTGTGGTGAAAATCGGAACCAGGCACCTGAGTGAAACCCTGAGCAACAAGACGAGCTTTGTGATGCTCGATGGAACCATCCGAATGAAATTTAGTGCGAAATACCCACTTAGAACCAACAATGGTGGTGTTGGGAGGACGGGGAACCAAATCCCAAGTTTGGTTGGCCTTCAGGGCGTCAATCTCCTCCTGCATAGCACTGACCCAATGATGAAACTTAGAGGCGGATTTGAAGCCCTTAGGCTCAGAGTGTTCAACAAGAGCAAAGAAGAAGAGCAAGTCGAGGCAATGTCAACGGGATACCTCGGCTTGAAGACACCCCTGCCTGTGTCCGAGTAACCATTGGATGTGTTCAAGACGAGCGGAGGGAGAGGAGGGTCTGCAATGGGCGAAAGAGGGCCGGGCGAGGGCGGACCAGGCGGAACGGCCACAGGAGGGACCGGTACGGGCGAGACCGGGGAGGCTGCCTTAGGTGGAGGAGGGGCCGTGAGAGGTTCCAGGTGTACCTCAGCATCTGGATAGAGGTGGCATGGAGCAGGGCGAGAGGGCGGAACCGAACAGGATGAATAGGAGCCGTCGATAGGGAGGGGGAAAGCCGCTATCTAAAAAAACTCGAAAAGGCAAGTCGGCGGATGAGGAGGCATCATTATTATCGAGAAAGGAAAGACTTGTTCATCAAATCGAGCATGACGAGTAACAAAGATTTTAGCGGAAGAAGGATCGAAACACCGAAAAAACCCTTATGTATACCGCCAGAACCCAAAAAATATACGATGCGACTTCGAGGTGATAGTTTGTTGGCTGCATAATCCCGAAGGAAGGAAACACTCGACATCCGAAGGGCTTGAATATAGCATAATTCGAATGGAGTGGAATAGTAGTAGCTCATCACGGAGACTTGTTATCCAAAACAGAAGATGGTAGTCGATTGATGACATAGACAGCCGTAGCAAAGGCCTCAAACCACCATGAAGCAGGAGCAGAGGCATGAAATAACATAGACAAACTAGTTTTAGTAATGTGGAGGTGCTTACGTTCTGCCCTGCCATTTTGCTGCGGTGTGTACGGACAAGAAATGAGATGAAGAATGCCATTATTAATCATGAATTCATTAACACGTTTATTAACAAATTCAGTGCCCCCACTGAAAAACTTTTATCGATCTCGAGAATTGTGTGCAAACGAAGGTGTGAAATCGTACCAATATATCATAAAAATCAGACTTTGCATGCATTGGATAAAGCCAAGAAAACCGAGAAAAGTCATCCACAAAAACCGCATAATAACGATAACCAGCAGCAGAATTAACAGGGAAAGGTCCCCATAAATCACAATGAACCAAATCAAGAACAAAAGAAGCAAGTTTATCATTCAACGGAAAAGGTAATTTCTTGCTCTTAGCCAACTGGCAAGGCGAACAAACAGTAGGATTCGGTAATAGGGACGTAACAGATAAATGTCCCAACTTATTAAGCAAAGAAATAACACCAAAAGAAACATGACCTAGGCGTAAGTGCCATAAAGTAAAACTAGCTCGTAAATCTTTGGAATGTAAAGCAGCAACCAAAGCCGAACTACCTCTCTCCAATACGTAAAGCCCGTTTTCACACCTGCCCTGAGCCAGAGTTGCTTTGGTCACTCGATTCTGAATGGCAAAGTACTTATCAGAAAACACAACATCAACATTGTAATCGGATGTCAGTTTGCTTATAGATAATAGGTTCTTAGTAATGTGGGGCACAACCAACACATCCAGCAGCTTAACATCGAAAGTAATACGACTAGAACCAATGTGAGAAATTGAAAGGGCATTGCCATTACCAACAATACCCGACCCATTACCAGAGTAGGATTCGAAGGAATCCAGATGAGCAGTCTGTGGAGTCATATGGGCGGAGGCACCGGAGTCCACGTACCAATCAGAGGCTGGATTGGTATCCGAGACATTGCAAGCAGCCCGGAAAGCCTGAGCAAGATTGGCCGAAGATGAAGGAGGCGGGGGCAGTGCACGAGACTGACCACGGGAACGAGTCTGTAACTGCAAGAATTGGGGACACTTGTCCGCATAGTGTTCCCCCGGCAAAGTTGACAACGCGGGATGTAGGTACGACGACCCCCACGCCCGCCACTATTGTTCGTTTGGCCCTGACCTGACGAACCATCACGATTCGCATGCTGCCCAGATGAGCGCTGACTGCCATTGCTTGAACCAGAACCGGAACCCGTCGCAACAAAAGCCGAGCAGTTTCTGGTCGCGGAGATACCAGGCTGTGTAGGCTGGATTTGGAGACTCAACACCGGCATCGGACACAAGAGATTGAGAAGGAGCAGTGGTCGATCCGGTGAGGATGTCCATCATCTCGTAAGTTGTTGCCATGGAAAGAAACTGGCACTTCCACATCAAATAGGTTGTGGATGATAGCTTGATTTGGACAAGGTTAATCATAGCAGTGGTTTGATTGGAGAGGGGAAGAGCAGCAGGAGTGGCCATTATTCGTGATGCAGGAAGACGATACGAAGGGGACTAGTTCGGATCGTATTGCACGAGGGAGAGAAGAGGAGAGGAGAAGGCCATTGAGATGGAGAAACGGCGCTGAAGCCGGGGATGAAGAATTTGGGTTTAGGGTGAAAGACGTGATACCATGTGAGAATGAATGTATTATCACCGATGATTGGTGATTGGAAAAAATCACTCATATATACAAAATATTACAACAATAGGTTCCTGAAATTAAGGAAACCCAATCAAATAATAAATACAGAGATACACATACATTAATTGGAATTGGTCAATTCTTTCCCTTAATAGTAACATATGGAATCAAAATTGGATTTTACTCTGAAGTTTTATTTTTTTGAGAGAGAATCATTTACAATAGTTTCCTAATATATATAATTAATTACAATAATTTATTCTACCATCACGCACATGACACATCTTTTTACGTCTCGTTATAAACTTATAGACAGGAATCACAACCACTACAAGAGGGACCACCCGAAATTACAACATAGAAATGCAATCGCACCGCAACAGGAGCCGCAACTACCACAAGAGAGGGACAACGAGGGAATAAATTTATTCAGCTGTTTTCCAAATCAGAGCCACCTCCATCACTAGAAAATATTCTTTTTAAGTCCTTTCTTTTTTTCATCTGCATCAACAATTATCATGCTTAGAGTTGCTGACTCACTGTCATACGCCTAAACAATTATAAGGAACGCAAAAGGTGCTAATTTAATGAAACAACTTATATAACAGACATATCAGACAAAAAAATTTAGAAGGTACTTAAAGTACAGACTTAATATAAAGATCTGTTTGTTAACTTAGGTCGTGTTCAATTTTAGTTATGTAAATTTGTACTTTTTCAATTTTGGTCCTTTTGAACCAAATTGAAAAAAGTAAAACATACAAGAAAAAAATATTGATCATATATATTTTATTTTTTTAATTTTGATTCATTTTTTATTTTATTTTAGTTTTGTAATTTTATACTTTTTTTTTCAATTTTGATACAAAAAGATCAAAATTGATACCAAAAGTACAAAAATAAAAAAATATACAGAACTAAAGAGGCATGGTGGGGTAAAAGTTTTATTTTCCCCTCCAATATTCACCTATTGAAATTTTAGGGTGCTAACTTTTTCTAACAACTATATCCAACCTCCCCCATCACCCTCTCCATTTGCTTTTAATAACACAAATGTAATGGGAAATAATTTAGATTGAGTATGGTGAAATTAAGAATCATAGATTATATATATTCAACTTGCAGATATGAATAAACACATCTGAAAAACCATGAAACAGCAGATAAAAACACACCTATATATAATATATCGGCAAATCAAAAAAACAAAAATTACTTTAGATCATCATTGTGATATTATAATTTTGCCAAATTTCTAATTAAGTAGCGATCAAGGCTGATAGGAAATTGGCGTAGAGATCCATCTTCTTCCTTGAAAAGTCAGTTTCCATACATGCTTGTCTTGAAATCAGGAGACAAATGTTAATGAGGTCAATTAGCTACTATATCAACTTTAAAATAGATAATGCACAGAACATATAACTTGATTGGGTAGATAAGTTGATTATCATCGGGCTCGATTTAGGATTCGGTTAGATAAGTTATAAGAATTCAAGTTTAGTCAAGTGATGCTGATTGGGAATTCAATATAGGATTGCTAACATGATCGAATTAAATTCAATTTTTGTCCCACAGGACACGAGACCTCACGATTTTGGTCACAATACTCACCACTTTGGTCCAGTAAGAATTTTTTCATCCAATTTTGGTAATTTGTTACAAAATCCGTTAAGTTCAACCTCACTTTTGGTCCCAAACTTTGTCTAGTTGTGGGACCAAATCTTCAGCTGATTTTAACAGAAAACGTAACTGCATGAAAAAATGATTTTGGGACAAAAGTGGTGGGTGTTGGGACCAAAATCGTGAGAATTTTGGTCCTTCCGTTACAAAATCTGTTAAGTTCAACCTCACTTTTGGTTCCAAATCGTGTCCCGTGGGACCAAAACTTCAGCTGGTTTTAACGGAAAACGTAACTATGGGACCTAAACTGCATAAAAAAATGATTTTGGGACCAAAGTGGTGGGTGTTGGGACCAAAATTGTAAGGTACCGTGTCCTGTGGGACCAAAAATGAATTTAACTCGAACATGATCATAGATATTGTTTATGCGATGTAGTAACAGAGTAATTTATACTTTTGTAGAACATTAGAGATTGCAAGGTCTTACCATGGAAATTCAGGTCTTACTAGAAAAATCGACGTTTTATTTTCTGTAGCTCCGAAAGAGTTTCTTTTATGTTGATCCTCTCTGCAGGAGATTCAACTGAGCACTTCAATGCCAACACCAATATATCGAATACACAGTGCATCATCATGTCACACTGTTCATCATCAAGATTCGTGAGTAAGTTGATATCTATAACCCGATCCAGTGAGTGCGGAAGCAGGCTTTCAACCCATCTCTTCAAGCTCAAATCTCCACCAAACATGTCATCACTTGGACTTTTTCTTGTAAATGTTTCCATCAACATGATGCCATAACTATAAACATCACACCTCGTTGAAACTAACCCTTCCAAGCCATATTCTGAAACAAAAATCATAATCCCCCACTGACACAGGAACAATATTATGTGTCGGAAGATTAAACTAAAATGTGATTGAAAAGGAATAAAAAACAACTGGTGCAATCAATAAATCAATGAAGATTGGTGCCACTAAATTACCAATCTCGGATTTTTGCAATCCAAAGTCAAGAAATTTGAGGACAAAGCCTGAGGATGTCTTTCTAACAAGACAAACTCGATGGTATGCTTGAAGTTAACAGTGAATACAGTTCAAGATATCTTAAAGAAGTGATATTTGAAAACATTCAGGCAATGAGCCCGATAACTGGTTTTCACCTAATTCTATTAATTCCAATCTAAGATTTTACACAGAACCTCAGGAATAGGACCTCCCAAATTATTACCAGTTAGATCTAATCCTTGAAGTTTAGACAAATTTAGGACAGTAAGTGGAATATTACCAGACAATTCATTGTTGTATAGAGCAATTGAGATTAGGTTTAATTTGATTTCAGCAGGAATGAAGAAGAAGAAGAAGAAGAAGAAGAAGAAGAAGAAGAAGAAGACTCCCAAAGAAGAAGAAGAAGAAGAAAAGAAGAAGAAGAAGAAGAAGAAGAAGAAGAAGATTCACTAATCAGATTGTTGCTAAAAATTTGAATGACTAAAAGACGTCTTAACTGGCCGAGAGAGTGAGGTATAAAACCAGTGAAGAATTTTAAACTAAGTCCGAGATATTCTTTTAGAACAGTTAAGAGATAGAGTCGGTCATTGATCCGCTCAAGTACTTTGCATTGACCTGAATTTGATCAAGAGCGGTCGGTTTGCATAAATTGGTTGGAAGAGTTCCTGATAGGCCATTTTTATTAAGTGTAATGGTTGCAAGGGTTTCTTCCTAATATATATCTGTGTCTGGATACACTACGGCAAAGATGTTAAAGAGCTCGGGTGGAATTGAACCAATTAAAGGATTATTGTCTAATCGCAATACCACCAGTTGGTAAAGTTGGTCAATTTCTTTGGATAAAACACCTGCAAGGATTTTTAAAAAAGAAAATCATTGTAAATGAAAAAATCCAGCAAAAAAAATTGTTATTGTCCTAATTTTGTCGGGACAAAATTTAATGTCCTATTTTTTATCAAACTGAAACTTACAGTCCTATACATATCCATTCCTTTAAAGTTACGGGCCTCAAAAAAGATATTTTCCTTCTGGAAACTCATATCATGATTTTAACATTTTGTAACTTATATATTGAATTATTTTTACTAAAACTACTCCTGTCGAAGACAGATTAGACAAAAGTTCCTAATAGTAATTTTTTGGTAAAAAGCAAAATTGTTTAAAATATAGTGTAACTGGTTCATCGATAAATCAAAAGATTAATTAAAATATAATTTGACGCACTTAATAATAATGAAATTAACTTTAGCACAAGGAATCAAAGCCTAAGTGTATTATTTTATTCATTACTCAATTGCACCTGTTAAGTTGTTTCCATGGAGAAACAAGCTCGTAAGCGTCGTAAGGTTCCAAATACTCAGAGGTACTGTGCCACTAATCTTATTCTTTGACATACTTAACCCATACAAGTTCTCAAGATGGCCAATCTCCTCTGGTATGGGCCCTGTTAAAATATATATATATATATTAAAATCTTTATTGACCTTACATCTCATTGCGTCACTACATGAAAATAGACATTTAATGACAACAATTCTATCATTAAAGATTTTCAACTGGAGAAACTTTAGTGATAGGATTGTTGTCATAAAAGGTCGATTTTCTTGTAGTGTAAAAATGAGAATAGACATTTAATGACAACATGTTATATATATATATATGAATGAGAGACAGTTTGAAAATACCGGTTAAGTTGTTAGCCGACACATGTAAAAGCTGAAGATATTTCAGGTTTGCAATATCTGTTGGTATATGTCCACTAAAGGAGTTGTAAGCCAAGGCCAAAACTTGAAGTTGCGAACATTTGGATAGATTGGATGGAATTTGGCCACTCAGCCAATTGTCTTCAAGGTAGATCTCTTCAAGAAACGGAAGATTGGCGCACATGTCAATCGGAAGACTGTCGCTCAATTTATTTGATGAGAAAGCTACAATTTCCAGACTCGAAATGTTGAATATTGATGATGGCAAAGGACCTGAGAAATGGTTGAATTGCATGCTTATATATTGCAGACTTTGAAGTCTCCCCAACTCTTGTGGGATTTCTCCTTCTAGAGAATTGGAATCAAAATCGAGATGTTGTAAGTTTGAGAGGTTGGAGAGGGACGTTGGGATGAAACCCGTGAAGTTGTTTTCTTTTAGAGAAATATACTTCAAGCGGCGAAGGAGTGATAACTCTCGAGGCAAATTGCCACTCAAAAGGTTGTTTTTCAAAGTGAGCAAAACAAGGAAGGAGAGTTTTCCTAATTCGGGTGGAAGGGTGCCTGAGAGACCCATGTTGGAAATATTCAATGCCGTGACTCTGTGGTGGCGCAAAAAAAAGTGACACCAATCCAACTGCAAACGGAGCTTGAGTTGGTCCAGTTTCTTGCAAGTATATGATGAGGCTCTGAAGTGATGTGAGCTTTCAGAGAAAGAAGTGCCGATTGGTCGGTGGCGAGATTCTTAGATCTCGTAGCTAGGCAAGGCCTTTGAAAGGTTATGAGTAGCACAATGTATGCTATAAGAATGTAATAGCATGTCCTGCCCATGGCTGGAAAAGTATATATGGAGTTAATGGAGTACTGCAATATAAAAAGAGAAATTCCAGATGGGGATGTGAATGTGTTGGTCAATCTAATGAATGTATATTTATAGAAGAATTTTGCAGCCCCAAGAGGACTTTTTGACCTTTTGTACATAAATGTGAATCAAAAAGTTTGTCAAGTTGGTCCGCTCGCGAGCTATTTGTACACGACTAAAAAGAGATTGAGATTGACTTGAATTTAATTAAGTCGAGCTCAGTGATACTCTGGTAAATATCAATTTTGGTTGTGTTTTAAGGATAATAATTTTTTAATTTTACAAAAGTGGGATATTAACCTTTTTTTTTTGGCAAATATGGCCGTTCTTTCCACACTTACGGGCTTAAATGTGCGACAAAAATAATTTGCGGCCTAAAGTTGCAAAAAATTAAAACTTACGGGCCTACATGTGCATCAAAAAAAGTTAATGTCCTACTTCTGTCAAATTGAAAAATTATTATTCTTAAAACACAATCCTTTTAAGAATAGGAGGGGTAGAGAGGAGGGGATTTCAAATGACATGGTTTTGATGAAGATTTGAAGTCCCTCCATTTTAAACTAGACTCAAATTTAAGTATTTGTAAATTCATTTAATTCAAGTGGAGAGAATGGTGATTTGTGTGTGAAATCCACGGATCCATCCATCCAAATGGAGCCTAATATTTCACATTCAACATCTAAAGAATATATAGAAAGAGACGTTCACATTAAACATCTACATAATGTATAGAAAGATTAACTTCCACCACTGAGGTTATAGTGCTAAGAATCATAATGTATAGAAAGATTAACTTCCACCACTGAGGTTATAGTGCTAAGAATCATTGTGTGCCACCAGTAGACTAGACAAAAACTTTCATTAGTCACTGAAATACCATTTTTAATTAATATATGCGAGGAAAAAAGCGTTTGAGAGATTACAACTTAATAATAGGTATAAAATGATTACATATGCATAAGTACATTTACACTTTCGCGTGCAATTTTGCCTATATATACAATCTCATTTGTATCTATTAGTAATTTGCACAAAAAATTTGTATACTGTTAGTAATTTTTCCAAGGAGAGTTTTACTCGTAAATAGTGCCTTGTGTCTTCATCGTTAATGCATAGTTGCTTTAGGAATGTTCGCGAAAAACGAATAGATAATGATGTAGAACCCACCCTTCAAATGATATCATTTGTGTCATTTTAATTGGGAGAAAAACATTCCACTACAAAGTCACCAAAAAACTTACAATCAGATACAAAGTGCAGAAAATTTTTGCACTTTAGTTCAAATTTGAACTAAAGTGCCACGTACTTTGTTCAAATTTCTGCACTTTGTATCTGGTTGTAATGGTTTACTCAATCTTGTATCTAGTTGTAATTTTGTCCAAATTTATTCACATTTGTCTTATTCGTTCATCCACCAAATCTATTTTGATATGTCTTTATGGAAACAAACACTTTATCGTTATCCTCCAACCATCACTTAATACTTCAATTGTCATTGTACTTTACTAACAAACAATCACTTTATTTATGAGAAAATTACAGTTAGATACAAGATTTAGGATACCATTACAACCAGGTACAAAGTGCAGAAATTTGAACTAAAGTGCGCTGTACTATAGTTCAAATTTGAACTAAAGTGCAGAAATTTTCTGCACTTTGTATCTGGTTGTAATGTTTTGGGTGACTTTGTAGTGGAATGTTCTTCTCCCTTTATTTATAAATGGATTGTAATACATTTACTTTATCTACTTTATCTATTTTTTTCTTAATAATTTGGTGGACGGAGGGAGTAAGAAAATTCAATCCATGAGCGAAGGAAAGTGTTAAAAAAATAATATAAATAAATTAATTTCACACCTAGCTCTCTGCAAGTTCGAACTTTTAGATAAAATGAAATTCTTTAATTCACTCTAGAGTTTTTAAAGGAACCAGATTGATGAGGTGGCTTGCCACCTCATCCATGTAATCAATTCAACTAAAACACACGCATATAGCATAACAATTATTTTTACATTATTGATTGACATATATTTTTTAATTTTTTTTATAACTCCATATCTGATTTATTGATTGACAGATTTAAGAAAACTCTATCAGGCTATCGTCTCAAGGTCTTGAGTTACATTCATACAAATGATGCTTTTGAAGTAAAATATTTAAAGTTGTTCCTTAATATAGATTCAACTGGATACGAGATTAAATTTGATTTAAGGGCGAATCATCTCAACCTTAGAAGAATGATGGAGTCGAGGGAATGATGGTGTGGCAAAAGGGCCCTAACTGTTTGGGCTTGCAAAAAAGAGGACATTATGTTTTCGAGCTAGCATACAAAACATTAAATTTTTGAAATGACAAAAGTAGAACACTAAGTTTCTAATCTCTCTACTTAAGGACAAATTGGGCCCGAAATATGTAAATTAATTTATTAAAAATGATAAAAAAAATATATAAATACAATTAAATTATTTTAAATTAATTTTTTTAAAACCAAAATATTATTTATTTAACCTGGAAATATTACAATAAAAAATAAACTAATATTTTTTAATTATCTAATAATTTTTAAAAGTATTTAATTTTTTAAAAATACATTTAAATAAAATCTGAATTTTTGTATAAAATTTATACAAAAAATCCGAAAAATTTCTAAATTTTCTAAATTATTATAAAATTAGAAATAATCTGAACAATAATTTTTAAAATTTATTAATAACATGAAGAACTGACTATGCAGGCATTCAATAAATAATACCAATAGTCGTGTGTGGTGTCATTGTGCATTTTCTATTTGAAGATTAAATAACAACCACTTATAATAATCGCAGAAAATATTGTAATCAGCGGAGACCCCGAGTCTTTCTCTAAATTATTTCTGCAGAAAATAATGGAAATTAGTCGCACCACATTGTTGAGAGTCTTTTTACGATGATTGTTTATTAGAAAAACAACTAATTTGGTCTCCAAACTATTTCAGGACTGCATATCTCCACTAACACAAATAATTTTATGTTACACAGGTTTTGTACATGAGACGATACTATTTACTTATATTTTATGCTTTATTGTATTATATGATTTATGAATTTATGGATTATAACCCCACCATATTTTAGTAGAGAGTATAATTAATTAAAATATTTAAATGGAATGACATTTGGAAAAATCCAACATATTGAGCTTGCACGTGTCAAATTAAATGTTTATAATTGTCTTAAAGTGGCTCAATTAAAGTGATCCATTAAATATGAGTATTAAATAGTCACGGGCTTTATATATATGTGTAGAAACCATTAAGTAATATTCTATTTGTTGAGGGACTAAATAGAAAATATAGGAAACTTATTCTATAAGTTAGGGTTATAGTCCCCAAACATCTGTACGTTCATTCCACATTCTGTATTCTCTTTACGGAAAAGTGAAGACGGATGAAACTGATAGTTTGGAAAACCAAACCAGTCTGAGGGCATAAATCAAAATTAATTTATGGATTCAGGTACGCTTCCGTTTTTATGAGGAAGCTTTTATGATTAATATATCTTCATGTTTCGGTTAATCATCGTAGATGGTATTGGGATCTAATTAATCTAATTTCTAACATGACATTGTTCCTTCTTATTACATGGAAACAAATATTCCGTCGATGACTGGTGATGGAAAGTAATTTGTCGGGAAACTTGATGGGTATAATTTAGAGATGTTTTTTTGGTCGATAAATTGAATAAAACGTGGTCGTTTTCATTCCTTGTTATTTAACGAAGGAAAGTCCGTCGAGGAAATCCCGACCTATGTTTTCAGTCGTTAAAAAAGAAAGGCCGGTCCGGTCCGGTCCATATACTTAATCATGGTTTGTATTTCTCTGCCATGCTACACATATACTTAATCACATACTCATTCTCCTGCAGGTCGGTCCAAGTGGCGGACCCAAGATTATGAAACTGGCCATACAAGAAATGTCATTTTTAGTATCAGAAAATATATTTTCTGATACTAAATCTTACTCTTTTGTATCCACCCAATTGTTTATGATACTATTTTCATGGGCGGTGACAATTTGGTATCGAAAATTTACTTTTAGATACTATTAATTTTATAGTATCCGTTATTTTCTAATGCTAATGTTATTTTGGTATCAATAGTTTATTTATTGATACCACTTTAGTTTAGTATCATGTATTTCTAAAGATACTAATTATCTTTAGTATCAAAAATATTTTTTTAGATAGCATTAATTTTATAGTATCCACCATTTGTTTTGATACTATTGCTATTTTAGTATTAATAATTTATTTATTGATACTATATACTTTGACAAAAATTCATACGAGACGGGGTACATTTTAGCATAATTTAATACCCACCCTTCACAAAGTGTTAAAACTTTATGTCCAAATTATGCCTCGTTTCACTGTTAGACCGTCTCATACAAGTGTGCCTCATTTATTTTTTGTATCAATTTTTTTTTCATTTGAAACGAATTGTCATTGGTATCTAAAATTAAAATTTGATACTATTAATTTTATAGCATCCATTATATTTTTGATATTATTGTTACTTAGGTATTAGTAATTCATTTATAGATATCATTTATTTTTTGCATCAGTTCTTTTTTTTATGCTAATTATAATTGGTATCGAAAATTAAATATCTGATACTGTTAATTATATAGTACCATATTTTTGGATACTACAACAATTGGTATCAAAAAACTTGTTTTAATAAAAGAGGTTTTATATTTATTTTGACCTTACTATTGGTATCGGAAAATATTTGAATGTTACACCTTTTCTTTTACTTTTGGTATCGGAAAACTCCTTGTCAATAAACACCTCAAGCTTCCCTCATACCACATATACTTGATTTTTTTTTCATACTTAATATTTGGCTTCGTCGATTCCATATGCGAACAATCAATCTTTTTAAACTGTTCAATTTCACAATCCCTAATTTCAGTCTCATTTTCCAAAACAGGCAAAATCACCACAGATTCCTTCATCAATGTCTGCTCCGTCTTCAACCGCGACTGTCGCTCACGCAACTCCTCCATCAGGTGGAGGAGCTCCGCCACGTCCAGCTGCTGCGGCTTCACCTGCGATGACGACAACGGAAAATAACGGCGGAAGGCCGCTCCGCCTTTTCCCGGCGGCGGTTTGGGAGAGGCTTCGGGCAATTTCGTCTTCGAGATCCAAAGTTGATAGCTCTGTTAGTAGCATCAGTACTCATGGTAATGCACTCGTTTGAGTTGTTAATCTTAATTAATGAATATTTATCCTCTGTTGTTGCTCAGATTAATTCTTAGTTTGGTTTAGTTTGAACTTAAAATTGCTCTCTATGGTTTTGTGTTAGTCTGCGGGTGTTGAAGTTGTTTGCAGTTGCCAAATTTGCTAATTGTATTGATTCTCTTATGTGTTACTGTTGATTATTTGAGGTAAACTGATTGTTGAGTAGCTGCGATGGAAAGACTGTAAGCTAAAATAGATAGTTTTTGGATTAATGAAATTTGAGTTGGCATCTAATAGAATCAAACAAGCATGTGAACAATTAATCAAATGACTGTTCTGGAAGCAAAGATAGGGTCCACAGGAGAAGCAGCAATGGGAGGTCTGTTAGTTGAAACCTTTGTTGAGTTTTTACCTCTGATTTGATGTATGGACCACCATAAGCATCAATTGGAGATTATTTGGTACTTAAAAGTAATGTATCATAGAAGAAGTATATATCTTTTCTCATCCATTATTTCATTTTAAATTTATCAGAGATTAAATCAACAAATGATACAAGCAGAGACCAACCAGTTGCCACTGTGATACCATCCACCACCACAAGCAATGCTGAAAGTAATTTAAAATTTTCTACATTAATGAATTTGTGTGCTGCTATGGATAATTGATCTGATTTGTGTGTGTCTCCACTACCTGGCTGGCTGTACTAGGTCTTACCTCAATGATGGCTCTTGTTGATAATGTGATCAAAATTATCTCTTAGTTTTATTTAATAGTCCATTCGATTTGATAATATGGAGAAATATTTTTTTATCAGCTGGAAACAACTTCAATTTTGTTGTGATAAGTTTCATTTTAGAGATGCAAGAGTTTATGAGCTAGTGCAGAGCATTTGGGGAATTTCTGTGTATTATTGATAAAATGGTAAAACGTAAGTACAACTACCATCTATCCTCTATATATAAAAATTTGATTAAGTAACTGCCTGTCTAATCTGGTGACAGGTGGAACTCCTTTTCGATGGTTGTCGGTGCTCTGTTCTGTGCGAGTTGGATCGTGAGTCGTCAAGGTATGTGAAGCTCCGCTATCTGCTCTTGCCGCTTGTCTGATTAATTTAGCAGTATTGTCGATATTACCCTTCAATCCTCTTTAATAAGCCAAGTTATTCAGTTATAAGCTTTGCAAGTTTATTGGAGAGGATATACTGATGAAGATGAGATTACATTTATTCAAGTGTTGTTTACGACCCATTTACCACTTTATATCCCCTTTATTCTATATATGTTCTTATATTAGATCATATAGTTCTTAATGTCTAAACCTTTGAATGACATATTCTTACACATGGTTTTGTATAATGGAGGTTGGTATTCTGGATGAGAGATATTATATAGCTGAAATTTGTTTCTTTATTCTACCTATGGTATTAGGCCATTAGCAATTTGCACTAATACCAAACACCATGGTAAAATCTGGTCCATATAGTCGAACCAAGATAGTGGGGATGTGGGATGAAGACTTAGTTTCTTTTTGTTATTAACGCATGGTGCTACCTGATGATTTTATAGTATATATTAGTCCTGAAATTTTCCATTCAAGAATTATTTTAAAGTTTTTCATATAATCTTTATGCTTTAATTTTTTATATTTGTCATAAATCTTGAGTCCTTAAATAACAGATTACTAGTTTACCTCCTAGAAGAACACCTGTGAAGATATATGTCATTGAAGGAAATGAAGATGGGGTTTGACAGGGCTTTCCAGGTAAATTTCTTTTAACACCAACAATTACATGAAAAGAAAACAACATAAGCTTCCATTTAACCATTGACTATGGATGTGTTTGTGTGATGAGTTCATAATAAACTCATTTCCTGATTTGGAGTCTATGTGGATCTTGGTTGGAAGTTCTGGATCTTTTTGGATCTAAGTTTTGTATTTTTATATTCTGTTAATGTGGAAGCATTTTATGTTTATTAAGATTAACTTCTGCTTGGCTTTCGAATACATATACTGGATCAGTAGATGTTGATGGCATTTTGTGTATGTTGGGTTATAACATTGTAGATTATTGAACTCTTAAAGAACAATATCTGTTTGAGTGGTGAATTTAGATACATTGCTTTTGAAAGCATATTCTAGATCAGTATATCTTCATTTGGTCGTGCTAATGCTTAATTGTGACATTATAGAACCTTGAATATTCACAGAAAAATCTGGTCTGCATGATTTTCTTTGTCTTAGCCCGTATAGAGGAATTGAGCTTAGCTTTGGATTCAACTTGTAGACGTGGATATCACATTTTGTGTTTTGGCATTGGGTTAGATTATTTTACCTTAGCATTTTAAAAGGAAGATAATCCTTTTTGTTTTGTTGATTAAATTTTTTTACTGCCATTATGCAAGGAAATCAGAAGGTGCGGGATAATATCGTGATTGCTACAAAATTTGCTGCATATCCATGGCGCTTAACACCTAATCAATTTGTAGAGGCTTGCAAGTATGCCCCCTCTTGAATCTCTAGACTATTTCTCGTTGTGAAGTTTAAATTGCTTCAAAGCTTGTATAAGACCCATATTCGTATCTTCCATGCAACATGTCATTTAAATAGAAGATCTGAAATCAGGTTGCAATAAACTGGTGCATCAGCAAAGGAACCATGCGAATTCCTGGAGTTGAAACGATCAAACAAGCTGAGGATAACTGTTGTGTTACTAGGAGAGGAGGAATTGATGAGAGGAAAAGAAAAGGGAAATGACATGTGCGATCTAGGGTTTTCTGACAAAAATGGGAAGAAGACTTGTGTTCCAAATGAATGTCTGAAAGTTGAGGAAAGGAGTTGTCAACGAGAATTGGGATTGAGCCCAATTATTGAAGGAGGGGGAATTAATTAAGAACTCGGGCCGAACACTACTGGGCCAGGGAATTAATTCAGCTATGGGTTAAGTGTTGGGTTTAGCCCATTATCTTAGATATTTATATTTTCAGCATTTAAATTACCTAAAATTGCCACCTGGAAGTGGTCCTGTATGTTGGTTACATATTGGCCTGAGGCCGTGAGGTTGAGCATCGGAAAAATTATCTCCAAATTATCTCCCTCTTTCTCTCTCCTCTTACTAATTTCTCTCTCTCTCTTTCCTGTTTACCTTATTGTTCAAGTTACAATACATCTTCAACAAATATTCCCAGAAAAACATACAATTTTATTTACAAAAACCCAGAAAATAACAAAAACGTAACATTTGGTAATCAGAGCCTTGATCCTGATTATGACTGAGGGCACCCGCTTTAAAGATCTGCAGGAATCACATAAAAAATTGGAGTTGTTAATCCAAACAGAATCTATGAAATGGGAAGCAGTAGAAGGAAAATTAACAGACAACATGCAGAGTTTAAGACTAAAGTGGATGAAAAGCTTGATTTAGTTTCTAATACATTGGCAGCTATGCAGCTGCAACTGATGAACATGGATAAGGGCAAAAGTAATGAAGAGGGGAATTCTATCTTAGGTAGTCCTAATTTTGGCTCATCAAGTGGAGCTTCAAGGCATCAGTACATAGAAAATCAAAGGGGAAGACAGTACAATGATGGTCCTCACTTCCACAGTCCAACTCCTAAGATTGAATTTCCGAGGTTTGATGGATCTAAACCTAGATCATGGATTCTCAAATGCAATGGTTACTTCAAGCTCATGCCAAATCTACCTGATCAGCAGAAGGTAAAACTTGCTTCCATTCATTTTGATGGAAAAGCTGCACTATGGGTCCAAAATTTCAACCAAAGAAATATTGATCTCACTTGGTTGCAATTTCTAGATATTTTATCTACCAGATTTGAGGAAATCAGGGATTCCTCTGTTATTAATGAGTTTAACAAACTTAAACAATCTGGCAACTATGAGGAGTATGTGGATAAGTTTGAAGAATTGAAAGCATGTATGCTATTGGTAACTGGTGATGTATTTTCTGAGGCATATTTTGTTGCCAGCTTCATTGGAGGACTCAATGAAGAGATCCAATCATCAGTTTCAATGTTGGAACCAGTAACATTACAACATGCTATTAAGCTAGGAAGGAAGCGAGATCAAGCTATTGCTGCTCTAACAAAGAAATTTAAACCCTATTCTAGGGTTTCTAATCCTAACCCTAACTCTAACCCTAACCCTAACTTTAACTCTTTGCATTGGAAGAAGGGGGATTCTACTGGTGGTACTGCAAGTAAGGGCACACCACCACAATCCAAGGTTCCTTTTAAAATTCTAACACCATCTGAAATGGCTGCTAGAAGAGAGAAAGGATTGTGTTACAATTGTGATGAACCATTTGTCCATGGTCACAAGTGTAAACAAAGAATTTCCTACATGATCATGGCTGAAGAAGAGGAGGAAATTTTGTCTACCACTCTTCCAAACACTGAAAATGAAGGAAATCTGGTTTATGGGGCAGACATCATGGAGGAAATTCAGATGTCATTAAATGCTTTGAGTGGTGAGGATGGAATCACTACTATGAGGCTATTTGGGGAGTTTAATCATCATAAACTCCACATTCTTATAGATTCTGGTAGCACCCTTAGTTTCATACAAACTGCTACTGCCAAGAGGCTCAATTGTCCCTTGAGTGCTACTAAACCAATCTTGGTGAAAGTAGCTAATGGACAGAGATTGGTTAGTTCCCAACAAGTGAACCCATTCACCTGGCAGATGCAAGGTCATCAGTTCACTTACCCTCTAAGGATTTTAAAGAATGAAGGATGTGATATGATCTTGGGAGGGGATTGGTTGAAATCTTGTACTCCCATTGAGCTAGATTATGAAAAGATGACTTTTACAGTCAACTTGTTGGGCAAAAGGGTGAAGTTACAAGCTCTAACTTCAACAGCTGAATGTAAATTCTTATCTGATATGGGACTTAATCAAATGATTCATAGTGAGGCTTCAATGGACATTCTTTGAGATGTACTTAATCACACCAAAGACCAACTAATCAAGGAGAAGAGGATCCTAACCTACAGAAATTACTACTATCCTATCAAGGTCTGAGGAATGTGATATTTCTTTGAAATGCACCTAACTCCATATGGAGGGCATTCTGGAGTTACTGGTACCTATCAAAGGTTGAAAACGATGTTCTTTTGGCCTCATATGAAGGAAGATATACTACTTTGGGTGAAGAAATGTGAAGTGTGTGCTAAAAGCAAATCTAGCCCCGGCTATATCCTGGTCTACTTCAACCCTTGCCCATTCCAGAGCAAGCTTGGACTCATATCTCTATGGATTTCATAGAGGGGTTGCCTAACTCATGGGTAATAGTGGACAGATTCACAAAATACTCACACTTCATAGCCCTATCTCACCCCTACACGTACCACTTCACTTGCTAAAGTGTTCTTGGATGTCATTTACAAGCTACATGGTTTACCAACTAGCATTGTAAGTGATAGGGACAAAATATTTACTAGCAGCTTCTGGAGAGAACTATTTAAGTTGGTAGGGACTAACCTACATTTAAGTTCCTCTTACCACCCTCAATCTGATGGCCAAACTGAGAGGGTAAATCAGTACCTGGAGCAGTACCTAAGATGTATGGCAAGTGATAACCCTAAGCAATGGTTGAAGTGGTTATCCTTGGCTGAATACTGGTACAACACTAACTACCATTCCAGTTTGAAGATGACACCTTTTGAAGCTCTCTATGGCTACATTCCTACTTGTTTTTCCTATGGACCCTATTTGGACTCTACTCAGGAGGAGGTTAAGGATTTACTTCTACACAGACAGCACATCATTGAGCAAGTAAAGGCTAATTTACAAAAGGCACAGAATCGCATGAAGACATATGCAGATACACACAGACAAGAACGTTATTTTGAGGTCGGAGACCAGGTCTATCTCAAACTTCAGCCCTTTCGGCAGAACTCAGTTCAATACCGAAAGACCTTGAAGTTGTCATCGAAATACTTCGGCCCCTACACTGTCCTGCAAGGGGTGGGAAATGTTGCTTACAATCTAGATCTACCTATTGGTTCTAAAATTCACCCAGTATTCCACCTTTCTTTACTCAAGAAGCATATAGGGGTTAAGTATGTACCCTTGCAGATCCTTCCTGATGTTAACGGCGACGGTCTCTTCTCGATTCAGCCACACCGCATCATCGATCACCGCCGGTACCTGGAAAAAGGGAAAGAACGAGATCAAATTCGCATCCGTTGTGTTAATGAAGACTGGAAAATTGATTCTTGGGAGGATACAACCTGTGTTACCCGAAGCTTTCCTTTAGCCCATCCTTGGGGACAAGGATCTTCGAATGGAGGGAGTATTGTTGTGTTACTAGGAGAGGAGGAATTGATGAGAGGAAAAGAAAAGGGAAATGACATGTGCGATCTAGGGTTTTCTGACAAAAATGGGAAGAAGACTTGTGTTCCAAATGAATGTCTGAAAGTTGAGGAAAGGAGTTGTCAACGAGAATTGGGCTTGGGCCCAATTATTGAAGGAGGGGGAATTAATTCAGAACTCGGGCCGAACACTACTGGGCCAGGGAATTAATTCAGCTATGGGTTAAGTGTTGGGTTTAGCCCATTATCTTAGATATTTATATTTTCAGCATTTAAATTACCTAAAATTGCCACCTGGAAGTGGTCCTGTATGTTGGTTACATATTGGCCTGAGGCCGTGAGGTTGAGCATCGGAAAAATTATCTCCAAATTATCTCCCTCTTTCTCTCTCCTCTAACTAATTTCTCTCTCTCTCTTTCATGTTTACCTTATTGTTCAAGTTACAATACATCTTCAACAAATATTCCCAGAAAAACATACAATTTTATTTACAAAAACCCAGAAAATAACAAAAACGTAACAATAACTTGGGTGCAATCGGCTGGCAACTCAGTTCAGATGAGTTGCTGCAGTTAGCATTTGCGGTTGATAAATTGCCCCACCAAATGGTACAAAACATCTTTCAAACAAGGTAAAACGTAAGATAACACCCTTACTGTTCTCTTTGAGGACTTCAGTGGTAAAATGTATGATAACGCCTCTACTCTCTGTTTACTTAGGCAACAGATAAATCGTAGAGAACTGAAGCAACAATCAAACTTGGATTTTGCCATGTATGACAAACAAGATTCATGCCCAGCTAGTCATAATCATGCATATTGCCCAGAGAACTTGCAGGTTTGTTATTCCATGTGCTTTGATCTTCACAACTTGAAAACCAGGATTTACAGAAGGCTTGCTCTCTGAATTAAAGCTATACAAGAATTCTTCAAGCTTGAAAGGATTTGTGACCAATATGGCTCATTTGAAACCTCTAATTGTAAAATTACTCGCAAGCTACTCAAAATTGATTTAGCAAAATGAAAGAAAATCAGGCATTAATTTGATTCGATTGGCTTTATTATTCTACTGCTGATATATTAAATTTGCATTGCCTCTTTTTTTGCAGAATCTCTTGAGGCGTGAACCACTTAAGCTTGCCGATGGTGGTAATCACTGAGGACATTTGTTTGTATTAAGGATGCTACTGAGGTTGTTCTTTCGATGATTGTAGGTTCAATGTTTAATCCTGTGATGTTCATCTTCCCCATCATTCTGTTGAACTGTGCTCATACTAAGTGTTGTATGATTTTATGCAGGAAAATTCATCCAGGGCTAATGGTCATATATTCAATATGGGCAACCCCCATAATGAAGTTACAATTAGGTAGCTTGCTGAAATTTAGCATCTGTAATTTGTCCAAACGTCCTTCATTTACTAGACTACTATTCACTGTTAAATTTTAATCTCTCATTAATGCAGGTTTATAAGAAGGTTAGTGAGAAACTGTAGTAGAATCATCAACCATTGATATAAGCTCGAAAGAGTTTTATGGTGAATGATATGACTTTTATGGTGAATGATATGACGATGACAGTGATAAGAGAATCTCAGACATGACCATTATTAACAGGCAACTGGGTAATGAATATTTCTTGTGTCTAACCATGTTTTTTTTTTTTTTTTTCTATTAGTGTTATTATCATCTTTTTAACTGTAAAATTCAGGAAGGAATCTAAAGACATCGCTTTGGGATCTACTCGAATCCAGTCATACTTGCCAACAAAAGACTTATGTTGAAGCTATCAAGGCTGCAACTTCAAATCCATTGCCAACAAAAGACTTATGTTGAAGCTATCAAGGCTGCAACTTCAAATCCATTGCAAGTTAAACGAAACAAGTTGATGTTTGGTTCTTTGCTTCCATGTACAATTTTTCCAAGGCATTTTCCTATTCATTTTTAGTTTTTTTTCTTCTATAAATCAATATGGATCCATCCCACTCAACATTATATATTTTGGAGTATCACGGTTGTAACAACGATATTGAGTGGTATAGTATTCTTTGAGAAGTTCAGTTTCAGTAGCTACTCCCTTTAATTTTGGTGTAATATGTGCCTCTAGACGACATAAAACCTGATAAGAAAAATTGGATTTTTAGTATTAGAAAACATGTTCTGATATCATAAATATAATATTGTATCAAAAGAATTTGATACCATTATTTGATACTAAAGGACTTTTTGATACTAAAGAGTTCAAGTCTTTAGTATCAGAACTCTTTTTCTCAGATACGATAAATATAATATTGTATCAAAAAAAGTTGATACCATAATCCGATACTAAATGGTTTTCTGATACTAAAGTTCAAGCCTTTAGTATCAGAATATTTTTTTTGATACGAGGTCTTTAGGATCGGGGGTATAGGTATCGGATGAGTATCAGAAAAATATTTGATACCAAAATTCTTTGGTATCAAATATTTCATCTTTAGTATCAAAAAAATTCGATACTAAAAACCTTTTTTCTTGTAGTGATTGAAAGTAACGAAGTACATGATTAAAGCTTGAAATGGTCTAAGTTCTGAGATGTCTTTTGGCATCAACCTGCGATATTGGTATATATATTATGAAATTTTGTAAAGATGTTTCCCCAAATACCAAAAAATTATAAATGACCAATATCATACGGAAAACTTTGCGTATAATTAATGAAAATTTTCGTAGGGTTACTAGGGTACCAAAGTCATACTGAAAATTTTAGTATAACAAAAAATTTGGTATTTTTTTCATATTTTTTAGTACAACAAGTGCAGGATACCAAAATTTATGTAATCCCCGACCCCTAGTAACAATCACCTCAATAAGAGTGTAGCTGTAAAACTTTGTAACTTGCGGGGACTTTGAAGTCTTTTTCAAAATATATTTTCACAAACAAATAAAGAAAACAAGTTCAACGATAGCTCCATGAATTGGTGGTCCTTTATATAATACTTTGACCATCATCATGCAGATATGATCTTCCTTTTTTCATAAACATAGACTTCAACGATAGCTCCACGAATTTCCAACCTTATAGGGTCCGTTTACCAAGGCCTTTAAGTGCAGAATCTCCTCTGAAGCCTTACTATTGGGACATATATACTCACTCAAACCGACGTAAAGCTGAGAGACGAGACCTTAGTCATTTGCAAAGCACTTACGCAACGTGGCCAATATGTATTAATCACTACTAGACTCATCTTAGTTGTTAGTTGCCCCAGTTTAACAGACTTTGATAAACCTGGGTCCCACAGAAATTGGAATGGATAGTGTGATTCTTGCTGATAATGATGGTGAGGTGGTTCACATTGTGGGAAGTGGTATAGATTCTTCTTTTAGACAAAATCTACAGCAGCAGAAAAGAGAAAATGATGTTGCCAAGGGGAGCTTTGGAGCAATTCTCATACTCCACTCCCTTTCCTGCAAACGAACTTGGAATTTACGAGCCCTGAAGAAGCGAATGAGTTCTTGAGTGTAGTGATTGTTCTTGAATGATGAAGATATTCCAAAGCAGATGCTACATCGATCATTATGTCCAATCTTTGCCTCACCTCCAAGAAATAGTTATGAGAATATAACCATTTCTCAAGGTTTGTGTTGGGCATGTACTCAAGTACTAAAGCCTCACATTCGACATCAAAGATCTCGACAGCTTCTGAGTGCTTGTTAAACACCTTCACAGCGATCACATTTCCATCTCTAAGGGTTCCTCTGTAAACCGAACCATAACTCCCAACGCCTAGTAAATTGCTCTCATTGAATTGTTCTGTTGCCCACATGATTTCATAATAGGAAATTCTTTGTGGTACTGCAGACGCCAATTCAACAATTTCATTCATCGTGTTAACTTTTCTTTTGCATCTTACACATATAAACATCAAAGTTACTACAGTGACAAACACAACAACCCCGACAAGAACAGATAGAGAAAATGCAACCTTCTTCCTTTTTGATTTATGGCTGGAAATAACATGACAAAATGGGGTGCCATGGAAGCTTGAATTAGTTTGGCACAGTGCATCATTACCCTTGAAAGACTCCATAGTGAAGTGTCTGAATGGGCCGCCACTTGGAATCTCTCCATTCAATGTGTTGAAAGATACATTAAAATAGTCGAGCTGCTGAAATTTGTAGTTCAGGAAGTAATGAAATTTAATTCGGAAGAAACTGATTCAACTGTTAGAAATATTTATATTGAGGGACAGTTCACCAGTAATTTGATTTTGTTCGATGCCAAACTCAACCAAGTTGTGAAGATTGCCCAACTCCTTTGGTATAAAACCTGTATACAAAATGTTAATTTTTTTATGAAGTTTGTCGTCACACTAATATTAAATGAAGAAAGAATAATAAAGTATACCAGTTAAATAGTTTCCCCCAAGATATAAAAATTGAAGAGATGTTAATCTCCCGAATGCAACGGGTATTTGCCCCTTGAAAGAATTGTAAGACAAGGACACCACTTGAAGTTGTTGGCACCGTGTTGGGAAATTTATAATTTCAATGGAAGTTTCAAAACAAATAATGTAATAGGACAAGTCAGACCTGTTAGCTGACTGATGATATAGATAGCAGATAAGATGACCAGCTGAAGTGTATAGACAGCTGAAGTAACAGATAGGTCACATATTGAGGGGGAACTCAATATGTATAGGTTAAGTCTTGAAGATCAGATAAGTCATGAAGATCAGAGATGCGGAAGAGCTGATCAACAAGAAGCAGACAAGTCAAGACATCAAGACCAGAAGACCTACATCCGATGACAACAAGAAAAGGTTAGTAAGTTGTGCTAAGACAACTTACGAACAGATGACCTAAATCAGGTAGACAGCTGTGTCAGCTACATCAGGTGGCTACTTCAATGTTACCTAGTACGAGTCAAGTGATCAGACAAGAAGAATGTCAACTTTGTTGCTAATTCAAGTGCTGCGAATCGTACTTGATAGTCAATGAGAAGTCGACAACACACGTACGAAGTTCTGACACTCTGCAGAAAGGTGGTTCAACGTCAACGGCTAGAAAGGACAAGCTTGCATGCTTTCGGCCATGCTGCCTCTAAAGCACGCCAAATCCGTCTGCATACCTACCTAAAATAGATCGAAATTCGAATTGCTCTCCAATGGCTAGTTCGATTTTGTGTTTATAAATAAGGGATCAAACCTTCATAATAAGGTTATGGAAATTATCTACAAGTGTTGCGAGTCGTTTTTTGTGGAGAATATTATATGGCTAATTTGATAACAACTCACAAACAAAATAAGTACGTGTAAAATGCACGGTAAATAACATGAATTTGTTGACCCAGTTCTTCAAGAAATGACTACTCTGGGGGCATTCCAAGCCAGGGATGTAGTATTGCGAGTTTTACATATACAATACACGATACTTCTCATGAGAAGGACTTCTATGAAAGAAGATGATTTGGAGAGTGAGTGTGTGAGTGCTAGGGATTTTCTGAATCTAGCCACCTCTGGGAAATTTTTTGTGAACTCTGGAATTTTTCTGAACCCTTCTCTTGTTCATTTTTCTTCTATTTATAGTACTCAAACAACCATGAGCTGGTTTGGCAAGCATGAGCTGGAGACTTTGTGTCTTGTAAGAACTCATGTGATGCTGCCACGTTTTCAACTTCGTCTTCCTGGTTGATCTTTGCACTTACTTATTTATAAGGCACTCTTTTGATCGTCCAAATCAATCTTTTGCTCGACGGATTGCTTTGTTCGCCCCTTTGACCGTATCAATTTTATACTGGAACTCTATCCTTATCGAGCATATCTGAGCCTTCAGGTTATCTGAGTCTTCAGGTTGCCTGAGTCTTCAGGTTGTCTGAGTCTTCAGGTTGCCTGAGCCTTCAGGTTGTCTGAGCCTTTAGGTTGTCTGAGCCTTCAGGTTGTCTGAGCCTTCAGGTTATCTGAGCCCTCAGGTCACTTGACTCAAGCTATCTGATTTTTTCTTGCCTGATCTGATCAGCTCGACGGATCAGATCAATCATCTCTTCAGGAACATCTCAAGATAGCATCAGGTCAATATGCCAGATTTAGCGAGCTGCGAGCGTACTCGCTCGTTCGGCGAGTGGTGAGCCGCCGAACAAACTTGCTCATTCGGTGAGTGGTGAGCCGCCGAACAAACTTGCTTGTTTGGCGAGTGGCAAACCGGCGAGCAAAGTTGCTTAGTCGGCGGGTGGTGAGCTGACGAACAAATATGTTTGGTCGGCAAGCAGCGAGCACACTTGTCCATCAAGCATGATTATTTTATCAGTTGATTAATACACGTGTCCCTCCAACGTGTTTGATTAAATTGAGTAATTGTATCGAACACAACAATACCCCCCAGCCGGGTCGCTTTGTTTTTATCATTGGGGCCCGGCTGTGAGTGTGCCCTCGTGAGTGTCTTTTCGTCTTCTGTGCTGAATTTTCAAAATTTTTTAAACCCGGTATCTATAAATACCTATTTTGCCGCCTCAGTTCTTTTTCTTTCTTTTCATCTTCTTCTCTTTGACTTCACCTTCCTTCCCAAGTGAAATTTCCGGCAAGGGCACTCCTATTTTGGCGAAGGATTTCATTCAGGTAACTATTTCATCCCCTTTTTAATTCCGATTATGGCTTCTCGTTCAAGTTCTTCTGCTTCAATAGAATCAAACCACCATAGTTCCTCCTCCCTCTTTTCGCACAATCTTCGGACGCGCTTATGCGTTGGAGATGAATGCCTCGGGTTCAAGGTCTCGTTGGCAAGTTCGGCAGCCATTTGTTGGTCTTTCATCGGATTTCGATGATGCCCTAAATGAATTAGATAGGGATTTAGCCCGTACTGATTTTTTGGATGATTCGGATGAAGATTTCTTGCCCCAACCCCAAATTAGGTCTAGGGTTGTATATAGCCACAATGTAAATAGGGATGATGATTATATCTGGGGAGATTTTGGTGGTCGAGAATGTTTTAGCTCTAATGGCGGGATTCGACGGCGAAAGAAGACACGAACTTCGACATCCCTGTTGGTCTTCCCCATAGCCCAACATATGCCGAGTATAGTGCTCGTTACGATTTTGATTGGCCTGAACAACCTCATAGGACCAGGGTTGAGAACGAATACCCGTCGAGCAAAATTGCGAGCGTGATTGATGTTGATATGCTCGGCCAATTGTATAGAAATTATGATATCCCGAAAGATGTGTTTTTCTGGACGCCTCGTCTCGATGAGTGAGCAGATCAGCCTCCTGAGGGTTGTGTTGCTGTGAATTTAGACACAATGGAAGCGGGCCTTCGATTTCCACTTCAGAAATTTTATTACCGTCAGAGAATGGAATATCACCATTACACGCCTAAAGCCGAATGGGTGGCACATGATTATGAGCTTCGATTTTGTTCGCAAAAACGGCTCGTGTATTATCCCACATCCGCAAAGCTCTCACGACTAGTGCATTTGACTCGTCCTAAGGGCGAACATGGATGGTTGTTCATGCAGCAAATGCCAAATGCAAGGTCATTGAGGATGTGCCGAACAAGATTATCGATTGGAAGGAGAAATTTCGGTTCGTTGGGGGCGATTGAAGAGCCCGGCCGGATGTGAACCAGATGCTCGCTTAGATATCCCTACGATTTTGGGATTTGTCGAAGTAAGTATTTTTGTGTTTTTTGCTCTTCACCTTGAACTGATTTTAACTTATTCTCGATTTTAGGAATTCAAGTAGCGACGGACAAAGAGACCAACGATGGCTATTTCAGCAACATCTGGCAAATTGATCTCGAGCCTTACTCGGAACGATCTGTGAAGACTTTGAATACTGCAGATCAAAGGAAAAGGGGAGGATTATATGTGCCCCCTCACCATCTTGTTGCCGTCAATTGTGCTGGTAAGAATTATTTCTTGTATTTACTAATGTGTTGTACCCTTTGTTCGCGGTTTCTCTTTATACATGAATTCTTGTATCTACACTTTTTTCCCGCCACATCAAGGTCAGAAGCACCTCCGAAATACTTGAAATGGCTCGAACTAAGAGACCTCAAGAGCTTGCTTGAATTCAAGCCGAGCGGGATGCTCAGCGAGCAAATCGAGGGGAGGCGAGCAGAGTGAGAAAGGCGAGCAGACCAGCCGCGGCCGAAGAGGACAACTCATTCGGTCGAGCAGG
Organism: Stenogyne calaminthoides; assembly: GCA_037126765.1. Lineage (NCBI taxonomy): Eukaryota > Viridiplantae > Streptophyta > Magnoliopsida > Lamiales > Lamiaceae > Stenogyne > Stenogyne calaminthoides. The sequence goes on along the minus strand of JBBCBC010000026.1, from coordinate 2,508,107 downwards.
GGGCAAGCGACCAAGCTCCCTCGCCAAAGAGATCAAGGAGGGAACCTGACGAGCAAGATTCGATAGCTCAGACGAGCATCAATGTCATTGAGGAGACCCCCACTATTGAAACGATCAGAATGGCCGCCTCCGTGGTCGGTCCGATCGTGCAAATCGTTGAAATGGAGGTTGGTACATCTTCTCCACCTCCTGCAGGACCTCGAACTTGGACTCCTATGAACCCTCAGCTTCTGTCTCCCGAGGATAAATTGTTTTTGGGATGGGGACCACGCAAAGTAATGTGCACGCGTTTGTTCGCCCATTCGAGTATTTCTTTTTTCATTGATTTTGGTCGCTTTATCACGTTTGTTTGCTCGTTTGATTATGCAGGTTGAGCAGATTGGCACCTCTGATGCCAGAATTGAAAAATTATTACTGCTCTCCAAGTGTTCGCAATGTTCCGGGTCTTCCCGAGCATGTTCGCGGGCGCGGCGAGACCCCATTCGAAAGCATGGACAATCGAGCTCAAGAGGCCACTAAGGGTCCAACACCTTTGGAAACCATTCGACTTGGCCTAGTGCACCATGGTTAATCTTTGGTCCTTCTTGAGAAAGCTTACGCCGAGTCCGCCAATCTTCATGCCAACTACTTGGCTCTTATCAGAAACTTTGAAGAGAAGGTGAACGAGCTGAGCAAAACTCAAGATGAAGTGAAGTTGGCTCAGGGACAAGTATCCTCAGCCCAAGCAGAGGTTCGCAAAGCTCAAGAGGATGCTCACAAGCTCGGGAAGATGCTCGCCAAAGAGGGAAGAGTTGTTTTGCTTAGGAGGAGGTGATCCAGCATTAGGAGAGTTCAAGATGAGATGAATGTTGAGCTCCGTGAACCGTGAATCGTATCGAGGCCGTGGAATGCGAGAAGAATTTGCTCAGCCAACAACTCCTTATTGCTGAAGAGACCAACACTCGTTTGGGTCTTGAAAATTCAAGATTGCACAGTGAGGAGTATGTAGATTCCATGTCGAATTTCTCTTATATATGTGCCTTTGCCGATTTCATCCGTTTCTTTCGTCACATGCTCACGCCGACTAGATTGCCCCCGCCATAACCCATTTTGAGAAGTACCGACGACAACTCCCTGGACGCAACCTTCCGATATATCGATTTGAGTGATTCAGGCGATTTCTCTAATCTTCGATGGGATCGAGATTGATGATCCTATTTTTGATGAGGAAGATGGTTAGGATGTAACATTGTTGATATTGTCGACCAAACTCACCGAAAGCCGAGCACGGTTCGACAAAAAGTGAATCTAACAAAGGGGCCTCCCAAGTCGAGCAAAATGTGCTACCCGGCGAAAGCAGACTAGGCCCCGACAATGCCGGAGGAGCTGTTCCTGAAGGGGCCGAGCAGATGGGGCAGGATTTGTTCGGTACATCGCTTCTGCCCACCCCCAATAATGAATTTGTACCTTAATTTTGCTTTTTGCTTTGCTGAACAATTTCTTTTGAACTATTGTGTAATTTTTGTCTTCTTCTTTTTTTGTTAGGACAATTTTGCTGTTGAATGGTTGAATTTGCTTATTGAACAATTTCCTCTAACCTGATCGTTGAGGATGAATGTTGTTTGCTGATGAATGGTTGATGTTTGTCTTGTTTCCTAGTTTATGCCTCTTTTCTTCTGAATGAATTCAACATGATCTGGGTCTATGCTCCACCCCGACTTCTTTGGTTTTTGATTGTCTTATTGAGATGCAATCAGGTTGATCGTCTTATTTAGCTGCGAACCAGATGGGTTAACTTATATGCAACCCCCCTTTCTTGTTTCGTGATCCTCTTATTTAAAAATGCGATCACTATTCGCATTTCCGGGTCGTCTTATTTAGTTGCGCAATTTCGCTCATCACTCGCTTTTTCTTTGGGTATCTGTAAGTACGAGTTATCTTATTTAGTTGCGACTGCGTACCCATTACTCATTTTGTCATGGTATCCGAAAGTACTTAATGCTTTTTCGGTCGGTGAACATAAACTTCAGCTTTTGTTCGCCTTTTTGTCGGTCGCCCGGATTAGGTGCGACCTCTGATAGGCTTCAACTAGAAAAACTTAACAAACAAGAATGTTTTTGCAACACGTTGTGTTGTATTACAACTTTTACATTTGAAGAAGACTGTCTATTACACATAACTATAGACATCAGACTATGGTTTTGAATTTAAACCTTGTCTTGAAATAGACACGAAGCCGACATCATCTCGTCAACTAAATTGATGTTGACAAGCATGAGGCGGATCGCCGCTCTACCCTTCTTTAAGTAACATGCTCAAGCAAAGAAGAAGATAAGCGTTTGTCCCTCCCGGACAAGTTGTGATTATGCTGGCCGCCGCGACACGAAAGCAAAGCGATATCGTGACTGGCAAAAGCCTCGCCGCACCTTTTGTCCCTTCAGATGCTCGAGCATCAAAGATTCAGCGTGTTGTTTCGAAGCGGATACCCGACATCCCTCCCCTCCGGAGGAGATTTTGGGGATGCGTGAGGGACTAGTGATTTACTCTTGCATAAGCAAAGTGAGTAACGTGGAGTGGCAAAACCATGACTCGCCGAGCATCTTGAGTCCATGAACGAGCACCAACCTTTGCTCAGAGTGTCAAAAAATTCGCCCGGGAGGCATACCTCACCAACTTTCTCCCGATAACTGAATTTTCTTCTACTATGTTTGCAGTATTTTTTTCTTTTTCTCTTGTTTTTCTTCCGCTTTCTTCAGCTATCAATATGCCTATTTATACTACTATTCAAATAAACCGCATAGCATAGTTGGTGTTGGCCTTCTTGCTTTGAATCCTCCTTTTTGACATCCATCCGCTTTAAATCCTCATTTTGACATCCGCCTTGTTTTTTTGCCTTTTATTCAAGGATTGACATCGTTCCTTTTTGGTTGCCACCACTTCTCAACTTGTTTTGACATGTATCTTCTATCTTTCAATAGTCTTTGGCGTAATTTTTTCTAGAAGATTTGTGTCGAACACGGTGTGTTCTTCCTTCATGATTGTCCCCTTTCGTTTTAGCCGAATGGTCGATTATGCTCAAACCTTTTGTGTTCATTTTAATTTGAATAGCTAATTATGCTCGCCATTGTGCTCGTCGCCATCGATAATATTTTTTTCAGATTTGACGATTCCACGAGTAGGACAAGGGACTCCATTCAGTCTTCCAAATCATATGCCCAATTTAACAAACGTTCTGTAACTCTGAATGGACCTTCCCATGCTCGGCCGTACATACCACTTGATACCCCCGTTGCTCATCTTAGAACCAGCTCGCCCACGTTGAACCTGCGTGTTCAGACTTTGGAGTTATAGAACTTTTCTGATCTTTTTTTATACATGGCGTTCTTGAAATCAGCCTCCATCCTTCTTTCTTCTATCAGGTCTGCACTTAGGGCGAGCGCCTGGTCGTTGATGTGCTCTCCAAAAGTCATTGTCCGATGACTCGAAATCTTATTTCTGCGGGTATAACAGCTTCCGCACCAAACGGGGTTTCCACAGTTGGTGTTCTGAAAGTAGTTCGATAGGCCCATAATATTTTGGGCAACTCTTCAGCCCATCCTCCCCCCTTTGAATTATCAAGTCTAGCCTTGAGGGTATGCTTGATAATTTTATTAACGGCTTCAACTTGTCCGTTTGACTGGGGATAATACGGAGTTGAGTAATGCATTTTTATGCCCCAGCGAGCACAATTTTGTCGGAATTCACTTCCATCAAATTGTTTGCCATTATCCGTTACCAATGATTGGGGAAGCCCAAAACGACAAATGATATTTTTCCAAACAAAGTTCCACATTCTTTGTTCGGTGGCTTTAACAATAGCTTCGGCTTCCGCCCATTTAGTATAGTAATCAACGACAACCACAACATATTTTACTCCCGGATGCGCAAAAAGAGGGAAATGGGCCGATCAAATCGATTACCCATTTAGCAAATGGCCATGGGTCAGAACCGACACTAGTTCTTCAGGTGGGCTATGGATAAGTGGGGCATGTACCTGACAGTTGTGACACACGCGAGCATACGCGAGCTTAATCTTTTTTGAGGGTCGGCCAAGAAGAAACCTTGGTTCGATAATTTTGTGTGCCCAGACAAGCCCACCGTATGATGGTTTCAAGATACTCCATCATGAATTGTTCTGCACTACATGACCCTCTTCAGAGTAATACACTTCAATAATGGAAGTGAGAAACTTTTTTGTATAAATGCTCGCTCTAAGATAGTGTAACGAAAAAATTTTTGTAATCCGAGGCGCAGTAGCTTTGTGCTTTATTTTCGGGAGAAGTCCTTTTGTAAGTAACTCAAAATCGAGTCATCCAGTTTTTCGTCACTTTCACACGGGCTAACCACAACTCTGGGGGATTGATGGCGAACAAGTTGTGACGACCACAATGTCCGCCGTGCTCGCCACTCCTTCATTTGTTGCCAATCGTGTTAAGGCATCAGCGAACTAATTATCCAATCGTGGTAATTGTTCTATGTAAATTTGTTCAATTGTTCAAGCAACCTTTGTTAGTTGTTGATATTGTACCATCTGTTCGCCTCAAAGCCAGACTTCTTATTACTTGGTATACGATTATTTGAGAATCGCTTATAAATCATCGCCTCTCAATTCCCATTGTCATAGCCATATCAGAGTCCAAATGATCAAAGCTTCAGACGGGCTTCATTATTTGTGGCCGGAAAATCAAAACGGATGGTTGTCGTGGAAAGTTTGTCGAGTCAGGTCGATGAGAACCATGCCTCTTAAATTCTTGAACTTGTTGATGAGCCGCCTACATACATATGCCATGGTTGGTCGACACCTCTTTCGAAAGCATTTTCGATATGTCAACTCAACCATGAAATCGCCATACCGACCCTTCATTGTTGTTCGTGGGGCTTAACGTAATGCCAATCAGTTTAACTCCACCGCCCACTTGAGTAATCCGCCCCAAAGGTTCCGGGTCGGTGGAGAACTTGTCGCAATGGGAATGTGGTTAACACCTTGACCGAGTGATCGAAAAAGTATGGTCGCAGTTTTCGGACACTCATTACGAGAGCATATGCGAGTTTTTCCAAGGAGGGTACCGAGCTCGCTTTTTGAGCACCCGACTTACATAATAAATTGGCAAGTGTGTCGTTCCCTCCGCCTTAACGAAAGCACATCACTAATTGCATGCTCGGATGCGTAAAGATATGATAAAGTCGTCACCGAACAGTTTAGATAATGTTTGTGTATCTGCTAGGTATCATTTTAATGACTCGAACGCATTTTGGCAATGCTCTGTCCACTGGAATTTCCATTTCTTTAATGCGTCAAAGAAAGGTTTGCATTTGTCCCCAGTTCGTGATATAAACTGGCTTATAGAAGCCAGACGTCCAGTTAATTTTTGGACTTCCTTCACACGCCTGGGGGCCTGCATGTCGAGCATGGCTTGAATCTTTGATGGGTTCGCTTCAATTCCCCGTTGACTGACCATATGCCCTAGGAATTTTCCTGAGTGAACCCCAAAGCTGCATTTCTTCGGATTTAACTTCATGTTGTACTCCCTGAGAATATCAAACGTTTGTGCGAGGTGGGTGATGTGGTCTTCATTGTGCTCGCTTTTTACCACAATGTCATAAATGTACACCTCAACTGTTCGACCTATGTGTTCGTCGAACATTTTGTTCACCAAACGTTGATACGCTGCTCCAGCATTCTTTAATCCAAACGGCATGCGTTTCCAACATTACATATTCTTTTCGCTGCAGAAAGATGTACTCTTTTGATTGTCCGGATGCATGGGTATTTGGTGATAGCCAGCAAATGCATCCATGAAGGTCATGAGCTCATGTCCTGCTGTATTATCAACCAAATAATTAATATGTGGCATCGGGAAATTGTCTTTCGGGCATGCTGTTGGGATTATACTAGAAAGTATGCTTTTTACTTTGTATAATCAAAACTGAATTTCAGACTTATTTACTTAAATAAATTATTTATCACTGATGCTTTAAATATTATCGAATGTTACATATATTTACTGCATAACTGTTCAATAAGTCGTACGTGTTACATTGTAGTTAATTTAGTGATACCAGATCACAAAAGATTAAATTAACAGTCCCTTGTAACTAAAAATACGCCATTCACGACCTATATGGAAATGAACAACCCATCGTGAAAGGTTGAAGTGTAAGGCTCGAGATTGGCTTGTCTTGACTAAGAGATTACACTAGTGCATGACCGATGTAATCGAATAGGACCTACAGGAGGATAAATTCTTTGAATCGAACAAGGAAGAATTAGACCAAAGTGGTTCGTTATTTTTAATCTTCGTCCCCTTAAATAGGATCACGTGGGATTGGTAACTATTGCTTTGACTTATCATGGGTAGCTAATCAATGAGATTCAATACTTTTTATCTTGGGTAATATTATTAGTCACATGTGATTTCTAAGATTTAATCTGATTTAATCGTATTGCAAAGCACGCTTGTTCGACGGTTCTTTGGGAGAGGTTCATAAGTTTTATCATACCAAATCTTGCAAGTGGAATTAGTTTTTGGTATGGATAATAATGTTGAACCGTTCCTTGACCAAGGACGAAAGATATTAATTAATGGAAAGCTATTTCAGTGGCTTGAATTAATTAATGGGCTAGATAATCTTAAACACGTGAAATAATAACCGGGAGCCATATTGACTGTAATATGGGTTAAGATGGATAGTGCAATATTAATTATGTAGTGGGATTAATTAATATTTATGGGCTTGAATAATATTGTGGCTCAATATTAGATATTCAAGGTCCATTAGAAGGTCCAATCTTAATTCTCCTAAAGGCCCCCTAAGTAGCCCAACATATAGTCCAATAACTGAAAAAGGTGATTAAAATTAAATAAATATTGTTGCTTATTTTTCCATGTATTTTTCAAAAATTATGGATAAGTTGGGAGAAAGATTTTCTTTGAATTTTGTTATGGAATGAAGATATGTATTCTTGGAATACAAGGTTATCTCATTAAATTCAAGAAATCTCCCACTTGGTTATTCATAATAGGATTTTCGAAAATTTGGAAATATAGTGGGCAAGAAAGATTTTCTTGATTTTCTTGAAAAGATATTATGGAAGATATGTATTTCTTGAAATACAAGAATATCTCATAAATTCAAGAAGATCCAAATCTTGGATTCTTGACTCATCATATTTTCAAAAATTACCATAAAGATAGAGTAGGTGGGATTTTTGTGGAATATTATAATTATGGGAGAAAGAATATTGGAGATATATTCAAGATTTCTTGGAGATCAAGAAAAGATTTTCCCACATTATTTTTGGCACAAAATTTCGACCACCTCATGCTCTATAAATAGGGGATGATTCTTTAATTCCCAAGTACAATTCCATGTGCTGGAAAAATTAGTAAATCCACAAAGGTGGTGCAACATAATTTATTTTCCTTTTGTTAAATCGTTCACAAGAATCCTTCCACTGGATAGTCGAATGAGGGCTAAGGGAATACTTGGGAAGTTCTTTTGGTTAGTCTAAATCACCGTCATCCCAAGAGGCACGCGTTCCGTAAACTCAGAGAATTCGCATGTCGAGGTTTTACGTGAATTATTATATGCATGATATGTTGTTGGATTATTATTTGAATTAATATAGGATTAATTCATGCTAGTAATAATTAAAGAATTAAATTTGTATTTAAATATTCACCCCGAATAGATTCGCAGGCAACTTATTCCCCAACACATGCCTTTGTTTAAATCAATTGAAATCTATGCATAACCTCCGTGTTCCGTTAGATTTCGGCGGACGACGAGTTACTGTGGTTTGCAAGCCATCTTGGGCATTTTCTTTCTTTAATCAATTTATTGTCGAGCAATTTTTGATTTCACTATCCATAGTCGCATACTTCTCCTAACTGAATTTTTCAAGGCTTCGATTATTGGAATTTGTGTTGGGTCAAGATTAAGAGAATGACATGCATGTTTAGGATCAATGTCAACCATGTCTTCATGTGACCAAGTTTAACACATCCAAATTTGCTCAAGATATGCAATCACTGTTCGAAAGGTTCCGTAATTCCAACCAATAAACACTTCTAATTCTGGTCTGTTTCGGTCGATATTGACTGACTCTAATTGTTCAATAGGCGTTGTTTCTTTTTTTTTTTAGCTTCCATCGAGGATCTTCGATCGACCCGGGTGTTCGGCCATCTACCTCCATAGGTTCAAAACCTACACGAGGTTCTATGTCCCAGAGCTCGCTTTGGCGGATCAATGTTCATTAAACCGGAACATGGGCTATCATCCTGTGTTCTATGTCCGCCAAAGTGGAGATGTGCTCGCCAAAGGGTATTTTTGGCAACGATTCGCTTTGTTGATTGACTCTCCGATCTCCCATGTTTGCTCCATCATGTTAATAATGTTTTGCTTTTCTGGCGCGCATGACAACAAACAATCTCGAGCTTTTTTCTGGTCGCCTTTTACGCTACCCGTCCCCTCTTGAGTCGGAAATTTAACACAATAATAATAAGTCGAATAGGCAGCTTTAAATTCCTAAATAAACGGGCGACCTAAAAACCCGTTACAAGTAGACGGAGCATCGACGATTACAAAGTCTAACATTCTAGTTCGTCGGATCTCCGGATTTAAAGTTGACTCTAGCTCGACTCCTAACCTGATCATACCATAGGGTCGGGTTACAGATTCCCCAAAACCCATGATGGTGTGATCACATGGTTCTATATAACTACTTAAATCCCCAACTTGCTTCTCCATTTGGTGCAGAGTGTTGACGAACAGAATGTTATCATATGCTCCGGTATCGACTAGGAGGCGATGCACCTTCAAACCGAGAAGACGAGCGCTGATGGTTAGAGAGTCATTGTGGGGGGTGATTATGCAGTCGAGATCGTGTTCTGAGAACATGATTTGGTGAGAAGGTGGCGAGCTAGAGCTAGCTGATGTGCTCGCCACCTTCACCTGATGGATGCTTTGCATGGCACGCATCTTCATCTTCTTTCGTCTGTTCGATAATGTCGGTGCCTGATAGCATCCACCCACTGGACCATAATCAGGACGAATCATGTGGATTTCTTGACTCTCCCGACCTCTATTCATGGTAGGGGCTCCTCTTTTGGGTAATTCCGACCTCTTAAAGGATTCCTCGGGATCACTGTCAGATGTTTCTTCGGCCTTTCGCTTAACCCTACGATCACCTGACTTTTCTGTTCGGGAGTCTCTGTTCGTCCGCTTTTTTAGGAACTGCGTAAGACGATTCTCTTCATGTAACTTCCAAAGTTGACGAAGTAAATCGCGACAATCTTCGGTATTATGTTCGATATACTCATGATAATTACAATACTTGGAAGCATTAAGCCGATTCTTATCCATTATGATTCTTCGTGGTTTATCCAACATGTCCCGATCTTTAATTTGATTAAATATTTTTCTGCTGAAACGACCAGAAGACTTCATAGGGCATGCGCTTCTGCTCCTTCTTCAAATGGTTTAAAAGATCCTGGCGGTTTATACCCCCCCTCATTCATCACTTTTTTACCAAAATTTTTTTTTGTTGTTGTTTCCTCGACCTAATCGTGATTGGGCGAAAGCAGATCCTGTGATGGCTATAATCTTGGCCGCCGCTCTCGGATTCGCATATATGTGTTCGCCAATCCTCGATGCATGGCTTTCCACATATCCGTGATTCGTGGTCGCCTCCGACCACCGTGAGGATCTTAAAGCATCCTCTTCAACCTGGGCTCCATCGCACAAGCATTTGTCAAATCTTTTCGATGTATGCTCGATCCGACTCACCCTTTATTGGGGAAAAATGTGCTAACCTTTGTTTTGGTGTCGGGCGAAAGCACACATGGATGAGAAATGGGACATAAATTTTGTCTCACCGGGCGAAAAGACGGATGGACGCAAATGGGTAGAGTTGAAAACCATCGCGGGGCACGGCCGCCTAACGTCATGGGGGAATGATAAGATCGCTGTCAAGGCGGTGGCGCCCATGGCGATCATCATAAAATCTGAATATTTGCCGAGGTGAACATGTGGGTCGGTTCAAAGATCGAACATGGATTTGTGGCCGGATCTTTGCCACTTTTTCAGTATTTCTACCGCCATGATCACCGGTGTTAATGGTGAGCGTGGCATTCAGGTTCTACCGAGGGAGTCCTTTCGTTATGCCGTCGCTTTTGTAAACCCTCGATTGCTTTTTGCATTTCGCAAATTTCGTGGAATCGACAGACTTGGATCGGGGTCGGTCCCATCACGGAGGACCGGGGTCATGCTCGCGGATGGGGCGTCCCTTTCCGTTCGTCTTTGACTACCCAATCGATGATGGATAGACAATTTAGTTCCAAAACCAATTTTTGTTCGGGATCGCGGACGATCATGAGGATCCGGCGGAGCGGGCATGTTTATCGGTTGTTCCTCCCGGATCCCGTGCTTATAATTGTTTATCGGTCTTTAATGGAGAGCCTCAAACGTCCAAACACCGATGGCTCGACCCATGAGGCTTTCGTCATCCGACATATCATCCGCCTTTTTTATTGGCCCGCTTCAAAGGCAACTTTTTAACTTAACTTGCTCGCTATCGGGTGTATGCGAAGGCCGATCATCATCATCCGGAACTTTCAACTTGACTAACTTTTTTCGCACTCTCTTTCTTCGTGCTCGCAACAAGAAAGTGATGGCCTTTGTTGTGGCGTCGGATCATTGGCAATATCTTCAAGATTGATGGTTTTTCCGGCCGTCGATCTTTGTGAGGTCGATCTTCGAGCCTCTTTCGTCGATCGTGGTCGGCTTTTGTCCGACATCTGTCCCGAAAGTATTCCTAGATTGTGGCATTATATTTTTTTTTTCTGCCTTCGGCCATCTACGGGATTGTGTATGGGTTGGTTTTTTCTACCCTCCTTCTAAATACCAATTGTTTGAAGTCATTTTTATGGAGAATATTATGTGGCTAATTTGATAACAACTCACAAACAAAATAAGCACGTGTAAAATGCACAGTAAATAACAGAATTTATTGACCCGGGGCCCCAAGAAATGACTACTGGGGGCATTCAAGCCGGGATGTAGTATTGCGAGTTTTACATATACAATACACGACGATACTTCTCATGAGAAGGACTTCTATGAAAGAAGATGATTTGGAGAGTGAGTGTGTGAGTGCTAGTGGATTTTACGAATCTAGCCACCTCCGGGATTTTTTTTTGTGAACTCTGGAATTTTTTCGAACCCTTCTCTTGTTCTTTTTTCTTCTATTTATAGTACTCAAACAAGCATGATTTGGTTTGGCAAGCATTTCAAGACTTTGTGTCTTGTAAGAACTCATGTGATCTTTGCCACGTTTTCAACTTCATCTTCCCGGTTGATCTTTGCACTTACTTATTTATAAGGCACTCTTTTGATCGTCCAAATCAATCTTTTTGCTCGACGGATTGCTTTGTTCGCCTTTGACCATATCAATTTTATCTTTGGAACTCTATCCTTATCGGCATATCCGAAGCCTTGGGTTATCTCGAGTCTTCGGGTCAGCTCGAAGTCTTGTGTTGTCCGAGTCTTGGGTTGCTCGAAGTCTTCAAAGTTGCCCTGAGCCTTCAGTTGTTCCGAGCGCTTCAGTTGTTCGAAGCCTTCAGTTGTCCGAGCCTTGAGGTTATTCGAGCCCTCGGTCACTTGACTCAAGCTATCCGATTTTTTTGTTCGATCCGATCACCGACGGATCGGATCAATCATCTCTCGGGATCATCTCAAGATAAGCATCAGTCAATATGCCGATTTGGAAGCCGCTTTCGCTCATTTCGGGCGATGGTGAGCGCCGAACAAACTTGCTCGCTCGGGCTTAGTGGTGAGCCGCCGACAAACTTGCTTTGTTTTCGGGCGAACCCATGAGCAAACTTGTTAGGTCGGTGGTGAGTCGGGTAAACAAATATGTTTGGTTGGCAAACGAAAGCGAACACTTGTCCATCAAGCATGATTATTTTATCAGTTGATTAATACACGTGTCCCTCCAACGTGTTCGATTGAATTGAGTAATTGTATCGAACACAACAACAAGCAAAAGCTCTCAAGATTTCCGCACAGAGAACACAATCTCAAGATTAATTCTTAAGTGTTCATCCCTTAGTTCTTAGCAAGAATACTTATCCTCTAGCTTTAGGCTATTTAGAAGATAGTATAGTATTCCAGTTGGAACAAAACAAATCTTATACCCAAACATTGTTAGGTTAAGTTTGTTATAGCAGGATTTCTATCTAGGGTTTCTAGATTAGATTTCTGGGATTGGTTGAGTGAGAACTCGTTAAATATCTGTTGGTTGTATTGTGTTGGACCAACATATTAAACTAAGTCCAGTTGGTTAAGTTGGTGCCCCTGCTGATAGGGAAGAGTGGACGTAGGACAAGTTGTCCGAACCACTATAAATTTGTGTGCTTTTAATCTGCTTTACACATACTTGCACACTACTCTTGTTATCTGCATGCATATTCTGTACTAGGATCAGGTTAGCATCAAGCTACTGATCTAATCAGCTTAACACTTTAGTTATCTGATCCAAACCAAATTGGTCAGAATCCTTGTTTGAGTAAAACTGGTTTTCACACGGGTTAACTAATCTTTCGCACCATTAGTTAAACTGATAGACGTCAAACTGATCTATCTGCCAGATCAGTAAGTCGGATATCAGTCCAAACTGATTCACATCGTACTCTGATCAGGCTTACTTGCAAATCACACCTGATCCACTAAAAAGTTTTTGAAGTCTATTCACCCCTCCCCTCTAGACTTCAACCCTCACTAAACCCGTTCGGGACCTACACACCGAGATAGATTTGATGGAACTTCACCGCTAAGTTGTTTGTCAGTAAGGTAAATTCCTTCAAGTAATGGAAGATTAGCGCACATGCCAATGGGAAGAGTGCCGCCCAATTCATTGGATGTGAAAGCTATATTTTGTAAGGTGGATATGTTAAATATAAATGATTGAATTGCATATTCAGGACTTGCAGATTACTAAGTCTCCCAAACTCTTGTGGGATTTTTTCATTTAGGAAACTGGAACGAATATTAAGAAGTTGTGGATTTGATAGGTTAGAAATGGAAATTGGGATTAAACCAGTGAAGCTATTATTTGCTAGAGACAAGTGCTCGAGTTTAGGTAGATAGCCAAACCATGGGGGAATCTCTCCCTCAAAGTTGTTATTTCTGAGAGAAATAAACTTCCTAGCTGCGGTGGAATATTTCCCGAGAGGTTCATGTGGGAAATATCCAATGCCGTCACTCTATAGTGGCGCAAGCCACAAGCGACACCAATCCAACTGCAAACGGAGCTTGAATTGGTCCAATTTCTCATAAGGATATGATAAGGATCTGAAGTGAGGAGATCAGCTTTTAGAGAGAGAAGTGCGCAGATTGATCGGTAGTGAGGCTGGTAAATCTTTGGGCCAGACAAGGGATTTGGAAGGGTATTAGTAGTAGTAGTAGTGCATATGCAACAACAAAATATCAAGTTTTGGCCATGGCTAGGCTAGCTGCAAATGTTATGATAGTACGTAGTTGCTGGTAATTGAAACAATATATAGAGGAATTCCAGAAGGCGTAACTAATTAGTCACCCAAACAGTCATTAATCTTGATTAATTCCACCAAGAATTTTGCACACATTGTTCACGTCAATACCAAAAGTTATAGTGGTTGAGTGACCCATTAATTTTATGGGGTAGTTTTTATGGGGTAGTGACTTTGTCACTAAAATTGAATGCTGTTGGACCTTCAAATTATATGGGTGATATGATTAAACTTGAACTAAGGCCACGGTTACTAACACCGACACAATTACAGTATAACCTCTACACATTAATACTCGATAAATTAATAACCTCTAAAATAATATTTTTCTTCAGTCACAATTTGGGCCCCAAACGTAAATTAATAATTTCAATAAATTAATAAGATAATAATTTTTTTAAGACCCCTATATATAATACAAGGATCCCACCAACATCATAAATTAATAATCTCATAAAATTACAAAGATAACTAAGACAACTTAGTAAAATATGACTCTAGTGTTGATTGTTTTATAAGTATTTATTATTTAACATACATATGAATCTTAAATATTAAATGATTCAAGTACTTATTGAACATACGTATGAATCTTAAGCATTAATTCAATAATATGAATCTTAAACATTAAATAATTAGATGATTCAAGTTCTTATTGAACATACGTATGGATTTTACATATTAAATAAGATGATTCAAGTTCCTAACATTTAATATTCATTAATATCTCTATATAATTGAATTTAAATTCATGAAATCTGATGTAATTAATTTAAATTAAATGAATATAGAATACCTTTTTAAATTGATAAATTATTAATTTATCGATTAATTAATACCTCTCTAAAATTAATATTTTTTCCGGTCCCAACTGTATTAATTTATAGAGGTTATACTGTAGTAAGTACACCATCAAAAAAATTTGACAAAGAAATTTATAACTGTATTAATTTATAGAGGTTATACCGTTGACCTCCGCCCTCGACCGGTGATGAAGCCAACGATTTCTGGCACTCTGAATGCTTCTTCAGGAAACCCCCATAGCTAGATGATGCCAGGTCTTCATGAATCCAATGCGGTGGCCGGCATCGTTTATGCGAGAATGCTCAACCGCCGCCACACGCAGCTTCACCCAAGTCTTCTGAAGCGTATGGTGCCCACTCTGATAGGCATCGTATTCTAGGAACTGATACAAGTAATCCTCTTCCTGATGTTATACCTGGTAATCTGAATTTGAATTTGGGGACCGGTGCTGGTATTGCTAGAAACCTTGAGAATGCTTCGAATTTGGGGGCTGGGCTTTCTGGGATTTCTGGTATTCCTAGAATTCAGGGGTCTGGTGGTACAAGTGTGGAGGCTGGTTGTTGTAAATTATTTGTATTTCAAAATAATTTATAATTAAAAACTTATAAAATATTTTATTAGATTTAAACTTATCACATTTTATTTATTTTACCAAGTCAAATATATATAATCCCTGTCTTTCAACTCAAGAGTGATTCTCTTAACCAAAATTCTCAGTCAATTCTTCTTACTCATTTTTCCTATTTATTTGTCTTGACTAACAACTTAATGGTTGTTGCTATTTTTGTGCGTGGAATTAGTCACCACTTATCTCTTTTACACTTATATATATAATATAATGTTTATTGAGAACATATGGGAAACATACGCTGTGTAAGTCCTTCTTTCTTCTATTCTCTTTTTGTTGGGTTTATTATTATGTTGCTCCTGATCCTAGGTTTATCCTAGAAGACTTGTTGAATCATGGGGGATTGCTAAATGTAAATCCTTAAGGACAGTGCATTTCAAGCACGCCTCAAGTGGTTTTCCTTTGATTTTCGTTTTTATATTTTCCTTGTTTTATTTTGATTGTTGGATTTTCTAATATTTCCAACAGGAGCATGGTGCAACAGGCTTCTGCTGATATGCAGCCCGTAGATGGCACTGATTTTGCTGCTTCACAATTGAGGGATGGTTTTGTTGAGAATCTGATTACTGCTAATGTGGGGACAAAATCATTTGTTAATGCTCTTATTCCTTTGACATCTTTTGTTAAGAAACAACCAGTTCGAAAAGGGGAATTTTTGTCGGTGAATATTGATGACTCGGTGCATCAAAGGTTTGGAACATTAAAGGAGACTAGAGGATAGTCACATTGGGGAAAGGATATTTCAACATTTGGATGGCGGACCTCAAGGAAAGGGGTAGAATTTTTCTTCGACGTTCATGGCCCCTCAGAATTTGGGACGATGAGACTTCAAAAGTGGGTACCGGAATTTAACTCATACAAGGTTAGTTCACCGATTGTCAATGTATGGGTTCGAATTTATGAGTTACTGATGGAATATTTCTATGTACCTATCATTGAACGTATTGCTTCAGCACTTGGTCCTGTTGTGGGGGTGGATGAATGTACTAGAAACAGAACAATGTGTCACTATACCCGCGTTCTGATTGAATTGGACCTTCGTAAAGACAAAGAATACAACATTATGTTTGAAATGTCCGTGCATTGCTCTATTGCTTCTATAGGCTATGAACTACACCTAGATTTTTGAACTCATTGACAGATTGTGGGTCATTCTTTGGATAATTTTCGATCTCATGGAGGAAGCTCGCCAGATGGAAAGCCAGATGACAGCTCTAAACCCCCTTCCCGAGCAAAGGTTACACAGCAGAAGCATTGGGCTAGACAGGTTTCTACAGAGAGTAAGGAAGCACCTGCTCAAGATGCAGGGACTTCAAGCACAACAATAGATACTGAGATGAGGGATATTGGAGAGGAAGGCTCTCTACCTTACTATGAGGTCATAACCTCAGTGAGCGGTCTGGTTACCGAGCACGTGGACTGGCAGGTACCACGGACCAACACAGTTTTACCCGAACAAGAGAAGACACAGGATGACCTGGACTGGCAATTGCGAAAGAAAACAACTTCGCCGGCTTGGACCATCTCAGCTCCCCTGAGCCTGCTACTACTAACTCCTTCAAGAATCTGGACGGGGGCACTCTAGCTTCGGACTCGGATTCTACAGCCTCTACTACCTCCACTAGATGGTCGGACATGTTAGATGTAGATACAGAGAAAGATCTGAGGGTAGAGAAGTCTGGGCAGAACATAGAGAACACGATTGCTCCGACGGGCATAAATTACAAGACGGTACTAACTCCAGCAGAACAACACTAGTTTTAGGCCTCTGGAGGCAGGCTGTCTCCGAAAGATCCCTTGGGCAAGCTGATCAAAGCAATGTTGGGGTTATACTGAAAAGTATGCTTTTACTTTGTATAACCAAACTGAATTTTCTTATTTATTTACTGAAATAAACTATTAATCACTGTTGCGTTAAATATGAATGAATGTTATATATATTTATTGTAAACCCGTTCAATAAGTTAGTATGTATTACGTTGTAGTTAATTTGGTGATATCAGATCACGGAAGATCAAATTAACAGCTCCTCGTAATTAAGTACAAAATTCACAACACAGATGGAAATGAACAAACCATCATGAAAGGTTGAAGTATAAGACCCAGATTGACTTGTCTTGACCAAGGGATTATACTAGCGCATTTAGGTGCGCTGAATAAGGACCTACATAAGGATAAATTCTTCGGTACTGAATATACAAGAATTAGACCTCAGTGGTGTGTTGTTTCTTAATCTCCGTCCCTTAAATAGGATCGTGTGAAATTAATAATTATTTCTTTGACTTATGATGGGAAGAGAGTCAATGCGATTCGATACCTTATATCTTGGGCAATATTATTAATTACATGACGATTGCTGACATTTAATACGGAGAATCGCGTGCAAGTACGTCTTGCTTGATTTGTCCCCTTGGTGGGCTCGGAACCTTTATCGTACCAAATCTTGCAAGTGGAAATTTATTTCCGGTATGGATAATAAAGCTGAGTTGTCTTTACTCCAAGGACAAAGATATTAATTAATATAAAGCTTGTTCAGTGGCTTAATTAATTAATGGACTAATATAATCTTAAACGCGGGAAATAATGACCGGGAGCCATACTATAGTGAAATCGTAATATGGGTTAAGATGGATAGTTCAATATTAATTTTATAGTGGAGTAAATTAATATTAATGTACTTGAGTAATATTTGGCCCAATATTAGAGCTTCATAGTCCATTGAAGGTCCAATCTTAATTCTCCTAAACGCCCCTCAAATAGCCCAAAATAAAGTCCAATTAATGAAAGAGAGAAGAAAAAATTTTGCTAATATTTCCTAGCATAATTTTTGAAAAATATGTATGGAAAAGGAAGAAAAGTTTGTCTTGATTTTCTTGTAGATATTTTATGGAAAGAGATAAATATTGTAGGAATACATAATTATCTCATAAATTCAAGAAGTCAAATCTTGATTCTTTTTCCCTTGTTATTTTCGAAAATATGGGATAAAAAGGGGAAGAGATTTTTATGGAAAATTTAATTAAGGAGAAAAGAATATAGGAGATATATTCAAGATTTCTTGGAGACCAAGAAAAAGATTTTCTTCCTTATTTTCCTACACTAAAAATTGTCCCCCGTACTCCCTATTTATAGGGGATGCATTTTTCATTCCCAAGTGCAATTCCATGTGTTGGAAATATTAGAAATCCACAAAGGTGGTAGCATAATATTTTTTGTTTTCTCTCTTGTTAAAATCGTTCGTGCGAATTCTCCCACTGGGTTACATTCGTGGACTTTGGGACATATTTGGGAAAGCACTTTGGGTTGATCCATCGTCTACAAGAGGTATGTAATCTCGTAACTCCTAGTTCCACATGTTTAGGATTTACATGAATTACGTGTATGCATGTTGTTTAATTATTATGTTGAATTGATTTAGGATTAATTCATGTTAGTAATTAATTATTTAATTTGAATATGTATTTAAAATCATCTCGAATAGATCCAGGCACCCATAATTTTCCCAATAAGCAAAACTAAAAAGGGCCCGAATGGAAGATAACAAGAGAAGAGAGGAATACAAATACACGTTTGAAAGTAAAAAAGATACAAGAAGCCCTAGATGCCTCCCTAGATGGAACTACAACTGCTCTAGACGGCTAGACTCATTTGTTTTAATGTACATTTTGGTTATATGATCACTTTTGGACCATAAACACTCTCTTTTTGCTCGGGTCACTTTTTGGCCCACCTCTTTTCTTTTAATTTTTATAAATCTGCTTATTCGTCATTTGAGTAATCTTTGCATTAGTTTTCTCTTAATTCTAAATTAACACATCTTTTTGTGTATAAATTGTTCCTCAAATTCCACACATCCATTACATCAAAATAATTTGGGAGAAAAACATTCCACTACAAAGTCACCCATAAACTTACAATCAGATATAAAGTGCAGAAAATTTCTGCACTTTAGTTCAAATTTCTGCACTTTGTATCTGGTTGTAATAGTTTACTCAATCTTGTATCTAGTTGTAATTTTTTCAAATAATTTTGAAGTTCATCATTTTCAAGTCATTTTAGGTGAGTGATTATAAAGTGTTTGAGCATTGCTATTATGTATTCATTCATATATTACTTATATAATATAATTTTTTTTTCATATATTGCTATTATTTAATCATTATTTATAATTTAACTGTGGTTGTTTGGATTGGATGATGTATTCCTTAGAATGAAAATAGGTCATTATGTGAATTTTTGTTATTACGTATTATGTATTCGATTCATGATTGTTTTGTCTGCAGATTATTTTTAATGGATCAGACCGTTGTAACAGTTCACTTTAAGGTTGTCCTCAGTGAATTGCTGCATAAATTGAATCTTCCTACGACAACATATTCCACTAAATCATCCAATTTTCAATTCACATGTTACTATCAAGTTTAATAATATTAAACACATTATAGATGATAAATATGCTACCACTAGAATAGACCGAGAATAGTGTTATTTTGAAACATTTCATCATTTTATGAATAATTTCAATGTCAAGATAATTGACATTAATGGACGTGAACTTGAACATATGAAAAATGATATTCAGAGTTGATATTTTCAATCATGAGCAGAACAAGAGTGACAACTACGATTCGACTATTATTTTTATTGATTTTTTATTTTATTTTTACCTTCTTTTTTATTGTTTATCTAATGGTTGATGTAATTTCAAGTTATATTTTCTTCGTGTTAAATTAATAATATTTTTAAAAAAAAAATCTATGAGAAGTCAACTTGTTGGGAAATTTGTAGTTTTGATGGAAGTTCCAAAATTGTTGTAATAGGACCATTCGAACATGTTAGTCGACTGATGATGTGTTAGGAAACCAGCTGAACATGTTAGACAGCTGATGTAATATATTAGGTCACATATTGAGGGGGAACTCAATATGTATAGGCTTAGATCAGAAGAGAAGATCAGAAACGAAGATCAGAAGAGAAGATCAGTAGACCTATTCTATCGGGACATCAGTAGAGTCAATGGGTTGAAGCTAAGACAATCATATCAGAAGACTCAAGGTAATCTGATCAGTAGGACACTAATCATATCAAGCAAGTCAGAAGTATGATAAGCATATCTACTTATCCGAAACATACGAAGAGATTCAGACCAGAAGAATGTCAAGCAAGTTGGTTTTACAAGGCGCCGAATAAGTGTACTTGTTAGCCACTAATAAATTGACTCGTATGTACAGAAATGACGATGCAGGATATAGCGTATCAAGACAAACAACTAGAAGAATACTGACCCATCTATGATTAAATATATTCAAGTTCTTTTAATAAAGAACAAGTAAGTCATCACACTACAATAAACAGATTTTGTATATGAGTTTTATTTTAAAAAATTACAATATTTACGTATAGAAAATTCAAGCCACACCAAAAGATGAAATTATGATAATTTCAAGAGCTAAATATATTTTAAATTTTGTACAAACTATTATTTCATATTATTTTTATAATTATTTTGTGTTTAATATATATTTTTTTAATACATATACTATAGGTCGACTCTATTTATGATGATGTAATCACTTTTAGCAAGTTAATACCTCCAGGTATTGAAATTATTGACATTAATCAACCTGATTTCGGTGTCAAGAGATCACGTTTTGATAATTTTTTGTATTATATAGTTTTTCATTATTGGGATATTGGTGATCCTACCCATAGTTGTCAATATTGTGGTGTGTTGTTCTGGTATGGATAGAGGTTAAAATGAAGTCTTGTTTCAGAGCAAAAATTTTCTTGTGTTGTATTCAGAGAAATATAGAATTACATTTTATGCCCTAGCTTCCTAAACTTTTAAGAGACTTAATATAGGGTAATAGAGCAATGAAAATTATTATTTAGATAATGTTTGTGCTTTTAACAATATATTTTCCTTAACGTCTTTGGGTGGTGAAATCGATAGGAGCTTTAATATTGTAGGTGTTCCACCGGTGCTCCGATAATGAAATTTCAAATAAAATTCATATTGTTAGGTAGTTCTCTTTTCATATTAAGTTATTTAACAAAAAAATTATATTCTTTTGACGGTTCAAAAATTTGACATCATGTTTTGTGTTTAATAATTACGTTTAGATCCGAACATTAATACATTACATGTAGAAATAGTAGCTGATCTTAAGGATATGTTTGATGATTATAATTTACAGGTAAATAAATTTCAAGAAGCTAAAGGGAGTTTCTGCCAAGGACATTCTAAGGAAACTATGAGATTGATTGCTAAAAGAGGATGTGATCCAGGAAGGTATAACTTACCCACTACGTTTGAGGTTGTTGTTGTTGAAGGTGGTGGTGATCGTGATATAATAATTCAAACTTATTGTGGTAAACTTCAACGCATTACTGAATTGAAACTGTCGTACATTGGTTTGCAATATGTAATGTTTTTCCCCTATGGCGAGGATGAATATATGAAGGATATTCCTTTTTAGGCAACTCCAGTGGATAGATCTAGATCACAGTTCTGTTAGTCAAAGAGAGTACTTTACACTTAGTATTTTTAAATAATAATTAATATTTTATTTAAAAAATAAATTATTTAATGATGGATAATGAAGAAATAAAGAATTGTTATCTTATAGAGATTGATAATATGTTGCGGGATCTTGGTAATTGTTTGCAGGATTTTGAGGGAATGTTGACAGCATAATTGGATTCTAATTTTCTTTTATCTCGAATAGATTGTTAATGAGGGATGTTTGAATAATAGTGTTATTGGTTCTTCTCTTGTGCATTCAATGATGGTATATAGACGGACCACAACTTTTCTTTCGAGGATGGAGGCAGTAATGAGGAACTTCTTGTGGACATGCCATGTAAACAAGCAGGTTTTGCTCGAATTTTCGAGGCTAAGAGTGGTGTTTCTCTTAATGAGGGAGGTTTAAATATCAGGTCTATTAAATCGGCAAATGAATATTTCATTTGCAAACTTGCTTAGAACCTCATGGGGAATGAAGTTGAGGAGATGAAGGTGGTTCACGATCGTTATTTCAACACTTTTGGCGAACCCTAAAATTTTCATAGAGTGTCATCCATTTGGCTTGACATCAGATGTCACAGTCTCGGATGTTTGAGAATTCGAGATGGATCTTATGCAAAAACTCAGGATTTAGATTTTGGATGGACAGTTGGCTTGAGTATTGCATTGTGGATAAAATCGGTGTCCCGGAATCATTATGTCTTCTATTTGAAAGGTATGTTATTTTTTATGAGGATCAAATAATTTGACCTTATATTTTCTCGGGTGAGCTTTCCTCCAAAGTATCCTATTTTATGTTGAGATCTTCCTTCCCGAAGGTCAATTGTCCTTCTTAGATTTGAGGTTCATTTATTGCACAATGTAGGAGTACTTTGGTTGGAGAGAAATCATGGGGAAACTTCCGATCTTTTTTTAGCTTTTAAAGATTGGGGTTCTTAGTCCTACCATATGTCAACTTTGCTACTCTGATGAGGATAATCTAGATCATATTCTAGCACATTGCTCTTTCTCAAAGCAAGTTTTGGGTGACGTCACACAACTTTTTGGTATTATCTTACACTATGAGATTAACTTTCTTGATGTTTCTTCAAGCTCATTGAGGTTACTTTAGCCCTTTACTTTATTGTTTATGGAGGGTGGCATTCATGGCTACCGCATGAGTATTGTGGTGGTCTAGAAATAAGAATTTTATGTAGGATATCACTCCTTCCATTTTAGAATGCATCTTTTGTACTCTGGTTGCGGTTAAGTAGTTTGAGAGTTTGATTTCTGGTGCTATGGATGGATCGCCTACTGAGACTCAGATTCTACATCAACTACGGGTTTAGGGTCATACGAGACCCCCTCTTCAATGGTGAAATGGAGGCTTATTGCTTGATCTTTTTTCAGGTGGTATTTTTTCAAATTGTCGGGGTGTTTTTTTGTTGTTTCTTTCACGAGCCTAGTTGGGTGAGAATATCTCTGTGAACCAGAACTAATGACTGGTCTTTCAGCTATTTGGATGACAACTGTGAATGGCTGGAGGAAGCTTTGGATTGAATCTGATTTGATACTGGTTGTGCCAGCTTTGGAAGGATGGAGGATCGATGTTCCTTGGCACTTACTGAGACTTTGGAGCATTGTTGTTGAGCTTGTTGTTAAACCCCGTTCTTTATATTTTCTTACTCGTGAGTTTTTGTCGAGCTTTTACTTTAAACGGCTATTGAATTTTTATTAATGAATGTCCTAAAATGATTTCTCGAAAATAGGTGTTAAAGGACTTAAAGTTTGTGGCATAAAAGAAAATATAAGACACATAAGGTTTTGTGGGGATAAAATTACCCAAAACATAATACTATAGATGAAGCTTTTTATAGAAAACTATAGATGAGTGAAGTTACCTCACTAATACTAAAATTTCAGAATTTTTCCAACACGTCACACTTTACGATATAAATCATAACTCCGATGCTACTCAATGAACAATTACGAGATTTTATACGAATACAGTAGAATTGATGAATTTTAACTTGCCGCTATCTTAATCTCAAAATGATTTCTAGAACCCGAGATATGAATTTTTAAAGTTATTATACTGAAATTTCGAGTAGCAGTTTTTTCTGAAATTTCTGTTTTCGAGCGACCATGTTTAATCATAAAAACGAGCAGTGTAACGACACCAAAATTGAGTACCGAGACTACGATCACATATTAAACATATAAGGGAGCACAAAGGTGTTTTAAAACACAAAATTCCAGTACCACAGGGTACTCGACAGCGTAGCCGAAAATCAGTCGCAAACAGTTTTGACGTTTCAACTTGACATATTTGAGCGTAAATTTCGGCAGCATAACGATACAATTTTTTAAAACAAAAAAATACGAGTATGAAGTATGCACTTCAAAAAACACACAAGAGTTCTAATTTAGCAATTTCCAACACATTAAAGCACTCAACAATCTCACCGAAAATCACAAGAGCACAACTCCATATCGAGTTTAGCGATTTACCTTTGTCGTTCGTCCTTCTCGATTTTTGCTAGGATCTTCGAGGGCTCTGGTTTTAGCAGCTTGAAGCTCCTTGAATACATGTTAGATGATGATTTGTAACCTTGCCAAGTGAAAGATGATGGAAGTGGGGATATATGTGTAGAGAAGGGGAAGAAGACGATGGAATATTAGGAAAAAGGGAATTTCTATTTTAATTAACTAGTCAATGATGGATGCTTAATGGTGACTAACATTTTTAGCCAAGTATTTTATTTTAATTGTGGGTAGGGGGGGTTTTAAGAAGATATTTAGTTAGTGTGATGTTTATTACTACTCGGTATTAATCTCACTCCATATCTATATTATATGCTTGTGATTTCACTAATTAAAATTTACGAGTTCGTTAGAATTAATTGTCTAGAACTTTTAGTGATTAAATCATCACGTTCCAAGATGAAAATTATTTATTTAATTATTTAATTAAAAATTCAATATTTCTTAAATTTCTCAATAATTTTAATTTAGTTAGACGAAGTAGATTTTTCATCGTCGTTGTTGTATACCAAAATTTACAGAACAAGATATTGAATGTGGCTATGTGGATTGGTATAACAAACAAGTATTAATGGAGAAACGAGTGTGGTTAATGAAGAACAAATAGAATGTTCTTCATTGAATGTGAATGATAAGTGTTAAAATCTCAGTGTTGGATGCGAGAGGATTTGGGCCAATGGCCTCTTTTGTTGGCTGATAAAGCCTTTCTTATTCAGTGTGAATTTTTCCGACCGTATTATGAGTCTTAAGCGCTCATATTTATAGTACAAGATGATCAGCTTGTCTAGCTTGCATTCCAAGGAGAGCTCGACCAAGCATTTAATGTGAATCAATCACTACATTGGACTAACCAAGTTACATCCCGGTTACATTTATCTAAACACGCTTTATCTCTAAAGCGAATGGGTTTGATGGTTCATGGAGATTTGTGCCTTATGCTTTCCTCTTTGAGTATGGGCTATAGGTGACCACATCTTTAGAGACTTCTCGGCCATTTGGGGGAGATTCTCTGATATTGGCTGGGGTTGGAGGTTTACGTGTTTGTTTAGCCAAAATCAGGTCTTGGTAAGTGGGAAACCTTTGACTCAAAATCTCTCTATCCCTTTTTCCTTGATCACAAATCCCCTAGAAATGGCAGAGTATAACTTGCCTCTTTGTGTACGCAATTACATTGAGAGCGTTGTCTCGCTGGCGAAGTGGGGCGACTTATGCGGGCGTGGCGACCATAATTTCGCGAACGACCAAAGCGCCTTGGGCGACCATGGCGGGCGGGCGCGGGCTGGTGGCGGGCTCGAGGCGGCCGGGCGATCACGTCATGTGGGCACTAACATTTAAAACGGCAAGGCGACCAAAGATATTGAACCATGGAAGACCATAGCGTATAAGCACGGAAGCTTTATTACCATGACATCTGGCAGGCGACCAAGTGACGTGGCGACTAAGGCTTGCGGGCAACCATAGTTTATGGGCGACCATGGCTTTGCGAATGCGTGGCGGGGTAAGCAAGTGTTAATGAACGCAGCGACCATGGCTGAATTGGTGACCATAGCGTCTTGACGCGCTGGACATTGGAAAAAATGCGGTAAAGGGCACGGCGACCATCGTGTGGGCAACTTCGCCCTTTTTGTCGTCTAACGGACCGCGGACATCTTCTGGCGTAGTTTATTCTGAAATTTGGCGAGTTATTTTCAGCAACTTATTTAGTTAGCCAGACTCGGCCGGCGAGTTCATCTTAGCTCGCGCAATCTTCGCCCCATACCTCAAGTTTAATAGTGGTTAGTGGGCCCCCATTTGTAACTTAAAGGCATGAGAGATTCAAATAATTAGCCCAGATCATTTGGCACACAACAATTAGTTAATAGTAAGAGTGCCAAAACAATTTGGCACACAACAATTGCCCCTCATGTTACTATTCACCTCAAGTGGGAGTAGTGACCTGAATCTTCGTGAGCATAACTTGGCGACTTGGGCGTTTTGTCTATGTTTGGCGAGATCCCACTTCAATGACCGATTTGAGTGTTGGGCGAGTATCTTGAGCTAGGTGACTTACAATTTACTCGTTTAGCAAGTGTCTCTCTCCTTATGGGAGAGTTGCTTGAGTTAGACAATTGCCTCTAAGGGCGACTCCCGGGAGACTTGCCTTTCCTAGGCAATTTGGATGAGTTGTATTCCTGGATGACTTGCCTTTGTGCCTCTTGAATAACAGTGTCTTGCCCTTAGGTGAGTTAGTTGAATTAAAGGCAACTTGCTCGTGCGCGAACTTCTTGAATATCATCCTCTCGCCCTTAGGCGAGCTATTTGAACTGCTGGGCGAGTTACTTGTGACTCGGGCGAGTAGGCGATTTAGGGTGAGTTCTTTTTCTTTGGATGGCTCGCCGAGTTGGGCGACTTGTGTTTAGAGTCTGGCGACTTGCTACCTACCTTGTGGGCGGATTACTTGGTGTTGGAGACTTCTCTGATCCGAGTTGGCTCGAGAAGGTAAGCATTGAGCTAGCTGGCCTTTTGATTGGGCGAGCTGTAACATTCTTTCTTGGGCCATTAATGAGTGACGCTTGAGCGAAATGAAAAAGTAGCACTCAACATATCCTTCACCAAACCATTTTCAAGAAATGGAAAATGGCCCCTTTTTTTTTTGGCGAAGGTGGAAATGATGTGGGTCGGCGATGAAGAAGAGCTATCTGCGAGCTCTTTTGCGTGGAGATTGGGTCAGCAAGCTCGGCCCCGAAGTTCGAAACAACACGGGTGCCCCCGCTATTAACCGCCAACCGCCTTGGTGAGCTTCAGGCGATGTGTAGACAAGGAATTAGTGCCATCGAGTCGTGAAGAGCTTGGTGGGCGAAGCAACTAGGTGGATGAGAGTGACTGGCGAAGCCGAGAGACTTGCCCATCGGGCGTGTTGCTTGTGGGCCATAAATATTGGCATCTCGCCCTTAGGCGAGTTACTCGCACCGCCGGACGACTTACTTTCTTGATGGGCAAGTTGCGATATGAGGTGAGCTCACGGGCGAGATGGGCGAGCTCCCAGGCAAGATGGGAGAGTTGGGCGAGCTCCCGGGCGAGATGGGCGAGTTCCGGGGCGAGATGGGCGAGCTCCCGGGTGAGATGGGCGAGTTCCGGGGCGAGATGGGCGAGTTCCGGGGCGAGATGGGCGACCTCCCTGGTGAGATGGGCGAGTTCCGGTGCGAGATGGGCGAGCTCCCGGGCGAGATGGGCGAGTTCCATTGAGCATCAGTTTTGTTTCGTCCATAACTCGAGTTCCCGACCTCCGATTGAGTTGATTCTTTTTTTGTTGCGACCGTCTTTTCAAGGAGCTTCTCATAGTTGTGAGCGAGATATTTTTCTACATAGCTCTTATGCGGGACAGTTGTTTAGATTCGGGCGAGTAGGCGATGCCGGGCGAGTAGGCGAGTTGGGCGAGTTCCAATGAGCATCAGTTTGGTTTCGTCCATAAGTCGAGTTCCCGACCTCCGATTGAGTTGATTCTTTTTTTGTTGCGACCGTATTTTGGAGGAGCTTTTCATGGTTGTGAGTGAGATGTTTTTACACATCGCTCTTATGAGAGCGAGTTGTTTAGATTCGGGCGAGTAGGTGCAAGTAGGCGAGTTGGGCGAGTTCCAATAAGCATCAGTTTTGTTTCGTCCATAACTCGAGTTCCCGACCTCCGATTGAGTTGATTCTTTTTTTTGTTGTGACCCTCATCTCAAATAGCCTTACATGATTCAATCTTTTCTCAAATATCCTTCTACATAAAAGCAGTTTTTTCGCCCCACTTCTAGCTCATTTCCACCATTGGATTTTGGCGAGCTTGCGAGATTGAAGGAAGTGGCGCCGGCTAATCCTCCGGAGAGGCCATGAACTGCTAGAATCACATTCAGAATCTAGCAAGGTGAAATGACCCGATGGCAAGCTGCTCCGAGGCGAGATGGGTCGAACGGTGAGATGGGCAAGATGGGGCGAGCAACTAGCTGGGTCCAATTCCCAGATCCATTATGTTGAATCGCCTCAAGGGAAGGAAGTGGGGTGATCGCTACCCCAGGCTAGGTCGTTAATGAAGTTTCGGTGGAGGTGGCTCCTACTCAAGAGAATCCTGCTACTTAGTACTTCTTTGTTATAGTCATATGTGGACTTTTATCATGTATCTTGCTTTGCCTTGTAATAGACTAGCTTGTTCTCTACGAACTGAAGCTTACTTTCAATGCCTTAGCATTTTTTCATGTTCAATTGTCTTATGTGCTTGCAATCTATGTTTGGCTTGTCGTTTTAATTTTATGCGACTTAGTTGTCTTATTGTTTCGCAACTTTATTGGCTGGTCGTTTTAGCTGTATGCGACTTAGTTGTCTTATTGTTTTGAAACTTTGATGCCTTTGAATGCCTGTTACAAAAATTTTATGTTTGTGGACTATTTCTGGGAGGTCGATCTCCTTAGAGATCGATGACTTTGGGTAATCGATCTCCTTGGAGGTCGATAACCTGCCCCCTTGTCCATGGAATAAAATATTATGATTGTCTTATTTGGGTGCGATCCTAGTGCTTGGCACTTATTTGGTCGTCTTATTTGGATGCGACTTATTACCTTGGCACTTGTATGGTTGTCTTATGATGCGACTTATTACCTTGGCACTTGTATGGTCGTCTTATTTTGATGCGACTTATTACCTTGACACTTGTATGGTCGTCTTATTGGATGCGACCTAATGCCTTAGCATTTTGTGTTTAGAACATATACTATAATAACTAATCTCGTTAGAGGTCAGTAGACATGCCCCCAATTTCTGATCACTAAAATCTAAGTGCACGACAAATTTGACTGAACCGAACTTTGACAAAAAATCAATCTGTCATTTCTAAATTTGAGGCGAACTATTTCATAAAATTTAGACTATCAAACTACTGTTAATATTTCTTCAAATACATTACATTCCAAGGTGTTGAGCTGAGACTCATCTGGGATTGGTTCCGGGAAGCTTTTGGGTCACATAATCAGCTACCGAGGTACGACTTTTTTGGCTTGTTAGCCGGCTTATTTACGTTACTGATTCTGTGCTCTTCCATCCATTGAGCAAGCAGTTTGACGCTACTAATCAATTTTTTGGCTCGTGCCTGAAATCGGCGTAGGATGTCGGATAGGTTATATTCATCGTCCTCCACAGCTTTGTGTTCTTCCGGAGTCCTCCGACAACTCCCATAACTTTAGCTTAGTCTTTGAGTGGCTCCCCATCCATGATCAATTTATCAACCCTTTCGATATATGCGCGGTCGGTCTCATCTTTGAACTGCCAAACATATGACAACCTCTGCTTCGTTCCCACCTTGTGAGTCATGGTGGCGTAGTGGTCGAGAAAGAGCTGCGCCATTTGGCGGAAAGATTCCACCGAGTATGGTGGCAAGGTGTTGTACCATCCGTAGGCTTGGTCGCCCAATGTGAGAGGAAACAATCGACATTGAGTCGCATCGGTTGCCCCCATTGAGTTCATGTAGGTTGTGAACTTGCTGACGTGATGTATGGGGTCTGTGTCGCCAAGATACTGAGTGATGGAGGTTGCCATGACTTTAGGTTGGACGGGAGCCAATATCATTGCCGATCATAATGGCGACAATAGAATCCTAGAGGGAGTTTGGTTTCCATTTTTAGCAACGACCTGATCTTGAAGATCCTTGAGGGTTTGAACTATTACTTTAGTTGTTCAACATCAATTTGGTTGGCTCCACCCCAATTGTTGGTGGCGAAGATTTTTTTGACCTCACCGTTGATGATGGCGAGGTGAGAGGCTGGAATCTATTTCCGAGGTGAAGTTTTCTCTCCCCGACCTCGTTGATGATAGGTGATGAGGATCCTCTTTTCGAGGAACTAGTCAAGAAAGTGATATATTTTTCTTGGCTTGACCTCGGCCAATGATGAGCGAGTTGTTTAGATGAATCAAGCATTGGAAAAATTGATGCTTAGTTATTTGGAACCCACAGAGTCATCATGCGCGAGTTGGGCTAGTCTTAGTATGTTTTGTTTCTTTGAACAATAAGTTTTCCTCTTGGCTTTACGCTCGGTTGAGTTGATTCTTTTTTTGTTGCCCGACCTTTAGTAGAATTTTTTTCAGGGTTCGTAGATCGTGATGCCCCCCAACTCAAGCCCTCTTTTGGCGAAGACCGTTGTGGCCTCCCAAATCTCTTGAGGAGTGTTGATTTCTTCTAGCTTTTGGAGAACACCAAGTGTGTGCCCCTAGCTCCCCGTTTTGTTAGCAGCCATCTGGCACTCGGCGAGACTTCAGATTCGGATTGAGTTGATTTGGCTTTTGATAGAAAACTTTTTGAGACATCTTTGTGTTGGGGAATTAATTGTGCGGATCTATTCGGGATGAATATTTAAATACAAATTTAATTCTAACAATTATTACTAGCATGAATTAATCCTTAATTAATTCAAATAATAATTCAACAACAAATCATGCATATAAACAATTCACGAAATCCTACGTGATGCGGAATTACTACGAAGTTTACGTGAACGTACCTCTTGGAATGGCAATGGTCTCATGATGAAAATACACCAAAAGACCTTCCCAAGTATTCCCTAGTCCTTGCTCGACAATCCGATTGGAAGGATACTGATGAACAATTAACAAAAGGAAAAATAAACTTTGTTGCACCACTTTTGTGGATTTACTAATTTTTTCAAAAGACATGGAATTGTACTTGGGAATGAAAGAATCATCCCTATTTATAGATAGGGTGGTGGTGAAATTTTGGGGAAAAACCAATGTGGGAAAATCTTTTCTTGATCTCCAAGAAATCTTGAATATATCACCTATATTCTTTTTCTCCATAATTAAAATATTCCACAAAAATCTCACCTTATCTTGTTATGGCATATTTTTCAAAAAACAAGAGACAAGAATCCAAGATTTGGATCTTCTTGAATTTATGAGATATACTTGTATTTCAAGAAATACACATCTTCCATAATATCTTTTCAAGAAAATCAAGAAAAAATCTTTCTTTCTTTTATTTCGAAATTTCACTATGAATAACCAAGCGGGAGATTTCTAGAATTTAATGAGATAATCTTGTATTCCAAGAATACATATCTTCATTCCATAGCAAAATTCAAAGAAAATATTTCTCCCCTTTTATCCATAATTTTCGAAAAAAGAGAGGAAAAATAAGCAACAAAAATTATTTTATTTTTAAACACCTTTTTTCAGGTTATTGGACTTTATGTTGGGCTACTTAGGGGCCTTTAGGAGAATTAAGATTGGACCTTCCAATGGACCTTGAATTATCAATATTGAGCCACAATATTATTCAAGCCCATAAATATTAATTAATCCCACTACATAATTAATATTGCACTATCCATCTTAACCCATATTACAGTTAATATGGCTCCTGCTATTATTTTTTTCCCGTGTTTAAGATTATCTAGCCCATTAATTAATTAATCTAAGCTTTGAAATAGCTTTCCATTAATTAATATCTTTTATCCTTGGTAAAGGAAAGGTTCAACGGAAACTAGTTCCACTTGCAAGATTTGGTATGATAAAACTTATGAACCTCTCCAAGGGGGGCAAATCGAACAAAGCGTGCTTGCACACGATTCTCCGTATTAAATCTTACCAATCGCATGTGACCAATAATATTGCCCAAGATATAGAGTATTAAATCTCATTGATTCTCTTCCCATAATAAGTCAAAGCAATAGTTACTAACCACACGCAATCCTATTTAAGGGATTTAAGATTAAGAAATAACTAACTACTAAGGTCTAATTTTTCCTAGTTGATTTCGATGAATTTGTCTTTCTCGTAGGTCCTCTTCAATGCATCACCACGCCTAGTGTAATCTCTTGGTCAAGACAAACCAATTTGAGCCTTACACTACAACCTTTCACGATGGATTGTTCATTTCCATCTAGGTCGTGAATGGTGTACTTTTAGTTACAAGGAACTGTTAATTTAATCTTATGTGATTTGGTATCACTAAATTAACTACAGTGTAACACGTACTATTTATTGAACAGTTATGTAGTAAATATATGTAACATTCGATGATATTTAAAGCATTGATAAACAATTTATTTCAAAGAATAAGTTAAATTGATTCGATTATACAAAGTAAAAGCATACTTTCAAAGATAATTGGTTGAGTTTCTGGAAAAGTGTTTGAATGTTTGAAGATTCAAACAAGAACCTTTGAAGATTTGTGGGAATACTCCAATGAGAACACTGAAAAACCAGTTTAGTTCTTAATGAGTACCCTCCTTCTAGCGCCAATTGTTGTATACCAAAATTTACAGAACGAGATATTGAATGTGGCTATGTGGATTGGTATAACAAACAAGTATTAATGGAGAAACGAGTGTGATTAATGAAGAACAAATAGAATGTTCTTCACTGAATGTGAATGATAAGTGTTAAAATCTCAGTGGTAGATGCGATAAAGTAAATACGAGAGGATTTGGGCCAATGGCCTCTTTTGTTGGCTGATAAAGCCTTTCTTATTCAGTGTGAATTTTTCCGACCGTATTATGAGTCTTAAGCGTTCATATTTATAGTACAAGATGATCAGCTTGTTTAGCTTTCGCATTCCAAAATAGCTCGACCAAGCATTTAATGTGAACCAGCTACATTGGACTCTAAGTATTACATCCCGGTTACATTTATCTAAACACGCTTCCATCTCTGAAGCACCGCGGGTTGCAGATGGTTAATGGAGATTTGCGCCTATGCTTTCCTCTTTGAGTCCGCGGCGACCAGCCACATCTTCAGAGACTTCTCGGCCATTTGGGGGAGATTCTCTGATATTGGCTGAGGTTGGAGGTTTACGTGTTTGTTTAGCCAAAATCAGTTCTTGGTAAGTGGGAAACCTTTGACTCAAAAATCTCTATCCCTTTTTCCTTAATCACAAATCCCCAGAAATGGTGAGAGTATAACTTCATTCTTTTGTGTCTGTAATTACATTGAGAGCGTTGTCTGGGCGAAGTGGGACGACTTAGTGCGGATGGACCATGGCAGGCGGCCGAGCATGGATGACCATGACATGCGGGCGACCATGTCTTGCGGGCAACCATGGCGTCGAATCAGCAAGTGTTGGCGGTAAAAGGGGCACGGCGACCATGGCTTGTGGCATCGACCGACCATATCTTGGCCGCCAAGTCAGTGGCGGGTAAAGGGCATGACGACCATTGCGGCATCTTCTTTTTGTCTTCTAACCATTGGCGGGAGCTTAGTTTATTTGGGCGAAGTTAGGAGAGCAACTTGCCCCATCCTTGTGTTGGGGAATTGATTTGCCCGGATCTATTCGGGATGAATATTTAAATACAAATTTAATTCTAACAATTATTACTAGCATGAATTAATCCTAAATTAATTCAAATAATAATTCAAGAACAAATCATGCATATAAACAGTTCACGTAAATCCTACACATGCAGAATTACTACGAGTTTATGTGAACGTACCTCTTGGAATGGCAATGGTCTCATCAATGAAAACACACCAAAAGACCTTCCCAAGTATTCCCTAGTCCTTGCTCGACAATCCGGTGGAAGGAAGCTCGCGAACAATTAACAAAAGGAAAAATAAAATTTGTTGCACCACCTTTGTGGATTTACTAATTTTTCCAGCACATGGAATTGTACTTGGGAATGAAACACTCATCCCCTATTTATAGAGGGTGTTGGTCGAATTTTAGTGATAAAATAATATGGAAAAATCTTTTTCTTGATCTCCAAGAAATCTTGAATATATCTCATATATTCTTTTCTCCATAATTAAAATATTCCACAAAAATCCCAACTCCTCTTGTTATGGCATATTTCAAAAATCTTAAGAGAAAAGAATCCAAGATTTGGATCTTCTTGAATTTATGAGATATACTTGTATTGCAAGAATACATATCTTCCATAATATCTTTTCAAGAAAATCAAGAAAATCTTTCTTTCCCTTAAATATTCAAAATTTTCGAAATCTCATAGTATATAACCAAGAGGGAGATTTCTTGAATTTAATGAGATAATCTTGTATTACAAGAATACATATCTTCATTCCATAACAAAATTAAAAGAAAATCTTTCTCCCCTTTTATTTACTATTTTCGAAATTCATGGAAAAATAGGCAACAAAATTTATTTTATTTTTAAACACCTTTTTCAGTTATTGGACTTTATGTTGGGCTACTTGGGGGGCCTTTAGGAGAATTAAGATTGGATATTTCCAATGGACCTTGAATTATCAATATTGAGCCACAATATTATTCAAGCCCATAAATATTAATTAATCCCACTACATAATTAATATTGCACTATCCATCTTAACCCATATTATAGTTAATATGGCTCCCGGTTATTATTTTCCATGTTTAAGATTATCTAGCCCATTAATTAATTCAAGCCACTGAAATAGCTTTCCATTAATTAATATCTTTTATCCTTGGTAAAGGAACGGTTCAACATTATTATCCATACCGGAAACTAGTTCCACTTGCAAGATTTGGTATGATAAAACTTATGAACCTCCCAAGGGGGCAAATCGAACAAAGCGTGCTTAGTAATAACGATTCTCCGTGATTAAATCTTAGGAATCGCATGTGACCAATAATATTGCCCAAGATATGAAGTATTGAATCTCCTTGATTCTCTACCCGTAATAAGTCAAAGCAATAGTTATTATCCACACGCAATACTATTTAAGGGACGAAGATCAAGAAATAACTAACCACTGAGGTCTAATTCTTCCTTGTTGATTTTCAAGAATTTGTCCTCCCAGAGGTCCTCTTCAATGCATCAGTCATGCACTAGTGTAATCTCTTGGTCAAGACAAACCAATCCCGAGCCTTACACTACAACCTTTCACGATGGATTGTTCATTTCCATCTAGGTCGTGAATGGTGTACTTTTTTTAGTTACAAGAAACCTGTTAATTTAATCTTACGTGATCCGGTATCACTAAATTAACTACAATGTAACACGACTATTTATTGAACAGTTATGCAGTAAATATATGTAACATTCAATGATATTTAAAGCACCAGTGATAAACAATTTATTTCAGTAAATAAGTCCGAAATTCAGTCTGATTATACAAAGTAAAATCATACTTTCCAGTATAATCCCAACACCTTGGACTCAGATGACGGAAGTTCGTCTTAGCTCATGGCAACTCGCCCCATACCTCAAGTTTAATAGAGGTTAGTGGGCCCTCCATTTGTAACTTAAAGGCATGAGAGATCCAAATAATTAGCCCAGATTATTTGGCACACAACAATTAGTTAATAGTAAAAGTGCCCAAACAATTTGGCACACAACAATTGCCCCTCAGGTTACTATTCACCTCAAGTGGGAGTAGTGACCTGAATCTTCGTGAGCATAACTTGGCGACTTGGGCGTTTTGTCTATGTTTGGCGAGATCCCACTTCAATGACCGATTTGAGTGTTGGGCAAGTATCTTGAGCTAGGTGACTTACAATTTACTCGTTTAGCAAGCTTTTCTCTCCTTATGGGAGAGTTGCTTGAGTTAGACAATTGCCTCTAAGGGCGACCCCCATTTGTAACTTAAAGGCATGAGAGATCCAAATAATTAGCCCAGATCATTTGGCACACAACAATTAGTTAATAGTAAAAGTGCCCAAACAATTTGGCACACAACAGTCGTATTTATTATTCATTAGATTTTCGATTTTTATATCGAAAATTCTAATTCGTTGAAATATTAAATTTTCTTTCTTTAAATTGAAATTAAATATTATTATTAAATATTTTATTACTAAACCTTAATTAAATATTTTATTACAGAGCTAGGAGTGCTCCCGGTTCAAAGTGCTCGTCCGTTTCCTGAAAAATCAAAACATTTGCAAACATAAAAAATGCTCTAAGATCATTAGAAAAAATCCTTAAATCAAATATTTATTTCATTAAACTCATTTATTTTATTATTCTTATTAAAACTGGGACGGGGTGTTACATCCCTACCCCCTTAAAAGAATTTCGTCCCCGAAATTTCTCTTATTTGGTTTTCTTAGACATAGCGGGTATTTTCTTAAGATCTCATTTCCATTTTCCAAAATAATTCATTCTTATTTTCCAAGTCTACAAAACCCAAAATATTCTCGATTCCAATAATCATGATGCTTCCTTCCCAAGTTTGTCATGTGAATTTCCTAGAAAGCTAAATCAGGTCTTAATTCTAAGTTTCTAAAACTAGTCCAAGTTACCTTTATATTTATTTCATCGTCTAAAGTATGAAACACGTTATGTACTCGAGACAATTCGGTTGGTAAAACTAAATAATAGATTTCTGTCTCCATCCTAAACGAAAAGGTCAAGTGGTTTTATGTAGCGAGACTTCATCTTGTCTCTCTCCCCAAAGCGAATTGATCTCTTCTCGGTGAAATTCTAAGAAATACATAACCGCCAAATTTGAAATGTAAATCCTTTCCCCAAGCATCTTCATACGATCTTTGTCGATCTTGTGCCGTCTTGATCCTTTCCTCGATCTTCGAAATGATTCCCACTAATCTCTGTATAAGTTATTGTCCAAGAATCTTACGATATCCAACTTCGTCTTAACCATTAAGCAATCTTCTCTTCTTTCCATAAGGTGCTTCAATTCGGCGTCGTCTGTATCGTACTTTGGCAGCTTGTGTTGTAGATGAATTCCACGAGTTGAAAGTGAGTTTCTCAAATCATGAGTTAGCTAATTTGTCTGTATGACTTTGGCCATTGTGATGCATACGGAATGTCTTTCCCATGTTGCATGATGTCACATCCTTGTTTAGTTTGGATGCGTTCTCATCATATCCTCCTCCACTCAAAAGAATTTCGTCCCGAAATTAACTTACACTAAACCCTTTAGTTTAAACGAGGTGGTCAACTTAGAGAAAAAGTTTAATTCTATTTCTAAATCATTTGACTGTACTTCTAATGTTCTACCCGATCTTAAAATCTAATGGCATTTCTAAGAGAAAGTAACTATGTCAATACTTGTCTTTCTATACTTATACTTACGTGCCAACACTAGCTCATCTTAAATTTATCTAGGGTTCCGTCTTTAGAACGCAAAATTTGGTATTTATTCGGTGTTCATCCAATTCTAGCTTCGCTCAACCTTCTAAATTTTGGATTTTGATAGAGTATTCACTTTAAGAATGTGTCTGTCAATACTTTCTATTCTCGACTCCCTCGATCTTTCAAATACAAGAGAGTGGGATGCTCATGTATCAAGCAATACATGCATAGGTATTTCAAGCAAAAGCAATATACCTTCTAGGCTTTCATGTCGCTCGGGTTGTCCCCGATACTCATGTAGCATTGATTCTTTGATCTCCTTTCCGTCTCCGAAGATAGCATTTTCATAGGCTCATCTTTGCTGGTCTTGGTAGGAAAGACCTCTTCTCGATGATCCAATAGGTGGTTGTTATGTGCAAGAAGTTGTCGAGCTTGAAAGTTGCCCAATTGATATTGATTGGTTCCCATTGGTTGATGATTAGGATTGCTCATCATTGGGGGTCGAACATTTGGCGACATGGGGCATTTAGTGGTTTTATGCCCTATCTGGTGACAGCGATAACAAGTTCCGGTTCCACGGAGGCATACTCCCAGGTGTCTCTTTCTACACTTGTGGCATTTTGGTGTGATTCTCGGCGCATTGAAGTTGTTTCCTCTTGGTGGTGGACAAGGGTTTCCCTTGAAGTTTGACTGCCAATTGCGGTTGGCAGACACAGTTGTCGGAGCTTGTTCAAACTCTAATCCCTAACCAATCGAGACAGTCAGTGCTCGATTAAAAATCTCTTCGTAAGTTGCCAGTTTCAGTCCTTCTATGATCTCTTTGACCTCGTGCCTCAATCCTTGTTCAAATCTTCTTGCTTTTTTGGCATCAATCTCCCGGCTCCATTTTCTCGAGCATGGTTTTCTCTTTAGCCCTTCCACATTCCCTCTGGAGTTGAGTATTTTCTCCAATTAGCCAAGTTGGTTGGTTATCCTTCCTTGGTGGTGGTCTCACCAATATGTTTCCCATTAGTTGTCTTCCAATATTTGATTCAGGGCAATCAACTATTTCGTGACCGGGTTTGCGGCATTTATAGCATATTCTTTTGCTCTTCGAGCATATCCCTCCATGGCTTTTGCCACATAGAAGGACATGATCGTGCAATCCGTGGTCCTGTAGACGTAGCTAGTTGTTTGGGAAGCTTCTTTGGTTTATCCTCCCTATCAATGTCCTCCAATGGAGTAGCATACATAGACAAGTAGTTGAAATGATGCTCGCACTCCATCATAGTGAATATTTCTTGGCGAGGGTTGACAATTTCCAAATTCTCGCGGATGCATAGCGTTTGAGGGAAGTGATGTGCCAACATAGTTCCCTTAAAGTCGCTCCAAACTCGGGATTGTACTCCTTCTATTCCTAAGGTACGCTCATACGAGTTCAACCATTGAGCTGCATCCTCTATTAGTTGGAGCCGAACACAAAAGAATTTTTGTTCTTATGTCAAGTCCATGAGTTCAAAATTTCGTTCGATCTCAGTGGTCCATCCTTCCGTTGCTACAGGCCCTTCATTTCCTCTAAATCGGGGTGGTTGTAGACTTTGAAATTCTTCGATGACTATACAAGTTCGAGGTCTGGGTTGACGCATCGGTATTAGAGGTGGTTGTTTTAGTTCAGCATTCGAAGGTCGTCCTTGCTCAACAGGACCTTTTAGAGGTTCTTGGCTTTTCTTATGAGGTAGTCCACATTCACGAGGTGGTACCATTCTAATAGTCAATGAGGGTCTGAAGAGAGAAGAATAAATATAGTTATAACATATAGGTATGAGAAAAATTATAAAAACAGAACCCAGTTATCGTAATTAACACGGTACTAGCACAAGTTATACATTAGAATACGCAGAACATTGGAACACACTGTGTGCACTAGTGGCACAGTGACGGATCGACAACTGTAATTTTAGGAACCATTGATCGCATGTCAATAAAGCGATAATTTGGGTAAAATTATCGGATAGAATAAAACAAACTCACTTGAAGTAAGTTGTAGAATAATATATATAACCGTTTAAAATATGGAGTGACCTCCATTTAAAACAACCAACATTCCCAATAAGATAAAAATAATATTATAAGCATCTAGTGCCTTCTAGACTATACAGTGATATAGGGACTGTAGTTCAAGTGAAGGGAGTCATTCAAGGTCCGTCTTATATTCCACAAAACACAGAGATATAAAGGTTTAAAACTAAAAGTGTTTGGATGATATCATAAGTATCGTGAATGCGTGTAAAATATTTTCATAAACTTCCACTTGTACCATGAGAAAATGAGTGAATCATTCCATAACATTTCATTTCATTTAATAAACATGTCGTATCATCACATAGCTTATCATTTTTCACTTCGTAACTTACGTAAATTATGCAAGTCAATGTCCTTGAAACTTTTCTAAAATCATAACTTTACTTGAAAAATCATTAAGACAAATACATACCTCGAGGTGCTTCGGCTGCGGCAGGAGACACATTTTCCCACAAGTAACTTAGTTCAAGTAGTTCAAATATATTAGCGTAAGGTTTCTATTAAGCATTTTATATTCAACTTTTTAAAATTTCTAATTACTAGTATATTAATATATTAATGCAAGTTCTTTGATGAAGACTTTTTATAAAAAGATTTTAATATGAAAAATTATATTTTAGTTTTTGTCCAAAAGTTGAACCTAGGCTCTGATACCACCTGTAACGCCCCGAATCCAGAATGAAGCCTTTATCGCTTTAACACTCTAGATTTGAGTTGTCACTTAGTAACCAAAAAGCCGAATTAAAAAAAAATTTTTTTAAGTAATGCATCGAGTAAAAGATATAAGTTTTCATAGTTAATAATGATTTATAAATCACGAGTAGTGTGGGGCCCTTTATTAAAACTAGATTGTTTCATAATATTAATAATAAGTCGATTAGAAGATAACATACATTTTAATCATCGAGCAACTTTTAAAAGAGTTGTTGCTCGGCATAAGAATAAATTCACCAATTATAAGAGCAAAGCATTTATGTTAGAGTTCTATATAAGTGTATAGATATATATGCATCAATATTATTAATGTTTGGGAAACTTCGTGTCAATTCTGCTGCTGCTTTTGCCCCTCGAAGTCGAAACCTGAAATGGTATTAAAAAGGGGGGGCGTGAGCTACTTCTCACGTATGGGCATCCTGCACGCTGCTATACAGATTGACAGTATGCCAAAATATAATTATCTTGGTATTTTATTAAAGTTTTATTCATACGCTTTTGCGTAGATGATTTTTGGAGGATTGTACGGAGGTTTTGTGTAGACTTATTCGTAACTTGGTGTCTTATGGTAATCTTATTAGTAGCTTAATTTCATAAACATTAATGATGTTCATAATATATCTCATTTGATCATGAGCATTTCATTTAGATCCTTAGATTCATTTTGGGACACTGGTTGCTCCGACCATATGCAATCCCCTTGTCGCTTCCAACCTACATCGCATGATAATTATCATGTGGGACACTGGTAACAGCTACCACGTGCAATCCCCTCTTACAACATCCCACCTCCTTCGTGATCGCATCTTATGTATCTCGTAAGATACATAGCATATCATTTATAAGCTTTCCTGTCTTATTAATTGTTTTCTGGAGTTCTTAGTTATAGATTGGTATTTGTTTAGTTCAGTTCAGAATACACCAACAGTCCATATAACATTCAAGGCAATACAGTAATGACACCCACCTTGTTAACTTTTAAGAAAAGTTACAAACATGAAACCGGTTTGAGAGTTTGAGCGTGGCGGTGATCGTCCAAGCTTTGATTCGAGCAGCACTTCCCCTAGCACAATATTTTCATGTTCTCTTCATTAATTACTCTTGATTTAAGTAAATTATTCGTAATTTTATCGATGACGTTAAACCCCGTTCTTTAGATTTTTTTACCTGTGATTTTTTGTCGAGCTTTTACTTTAAACGGCTATTAAATTTTTATTAGTGAATGTCCTAAAATGATTTCTCGAAAATAGATCTTAAAAGAATTAAAGTTTGTGGCATAAAAGAAAATATAAGACACATAAGGTTTTGTGGGGATAAAATTATCCAAAACATAATACTAACTAATAGGCCTCTTAAAAGTTTAAGTATTTAGTTTTGACATTTTTCGAAAAGTTAGTGTCCTAAAACTATGTGATTTTCTTTCATTTTTGCGAGCTGTTTCCCGTTGATTCGTTAATCCGATCGATACAAAACTTTAGGGCTTTTAAAGCTTGTTGTCTGAGCTTTACTGACATGAAAAATAGTTTGGAAATAACGAACGGAAGTTGGTTAAAAGTGTCATGAAAGTCAGGTGTTTGAAACACATTCCTTGTTCAAAGAAAACACCCAGTTTTTGTCTTACTTTTAGAACGTACATAACTTTTTACACGATTAACGAAATGACTCAAATTTTTATATTTAGAAACTACAGTATGTAGAGAATATGACCCTTTTTGTT
This sequence comes from Stenogyne calaminthoides, assembly GCA_037126765.1. Lineage (NCBI taxonomy): Eukaryota > Viridiplantae > Streptophyta > Magnoliopsida > Lamiales > Lamiaceae > Stenogyne > Stenogyne calaminthoides. The sequence goes on along the minus strand of JBBCBC010000026.1, from coordinate 2,466,571 downwards.
TCAGTTCAAAAGAAGCTTTTTACAGAAAGTTATAGATGAGTGAAGTTACCTCACTCATACTAAAATTTCAGAATTTTTCCAGCACGTCACACTTTACGAAATAAATCATAACTCCGATGCTACTCAATGAAAAATTACGAGATTTTATAAGAATACAGTAGACTTGATGAATTTTAACTTGCCGCTATCTTCATCTCAAAATGATTTCTAGAACCCGAGATATGAATTTTTAAAGTTATTATACTGAAATTTTGAGTAGCAAGTTTTTCTGAAATTTCTATTTTCGAGCGACCATGTTTAATCATAAAGTGTAACGAGCAAAAGTGCGAGACTACGATAACATATAAGGGAACACAAAGGTGTTTTAAAACAAAATTGAGTACCGAGAGGCAGAGCACTTAAAAAAATCACATATTACACATATAAGGGAGCACAAAATTTTTGAAAAAAGTAGTATGTTTTCAAACAAAAACACAAAATTCATTAAAGCACTCAACAATGGTGAGAAAGAGTTGAAGAGTCATTCGTCCTTCTCGAAGGAGAGGACTCTGGAGTTTAGCTCCTTGAAGCTCCTTGAATAAACCGTGAGTTTCATGGATTATAAGAATTGATTACCTTGATAGATGTTACGTGACGATGGATGAAACTCCTTGCAGCTGGAAGTTAAGGAAAATCAGTTGCTTCCACGGAAAGAGGAGGATCAAAAATTTGAAGGTGAAGAAGAGAAAGATGAATTCTTCTTTCTTGAAGCTATGGTGTAGATGATCTTTGTGTTGGGTGTTTGTGAAGTTGGCTCAATTTTGTGCAGCGTTTGGCCACAAAATTTGTAACCTTGCCAAGTGAAAGATGATGGAAGTGGGGATATATGTATAGAGAAGGGGAAGAAGACGATGGAATATTAGGAAAAAGGGAATTTCTATTTTAATTAACTAGTCAAGTGGATGCTTAATGGTGACTAACTTTTAGCCAAGTATTATCTTGTGGGTAGGGGGGGTTTTAAGAAGATATTTAGTTAGTGTGATGTTTATTACTACTCGGTATTAATCTCACTCCATATCTGTATTATATGCTTGTAATTTCGCTAATTAAAATTTACGAGTTCGTTAGAATTAATTGTCTAGAACTTTTAGTGATTAAATCATCACATTCCAAGACGAAAATTATTTATTTAATTATTTAATTAAAAATTCAATATTTCTTAAATTTCTCAATAATTCTAATTTAGTTATACGAAGTAGATTTTTCATCGTCGTATTTATTATTCATCAGATTTTCAATTTTTATATCGAAAATCCTAATTCGTTGAAATATTAAATTTTCTTTCTTTAAATTGAAATTAAATATTATTATTAAATATTTTATTACTAAACCTTAATTAAATATTTTATTACAGTGCTAGGAGTGCTCCCGGTTCAAAGTGCTCGTCCGTTTCCTGAAAAATCAAAACCTTTGCAAACATAAAAAACGCTCTAAGATCATTAGAAAAATCCTTAAATCAAATATTTATTTCATTAAACTCATTTATTTTATTATTCTTATTAAAACTGGGACGGGGTGTTGCATGAAAGATGTTGTTGCAAGTTTAAGGTCTAATGGCAAATCATTAATATAGCATCCAGTGGTATAACTTCATTTCTTCTTCTAGGCGAACGTACTACTAATTTTAGGTTTGTCATTCCAATTAATGCTATCGAAGATTTTACATGCAATATTAATCATGGTAGTCACATTGTCGAGCTTTTGATTAAGACCGATCTCATTATATGGGATGAATATTCGATGTTAAATTAATATTTTATTGAAGCTCTTAATACGACTCTGAAGGATATCACTAGAAAAAAGCTGTTATTTACCAACGGAAATACCGACAAAAATTCATCGGTAAATATAGTCACCGACGGATTACCGACGACCGCTTTTTCGTCTTTATTTTGCTCGTCACGAAATTTACCGACTGAAAAAGCAAGTCGTCGTTAATTACCGACGAAAAATTTTGTCGGTATTTACCGATGAACTTAGCGATGGAATTAATGAAAAAAAAAAATGCTAGAATGGGGAGTTGAACCCAAAGACCCGCCCCTCTTCACGTTGCCTCTGGTAATCGAACCTGGGCTGGTTGAGCACGGACACATGCATCTTGCCACCAGGACATTTACATATTTCATTATATCTCTAACCGAATTTAAATACATATCATTAGTTTTATAGTATATTTTATAATTAGATGACTATTTTTATATTATTTTGAAAAATATGAAATTGCAGTATGTCTCAAATATTCTTTCAATAAATTTATGAGAGGCAAATAGTTTTTGTGGTTTATATCGTGACCAGATGTTTGCTACGATGTAATGAATGTCAAAGTTATATCCCAATCGGCCAATCAAAACAATTTACCAGAAATAAAAATAAATAACAATGTGATAAATAATTATATATATACTAGCGACGGATTTTTGGGCCAATAATAACAATGTGAGAAATAAAAATAAATAATAGTGTGATAAACGAGATATTGTTATATAATTAAAATTATTGGCCTCAACACAGAGCAGTTAATATTGACATTTTATACCATGTTAATTACAAATGGAATTACCGACGGAATTAAATTCGTCGGTAATTTTGCAGATTTTTTTCGAATCCATCGGTAATTACCGATATACGAAATTTCGTCGGTAACTACCGACGGACGAAAAATTCGTCAGTAATTTTGTATGTATTTTAAATTTGTTCAATCCATCTGAAATTCATCGGTAATTGTGACGGATTTATGTTCGTCAGAAAAATCCGTCGGTATTTAACAGTTTTTTTGTAGTGTATTATGCAGCTGACCAATCCATTGTTTTCTGGATTGCCTTTTGTTGGTGAGACTATTGTGTTTGGAGTCGATTTCTGATAGATTTTGAAGATTATTCCAAAAGGAACAAGGTAGGATATTGTTCATGAAATAATCAATTCAGATGATATTTTGTTGAGAGGTGGTGATAATCCGTCGATAGAAACTAAAGTTGATAATGGATGATCACGACTCTTTATAGAATAGAGCAACTCTTGTTCCTATGTGGATATTATTAGGTCCATAAACGATCACATGATTCAGTTGAATGAAGATGAATCATGTACTTAATTGAGATCTATAGTCTTTAATGTGTTGATTTAAATGTTGATCATCTTTATGGATTAGCATACTCCTGAATTATTTAGTAGTCTAAAGTGTTCGGGTGTTCCTTACCATGAACTGAATCTCAAAGTTGGCACACCAATAATGTTATTGAAGAATATTGATCACTCAAGATTTGTGCAATGGCACCAGGTTTAACTTTTTATTATCATTTTAATTTTTTTTTTTTTACATTTCTTAAAGGTTGAATATGTATTTATTTTTTAAATTTGTAATGTAATGTTTTTTTTTCATATAGTTAGTTATTACAGGGATGAATGATAGAGTTCTTGAAGCTAATGTTTTAACCGGAATTGGTGTAAGACAGTTGCCTTTGATACCCATGCTTATGTTGACACCCTACGTTCCTAGATTGTCGTTCAAATTCTAAAGTAAACAATGTTTCATATATGTAGTTGTTTCTTGGATAAAAAACTGCCAAATATTGAAGATTCTATTGTGGCATAATGATAGTTGTGATTGTAGCATCATGAGAAATATAGTTTTCCATTAAATTTTTAGGAATATATAATTATGTAGTAATAAATTTTCAAATGTCACAATTTTTTCATGATGTTTTATTTTTGTTAAAGTCCTTTAGATCTAGGATTATTACAATATTAATTAGAGTGCCTCACCCTTATGTGCAAAACTCATTTGTCTATTACTCTCAGGTTCATCCAAAACTATTATTACTCTTAGGTGCAAAAATGTCATACAAAATGACCAAGATACCCTTATTTTTCTAATATTCATCTTCTTGTTAATTACAAAAAATCCAATAAATAATTCATCTTCATACAAAATTACACATCCACAAAAATTCAATAAAAAAGAAAAATATTATAACTTGAAATTTTCATATAAAAAATTTAAAAAATTACAAAAAGTTGGAAAACATAAATTACAAAAAATTCCATATCAAAATTCCCTATTTTCGTATTCCATTTTGACATGCACAATTGCATTAAAAATTCATGCATATGTTCATCAAATTAGTGAACATATGCATCTCCAAGCCAATCACTCGGAGCGTCACTCGATCGACTAAGCGACTCGAAGCGTAACTCGATTGACTAAACACTGCAACTCGGATGCTCCTCCACGCGAACTCTATGAGTCGAGATCCAGATCCAAATCCATCATCCTCCACCTCCATTATCCTCTTCCTCCATGAACCTCTGCAAACATTCCATTAACAGTAAACCCATCAAACACCAATTTGCAGATTCAATTTTTTCAACAATTTGCAGACTAAATTCACGAACCATGAATTACGGATAATTTATTTTTCAGCCAATTTGAGTCTGCATAAATCAGCTACTATCATACACCAGTTTGCAGACTCAATTCATGAACCAATTTGCAGATCCAATTCAAACTATCCCCAATTTTATTGAAACCAAGCTGCTAAATTCACGAAGGCAAATTTCAGAAACCAATTTGCAGACCCAAATCATGAAATGATAATGGATTTGAGAGGCGCCGCCCAGAATTGAGAGGCGGCGGTGACGACGGTGTGCAAGCCACCATCGCCTCCACGAACATTAAAACTGGTGCTTGGGTAATGGAGTTGAGGGAGAGTTGGGGTTCAATTTTTTTAGATTCAGTTTTTTTAGGAAATTCAAATTTAAGGGTATTGTTGGTAAATCACTAATAATTTTACACCTCTTAGTAATTAAAAAAGGAGTGTGGACCTAAGAGTGATTGGAGGGACATGTTTGCACCTCTTAGTAATTAAATCTATTAATTATTGAGATTATTACATAATAAATTATTACTCCCTCCGTCCCAATCTTAACTACAATATTTCGGTTTTGGGCGTCTCAATCTTAACTACACATTTTCTTAAATGGAAATACCTATTTTATCACTTTATCACATAAAATACTAATAAACAACTCTTTCAACAAGAACATTTTTGCCCTCGTTAAAAGACAATTTTAAAATTTCAACCCGCAAGAGCTGGGTTTCGAACCCCAGACCTCTTGAGCGCAAAACTCTTATGTGTTCGACATCTTCCGCACAAAACTCTTATGTGTTTTAGCATTGCCGTTGAATAGGGTGATTCAATTATTAAATCTCACTTCTAATAAATATCTATAATATATTTTCTGTATTTTTTAATCGAGGGGACTATGTCCTCAGTACTACCGAGGGCTATTAAGATACTTGTTCAAGCCCTCAGTATAAACAAGGAAAAATTTATTGCTCGTTAACGCTCTTGTTAGTATGAAGGGCTCTGAAATCCCTCTTTAATGCCAAAAGTTATCGAAATTTTCTTTAGAGCTCTTGTTATTAATGAGGACTTCTAGAGTCCTTTTTAATGCCTTTATTAAATAATGTTTTTAAAGAAGTATTGATTTTTTCCTTAAAGGTGGCTCGCACATGATAAGCAATACCCTGTGAATACTCCACTGGTATAAAACAAGGCAGCAAAACTTCATCAAAACTTAAAGGTGGCTCGCACATGATAAGCAATACCCAAAGCAACAATCTGCCAACTAAATCCATAAAAAAAAATCACACTCATCATCATCATCTTCTTCTTGCGCCCCATCCGAATTCCGAATTCTCTCCATCTTCACATTTATTCGTCAACGGAATTCCGCACAATCCTTGGTTCCCAACATATGAATCATTTTCAAATGTATTGAATTGACGAGACTGAGGTATTCGTTTGACAAGATTATTCATCGAAAGATTTAATTTAGCAAGAAATGTCAGGTCTGTCATCTTCATTGGAATTTCACCATCAAATTGGTTTGATGACAGATCCAACTATTCAAGCATAGACATATATATTTCCAAGAGATGGAGATATATGTCCTGTGAGATTGTTATGAGACATATTTAAGTACCTTAAAGAATTAAGCTTTCCAATGGACTCCGGAATACTACTAGAAAAAAGGTTTTCAGACATGTCGATGGTTGTGAAGGTTGTCAGGATTCTCTCCACATTTAGCTCCAAACCCTTAAAAACGACATCCATCGGCTCATCATATTGACTGAACCAATTATCATTATCGGTTATATTTTCCTTCACATCTATCATGGCTCTAAAATTATTGAAATATTGATCAGGCAAAGAGCCATTAAATGTATTCTGCCTAGATATAAAGTTTGAAGAGATGTTAACTTCCCGATTGCAGCGGGTATCTGCCCACTGAAAGAATTGAAAGACAAGAATTAGAAAACTAAGACAGAGAAATCCAAACTTAATTTCATCATTGTGAGACTATAATTATGTCAGACGTTTCAATTTTTGAAACACTTTAGCTCTCCAAGCATCGATTGTCCAAGCTTGGACAGCTGATAAAAAAACCTTTGTCAAGAAAAGCACTTGGACAGCGGTTTTAAAGACAAGTTTTAGATTGGACAGCGGTTGATAATTTAATCCAAGCCTTTTTTGCTTGGACAGCGGTTAGATATATTTTTTTTATTTTTTTTTTATTTTTTTGAAAAATTCTTGAAATATTTTTTTTTTTTTTAATTATTAATTTACTTTTTAAAAACTCTATAATAAAACTATATCGTCCAATACCATTTAATAAAACTTATATATACGTCAATACCATATAATAAAACTTATATATCGTCCAATACCATATAACATAAACCAAAAATCCTATAATAAAACCATAAACCACATAAATATAGAAATATATAAACATACAATCATAAACATCGTCCAATTAATACACCAAAAACATGAAATATATATCATCACAAATATATAATTTAATTACATGCTACCAATATTTCAAACAACATTCTCTCAATATTGAATCGTATGAATATAAGAAACGATTTAAAGGTACCCGTCAATCGATCGTTTTTCCATTTCTCGATCTTTTTCTTAGAGTAAGACTTGAGCTCACGTTCATGACAAAGCGCAAACAACGAATCATTCAATATAGTATGAATTTTTATTCAATCAATAATAATTTAAATAAATTATAGAAGCGGCGGATTATATCTTCTATAAAGCAACAAACAAAATGTCACAATGGTCATTATCTCGTTGCCTCGGGAAATTGATTAACAATATAATAAGTATTACAATTATGATTTCTTTCTATTAATTAGTTTGATAATTTACTAAATTAAATTTTTCTTAATGTTAATCCGATTCACTTTATTTAACTTTGGATCTTGGCTTTTAACTCAGTAAATACATCGTCATCACACTATTATTATTATAATTAAAAAATAAAAATAGATTAAATATGCATAATTTTAAAAGTAAAACAAATCATTGTATAGAATATTAAAAATGAACTTACGACTTCCATATATGAAGCGAGATCGAGGCGATTAGAATAAACTCCATCACATTTGGGTCCATAAAATACTGCTTAAATTCATGTGTAACGGCAAAGGTTTCTATATTATATTGAAAGTATTAAAATTAGCGCAAATTTAGCATATATGTGCAAATATTATAAACATGAATACAAATTTTAACGAAATGTTTATCACTCACATCATTTGTAAAAAAAAATGAGATGATCGCTCCCAGTTAGATTAAATGTGATTAGCGAACTCATCCATTTAAAAGACATTGGGGAAATGAAAATACAATGCTCGGTTATCTGCGGAGATATAGCTCACCCAAAATATCTTTAACCAACATATATCGCTAATTAATATTTAAAAAGAAAATTAAACTATCTGAAAAGTGAATATTGAAATTAGTAAATTTAAAAAAAGTGGTTGACTCAACCACCCGTCATTGAGACGTGTTCTAACGACAAATTCTTGGAAAGTATGATGAAATGAGCAAGCATGGGAACTATTCAACATTTCTTCCCCATGGGATAATGAGTTGGATCCTGGTTCCCAACATATACAATTAATTTACAATATTTTAGAACCACAAATAAGATAATGAAGTTTAATAACAAATATTTTAATGAGACCAAGTTGCTCGGCCATTGATGAGAATTGATTTATTGATCGATTGGTTTAGTGTGACCCTCACGAAACCGGGAGTGATGGGATTGAATCATTCCATAGGGGACAATTATTTAAGAGCACTGTAAAAACCGTCGGGATTTAATTTTAGCAAAAATGAATAAGATATTTAGTTAGAAAATTTTGACAGATCGATACTGTGAGGCGTTTTTTGCCTATTCAAGGGTTTGAAAACATAGCATTAAGCGACACTAACTTGCTCCAAATTTGGCTCGATCTTTTTCGGAGACCTCAAGCGACAGATTTAAGTTAATATTCATATTCATGGCTTCAAGACCGGTGCCATTTGCAGAAATGTGGCGGTAGGGATGCTCTGGCGACCATAGCAATCCAAGCAGATCATCGAGGGCGATCATGTGAATGTTATTTCTGAGAATCACAAAAACAAAAGATTATTATTTAATTATTTGTTTATAAATAATAGTTTGTAATTGAAAGATAAATTAATGTATAGATTACCACCGATGATCGTTGTGCAAGATCGTGAATTGAAATAAGATCCGAAGCGGGTAATAGCTCTCTCTCGCTTTTTTTCTTTTCAATCTTTTCCGAAGTGATGAGCGTGTCCTTTATTAGATATATTAAAATGAATATATAAAAAAATTAAAAAAGTTAAGATTTTGATCTCACCATATTTTCTCTTGACATAACCTTTGTTGGATCAGCGATATCGTCCCTCCATCGACTTGGCTTGGCGAGATTTTTTTAAGTATTTGAAAAACTTAGGGCATTAGAAATTGAGGAAATGACATTCCATTCCAAACTCCTCCCGGTATGGAGACCATGGGGTTTTTCACGCGGGGAGGCGGACTGGTTGTAAATAATTTCTTTAGAGGATCTACTTGAAATCGGACAATATTTGCTTCTTTGAGGTCAGTCTATCTTGATATAACATAACAATTTAGTAAATTTAAAGGTCATACTACAACTTTCAATGGTAATGTGGTTTGGGGTTAATCGTTGTTGGCGGACGACCTCGATGTAGAAGGACAACGACTCATCTCTTTTTTCCTATTGCTGTCAAACTCATTGAGCGAGCTCTAAAATAACATAGTATTTAATTAGGTTCAACGATCAATCAATATATTTATCCAAGGCGTTTCAATTGTAATAAAACGACTCTCACTCCATCATCACACTCTCTCAATCATCAATGATCTTTGAAAGGGATATTAAAGCGAGAAAAACAACATTTAATAAACAAAAAACAAACAATATTCGGATGTTTCATACATTAAGAACTATCTGACGAGTATACATGATACATCTACTTATAAGTTACATCTGCATCATCCTTATAAATTAAAATTTCAGTTGATAGCATACTCTTATACTATGAACAAAATTGACTAAAGTGGTTTATCTCCATACAAAGAGCAACAAAATTCAAGTGCAAGAGCAACATATATAATATGTAAAAGCTTGAAAAAATTCAATGGAAATCGACTTGAGTTGAGGGCTATAAATATTTCAAGAGATATTAAAGACCTATTCATTTGATTTTTCTTAACAATGTTATATTGACTTACTCATATATTAATATTGTTCAATTCAACTATATAATCATATTTATAATGATCACGGAATATGCAATATGAATAAAGTATCTGCCCACTGAAAGAATTGAAAGACAAAAATTGAACGGAAAGAAAAACGATTTTAAAAAGAACAGAAATAAAAATTAATTTCATCAAATTGCAAAGACTATAATTATGTTTGAAAGATCCATTTATTCTTTCAATTTTAGAAAATCAAGACAGAAAACCAAACACAATGGAGACTATAATTTTTTTAAATTTTTTGCAAAGCTCATAAACAATTGATACCCTGTTACCATTAACCGTGGAAATTCAAGATTAGAAATGATAATATATACTCCCTCCGTCCCAGAAAACTTAGCACACTTTCTTTTTTTGTCTGTCCCATAAGACTTTGCATACCAAAAAATGGACACACTCTTCTCAACTTATAACTTTACAACACACTTATTACCCCCATACACACTTACTACCCCATAAAATAATTTTTCTTAATCTCTGCTCCCAAAAGTTGGTGCTGAGTCTTCCGGGATGGATGGAGTATGAATCTAGTAAGAAGTAAATTTATTTTTGAGCAATTATTTTGAATTATTAATTATTTGAGTGATTTTGGGGCTGGTCTTAAACCATATTGCACCACAAGAAAATAAAGAATTGGCTAGAGGATTTTCCAACATGCTTATGAAATTTTTCTAAAAAAATAATTACATCCTTAAATTTGAATGAACCATATTCTTTTAAAAGATTATGTAAATAAACAAATAAATAGAAAGGAAAACAATGTGAAAGAAACACTACTAAAAAGGGGGACACTACTTGACCTGTTTTTTATGGGTATGTGATAAATTATGGAAATCCTTTTAGGTAGGTTAGTTATTTGAGAATATATTTTATTTTTTGATATATATAATATAATGAACAAATTTAATAGTTAGGGGGGCGGTCAGCTTATTGGGCTTCGGGAACTCTTGGGCTTGGAGTGGGCCTGCTCACTTCTTGGCTTGGAGTGCCCTTTTGACAATTTACACATAAAAATACTTGAACACTTTGTAATGAATTTATATTAAGCTAATTCATACAACCAGTTCTGCAGCAAAGAGCTGAAATCTGCGCTTAAGGATATTTTTTGGACGTCCACAACTGGGAATTCAGTGCCAGCGTGAAGAGATTTATGAGTGAGTTCATTTAATTCGGATTAATGAACTATTATGATGATTCGGAGTAATTTTTTTTTTTCAATTTTGATCCAAAAAGATCAAAATTAATGCAAAAAGGACAAAATCAAAATAACCAAAATATACATAATTAAAATTAAATTCAACCCAAGTCACATGCTAATTCTTGATATCAAGTTTAAAGTATATATATCTAGAACACCTCAAAAGAATCTATATATATATATATAGAGTACTTAAACCATCATCATGCAGATATGATCTTCCTCTATTCATAAACATAGACTACAACATTAATAGCTCCACGAATTTCCAACTTCCAAAACCACACCTCTCCTTTTCTCACACCTGTATTGCATAGCTGCAAGACTTAGTTAGACAAAAATCTAAGAAAGACAAAAATAAAGGAAATAAAATTAAAATTAAAGGAAAGCAAAATAAATAATTGAATTGACAAAATCAGAACTCAACAGAAACATTTCACTAAACAAATTCTTTCTCGTGTGCTTAACAAAGTAAATTCTATAATAATCAATTCTTTAGTTGTATTCTTTCATAAGTAAGAGTTAAAAATTGATTAATTAAGATGTGTAATTCTGAAAAGGAGGCAATACATTAATATCAACTTGATATGATGTAGTTACATTGTGATCCGTACTTAGTAGAATATAGAGATTGCAAGCTCTTACCATTGTATTTCAAGTGTTATTGAAAAATCGACGTTTGATTTTCTGTAGCTCTGCTAGAGCTTCTTTTATGTTTATCCTTTCTCCCGGGGATTCTGTTGAGCACTTCAAGGCCAACACTAATATGGATAATACACACTGCAAAATCTTGTCCCCGTGTTCATCATCAAGATTCATGAATAAGTTCGGATCTACAATCCGATCTGGTGAATGTAGAAGCAAGTTTGCAACCCAGCTTATCAAAGTCAAATCTCCACCGAACATATCATCACTTGGTCTTTTTCTTGTAAAAGTTTCCATCAGCATCACACCATAACTATATACATCACATCTTGTTGAAACTAGCCCTTCCAAACCATACTCTGTGAGAGTGAAAATTGCAATGCATCAATAAAAGACGTGATTAAATTGACCTAAAATTTAATTGATATATGAAAATAGAATAAATGTTCACCTGGAGCAATGTACCCGAGTGTGGCAAGGGTGTTGGTTAGCACTGTGCTCTCCCCGTCCCCTAGAAGTTTAGATATCCCAAAATCACTAACGTGGGCAATCATCTCTTCATCTAACAACACATTACTAGGCTTCAAGTCGCAGTGAACAATGGGTGTTGAATAACCGTGGTGAAGATATTCCAATGCAGATGCTACGTCGATCATTATGTCCAATCTTTGCCTCACATCCAAGAAATAGTTATGAGAATATAACCATTTCTCAAGATTTCCGTTGGGCATGTACTCGAGTACTAATGCCTTGAAATCTTCGTTAGAGCAACTGCTGATGACTTTGGTAAGATTCCTGTGGCGGATGTTACGTAATACTTCACATTCGACATCAAAGCTCTCGAAAGCAGCTTCTGAGTGCTGGCTAAACACCTTCACAGCGACCACATTTCCATCTCTAAGAGTTCCTTTGTAAACTGAACCGTAACTTCCAACACCTAGTAAATTACTCTGATTGAACTGTTCTGTTGCCCACAAGATTTCGTAATAGGAAATTCTTTGTGGTACTGTAGACACCAATTCAACAATTCCATTCATCGTCTTAACTCTTCTTTTGCATCTTACACAGATAAACGTCAATGTTACTATAGTGACAAGCGCAATAACCCCAATAAGAACAAATAGTGAAAATGCAACCTTCTTCCCCTTTGATTTATGACTGGAAACAACAGGACAAATTGGGATGCTATGGAAGCTTGAATTAGTTTGGCACAATGCACCATTACCCTTGAAAGACTCTATAGTGAAGTGTCTGAAAGGGCCACCACTCGGAATCTCTCCATTCAAAGTGTTGAAAGACACATTAAAATAGTCGAGGTATTGAAGTTTCTCCAAAGGCTTTGGGATTGAACCAGAGAGATTGTTGTTGGACAAGTCTAGAGTTACCAAACTGACCATGCTCCCCATGGACACAGGAATAGAACCTTCCAATCTATTATGCGCGAACGACAGATTAACCAATCTCTGTAAATTACCAATCGTTTTTGGGATGGACTCAGACAGGTTATTCATTGACAGATTGATAGAGTTTGCTGCCACTAAATTGCCCATCTCTGGAGGTAAGAACCCACTTAGGGAATTTGAGGACAGATCAAGACTCAACAAATCCTTGAGGCTCCACAAACTTGATGGTATGCTTGAAGTGAGATTGTTAGAATCTAGGGAAAGATATCCTAAAGATATGAGGTTCCCAATACATTCAGGAATGGGACCAGAAAGTTGGTTATGACCTAAATCAATTTCATACAGGTTGCGTAGGTCACACAGACCCTCTGGAATGGGACCTCCCAGATTGTTGTTATGTAGATCTAATCCTTGAATCTTATTTAAATATCTGAAAGTAGATGGAATAATACCAGACAACTCATTGTTGCTAAGATCAAGTGACGTCAAGTTCCATAAATTATGGATATCATCAGGAATGCTGCCCTTAATTTTGCAATTGGAGGCAGAGAATATTTGGAGAGTGGAAGATAAATTCCCAATGGAAGGTGGAATGATACCGTCTAGAGGATTATCATCAATCACCAATGCCCTTAGAGATGTGCAATTTGTTAAGGAAGTGATGAAGCTCAGTTCGGATAAAGGTGACTCATTTCTTAGATTATTGGTTGAAAGGCCTAGGATTTCAAGGAGACTCAGGTTGCTAAGAAAGTGAGGTACAACACCCATTAATCTGTTGGATCCGAGATCGAGAGTTTTGAGATAAGCACAATTAGAAATTGAGTGGGGTATTTCTCCAGTAATAGAGTTCTTTCCAAGTGTAATCCATTCAAGAATGGGTGAGCCGGTGCAAAGATGGGCTGGAAGAGTGCCAGATAAATCATTGAAACCAAGTTGAAGATATTGAAGAGTTGAGATGTTAAAGATCTCAGGTGGAATTGAACCGGTGAAAGCATTAGCGTAATCTAAGTGCCTCAAGTTGGTGAAGTCTGCCAATTTCACTTGGTATAACACCTGCCATGATTACAAAATGATCAACTAGCATCTAATTAATAATAATAATAATAATAATAATAATAATAATAATAATAATAATAATAATAATAATAATAATAATAATAATAATGACTGAGAAAACGGACCTGTGAAGCCATTTTCCAAGAGTTCTAGTTGTTTTAGCATTGTAAGATTTCCAATATCTCTTGGGAGCTTCCCACTTAGTTTATTCCGCCATATAGATAATCTCTCCAAGGAAGCGATATTAAACATGCTCAGTGGCAGTTCACCTGTAATATGATTCTCACTAATATCAAAAACCAGGTTCTGAAATTGCCAATTTCCTGTGGTATGGCACCTGAAAAAATGATATATATCATCAGGAATATTGGTACCTTCAAAATTAATTCGAAAGAAGATGATTCAATTCTAGATAGATTTAGGAATTGAAACAATTGAATCAGCTATTAATTTCTCCACAAACAAACAATTTTTTTATTACAGAGAAACAGACCTGTGAAGCTGTTTTGTGAGAGATCCAATTCTTTTAGAATTGTAAGATTTCCAATATCTCCTGAGAGTTCCCCACTCAGTTTATTGCCCCACAAACTTAAAACCTGCAAGGAAGACATATTGCTCCATATATCTTTTGGCAGTTCACCTGTAATATGATTCTCACTAATAGATTAATTCGAAAGAAGATGATTCAATTCTTGATAGATTTAGGAATTCAAACAATTGAGTCAGCTATTAATTTCTCCACAAACAAACAATTTTTTTTATTACAGAAAATGGACCTGTTGTTTTGTGAGAGATACAATTCTTTTCACATGACTAATATTAAGTTTAAGCTCGAAAGGATTTAAACTCAACAAAGACCATTTTATTTGGGCCCCAGAATTTGATTTTGTTCGATAAAATCAACCAAGTTGGAAGATTGCCTGTATACAAAATGTTAATTTTTCTGAAACTCCTTTTTTTGTTTTCTCCAGTTCCCCACTCAGTTTATTGCCCCACAACCTTAAAATCTGCTTTTGGGGTATTCACCCCACTGAAAGAAATTCTTGATAGATTTAGGAATTCAAACAATTGACAAGTATTAATTTCTCCACAAACAAACAATTTTTTTTTTCGTACAGAGAAACGAGAGATAATTTGTTTTTTGAGAGATCCAATTTTTTAGAATTGTAAGATTTCAATTCGAGTTCCCCACTCAGTTTATTGAACAAAATTAAAACCTGCAAGGAAATTGCTCCATTCTTGGTAGTGCAGTAGTAATTTGAAGATGAGCGCACATGCCAAGTTGTGAAGATTGCCTCCCAATTGATTTACAAAATGTTAAAGCTATAAGTTTGTCGTCACATGACTAATATTTAAATATGGCTGATGGGATATAACCTCTACCATTTAAATAGTTTCCATATCCAAAATTTGAAGATTATTTTAGTCTCCCAGCGGGTATCTGTGGGAATTTTTCCATTTAGAGAATTGGAACGAATAGATTTGAAGATTTGCCGCTCAACTGATTTTGTTAATCAGTTGAAGCAATGGAGATTGGGATAAAACCATTGAAGCTGTTATTTCTCAGATTTATGTATCTCAAGTTTAGGTAGATGACCAAACCATGACGGAATCTCCCGCAAAGTTGTTATTTCTGAGAGAAATGAACTTCAAGCGGTGCAGGAGAGATAACTCTCGAGGCAAAGTGCCACTAAAAAAGTTGTACCTCAGATCAAGAGAAACGAGGAAGGAGAGATTTCCTATTTGCGGTGGAATTGCGCCTGTAAGATCCATGTTGGAAATATTCAAAGCCGTGACTCTGTGGTGACGCAAACCGCAAGTGACGCCAATCCAAGTGCAAACAGAGCTTGAATTGGTCCAATTTGTCGCAAGTATTTGATAAGGGTCTGAAGTGAGGAGATATTTTAGTGAGAGAAGAGCATATTTATCAGCGGTGAGGCTGGTAGATGTACTTTTGGCTAGACAAGCTGGGATTTGGAAGGATATTAGTAGTAGCAGGAGTAGTGCATACGCAAAAACGAAATAGCAAGTTTTGGCCATGGATAGCTGCAAATGCTGTGATGCTATTATATTATAGTAGGGTGAGTTTCTAATAATATGTAGAGGAATATATATATATATATATATATATATATATATATATCAAAAGGCATGCTTGAATCATTTTTTATGCCACGTAGAATAGGATAAGTCATGATTGTAAAGTTTGTGGCTATTTTCTTCAATTACTATTCATATCACTGATTTCAAATACTTTTTGAACAATTAAACTATATTTTTGAAGAATAAGAATGTAGGGCCGCTTCCAGCTGTAAAAGTTTGTGTAGCTAGCGGAGACTAACGGGACTTGTTTGTTTACAGCTTTGAAAGTGGCTTTCAGAATTTCAAATCCCAAATCCCTGTTTGTTTATCAGAATTTCGGTATAAAATTTTAAATCCTCCAAAATTCTACTCTATAATACCTATAATACACTTACTTTACCTTTTTCAAACACAATTTTCAATACACTATCAATCATCTATCACACATTTTCCAATTATTATTATATATTCAACTCAATACTCCATCTCCTCCTTTTTTACTTTATTATCATATATATATATATATATATAATCAATCATTACACAATCATTCAATCATTTCTACATTACCTTTTACAATATAACATTCTTTCTATCATCTACTTTTTCAAAATCCTACTTTATCAAATCCTACAAAATCCACACTCCCAAATATATACAAAATACAAATACACTTTTTACTTTATACCAAATTCTTTCAAATCCTCTCTATAGAATTTCAAATCCCCTCAAAGCCGTAAACAAACAGAGCCTCAAGTCTTCTACAAAATATTCCACAAGTAAATAAAAGAAACAAAAAAAGGCACATCATATCATATATAGGAAAATAATTGCATATACATATGTATATTTGAATTTTAGCGTGCAACTTTGATATTTTAGTGTGCATCATATCAGCCCTCTTCCTGTGTCCCCTCATGACTCGAACTCATGATCACTTAGGCTTACCCCTAAAACGACGTCGTTTTAGGGGCGTGAGATACACGCGCCCCTAATTTCGGTTGGGAATTTTTTATAAAACGACATCGTTTTTGGGTAGTTTGATCGGTCTCCGGCTATTCGGGACTAAATCGGCACAAATTGAAAACACACGGGACTAAATTGAAACATGTGATATATACGGGATTTTTTCAATAAAGATGAAAAGTTACGGGACCATTTCAATTTAAATCCCTAAATTTTTAAATATTTTGAAATTGTTCGTTAACCTGCTGCAGCAGGTCACCAAACTAGTAACAGCCACTTGTGTAAAATAGTTTTCTCTTTGATTTCGAAGCATCAATTTAACTTTTTTTACTCTAATAATCTTTGTCGGGTTTTGGAACACATTTAAAACAATATGTATATAAAAAAGTAAAAGCGAATCGGTCGGTTTATTGGGTCTAAAGTGATCAAAAAATCAATCATGACCCCAAATTATTTTGATTAAAAAGGCTTGGATGACATTTCGAAATTAAGAAATAAAATAAAATAATTACATGTGTAGTGGTTACCTGTTGCAACAGATTAAAGATCAATCTCAAATAAAATTATAATTTATAGGACCAAAATAAAAATAATCGGGACCAATTTCAAAACGAAGCAAAATTAATGGACTAAAAAAAATTTAATTCCTTATTTTTATCGTTCTCGAAATACGAATCATTTACGCATGTTCAAACCTTTCAACGCTACTTTAAACTCTAAATTTCAAATATATTTGGAGTTTAGCAACGATTGCATGTTTTCTGTTGACACGGCAAGACTTTGTTATCAAAGAAGACTCAATGTGGTTAAAATTTTAACAAATTTATTTGTAATTTCCGTCAATCAACCATAATTTTATCAAAGGCCACCACCACAAAAACACAAATTCGTATGGTTGTGGTATACAATATACTCCCTATGTCCCCACCATTTTGCACACTTTCTATTTTGATCTGTCCCCTACCATTTTGCACACCCTAAATATGGAAAAGAATCTCACAATCTCCACCCTCCATCCCCTTTGGACACAGAGGGAGTATCATGTATGGTTAGACCCTTGAATCGCCAGAAATCAGTTGAAATTTGGCCTTAAAGAGATTGGATCGCGAGTGAGTACTGAGTAATGACCAGACACAAATTTATAGTTATGATGTTGTAGAGTGAAAAATCTACAATATAGGCCAAAATTAATTTTTTGCTAATTTTAACATTATATTATTGATTTCAGTTACAAAAGCTAAATAATATGTAATTACCATTCAATATGTAATTTATTGTTCTATTTTGAAGACAACGTAACAACCACGTCAATAATAAGACCGAAGCTGTACAACTTTGTATTTTAGAGGAGACTCTCAAGTCTTCTCCAAAATATTTCCACAAATCAAATTACAAATCAAGAAATTAATGGCACATCATAAGAGAAGAAGTTGAGAGTTGTTTATTGTCCTTACTTTGGAAATTAATTATACAACTGACTGACAAAATCATATGGACCAGAGTAATCCTTGCCCTACGTTTGGAATAACAACAATTTAACCGTGCAATGGTTTGCATTTAGCATAAACAACATCAATTTGATATATAATATTAGTTGATGCATAATCCACTGTATGAAATTTGTAACAATTTACATAATATCCTTGGTACGTGTTGACCACACGTAGTGGTCCTCTACTGAGATCCCGCATGAATGGGTTCACAATTCCACCATTATAGCCCTGTGACGCGATGATTTGAGGTTAAATATATAATTGTAAATATTTAATATGAATTTATTAATAAACAACGGTTTAGAACCACTCACATAGTTTTGGAACCACTTTGCAAAACCACGGGTAATATATTCACCTACTTGTGCATCTGAGATGTTCGGATCTATATGGTGTAGCTCTTTAGTAAAGATCCTAATTGAAAGCAATATATTATATTAATCAACTATTATATAATAAATTAATATTCTAATTATGTAAATGATACGTAAATGAAATACTTACTCAATGTACGGTTGGACTTCCTCACAATTGAATAACACATATTTATGTGCAGCTTCAATCTCTTGTCGGTTCAACCATGGCCGTTCATTTGTCTTACCCAAACATCGACCTGGAAACTTAAACACTGACAACATACCCTCAATATCATCAGCAACATTGTCTGTGCCTCTACCGTCGTAATTACGAGGCCAATTTCTCAACATTGTTCTAACATGATCCTCGAAATAGTAAGAACAAAATGTTGTAACGTCCTCACACAAGTAGGCATTAGCAATTGAAGCTTCAACTTTTGCCTTTTGTTTAGCATTGAGCTTCAAGTTATGTAGATACCTATAGATATATAATAAAAAAATAATTATAAGATCAAAACATAAATATATTAATATTTGTATAAATAGTTGTGAAGTGAAGGTTTACCTCTCAAATAGATACATCCACCTGTATTGCACCGGACCGACAATTTTGGCTTCATATGCTAAGTGCACCGGCAAGTGCTCCATCGAATCAAAGAAGCTTGGAGGGAAAATGCGCTCCAACTTGCATAAAATAACTGAAATGTCTTTCTCCAAACGGACCATGTCGTCCCACATAATCATTGTAGACGTTAAATCTTTGAAGAATAAACTCAACTCAGTTACAGCCCTCCAGATATTGTTCGGTAGGAATTCCCGGAATGCGAGGGGCAACAGTCGTTGCATAAACACGTGACAATCGTGACTTTTCATCCCGGACACCTTTCCGTTTGATGTGTTTACACAACGACTCAGATTGGAGACATAGTCATCTGGAAATCTCAGATCTTCAATCCAATTACACAAAGTCACTTTCTGTCTCTTATCAAGTGTGTAATTGGCTTGGGGATACCTTCCGGTACGTTCATCCCTCTTCAAGTGATCACGATTGCATATCTCGTTCAGCTCATCACGCGACTTTGCAGTATCTTTTGTCTTGCCCTCTTTGTTCATGATTGTGTGGAATAAGTTATCGAACACATTCTTTTCGATGTGCATCACATCTAAGTTGTGTCGAATCAAAAGTGAGCTCCAGTAGGGCAAGTCCCAGAAAATGCTCTTCTTCTTCCAACCACCCGGTACCATTTTATTATGCTCCTCCGCATGTTCTTCTGTTGTTTTCCTCAATCCCTTCTGATTAATTTGATTTAACAACGTTTTACCTGCATGCATGCAAAGAGTTATAAGTTAATTAATTTATCATATATAGATAGAAATATATTAATTAATTTAAAACAACTAATATAAAAATACCTGATCTCTTTTTTCAAACCCTTTTTTTTAACGACTGTGTTCTTGATAAAATCCTTTTTATTCTTTCGAAAAGGATGATCTTCTGGTAAAAACTTTTGATGGTTATCAAACCATGAAACTTTTCTGCTAAGCGGTTGACTGAAAGCGTCAGAATCCTCCATGCAGTAAGGACATGATTGTTTCCCAGCCGTCCTCCATCCGGACAACATGGAGTACGCAGGATAGTCGCTGATCGTCCAGAGCAGCACAACCCTCATCGTGAAGTTTTGCTTTCTCGATACATCGTATGTCAGCACTCCATTATCCCACAGATGTATTAAGTCTCTTATCAGGGGCTGAAGGAAAACATCTAGTTTGTCCTTTGGATTCTTTGGACCAGGTACCAATACCGTGAGAAACATCGTTTGGGGCTTCATGCACATCCACAGAGGTAGATTATAAGGAGTCAATATAATCGGTCATAGCAAAAACTGCTTACCGTGCATTCCAAATGGAAAAAAACCATCAGTGCTGAGACCTAACCGAACGTTCCTAGGTTCGTCAAAAAAAATAGGAAATACCTCGTCAAGATGTTTCCAGGCCATCGAGTCAGCAGGGTGTCTCATCTCTAAGGTATGAGGATTCTCTGTATGATGCCATGTCATATCTTTAGCTGTGGCACTAGATTGATACAGTCTCTAAAGACGAGGAATGATCGGGAGGTAATACATTATTTTATTTGCCACTTTCTTCTTCGTTTTCTGCTTCCCTCGACCGTCAGTCCAGTTCCGTCGCGGTACTTTGTACTGCACTTATCTATATTCACGTCTTCTTCGTTACCCCAGAATAACATGCAGTTATTGATACAACAATCAATACTCTCTACTGGTAGACCCATACTTTTCAACAAATTTTTGGCTTGATATTCTGTAATAGGCACCTTATTACCGGGAGGACATATCTCATTGATCAACATACTAATCTGGTTATAGGCTCTTTGAGAAAGCTTGTTCTCAGCCTTGATAGCCATGAGTCGAGCATTGAATGACAACAGAGAGTGAATTTGACATCCATCATACAGATCTTCGTCAGCTGCTTTGAGTATTCTGTAAAAATTAGTTGCTTCCTCATTTGGTTCCTCCTCCATAGCCTCATCTTGAATCCCACCAGCTTCCCTGATCATCGTATGATACATATCCGGTGTATCCACTACAGGTGGCTCGAACTGTACTCCAGGATCATCGAATCCATGATCATCGCGTGTATTATAATACACTTCAAGGTCATTGAAATCAACATTCCACCGCTCTTCACCATGACGTGTCCAATTGTAGTAATATGGAACAAAACCATTCATGATGATATGTGTCTGAACATCCACATTCTCTCTATATGACTTGTTTTGACATTTTTTTGCACTACACGGACATCCTATACGACCTTCTGAATTTGTTGCACCATGATTAATTGCAAATTGAATGAAGTTATTAACTTCATTCAAGAACTTCATATTTATACTTCCGTTGATAAGTCGAGGAGTCGAATACATCCACTGATAAGTTGTATTAGTGGCATATATACCGTTAGGTGAAAGCTTCCAGCTCCAAATGTCGCTTTTGTCTTGAGAAATATCAATCATGTTAATATAATTCAACAACTCATTAGCCATAGACTCATCTCTCCCCCTCAACTCACGACACCACTTCAACTCCCATACCCACCCGTTTGGACCCCAACTCCCGCACTCACTAACACACAACTCCCTCTGCTCACTAACTCTAAATAACCTATTGAACTTGGTTTTAAAAGAATCTTCCCCAACCCACACATCCGACCAAAATTTTGTGTTCCTCCCATTACCTATAATTCTAGAGAACTCATTTTTCAGCCCCACCCCTCCGGAACCCCAATAAAGCTTCCGAAATTTGAGACTGCATAAGCTTTGGCGTGTTTTTTGTCTGCCTTCTCTGCGTTGGTTTTCCGCTTCGACGTGATTTATCCACCTTCATCGGCGTTGATCTGCCTACCTTCTCAGCATTGGCTTTCCGCTTCGGCATGACTTGTCCGCTTTCATCGGCATCGACCTGCCCGCCTTATCAGCGTAGGCTTTTCGAGCAGTATCCTACCAAGCTCTCTCCGACGAGCTCCCCTTGAAGACCTGCTCATCTCGAGCAGGATCCCATCCGGCTCTCTCCGACAAGCCATCTCTGAAGACTTGCTATTCTCGAGCAGGATCCTACCGAGCTCTCTCCGACAAGCTCCCCTTGAAGACCTGCTCACCTCAAGCAAGATCCCATCCGGCTCTCTCCGATGAGCCATCTCGGAAGGTCTGTTCATTCTGAGATCCTATCGAGCTCTCTCCGATGAGCTCCACTTGAAGACCATCTCTGTAAGCCTGCTCATCCCGAGCAGGATCCTATCGAGCTCTCTCCAACGAGCTCCCCTTGAGGACAATCTCTGAAGGCATGCTCATCTCGAGCAGGATCCAATCTAACTCTCTCCGATGAGCCATCTCTGAAGACCTGCTCATCCCGAGCAGGATCCCACCCGAGCTCTCTCCGACGAGCTCCCTTTGAAGACCTGCTCATCCCGAGCGGGATCCCATGAAACATAAAAGACAACTACTAAGCACGAACTTCTCATTTAACAGGCTAAAAAGTAAATCGGTGACCTTCCAAGGAAGTCAGTCACCACAAGCCTAACTCGCAAAACAAAGACATGCTCGGACGAGCATGTCGTGATAGCTTAGACAAATTTACAAATCTTAAGTCAGTTATTAAGTTCGCAAAGTCGCAACCAAGTGAGACGACATACTAAAGCGAGACCAATAACTTAGACAAATTTACAAATCTTTAGTCTGTTATTAAGTTCGCAAAGTAGCAACCAAGTAAGACGACGTACTAAAGCGAGATCAATAATTTAGACAAAATTACAAACCTTTTGTCAGTTATTAAGTTCGCAAAGTCGCAACCAAGTAAGATGACGTTCTAAACCGAGATCAATAACTTAGACAAAATTACAAATCTTTAGTCAGTTATTAAGTTCGCAAAGTCGCAACCATGTAAGACGACGTTCTAAAGAGAGATCAATAACTTAGACAAAATTACAAATCTTTAGTCAGTTATTAAGACGTTCTAAAGCTAGATCAATAACTTTGACAAAATTACAATCTTTAGTCCGTTATTAAGTTCGCGAAGTCGCGGCAAATTAAGATGACTTCTTAAATAAGAGTTCAATTAAGCAAGGGCGGCGTCCAGATTGTTCATTAATAGATAAGACTCGTACAAAAACAGGTTCACCTCGAGCATGAAGTCATAGTCGATAAGACAATCAAAGATTACAACATCACAAAGACTCTCGAACCAAAGCCCCTCGATGAGCAATAAAGATTGCATAGTCGATAAGACAACAAAAAGATTAGCCCAACGTCGGCGAAAACAAAGACTCTCGACGAGCAACTAAGATTCTCGACGAGCAAAACTAAGACTCTCGATGAGCAATAAAGACTCTAGGCGAGCTCAACTCTCGACGAGCAACAAAAAGACTCTCAACGAGCTCAACTCTCCACGACGAGCAACAAAGACTCTCGACGAGCTAAGCTCTCGACGAGCAACAAAACTAAGACTCTCGATGAGCAACAAAGACTCGAGAGACTCGACGACGAGCAACAAAGACTCTCGATGAGCTCAGCTCTCGACGAGCAACAAAGACTCTCGACGAGCAACAAAGACTCTCGACGAGCTCAGCTCTCGACGAAGCAACAAAGCTCTCGAGCTTAGCTCTCAAGCAACAAAGACTCTCGACGCAGCAAAGACTCTCTCGACGAGCAACAACAAAGATTCTCGACGAGCCCGGCTCTCGATGAGCAACAAAGAGACTCCGACTCGAAGAGCAACAAAGACTCTCGACTAGCAACAAAGACTCTCAACGAGCAAGAAAGACTCTCGACGAGCTCAACTCTCGACGAGCAACTTGGACTCTCGGTGAGCTCAGCTCTCGACGAGCAACTAAGACTCTCGACGAGCTCAGCTCTCGACGAGCAACAAAGACTCTCGACGATCTCAGCTCTCGACGAGCAACAAAGACTCTCGACGATCTCAGCTCTCGACGAGCAACAAAGACTCTCGACGATCTCAGCTCTTGACGAGCAACAAAGACTCTCGACGAGCTCAGCTCTCGACGAGCAACTAAGACTCTCGACGAGCAACAAAGACTCTCGACGATCTCAGCTCTCGACGAGCAACAAAGACTCTCGACGATCTCAGCTCTCGACGAGCAACTAATAAGACTCTCGATAAGCTCTGCCTCTCGACAAGCAACTAATAAGACTCTCGACGAGCTCCGCCTCTCGATGAACAATTAATATAAAAAACTCATACAAAGGGGCTCACCTCGTAGTACGAGCACAGAAAAGACTCGTACAAAGGGGCTCACCTCGTAGTACGGCATAGAAAAAACTCTTACAAATGGGTTCACCTCGGAGTACGAGCACAGAAAAGACTTGTACAAAGAGGCTCACCTCTCCTCTATAAATAGAGGACCACACCCCATTATAAAGGCTCTCTTCCATTTGGCCCTCATTCAAGAGTTTTTCCCACAGTGTTCTAGTTCGTTTATTACATTTGATAGTTATTAATCGGTTAACATTGTAGCCACATTAAATCCGTATATCCGACCCGATAAAATCGCTATCAGCACTAATAAACTATATTTTAGATGAAGTTTTTATTGTGAAATTAAGGGGATATATCAAGAACTTTAAAGGTAAAATTAAGAATTTCAAGCACAATAAATGATATTTTATTGATCGGTGTAAAACTGCTAACACGATTATCTTTGTAAGATGGGGTGAGTTTATGATGGAATAATGAACGTGAAAAGCGGTACATAAGATCTGATATATATGATTTAATAGGCATACATTCAACAATACTACTAATCAATAGTCGTGTTTGGTTTTATTGTGCATTTTCAATTTGAAGATTACATTAAAACCACTTGAATAAGACCAATTAAATTCAGTGCAGAAAAGTTTGTATTAAGCAGAGACTTGGAGTCTTTCTCTATCTTATTTCCACAGAAAACAATGGAAATTAATGGCACCAAACACTTGACAATATTTCACTTCTCCACTAAAGTCCCAAACCTGTCATCTCTTAAATTTATTTAGAGTAGGTCTACTGTACAAATTTGTATAGATACAAATCAATTAATTTAAGAAATTAATTAATTCGCGGGCCTAAGATGATCCGGTCAAGCGGGTCAAGGATGGGTTGGGTAAAGTGAAATTGAGTCTCAATTGGGATTTGTATGTATACAAATTTGTATCATAGACTTTGTCATTTATTTAATATATAGTCTTATATATTAGGGAATTATATGCAAATCAACTATATGCAAAAGAATTAATTTCACATCTCTCTACAAGTTCGAGCTTTTAGATGGGACGGAATTCTTTCATGATATCAAAACCTCTAGACTCACGCCCTCGTCGGGGGGTTCAAACCTCGCTGACAGGAAAAACCCACACTAAATTATTCACTTGTTAGGCATCCTTTTCTTCCTAATGATGGAGAACCCAACCACAAATGAGATCGGATATTTGGATGGATGGATTTCACACAAAAATCACCACTCTTCAATTGATTTACAAATACTTAGATGATAGAGAAGAGAAGAGAGTAAAGGGGAGAGAGAGAGAGGAAAGGTGGTAGAGAGGAGGGATTTCACAAATGACATAATTTTGATGAGGATTTGAAATCCCTCTATTTTAAACTAGACTCTCAAATCTAAGTATTTATAAATCCATTGGAGAATGAAGATTTATATGTGAAATCCATGAATTTCAAATTCATCCATCCAAATGGAGCCTCATTATATTCATTAATATCTAACCATAAATTACTTCCATCCCTGTCTCTTTAGATTATGTGATGATTTACAACCCGCGTGAACTTCAGGAATTTCTCTTTTGATCACATAGATAAGAATCTGGAAGAATCACACACACTTAGCATCTAGAAGTGGATTAAGTCAAATTAAAAGGATTTAAAACAGAGTATTATCACTCTGCCTCATACCTAGAAATCAAGAATTTCGTCATACTTAAATTTAGAGTTATATCTTATTCAGGAAATGCAATGAGTTATGAACTATAGATAAGTTGATTATCATCGGGCTTGATTTAGGTTTGGATTTGATACGTTATAAGATTTAAAGTTAAGACAAGTCTTGCTGATTAGGAATTAAATTCATAACAGAACATGTCCATAAACATATTGCATAGTGAACAGAGCAATTTACACTTTCTTAGAACATAGAGTTGCAAGGCCAAACATGAAATTTTCAGTCATATTAGAAAAATCGCCGTTTCATTTTCTGTAGCTCCGATAGAGTGTCTTTCATGTTTATCCTGTCTGCAGAAGATTCGGCTGAGCACTTCAAGGCCAACACCAGTATGGAGTATACACACTGCATCATATTGTCGCAACGTTCATCATCAAGATCAGTGAGTAAGTTGATATCTATAACCTGATCCAGAGACTTTTGAAGCAAGCTTTCGACCCAACTCTTCAAGCTCAAATCTCCACCGAACATGTCATCACTAGGCTTTTTTCTTGTAAAGGTTTCCATCAACATAACACCATAACTATAAACGTCACACCTCGTTGAAACTAACCCTTCCAAACCGTACTCTGCAACAACATCATAATGCATTGTAACAATATGTAGTTTGAAGATACAATTAATTTTGATTCAAATTGAGGAATATAATAAATAAATCACCTGGCGCAATGTAACCCATGGTGGCAATGGTGCTAGTTTGCACAGTGTTTTCCCCCTCACCTAACAATTTTGATATCCCGAAATCACTTACATGGGCAATCATTTCTTCGTCTAACAACACATTACTGGGCTTCAAGTCGCAGTGAACGATGGGAGTTGAATAGCCATGATGAAGATATTCCAATGCACAGGCGACATCGATCATTATGTCTAACCTTTGGATGGCATCCAAACAATAGTTGTCGGAATACAACCATTTTTCAAGGTTTCCCATTGGCATATATTCAAGTATTAATGCCCTGAAATCTTCATTGGAGCAGCTACTAATAACTTTCGTTAGGTTTCTATGACGAATGTTACGTAGTACGTTGCATTCGACATCAAAACTCCTGAAAGCAGCTTCATTTTGCATATTAAACACCTTAACAGCAATAATCTTACCATCTTTGAGAATTCCTCTATAAACAGAACCGTAACTCACAACACCTAGCAAATTGCTTGCATTGAACCGTTCAGTCGCCTGCAAGATTTCGTAATAGGAAATTCTTTCCGTCATAGTAGAGTTCAACTGCTCATCAATTCTAGGAGTTTCTTTACTTTTCTTTCTGTGTCTTCGGACGATCATGATGAAGGCCGAACAGACAATGGCGATAAGCGCAACCGCACCAGCAAGAATAAAAAAAGCGAACGTCACCTTCTTTCTCCTTGATTTGTGACTGGAAACAACAGGGCAAACAGGGACATGAAACCTCGGAATTCCACACAATGCTTTATTTTCTTTAAAAGACTCCATAGTGAAGTTTTTGAATGGACCATCGACGGGAATTTCTCCGCTTAAAGCATTCAAAAGAGACATTGAAGTAGTCGAGATGTCGAAGTTTCTCCAAGGACTTTGGAATTCGACCCGAAAGGTTATTGTAAGAAAGGTCTAGAGATACCAAACTGATCATGCTCCCCACGGACTCAGGAATCGAACCTGCTAGCCTGTTATGTGCCAAAGACAGGTTCATCAAATTCTGTAAATTCCCAATCGTGCTTGGAATAGCGTCGGACAACTTATTCATTGACAGATTGATATAAATCGCCGACTCTAATTTGCCTATCTCCGGAGGTAAAATTCCACTTAAGGAATTCGAGGACAAGTCAAGCTTCAACAAATTCGAGAGACGCCACAAGCTTGATGGTATGCTCGAAGTCAGCATGTTGGTATCCAAAATAAGTTCTCTCAAAAAAGTGAGATTTCCAAAACATTCTGGAATTGTACCTGATAACTGATTTTTGCTTAAATATATTATACTGATGCTGTTTAAATTGCACAAAACTTGTTCAGTGGGGCCCTCCAGATTGTTGCTCTGTAGATCTAATGCTTGAAGATTCTGCATATGTTTGAGAGTAAGAGGAATGTTTCCAGACAAGTGATTCTCAAAAAACGAGAGTGAGATCAAGTTGCTTAAGTTGCCTATATCACCAGGAATACTGCCCTTAATTTTGCAATTTCCGGCGTAGAAATGTTGGAATGAAGAAGAAAAATTTCCAACAGAAGATGGAATGCGGCCGTCTAGAGGATTATCGGAAATCTCCAAAGTCTTTAAAGATCTGCAGTTCGTCAAGGAAGTAATGAAGGTCAATTCCGAAGAAGATGATTCGACCCTGATATCGTTGTTCGATAGTTGGAGATTCTCGAGGAATGTTAGGTTTCCGAGAAAGTGGGGCACAATGCCGGTGAGACTGTTTTGATTGAGTGAGAGATCCGTGAGACGAGCACAGTTAGAGATAGAGTCGGGTATTGCTCCAGTCAACTTATTTTCGCCGAGGAAAATTTGTTCAAGAAGGGGTGAGCCGTAGCACAAATTGGTGGGAAGACCGCCCGACAGACTATTTTGAGCAAGTGAAAGAATTCGAAGAGTTGAGATGTTAAAGAGCTCGGGTGGAATTGAACCAGTAAAGGTGTTAATGCCTAATCTCAATATCTCGAGTTGGCGAAGTCGAGCCATTTCTGTTGGTAAAACACCTGCCATGGTTAAAAACGAACATTTCAATAAGAGATTATAGAAATAAGAATGGTGATGGCTCATGATTCGGGTGTGATTTGGTTTTTCTGAGACATGTAATTATATAGGCTATAATAATAATTTATTACATGAAGACCATAAATAGTACCTGTGAAGTTGTTTTCCCTGAGTTCCAATAATGTTAACATTGTAAGATTTGCAATATCTCTTGACAGGGTCCCACCCAAGTTATTGCGCCATAGACTCAAAATTTGCAAGGAAGACAAATTGTAAATGTTGAGGGGCAGTTTGCCACTAATGTTATTCTTTGCAATATCAAGTTCAATCAAGTTTTGAAGATTCCCAATCTCCTCTGGTATAACACCTGCCAACAAATTTTGAAATTATATATATGTCATTTACAATTAAAAAATAAATAAAAAATTGACATTTATGACAATAATTTTGTCACTATTGCTTCTCTAGCTAAAAGTCTTGACAAAAACTATCTGTCAGTAAAAACTT
The DNA here is from genome assembly GCA_037126765.1 of Stenogyne calaminthoides. NCBI lineage: Eukaryota > Viridiplantae > Streptophyta > Magnoliopsida > Lamiales > Lamiaceae > Stenogyne > Stenogyne calaminthoides. The sequence continues at coordinate 2,436,979 of JBBCBC010000026.1, read as the reverse complement.
TTAGCTAGAGAAGCAATAGTCATAAGAAATTTGTTCATTCTCGCCCGTAACACTGATATTATTAAAAAGGAGAAAATTGAGCTTTAATAATAAGTGAATTGTACCATTTAGCTTGTTTTCGCCAAGATATAATGCCTCGAGAAATTTTATCTTCCCAATTGTTGCGGGTATCTCCCCACTGAAAAAGTTTCTAGATAGAGATAGGGACTGAAGTTTTGAACATTGTGATATGTTGGAGGGAATTTGGCCGCTCAGTTGATTCTTGGATAGAAAAATCTCTTCAATGGATGGAAGGTTATCACAAATGTTATTGGGAAGGGTGCCACTAAACAGATTTGATGTGACAGCTATAGTTTGTAAGGTGGATATGTTAAAGAGCTCCTGTGGAATTGGGCCAGTGAAAGAGTTGAAGCTTAATTGTAATACTTCGAGTTGATAAAGCTGGCCAATTTCTCTGGGTAAAACACCTGCCAAGAACATAACAATAAGAGACTAAAGAAATTTGAATAGTTATATACATTATTTTATTTTTTTTCAGACATGAACTACATGAAAATTGGCCTTCAAAGATAAATTTTTTGTTAGTATTGTTTTCCGGCTAAAAGTGTTTAATAGCAGGATCCTATCATTAAAGGTGGTTTTCTATCATTAAGTTTTTGATAATAGGATCCTATGATTAAATGTCGTTCTCAGTTATTGAAGACTTAGCTAGAAAAGCAATATTTGCAATAGTGACGTCAATTTTTTTATAGTGACGTAATTTTAGAGGCTATAAAAATAAATTTGGAAAAAATCAAGACCCACAAACCTAGGGGAGGATTCCAAGACAGGAATACTGTCTTTAGGCTGACAATTTTGACCAATATACAATTGATCAAAGGCAACAACTACTCGTTCCTATCCTTTCGCTACATTGCAATCTCAATAAAGCAATGATTTTTGGAAAAGAAACAAATAAAATAATTTAAATAGTTAGAGCACCTGTTATTTAAATAATTTAAATAAAATTATCAAGTACCATGTCTCACACACAATAATTATTGAAGGGGTATAAAAGACAATAACTATATTAGTTGTGTAGTCGCACCTGTGAAGTTATTACTGGCGAGTACCAAGTGTTTTAGCATTGTAAGATTTCCGATATCTTTTGGCAGGCTCCCGCTAAGGCCATTGTACCATACTCTTAAAACTTGCAATGACGACAAACTGAAAATGCTGAGAGGCAGTGTGCCACTAATCCCACCACCTTCAATTGAAAGTTCAACCAACTTTTCAAGATTCCCAATCTCCGTTGGTATAACACCTGTCAATAAAATCGAAATTTTGAAGCATTAAAAAAATTAATATAAATAAATTGATTTCGCACCATCCTAAGTTTAGACTTTCAGATGAGATTTTTTTTTTTCACAATATTGGAGCATTTGGCCACGTCCATGTCCTGGGTCCGAATATCGTTGCAAGCAACTCCACTCTCATATTAAATCATTCACTCAATAAAATTCTTTAATAAAATATATATACACTATAAAAAAAATGACTTTTAATAACAGCTCTGTCATTAACTTTCTCTAGCTACAAGCTTGATGACAGGTTCAATCTGTAATTAAAGATTTTTAGCTAGAGAAGCTTTAATGACATATGTGGTTATTAAAAATCGATTTTCATGTAGTAATAGTGACACCCATATTTTTTAGAATTAAGAGAGAAATATATACATAGCCATAAAAAGACAATCATACCATTTAAGTTGTTACCACCAAGATATAATAACTCCAGAGATTTTACTTCACCAATTGTTGCCGGTATCTCCCCAGTGAAATTGTTGTAAGATAAAGACAGAGTTTGAAGGTTCGAACACTGCGACAAATTCGACGGAATTCGGCCGCTCAGCTGATTGTAAGAAAGACTAATCCATACAAGTAACGGAAGATTATGACACATGTCCATGGGAAGAGTGCCACTCAATTCATTCGACTCGAAATCCATAGTTTGTAAGGTGGATATGTTGAATATGGCGGATGGTATAGCACCTGATAGACGATTGAAGTACATTCTTAGAAATTGCAGATTACTAAGCCTCCCCAACTCTTGTGGAATTTCTCCATTGAGAGAATTGTAAGAAAAATCAAGAGATAATAGATTTGATAAGTTGGAGAGGGATTTTGGGATTGATCCGGTGAAAGTATTATTTCTTAATGACAAAATCTCGAGGTTAGGTAAATTGCCAAACCACGGTGGAATTGGACCGGTGAAGTTGTTTACTCTGAGAGATATAAACTTTAAGCGGCGTAGGAGAGATAGCTCTCGAGGTAAATTGCCACTAAAATGGTTGTACCTGAGGTCGAGGGAAACGAGGAAGGAGAGATTTCCTAATTGGGGTGGAATGGTGCCGGAGAGGCCCATGTTGGAAATATTCAATGCCGTGACTCTCTGGTGGCGTGAGCCGCAAGTGACACCAATCCAGGTGCAAGCGGCGCTTGCATTGGTCCAATTTGTCGCGAGTATTTGATAAGGGTCTGAAGTGACGAGAGATTTTAGAGAGAGGAGAGCGGATTTATCGGTGGCGAGGTTGGGGGTTGTTTGGGCTAGATAAGGGGTCGCCAAGGTTAATAGTGATACTGCATATGCAAAAATGTAATAGCAACTAGTTTTGTACTCCATTGCTAGCTGCAAATGTAGTAATGGCAAAATGTGGAAGGAATCTTTGAGCTCATTTGTGTTGGGACTTGGAATTGGATTAATAATAGGAAAGGGTAGTACACTTGTATTTTGGTCAATATATTCTCTTAATTTTTCCGGTGTTCAAAATAAAATAGGCCTTTTGTCAGCATAAGAGTCAATGTTCACACTTACATATTATTTTGCGCCCATTGTTTTAGTCACGTGGTTAGGAAGGAGTGCAATGCTTTTTAAAATCCGTCTCAAGTGTTTTTTTTCCATTTTTTTTTGCAAGTTTTTTCCTAAAATGGAAATACACTTTATCACTTTATCACATAACTTGTAGGTCCCGAACGGTTTTGTGGAGGGCGTAAGTCTAGAGGGGAGGGTGAATAGACTTTCGAAAAAACTTTTATGCTGCAGATCAGGTGTGAGAGCGATATAGCCTGATCGAGTGCTAGTGAATCGATTGGTTGACCGATAACCAACTTATCGATAGCCTTCAGAGGTAATCGATTCGGTAACTATCGGTTTAATCGATGTGTGCGTGAAGCTTAAGTTTTACCCGTGTGAAAAACCAACAGATAAATCGATTCCAAGTTTTATCTTTTAATCGGGTTGATAGAAATATCGCGTCGATCGGATCGTAAGCTTGGTGCTAATCGATCTTTGACTTAGAATATGCGCGCGCTTTAAAGTTGTGCGATGTGAGAACAGCTTAATCAAAAGCGAAGAATGCACACAAGATTTATAGTGGTTCGGACAAACCAGTCCTACGTCCACTCTTCCCTTTCACAAGGGGCACCAACTTAACCGACTTAACCGACTGGACTTAGTTTTGTGTGTTAGTCCAACACAGTACACCAATAGATGTTTTTAGAGTTCTCACTCAACCGATCCCGTAAATCAAGATTTAGAAACCCTAGATCGAATCTTGCTAAACAACTTATCCTAACTTGGGGTTTGGGTAAGATTGTTTTTGTTCCAACTATGAAATCTTTTCTTGCGTATAAGCAGCCTAACAGCTAGATGAAAAGATTTCTTGCTAAGAACTTATGGGATGAACACTATATAGAATAGGCTTCTTGTGTGTGTTCTTTGTGCGGAAATCTGAGTATAGCTTGATCTTCTTGAATATTCTTGTTTTTCAAGTATTTCCGTTGTTCACTCTGAAGTGTGATCCCATATTTATAGACCTTGAAATCAAAGAGCCGTTGGAGAGCAATTTGAATTTCTCAAATTTATTTTTGGTAGGCTTGCGGGCTTGATGTGGCGTGCTTGAGGGCGGCATGGTCGAAAAGTTTATAGCCGTTTTGAGAGCATCATCGAATCCCGAGTATCGGCTCCTTTTTCATATACGTGTCTCTTTCTTTGTTGGATGGAAGACTTACTTTGCAGTGTTGTTCTTCCAATTCAGGTTGACATTCTTTCTGTTCAGATCGTAGACGTATGACTGAGTGAAATCATCAGTTTTCACTTAGTGAGCCGACCGATCGATTAGGATCGATCGATCTACCCGATAGAGTCTTCACTGTTGACTTAGCTTCAATTGGCGACTCTACCGATGTAGGTCTTCTGGTCTGATCTTCTGGAAGTCATTTGATCTTCGAGTATTCTAAGTTTGGGCTTCATGACTTCAAATTGAGTTATCGACTAGATCGATCGATCGATCTTCCGCTCGTTTTGCATTCGTCTCCGCCGGATATCACCGCCTTCTCGAGTCTTCAGATCGACCTATACATATTGAGTTCCCCTCAATATGTGACCTATCTATTACATCGCTTGTTCTATACAATCATTATCAATCGGGTCTCTATAGCAAATAATGTGATCATCGATCACCTAACAGATCTGACTGGTCCTATTACATGTGTTTTTGGAACTTTCATCAAAACTATAAATTTCCCAACATAACTTTATCACTTTATCACATTAAATACTAATAAACAACTATTTCTACCCCCAACTACCCATCACTTTATCACTTTATCACATAAAATACTAATAAACAACTCTTTCTAATCACTATTCCCATAAATCCTTATGAACAGTCAAAAAACCCTAAAGAACGGGACGGAGGTAGTATTATTTTATGACTGAAAATGTATTCTTTTTCTCCTTTAATTTTACATCAATTTTAATTTTAAATCGGTTAATTTTCTTATGAAATTAAAATTTATCTCTTAAATTCTCAAAATTCAATTTTTTTTTTCATCTTTTTAACCAGCAGTTAAACAAACAAAAATATTGAATTTTGTACGTATACTTGCATGTCAAATGACAAAAAAGGTTGAATTTTGTTATCTTAAAGGTCTATTTTCAAAATTGAAAAAAAAAAAGAAATTAGCGGATTAACATCAAAGTTGGTGAAAATTAAAGGACAAAATTAAAAAAATTATCCAAGTTTTATAATATATATTAAAATAAATACTCCCTCCGTCCCAAGATAACGTGCACCCTTATCCGGGCACAAAAACTAAGAAAACTTGCTTTATTGGTATTATTTAAATGAATTATAATAATATTGTGAGAGTAAAAGTTTTGCTTTGTCATTTTAGGAAATATACACGTTATTGTGGGACGGACCAAAAAGGAAATTGTGCACGTTATTGCGGGACGGAGGGAGTATATATGGTCATTTTGGCCGTGTAGCTCTACAGGTGGGCAGAAGTCAAGACGAGTCCGAAATAACTAAGGGTATGTTCGTTTCGGACTTGTGGGCGTGGAAAATTCGGACTTTGAAGTCCTAGGATTTCAAAATCTTGATGAATACTTAAGATGTATGTTTGTTATGGGATTTTATAGGGTAGAATAGTGAAAAAGATGATTGATGTGATATTATTTTATTAATTTGAGTGTATTTGGAGAATAAAAAAGTAAACGGTGTGAGTGTATTGAGAGAATAAAAAGTAAAGTAGTAGTAGGTTATGAGGTAGAGTAGGATTAATAGGATTTCAAAATTCTTACTTTAAGTTTCAAAATAAATGGGTGTTTGAGATTGTAAAGTCCAAAATCCTAAAAATATAAAAAACTTAACGCGTGCCCTAATAGGCCTTGAGTACCCATTTCCAGCCCAACCCGAGAAATGCATGTGCATGGCCTGGCCCAGTTGAAGTTTCTGAGTAATAGTCCTACAATTTCAACAATAAAGGAAAAGAATATTGAGGAAAATTAAATAAATGAATAGATTTTCAATTTCTTTATAAGTTCGGATTTTTATATGAGATTTTAGATGAGACTGAATACTTTTAAGGAGACTTTGAAGTCTACTTAAAAAAAATTCCAAGAGGAAAGATATTAAAAGTTAATTGTACAGTTTAGGACGTCGTAATGGAAATAAAGAAAAAAATTGTACAAGTATATGTACTTAAATTGATAAAAGAGTTGTAGTACATAATTGGCTATTGCATATTGATATTAACTCATTTTATAATTTAAAGATTCCTTTGACCCATGGACTCATGAAAGACTTTAAAAGTAGAGTCTAGCTTCCCGGCAAACATTAATATTGAACAGAAATGAAAGATTCCTTTGACTAGCCTTTAACTAAAAGAAGCTAATTATATTTTTTGTTACACATTTTCAAACGTTATAAAAATGTGTAGTCTCTCGATTAATTACTTACCAGAAACTGAGTTGAGCTTTTTTTTAAGCCAACAAATTTCATATATATATATATATATATATTGTCCATTATTCAAACTTAGTCCATTATATCTGCTTTAAGTAGAAATTAAAGGTGTTGTGGCTTTTCTTGACTAAGTGTTGAGGCCTGAGCATACTTTTGAACTTTAGAGATGAAACGTACTTCTTTTTCCAAATATATAAAGACAATACTTGTGGTGATAATGAAGTAAAAGACACCAATCACCTCCTTTAAAGACAACCCTTGTGGAAATAACAAGGAAAACACACACCAAATGCATGTGGTCCTTTAATTTTCCGAATAATAACAAGCCAACCTTGTGGAAATAATAAGAAAAATACACAAAATGGAAACTAACTCCTAAGTTTCCTTTTCAATATAAACACAGTGAGTGCATGGGTCTCATGTGCACTAAGTGCATTGTGCACTCCATAGTATACAATTGAGTATTTTTTTTTAATTATACATAATAAAATACAATTTTATTTTTTTAACATAAGGAATAAGGGGGAGTACATTTCATTTTAATGAAATATTCAATTTGAGTATACAAATTGCGATTTTTTAAAATACACTATGGTTCTAAAAAAGGTTATTTTGTGTCTTATAATTTGAATTTTTTTTTTTCACCATGAGTATATTTTTTTGAATTTTTAATTATATCACTAATGATGAAGTCAACAAAAAAAATTGACAAAAAAATATAATGGAACTGAATTAGTATATGATTATGTGAACATAAAAGTTAAAAAAGATAAGACGGGGCTGATTTAGGGTTTGAACTTTTACGGTGGCGCCGCTTTTAAAATTATGGTATGCGAGTAAAAAGTGTTAGGATTAAAGCAGCAATTATGGAGAAAATAATAGAAACACGAATTAAGGAACACACAATTTGGTTACCCAGTTCGTTAGGAATGACTACGTCTGGGGACACTACTAAGCCACGAGATCTACTAAATTTTCGAGTGATGTGGCGATGATACAATTACAATGAGTTAAAAGTGTTTAAATATGAGAATGGGCCAAAAAACCCTAAATCAAAATGCGGGGGCTTTGGACCCGCTCGACCACGTCCACTTGGTAGAGCGGATCCGCACGACCATGCCTGGGTCGAGCGCCCTCTGGCGCTGAAAAAGGGCTTCGACGAAGCGAAGTGCTTTCGACCTCGAAAGCAAAGGATCGAGCGCCCCGGTCAGCATAATCAGGTTCGCCCAATCAGTTCCATCAATCCCAACAATCTCCCCACCGAGATCGACTCAATCGTAACTTGTCTCCTCCGTTTCAACGGTCTCTCTCTCACGAGATAGTAGTGTGGGGGCCTTCATCTCAGTTTTCAAGGCCAGTTAAAGTCATGCATAACTTCAACTTCTCTAAGGTCACAACCTTAATCAACATGTCAGCAGGATTCTCAATTCCTCGGATCTTCATCACCAGAAGATCTTGTTCTCTATGAGGTAACATATGTAATGATACCTTAACTCAATATGCTTTGTCCTCGAGTGAAAGGTCGGATTCTTCGCCAAGTGAATAGCACTGATCGTCACTATACGTAATACTATCTTTTTGCTTCCTTCCCCAACTCACATGAAAGATTCTCGCAACCAAACCATCTCCTTTTAGCCTCAAGAATCGCAACGCATCGCTTCGAAGTGGATCGAGCTACGATCTTTTGCAACTTAGAAGCCCAGAAATTGTTGTACCACCAAAAGTAAACACATACCCGGTCAGATTCTCCTTTTGTCGAGATCACTTGATGCCAAGTCTGTGATCAACGCATTTACCAACTCAACGCTTTTTCCTCAAAGCACAAAGCTTGATCAAGAAGTACCTCTCAAGTACTTTAGATCCACTTCACCGCCTCCTAATGCCGCTGTTGGGATTACCCATAAACCGCTAACCACTCCCAATCGCATGTGCAATATCAGGTCTTGTACACACCATAGCATACATCAAACCGCTAATTGTCAAGCATACGGGTGTTTTGCATGTAGCTCGCTTCCTCATCGCTGCTAGGTGAGTCCTTGTTGGATAGCTTGAACCGACTTCCCAACCGACACTAATCGGCTTTGCATCCTCCATACTAAATCTCTTCAAGACCTTCTTTATGTATTCAAATTTCGAGAAAGATACAACTTTTTTTGCCACCCTATCACGACGATTCAAGATGCTTAAGATTTGCTTGGCCTCTCCAAGGTCCTTCATAGCAAACCTATCGATAACTTCTTCTTCAACTTGCTCACTTCCCGAAAGCACTTGAGCCTCGCTATCAACATGTCATCAACATATAATAGCAAAATGATATAACCATCATCATACCTCTTGAAGTAACACCAATGGTCTGGCTTCACACCTATTGATCCCAATCTCGCATGAACCCATTAAACTTCTTGTACCACTATAATGGAGCTTGTTTCAACCCATACAAGCTCTTCTTCAATTTGCAAACAAACTCACTATTCCCTTTGGCAAGTACCCATCCGGGGCTTGCTTCATGTAGATGTCCTCATCTAAATCACCATGAAGAAAGGTTGTTTTCACATCCATCCTGTTCTAACACCAAATTTTCGCAGCCACCGACTAGAACTAACCGAATGGTAGTTAGCTTCACCACCGAGTAAAAAATATCAAGATAATCAATACCATGTTTCGTTGAAACCCCTTCACAACTTGATCTTGCCTTTGTAATGCTTGCTTCCACGCCCTCCTCTTTGATTCTCAGAACCCACTTATTATGCAATGCCTTCTTGCTCTTAGGAAACTCAACTAGTTCCCAGGTTCCGTTGGTCATCAACAAATTCATCTCATCATCCATTGTAAGTTTCCACTTGCTCACCTGTTCACTATGTGTAGCCTCAAGATAACATTCAAAGTTCACCACCATCAGCCAACAATAAATAATGAAGAGAAGGTGAATACCTATAAGGAGATCTATGCTCTCTCATGGATCTCCGCAGCGGAATTGGTGCTGGTGGTGTACGTGGTTCTTCCTCAACAATCTCCTCATCGTCTTGAACCTCCTTGCTCCCACCCGAGTTCGAAATGTCTAACTCTACAACCTGAGTCTCAGAACCACCCTTTTTGGATATCCCCAACCTGTCCTTGTACAAAACATGCTCATTGAATACAACATCTCGACTACGGATTATCTTTCGATTTTCCTCATCCCAAAACCGATAGCCAAATTCATCACCGACATATCCAACAAACGTACACTTAACAGACTTAGAATCCAATTTACTCCTACTAGCAGCATCAATGTGAACATATGAAACACACCCAAATATACAAAAGAAAGACAGATTTACCTCTTTACCAGACCAGGCCTCTTCTGGTATGCCATATTCCAAGGGAGTTGAGGGTCCTCTGTTTATCAAGTAGGCCGCAGTGTTAACTGCTTCTGCCCAAAACATCTTTGGCAGCCCACACTTCAATCTCATACTTCTAGCACGTTCACATAACGTCATGTTCATACGTTCTGCCACACCGTTCTGCTAGAGGGTTCCTCTCACGGTTTTCTCCATTCGAATTCCGATTGCCTCACAGAATCCTTTGAACTCACGGAGCTCGTATTCTCCACCATTATCCGATCTCGGACACTTCACTCTGAGACCTATCTCAGATTCTACAAGGGTCTTCCACTTCCTGAAAGCATTAAAGGCATCAGACTTATTTTTGTAAAATAAACTCATACCTTCCTCGAGAGTCGTCAATGAAAGTCATGTAATATGACTCTCATCCAAGAGATGTCATTTGGTCTTTGGACCCCACAAGTCAGCGTGGACTAACTCCATTGCTTTCTTCAAGGTTTCGCCTCCTTCGAAAAAAAAAACTCACCCTTTTTTTGTTTTCAGAATACATAATCCTCACATAACCCGATGTCAATCGGCCTTGAGGTCTGACGATTTACCCTTCAACACATAACCTTCATCTCATTCTCACTATGTGGCCAAGACGACAATGCCACAAATGATTCCCTTTTCACCGCAGAAGAACAATGTTATCTCGGTGTTGCACGTCATGTACAACATTCCTCCTTTTGCCTCGTGCCACCACCATGGCACCTTTGGATATCTTCCATGTGTTGCATCCGAAGATCACACTATATCCTCGTCATCAAGTTTGCCCACTAAAGAGTAAATTCCTCTTCAATCCAGAATATGTCTTACATCTTTCAACCGCAAAAGCAGCCTCATCATTCGTGTCTTGATCCAACATCCCCTTCCCTTTGATTTCCAGAGGCTCATCATAAACTAGATAAACATTTCCAAAATTCGAAAAGTGTACTTCTCCATTACGCCAACACCGCTTTTGCTAATGAAATGATGCTCCGTAATCTAACACCCATGACTCTAATGGATCGCCACATTTCAAGATTAATGCATTTGAGCCCTCATCAAGAGCGGTGTTCGCCGAGTTGTCATCCTTCTTTGGTGCACTAGTTTTGTGCCTTAGCCGGTGCCGTTCACTCCCTCTTGTAATGACCAAGTTCATGACAATTGTAGCACTTTCGACTTGACTATTGTCCTTCTTGGGCTTATCTTTGCCCTCGACTTTGATCTACCCCGATTTAGCTTCCCTTCGATTCAGATGCGCCTCTTTTCCCTCACTCAAGGTTGATCATGTGGCCACACTCAATTCCTTCCTGCGAATCTCTTCACTCATGATTAGATCTCTCACCTCATCAAATTTGGGTTTCACTTTTGGCCGAAGAACTAATAGCCGAATTCATCGGTCCCCACTCCAACTCTCGGCAAAGAAGACAACAAAATTAGTGCTTGAATCTTATCATCAAAATCAATCTCAACCGAACTCAATTGGGCTATCATCATATTGAATTCATTGAGAGATGGCTACCACAAAGATCCTCCGCCATCCTCAAAGTTGAATAACCTCCACATCGATGAACCTTGTTCGCTTTAGGACGGTTTTTCATACATCTCCGTCAAAATCTCAAGCATCTCCTTTGTGGTTTTTTTTTTTCACCGTATGTATGTTAGGCGCCGTTCGATGGATAATTGCAGACGAACCACACTCATCGCCTTCTGTCCGCCCAAAGAACTTCCACTCGTCGTCCTTCATACCTTCGTGTTTTGAGCTTAAAGGTTGGTACAGATCTTTACCGTATAAGTAATCCTCGATCCGCAACTTCCGAATCCAAAAAACTGCTCCATCAAACTTTCTAAAAGCGATTTCCTTGACCATCATAATTGCTCCCACTAGATCCCTTTAACCCGATGCTCTAGATACCGGTTGTTAGGATTAAAGCAAAGAATGTTGGGAAATGAATTTAATAAAGAGGATTTTGATTAGATCCCAAAACCCCGAGTATGACATGTTCAGATAATCTTGATAGATGAGTCGATTCGCTTTAGAGTGTTCAGATATTATCCGCACCGTATAGCAAAGCAGATATAGAACAAAAAGTTTTCAAGACTCGTGAAGAAATCGAGATATCAAGACTCAAAGAGATATCGAGAACCAAGGCTCAGAGAAACCTCAAGACTCAGAGAAACTCAAGACTCAGAGAACTCAAGACTCAGAGAACTCAAGACTCAGAGAAATCAAGACTCAGAGAAATCAAGACTCAGAGAAACATCAAGGCACAAGAATTACTAAAGACTCAAGAATGTAAACAATGCTCAAGATATCCCGAATGTTCCGAGGCAATCAAGCCGAGGATATAGTCATGGAATCCAAACCGACGGGACCAACGAGAGGAAGACAACCAAATCAAAAAAAAAGCAGAATCTTACAAAGAATAGTATGGATTTGAATGTGATTCTCTCCAACCAGAATATTCAAATCCACACTATAAATACAAGTTCTTCCTTCATTATCGGTGGTGGATGCGTGGAGATTATGCACAAAATGCTACAAAGCCAAAGAGCGTTATAGTCAAAGCATTCCCACCCTAGAACACAAGTTTGTAGATATACATATATATTCAAAGAGTGTTCTAGAACCCAACCTAAGCAACCCACGATGTATCATAGCTTAGAGAGATTTTCCCAACCCAAAGATTGAGGCTAAACCATTGAAGGGAAAATCTCACCATAGTTGGAGACAACACCAAAACCCAAACCCAAAGTGGTGAAGTGAGGTAGTTGTTAGGGCAATCCCGAGTGAGGCCGATAAGTCCCGTTGGAGTGTGAACTCGTTAAACATCCGTAGAGGCAATCCCGTGGAGGGTGATAAGTCCCGAGGTGAACCCGAGAGAGGGTTATAAGTCCAGTTCGAGTGTGAGCTCGGTAAATATCTATAGGCAATCCCGTGGAGGGTGATAAGTCCCGTTTGAAGGAATTTCCCTAGAGAGGGAGAGTGGATGTAGGACTGGTTGTCCGAACCACTATATATTGTTGTGTTGTTTACTGCTTTATGTTTCTACTTGTCATATGCATCTAGTTATAAGCAAAACACAACACATGAGCTCAAAAAGAAAACAAAATTGGTATCACTCTGCTCTCACTTTCGTTTTATATGCAAAATAAAACGTTTTTTGCTTCAGACGCCTTAAAAATAGGTTTTCCTAATGGGACCAACAAGTGGTATCAGAGCAGGTGCTCAAAAGATTACTTCTTCAATGTAATCGCCTGAGCAGATCTATTTTTAAAACCTGTCTCTGATCTGAATACAACAAGTGGTATCAAGGAAACAGAAAGTTTTACACAACAATGGAATAATAGAACTTTTCATTGATAAAGACCCAAGGTCGTTACATTACAAGTTACAAATGCAAGAGAACACGGAGGTCAATACATAACTCTAAACCCTAAACCTTTAAGGTTATAACCCTAAACCTTCATCCAAACCCAAACCCAATCTATTGTGGTAGTGATTAAGAGGAGGAAAGAGAGAGATTTTAAGATCTCATGTTTCTCATTTTCCCCACTTAACAAGGTGAGGGAGGCTTGAAAGCGAATCCTACGCCAAGAACCGATGGACTCTCCAATGGAGTGAGAGCTGGCCTTGATAGGATTTTTAAGCCAGAGCCCTAAGAAAGAGTCATGGGCTCTCCATTTTGTTAAATGGTGAGTTGATATAGGAAGATCACCGTTGTCCGATCAAGATCGCATATCAAACTCACGCTCATTTTCGACTAAGTCTGTTGATGGTAGTCACGTCATAACGATAGACACACAAGGTGCATACGGTTAGGAGAAGTGTCTTTCCGATTGCAAATAAGAGAACCGCAGACCATGGTGGTAGAGAAGCTTTGCAACAATCGATGTGAAATCTTTGACGATGATTTAAAACAACGATAAAGGACACAAAGGGTTTATTTGAGAAGATGAAATCATGAAAAAGGGGTAAAGGTGTTTGCCCGAAAGTCTCACCGAAACAAGGGTTCACCGGGATACATGATTCTACAAAGAAGATAAGTATGGTGAATGAGTTATGTCGTGTAAAATATTGGTCCAATTTATAGAGGCTAAGAAGGGTGCAGATGCAAATTTGAGTTCTCAAAGCCTTTTTAGAAAAATTTGCATCACAAGGGGCCGATGTAGAAATCACGCCGACCGATAATTGGATAAAGTTACGGCGGATTGACATATATCGAGTGTCGACGATATTTACATATGTCAAATCACACCAACTTAGGGAATAGAGGCTACTACTCTAGACTAAGTTTGGCAAAGAATACTTTCCAAGAATTGGCTTATCTCGAGGAGAATCGATTAGGTCAACAAAAATCGATTATACAAAGTCGATCAAATGAAGAAAATCACCGAGCTTGAAAAACTTCACCAAATCGGATATATCGGTCTATATCGGTTGAAAAGGGAACTTCAACTTGAGGGGGAACTCACGGAATCAAAAGTAGATGATGAAGATCAAGACATGGTGCGCATTTAGACCGACGAGATCAAATAAGTTAGATGAGTTCAAATGATGAGTCAGGCAAAAACCAAGTGAAGAAAAGCTAAAGCCAAAGAAATCGGAAGATGAAAGCAAAAAGAGATCGATCAAGATCGACGTGATCGAGATCGATATGATGATGAACAGATGAAAACCGACGAGATCGGGGCGTGATCAAGATCGATATGATAAACCCGATATGCTAACTTCGATATAATGACCGATGCTATATTCGATATGTTGATCTAAAGATGTGTTGATTCGATTAGTCGAGCCCTAATCGGATCGTTAAAAGAAGAAATCGAGATAGCTTAAAAAGTGATCCGAGGCTCAAGAAGTAAAGTGAAATCGAGACTCGAAGATAGGTCAAAAGACACGAGGATCAAGATGTCTCAAGTCGGAAGAAAATGAACTCAAAGAAGCATGAAGTGTCAAGATGCCCCGACGCATACAAGGTCCGTTGAAGAAGTAATGAGGGGGAGCCGAGTCAAGATGTAAGATCAAGACCAAGATCAAGACTTGTAATTTTTTGTTTTTTTTTATTTCTTTGATAAGTTCATTGTAATCAGAATCGATAACATACAATCAATGAAACTTTTTATCTTTATGCTCAAAGATAATACCTCATTATCTTTTTTTTTCATGTCTTTTATTTTTGATATGCCCGATTGAATGTCTCTCGATCCGATTGTATGCTCATATAAAAGGGAAACTATATGATGCTATATGGGAGAAATTGTTTAAGTATTTAGTAATGATCTATTTAGGAAAGATTCATTCTTCAAGAAATCTGTTGAATGATTTAAATTGATTGGAGATTTTACCATTCTTGTGATAAGAAAAACTCAAAACCACGAGTATAGGTTATATGTTTGTAACAAGATAGGTTTTTGCATCATCAAAAAAGGGGAAATTGTTGGGAAATGAATTTAATAAAGAGGATTTTGATTAGATCCCAAAACCCCGAAAGTATGACATGTTCAGATAATCTTGATAGATGAGTCGATTCGCTTTTAGAGTGTTCAGGATATTATCTCGCACTATGTATAGTCGGCAGACATAGAACAAAGTTAAGTCAAGACTCAAGAAGAAATCGAGATATCAAGACTCAAGAGATATCGAGAACCAAGGCTCAGAGAAACTCAAGACTCAGAGAGAAACTCAAGACTCAGAGAACTCAAGACTCAGAGAACTCAAGACTCAGAGAACTCAAGACGGAGAAATCAAGACTCAGAGAAATCAAGACTCAGAGAAATATCAAGGCACAAGAATTACTAAAGACTCAAGAATGTAATGAATGCTCAAAAGATATCCCTAATGTTCCGAGGCAATCAAGCCGAGGAATATAGCGTTGGAATCCAAACCGACGTGGACCAACGAGGGAAGACAACCAAACTGAAAAAGTCGCAGAACTTACAAAGAATAGTATGGATTTGAATGTGATTCTCTCCAACGGTAACATTCAAATCCACACTATAAATACAAGTTCTTCCTTCATTATCGGTGGTGGATGCGTGGAGATTATGCACAAAATGCTACAAAGCCAAAGAGCGTTATAGTCAAACATTCCCACCCTAGAACACAAGTTTGTAGATATACATATATATTCAAAGAGTGTTCTAGAACCCAACCTAAGCAACCCACGATGTATCATAGCTTAGAGAGATTTTCCCAACCTTAGCATTGAGGCTAAACCATTGTAAGGGAAAATCTCACCATAGTTGGAGACAACACCAAAACCCAAACCCAAAGTGGTGAAGTGAGGTAGTTGTTAGGCAATCCCGAGTTTGAGGGGTGATAAGTCCCGTTGGAGTGTGAACTCGTTAAACATCTCAGAGGCAATCCCGTGGAGGGTGATAAGTCCCGAGGCTAACCCGAGAGAGGGTTATAAGTCCGATTCGAGTGTGAGCTCTGTTAAATATCTATAAGCAATCCCGTGGAGGGTGATAAGTCCCGTTTGAAGGAATTTCCCTAGAGAGGGAGAGTGGATGTAGGGATCGGTTGTCCGAACCACTATATATTCTTTGTGTTGTTTATCGCTTTATGTTTCTACTTGTCATATGCATCTAGTTATAAGCAAAACACAACACATGAGCTCAAAAAGAAAACAAAATTGGTATCACTCTGCTCACCCTCGCTTTTTATATGCACCAAATAAAACGTTTTTTGCTTCAGACGCCAAGAAAATAGGTTTTCCCACGGGACCAACAAGCAATTATGGAGAAAATAATAGAAACACTAATTAAGGAACACACAATTTGGTTACCAGGTTGGGCCCGTCAGAATGACTACGTCCCGGGGGCACTACCAAGCCGGAGATCTACTAAATTTTCGAAAGTGATGTGGTGATGATACAATTACAATGAGTCAAAAGTGTTTACATATGAGAATGGGCCAAAAATCTTAAATCAAGAAAGTTCGGACCCGCCGACCACATCACTTGGTCGAGCGGATCTCGCACGACCACGCCTGGGTCGAGCTCCTCCGGGGCTCTGAAAAGGGGCGCCGACCAAGTAGAAGTCTTTCGACCTCGAAAGACCGGTCGAGCGCCCCCCGGCGCTATACTCCTGCCCGATCAGCTCCATCAATCCCAACAAAAAGGGTATATAGTAAAGAGTATTATTATATGCCTGTTTTCAATTTCAAGAGAACAGTAGTTAAGTGTTTTTTTAAGTAGGTATGACCCAGCTTATTTTAAAAAAAAAAAGCACTTCTATTCTATCATTTCAAAACTTCCACAATGTCTTGGCAAACGACAAAAAATTTATTAATAAAAATCGAAATACAAGGGGTATATATTAATTCACTGGAAATTCAGAAGAGAAAATTGCAGATTACATATCAAATTATTTTTCAATGTAAATTGAGAAAAACAAGGTTGTTTAACAATAAATAAAGTATCATCATCATCGTCATCGAGGCGGGGTCTCTGGCGAGGATCGTCCGATCCGCCACCTCCGATCGCCAATTGCCACCTCTAATTTTTTTCGGTGCCATGAGTACCATGTCCGCCACGCCTCCGTAACCGCTTCCTTTACCTTTTACCTTTACTCCCCGGCCTCCCACGCCTAACTTGTCCACGAGCTCCGAGAATTTCGACGCTCAATTCAAAACCAGAATCATCAATAATGCCAATGCACACACCCATTTATGAGACAAACCACCCATTGCTAATTTGCTACCTCAAACTTGCTTCCCATCATTCCTTCAAATGGATATCAATTTATAGGGCTAATGTGTAAATAAATAATTAATACTATATATGTTCACATGGCAAGTGGATAGTAATATGAAATGGAAGTTGAATGGCAGCTTCCATGTTATCTTGTGTCAAGTGGCCTGGTCAATATTTCAGTCCAAGAAATTTCAAGGAAACAGATTTGTCCATACGTAAGAACACGGATCGATGTATCTTCTGTTAAGTGGATATGTATTGGAATTTGGAAGCTATTCGTATATCGAATTACTGATTGCCTTAGATTAGTAAAAATAAGAAAAAACTACCCTTCTCCACAAGTAAAAATAATTAGTTAATTTTTTTTTTATCAGAAAAGGAATCTTATGTATTAGAATCAGTAAAATAATTAGCTAATTTAGTGTAAAATATTCTATCAAATTAAGCAAATAAAACATGGCAAACTCTTTTTTTGTCCTTTTCTTTTTTACTTGCATTTCTCTCTTCTGTTTCCCTCAATAATACTTAGCTCATATTATATTATTGTGATGGCAAAAAGTGTAAGACAGCCCATACATAAAGTTTGTTGGGTCAGTCCAACAAGAAAAACTCACAATTCATCCTTTTAATCACATCCTCATTCCATCACATATTCCAACTTCCAAACACAACCCGGACCCGACCCAACCCCTAACAATAAACCCTAAAACCTGAACCCGACACAGACCCAACTCAGGTCCGACACGGGTTGTGTATGGGCTGATTTTGGGCCGGATAGAGTTGGGTCCGGATCTAAATCGGGTTGGGTCGGACCTTGTTTGCAAGTTGGAATATGTAGTGGAATTGAGATTGAATTAAGGGAGAGGTATAGAATGGTCACAAAAGGACAAATTCATGAGCTGAAAAGTTAATGGAGCAAAAAAGATAAATGCAAGTTGACAATGGCAAGTTTGCATATTATGCTAATAAAATAGTAAAGCGTGGATAGCTCAACTGGTTTGTGCTCCACCACCTAGGACCATGAGGTCCTAAGTTCTAGACACGAAGAGGGAAATTTTATTCCCTCTTGTGGTGGTTCCCCTTGTAGTAGGGTAATGTTCCCCATGTTATGGTGGTTGCGGTTCGAGTTGTGGCGCGGTTATGATTATGAGTTGTAGTCTCGGGTGATCCTCCTCTTGTGGTGGTTGCGGTTCCGGTCTACAGCGAGACGAAAAGATGTTGTCATGTACCCGGTGATCGAAGGAACTATTGTAATTGATTATCTTAGGAAACTATTATAATTGATTACCTTTTAAAATAATAATAATAATAGTGGGCGATGGTTTCTGGTCCCCATATTAGTCAGTCCTTAGATCGGATACCGAGTTATATTATATATATATATATGTCTTTTAGAATTACTTTATATAAGTCATTAAATACATTCTTTTAGTAAAATAATTGGTGGGGCCATGCATGTTTTGCCTGAATATGTCTCGAGTTCAGGAATAATGTATTTCAGGACAGTAAATATGGAGGTTTGCAATTAAAGGATAGTTATTTTCAGTTTGGTAAATGTAGATCATATAAAAATTGTCAATTTAAAGCCTAGAAAAAATTAATTTTTGCACATTTAGACTCTTGAAATTTTAGTTTTCACACATTTATGTCCGTATGTGCGGGAATAATGGTCTAAATGATTTTAATACAAAACAGAGCTACTTAGTATTTTAAAAACTATAAATATTTATATGAAAACTATAAATATAAAAATCATAAACACAGATCCCATTGTGATCCTTACATATATATTAATAAAGCATATTTATATGAAAGTGAATTACATTATTATAAATGAGACAATGAAACCCAGAACATTCAAATAGAATTTCCTAGTGAGCTGGTAATTAAGTATATTCAATTAGGTCTTCATTCATATCCACCTTGTTGGTCAATTTCTTCTGCGCTGAAAGGTGTTCAATTACAAAGGTGATCAGGTTGTTAAAGAACTGAATAATGCGCGTATGTGATGTAGTGACAAAATAATTGGTACCTTAACTAAATATAGGTTTATATTTTGGGTTTATATACAAAAAAATTAGAATAACTTTTAATTTTAGCGAATAAGGTTACTAGGATTGCAAAAGCTAAAATGTAATAACAAGTGCTTTTGTCCACGGCTGCAAATATGGATTGGTTTGGAAGGTATCTTTCAGCTCAAATAGTATTAGGACTTTGGAATTGGAGTACCCCATGTATTCTCTTTTGACGCTGTTAAAAAAAAAATGGAGGATATTGAACTTTGTGTTGAAGAAGTGATTTAAATTTGTAATGCATGTGTAACAAAGGATAAAACCAAAATTTAGTTTTTTCGTTAATATTGTTCACTATTAAAATTTTATAGTCCCTCCGTTCCGAATTAACTTGCATCCTTTGATGGACACACAAATTAAGAAAGTTGAGTTTGAGGGGTAATAATGTAAAGTTTTATGTAGGTAGAAACCCCGGATCTGGGTGGAGTTCGTCCACATGAATCGAACCCAGGATCCGGGCGAGCCTAAGCTCTGATACCATGAGAGAATTTCGTTTTATCTAAAAGTCCGAACTTTTAGAGAGGATCGGGACTAAACTTTGCTTAAAATTAAAGGTATATTTATTTTACAAAATAAAACAAAACAAACTCAAATTTTACAAAAGTAAATGTAAAACAAAACAAAAACAAAAATTAAAATAAATGTTAAAAGAAATGATGGGACACATGTGATTTACCTGGGGCAGCATGGACTAAACCGCGGCTAAAGTGGTAAATACTTATGTACGTAATTTTCCAACACGCAACTACGAATAATGGTTTTGATTTCTGCTCTGCCATTAATGGGACAAAAATCTTCTCTAAAAAAATAATTAAAGGGTAAGTGGGGGAGTATCATGTAGAATTTCCTGTTAGTTGAATTCTGAAAAGTTGCTTAAGTACAACCTTTTATGAATAAAATTACCACCTCTTCGCGAATTGCAATTTAATTTTAAAATTTAAATTTTGATAAAATAAAACCTCACTTTAACCATCTTTTATAATTCGAGTTCACGGACTGAATACCTTGTGACCCGGAATATTGTCATTTAAAAGCAGTGTCTATCGTTTAATATTTTTTTACAATTCAAGCTCATATCTCACAAGCTCACTTCAACACTTGTGATAGAAATTCATAATGGAGTGGTAGGATTCCTATGAATTCAGATTCACGTGAATTTTCCTTTTCAAGTATCATTGTTCATTATACGAAATGTCACTGTTTAGTGATTTAAAAAAAAAACTACAAGTGAAATGTTACATTTTTAAAATGTGACATTTCATATGCTACAGTAATACTTTGAATATGAAAGTTCACTGAACCAGAGTTCATAGAAGTTTTTGAATTATGAACGTTAAAAGCGGTACAAATATATGATCTGATCTAATAGGCATACAACCAATAATACCTATAGTTGTTTTCAACTGTCTTGGATGATGAGATTTGTAGGCTCACTCAAAACATATTTCGGTAATTCGTACTTGGCACCTGCAATCACATATACATCTCATATTAGCAGATAATACTCGACGACATTTATGGAAGCAAAAATCAAGAGGGAACCTCTCTCATCATAGCAGATTGTTAAATCGGGATTCTGAACAATAACACCAGCACTCTCCACCACTGCTTGTGCAAGTCCCAAATCAGCTTCGGCTGCTACTCTAAGAGCATCCCAGATCTCTAGTAACACACGTTAGAAAATGAGATACGATGCTTAAAGATGACATCAGCATGAATAGCCATAGACATTATAATAAAAAGACGATATCATGAAAGTGTTTCAACATTTGGAAATTTAGACAGATGCAAATATACAACTTCTGGAAACATACCTTTCCGACCACCGTAGTGTGGAGCAGTATCCCAGAACTCGTCACGCATCTTCATTAGTTGTGCTCTTGTTATCGCCTCCGAATGCTTCTATGCCTTGGGTTTACGTATCTTTTTTTGCATCTGGAAAAACAAGGAGAACCTGGAACTTTAGAATCACCTATCAGAAAACCAGCATCAAGGAATGTTCCAACAAAATTTAATGAAACTTGTTCTCCAAATCCCAATAATCCCTTTTTCTCCAAATCCCAATAATCCTTTTTCTTTCATACATTAAAATCCTTGTAAACCCTAGTAGGCCACTGTTAGAGTCAAGGGTGGAAGGATATAAGTAAACTAGAACAATAATATTAAACACGCAAATCCACAAGAACAAGCAGGATATTCTCCTGCCCAGCTTATATCCAAAAATCACAATGATCCCTCTAGTTGCCTTAACTAAGGGGGAAAAAAAAGCAATATAAATACTATCAAACCTAAACCAACGTGAGGTTTATTAAAGTGCTTAAATTAGAAAGGCCCAACTATAATAATAATAAGGTAAGAAGGTCTTTTTTAGTCCTTAAGTTTGTCCACTTTTGCTTTCCGGACACTTCACTTTCCCAAATAGAATTTCGTCCGGTTAACTCTCAAATTTAACATTTTAGTCCTTTGACTAGTTACAGCCGATTAAGAACTGACAAATAAAGTTTTTTTTATTTCGTCCTGTTAACTTTCAGAACCGGTTACTAACCCGTTCTAAAAGGTTGCATTTTGAAAGTTCAAGACAAAATCCAATTCGGGAAAGTTAAGTGTCCTGAAAGCAAAAATGAGCAAACTTACAGGAATAATCATAATAATAAAGACACAACGAAAGTTATCAGCCACGACAAGAAATATGATTGTATGATAGAAAGGGAAGGCAACATATGTGCTAGTAGTGAAGCTCTTATATGTCCAGCACTAACTCAGGAAGTACAGGTCATTATGTGGTTGCAATGCTACGTAATCAAGGGTGAAAAACAAGAATTTAACTGGCAATACAAAGTTTTCAATGATTGTAGTAGATGGGCTATTGCCAAAAAGATATTGAGTTGGCCAATGTTAACTAATTCCACTAAAAGATTGACTAGCTATTTTTTCTCCACTGTAAACAGGTAAAACCATGCCCTTACATAAAGCCTCAATCTTGATAACTGGCAATTTACCTGGCAGACATTTCTTCAAAAAGAAAAAAGGGAAAAAGACAAATCTTTATCTGTTGATCCTTAAAAGGAAAGACAATAAACTTTACCACCGACAATGCAATACAAGTTAGATCAACTTTATTCTGAATGTCAAGAAACAAGGTGAAGAAAAACTAATTCCACATTGCTTTCCTTCATCCCCATGTATAAATGCTAAAGACAAAACCTCAGATAGAACAGTTCAGGCAGATTTCAAATTTCAAGTACAAAGCCAACTAATACATGATATAAATTATACACGATCTCTCTTGCATTCTGTTTCCAAATATAAATCCAACTTACTCAACATATAGAGTGTGTTTGCAAACACAAGAAACGGCTTCTGGAATCACTTATTTTCAAAAGTTGTGAGAAGAGGCTTTCGAAAATAAGTAATTCTACCCCTTTTCATATAGTTTGCAAACACCCCTACAGTTAAAGAAGGAAGAAGATGTACGAAAAAGCCATTGGCATCACCTAAACTTAGTCCCATCTGCCTATCTTGAATAATATATTCTCAGCATCAAACTCCTTAAATTCTTCCCTTAATTTGATACTCAAAACCAACCTAGAAACTTGCAGTAAGTAAAATTGGCAGCTTCACAGGATTGGTAATCAAAACTCAAAACATAATGGTTGGAAGAATTTGTTGAATCACTACCAGACCCAGGATTCATGATTATGGATAAGGTCATTTATCACGCCAATGGAACCCAATCTACTAAGATAATGTTGAGTTCTGCAAATTTACCCCAAAAACGAAAAGGAAATATCACACGTTTACAGAAAATCCAGATTGATAAGCATTAGATATCGAAAAATAGCCTGCAAATTCATGAAGACATAATTATATAAATCAAAAGCAAGCAAAGGAAACAGAAATCACTCAATTCTCCAGTCCACTGAATATACTGTTAAATTGAGCAAATCTAACCCCAAAAATGAACGGAAAAGACCACAAGTCTATGAAACATACACATGATAATAATAATTAGGCATTGGTTAAAAACTGAACATTCATGAATACATCAAAATTAAGCAGGGGAAACAGATAATCACACAACTCTAGCTACATCATAAAGAAGTAATAATCTAATCCGACAACTAAAAAAAAAACACTAATTGCATAATAATCAAATTGATGCAGGAAAACAAGTCCAATTGAGTCAAAAATTACCATTTCCTTTTTCTCGCGATCCAGCGCAGCCCATGGATTGAACTCAAACACGCAGTCAACAATATTGGTTCTACAGTTGGAAGATTGAATTGCAAACAAAATTGAGTATATTAATCTTAATGCTTAAATGTGTGTGGGTTTAATCTCGTGCCTCTTTCTGGGGATTTTGGGGAAGGAGAAAAATGGGAGTCCATTATTTTTCAACGCGACTGTAAATTTGGTCGTGGTTGAAGAGATTTCACAGCTTTTGGGGCTACATATGCAAATTACAATAGTTAATAAAGGGTAATTATTTTGACAAAATAGCAATTTCATCCTACATTAGTAAAGTCATGAGCTAAATTGTAACAATTCATATTTTTTAACATTTGATAATTATGATAAATATTTAAAAAAATAGTAGTTTTACTTATTTAATTGATGAAATTATAAATTTTAATAATTTTTAGAAATATATAATTTTATTTTATAACGAATTGATAAATTATTTAATTTAAGATTAATTTTTTAAAATATATAATTTTACTTTGTAATTAATTGATAAGTTATTTAATTTAAAATTAATATTATTAGGCACTAAAAAATTTAATTGGAGAGGTTCGAAAATGAATAAATCAAGCTCAAACAGCTAATATGTATGACGTACAATTCATTCGTCCAACCTTTTAACTTCGCTTATAATGAAAAATAGAGATATTCCCTCTGTCACATAAGGACTTGAATACTAAAAATGACCGACAAATCAAGTAAAATGGATTTTAGTGGATTTGAGTGAAATAAAAAAAGTGTTGTGAGTGTATAAATATTATGTTTGTTTCCATTTTGGGAATGTTAAGTAATGTTGGGACGTTCAAATAAGACAAGTGTTTAAGTAATATTGAACATTGAAAATAGCAATCAAACCAAGTAAAATAGGTTTAGTGGGTTTGAGTGGAATAAAATAAGGATGTTGTGAGTGTATTAATATTATATTTGTTTATATTTTGGGAATATTCAAGTAATGTTGGGACGTTTAAATAAGACTAATGTTCAAGTAATATTGGGACGGAGGGAGTAATAGTTATTCTCTTTGTTTTGATGAAGAAAAAAATTTGACCCCCAAAGAATTAGTTTTGCTTTTTAAATTGACAAAGTTTCATGTGCAATTGGTGCACAGATTTAAAATTCGTCCGTGCACTCGTCTCAATTCTATCCATGTATCCACAGAACATATTTAATATATTCAATGAGTCATTTTTTTTAAAATGAGTCATTATGTTGCATGAGTACAAGGTGCACTTTGGTGCACAAAAGACCTACTCTTTTTAATAATATTTCAAAAAAAAAATCTCATTTAAAAGTCTGAATTTATAAAAAAAAAAACGAAATTAATTTATTTATATATTTTTCTAATATTCTCTATCAACTCTAGGTTGCCCTCTGATCTAACAACTCATGAGGGGTTGAAGAAGTTCAATATATAAATATACAAAATTCAGGATATGGGCATAATCATTGTTTTCAGAACCGGGTTGAATCAGTCTGTTCAACCGATTGAATCAGGAACCGGCCATGAAACTTGTCCAATTACCCTCAAAAAATTATTTTTATGGTTGAACCGAAAAAAAGGGGCAAGAACCGAAAAGAACTGGTCAAAATCGGGAATCCGGTAAAATCGGTTGAACTGATTTTTATTATTTTTTAAACTTTTTTAAACTTTTAATTAATTTAATACTTAATCCTTGTTTTTATCATCTTAATTTTAAATTGTGTTTTGCTGTCTATGATTCTATTGTGTTTATTTTCAAATGAAACTTACAATAAATAATTTTAAATTTTATAAGTGCACATATATTTTAAATTTAATGTAAGATAAAGAATATTTTAAAAACATTGATAATGATCATTTTAACGGTTGGATCGTCGGTCTGACCTAACCGGTTGAACCATCGACTAATACCCAAATCGGTTTGATCGCCGGTTCGGTTAGGAAAACATTTGGCATAATCCAAAAGCTCTGATATTATAAAAGAATTTTATCTTATTTAAAAGTCTGAACTTATAGTCAAGTGTGGATAGCTCAAGTGATTAGAGTTCCACCACTTGAGACCTTGAGGTCCCGGGTTCGATTGCGGTTTCGATTGCGGTGCGGTTGAGGTTTCGAAGTTGCGATTTGGGTGGTCCCCCCTCTTGTGGTGATTGTGGTTCCGGTCTCACAAATGAGATGAAATGATGTTATCGTGTGTTAAATTGGTAGAAGAAATTATTGTAATATTTATTCCCTCTTGTGGTGGTCCCTCTTATGGGGTGGTGGTCCCCTATTGTTGGGTTCTTGTTCCGGTTGCGGTGCGATTCGGTTCGATTTGAGTTGCGAAGTGGTCCCCTCTTGTGGTGATTGTGGTTAGGTCTACAAATGAGATAAAATGATGTTGTCATGTAATAGGGTGATAGAATGAATTATTGTAATTGATTATGTTAGGAAACTATTGTAATTGATTGTCTTTTTTAAAAAAAAAAAAGTCCAAACTTATATAAAAATGTGTGAAATTAATTAATTTATATAATTTTTTAATATATATATTCGATTAATTTTATCTTCTGCTTTTTTTTTTTTTTTTTTTTTGTCTCAAAATCATGATCGTATAAATAAATGGACACGTATTTTTTTTCAGTAAAATATTCATGATTAATTATTATACCGATATATACTTTTTTAGTGTTCGACAACCTGAAAGTTAATAATTAAGAACATCAATTGGCATCAATGCCTTAGTTTTGTTCTCTTTCTGTCTTTCCAAAAAAAAAATAAAAAATTGACCAAGTTGCTAATGTAATACTCCCTACATCCCGCATCAATTTTCACACTTTCTTTTTGATTTGTCACATATCAGTTTTCACACCCCAAAATGGACATCATTTACACAAATCTCACTCATAAAAAAATACACTTATTTATAGAAAGTTAATTGAGAATATATTTTTTGGCCTCAAATCTCTTTATTTTGTTTTCCCTTCGGCTTTTCCAAAAAAAAAAAAAAAAAGACTAGTTGCTATTCCATATATACTGTTTTATTGACAGTAGCCTTTCAGAGCATTTCTCTAAGCCACTTTTCTCATGCAATTTGAGATTATTATAAATAGCTTGCATGCTTGTTAGTTTACTAGCTGGTACATTCTAATTTATTAATTATTGACGTGTCTAATTTTTAAAATTTTATTAAAATGCTCAAAATCTCTCTCTCTCTTGGCATGCAAAAAATCTTAATACTATATATGGTAAACCCCGATTCAATTTTTTATGTTAAAAAACACCTTGGGTTCGTAAAAGTTCCAATTAAATCAGATTATTTCGTTTCAAAATCGTGGACTCTCATTAAAACTTATCATTAAAAAATATTTAAGTTAAAATTTTAATCTATCTAATTAAATTAAATCTTTTATTTTATTTTTATCATATCTATATATAAAGATCCTCACACCCAATATAAAGATCCACACCCCACACCTCTCATTAAAAGTTATCATTAAAAAATATTTAAGTTAAAATTTTAATATATTTAATTAAATTAAATCTTTTATTTTATTTTTATCATATTATGTAAAGATCCTCACACCCAATATAAAGATCCACACCCCCACACGTAGAATTACATAGCACGAATTTTGATGCTTCGGCTTAGTTGCAATTTGGTGGAAAAATAATCCAGAGTTCTTTCAATATGATTTGGGTGTGTAATTTTTTATTGAATGATGTTTTTTTTTTTTTAATTCAAGATTGTGGATCTACGTGGTACAGAAGCTTACTTATGTTCCTATGAGACCTTTTCTCTAGGATTTTTTTCTAATTTGAAGAATTTATTAATATAATGTTGTTCTGATTTTGTTTTGTAATGCAGATTTTTCAATTTAATTTGATGAATTTGACAATTTAATTTTATTTTGTATATTGCAGAGAGTATTGAGGTATTGAGGTAAGTAATTTGAGTTAACTTTTGATTTTGTTTATCATATCTAATTTAAAAATGCACATTTTATATTTAATTTGATGGATTTGTTAATCTTATTTTGTTTTATGTATTGCATGGAGTATTGAGGTAAATATTTGAGTTTTAGACGTAAATTGTAATATAATTTTATTAATTTACAATGAGTTATTCTTATTCGATTATGTAGATCACTTAATTAATCTGTTTAGTTTTGTTCAAATTTTTGCAGATGTGCGAAATTGTAATTGCATGTTTAATTGGAACTCACAATAGTCTTCAAATCTTCTTCTGGAGGCAAATTTGTTTATTTAATCATGTATTGTTGGGGTTCTTTTGTTGTTTCCTGCTTTTTTTAGAGATTATATATACACAGATGCATAGATTTTGATTTAATGACTTTATTTTCTTGATTTATAATTAATTATTTTGTTCAACAGAATGTTTGATTTTAACCAATTTTTTAAAAAGTTATATAGCTAATTATATCTATGCAAGATTTGCTATATAAATATTTTTCAAAATTTTATGAAGGATTTTAAAGAGTTATAGCTAATTATATCTAAACAAGATTTGTTTTTTCCAAAATTCTTATTTACTATATATCTATTTAAAAAAAAGAAATTTACTATATATCTATTAATTATCATAATATTCTTTTCGAATTACGAATTTTTTTATAATAAATAAATCAAAATATTAGAATTTTTCTTATAACATCAAAATTATTTCAACTCTGCGTATTATGCGGGTATACGAACTAGTCATATATATATTGCTAATATATACTACTTCAATCCCATGATAATTTGCACATCTATTTTTAAGAAAAACATTTTAAAATAGTTTGCATACGTCTAAAATAAGCCATCCATAGAGCTACCCTCACAATATCCATAATTATATATAAAGTGTCATTATTTTTGAGCTCATACATACACACAATCTAAATCACATCTTTATTTTATACATAAAGTTACCCCTCAAAAGTATATTCATTACTCAACTTTCTTAATTTGTATGTGCACCAAAAGATGCAAGTTAATTTGGGACATAAAAAAAAATGTACAAAGACCATAGTTTAGTCATGATTGAAATTACGAATTATCACGACTAATATTCTTTTAATATTATCAAGTTCGTCATATCTTCATGTCAGGCTCAAAAATTAAGTTTGATCGAACAAAAGTCCACATCAAGCTCCGAATTATCACGACTAATATCTTTTCAATACTATGGTATGTTTGTTTCGAGTCTCACCCAAAAGATTTAAAACTCTGCGAACCACGTTTTATTATATTTTAAAAATTAAAATTAGATTTCAAAATTCATTCCTATAAAATACACATATAAATCTATTTTTTTAACATTTAATAAAATGACATCACTATTTTCTTCACTCTCAATACAATTTAATAATATAACAGCAATCACTGTTAAATATTAATTTGACATAAAGCAAACTCTCAATCTACTAAAATCTCAAAACAAACACAAATTTTATATTATTCACCAAAACTTTCAAATTCATAGAATTTTAAAATCATGACTTTTTCAAAATTTTCTTTTAAAGTCGACTCTTTTGGACCCTTTAGTGCCAATTCAATGATATGGCCATGGAATGTATTCTTCAGAAAATTGATGACAATAAAAGTAATTCAATTTGGCAGCTGACCAAGTTAATTGAATTACAGTTGGATGAAAATTTGTTGGTAGCCCCCTACACACAAAATACTCTTTTTTTTTTTTATCATTAATAGTGCTCAATCATTACCAATTTGATTTCTTTATTGGGATTTCTGACATTTATGCGATTGAAAAGATATAACGTAGGGGAAATGGTAGCAGTGTGATACAATACAAGAGATGTTTTTATCTCATTGCATTATTTGAACCCTATTTTTCAGGCAATTTGTTTGTGATAGGGCATGCAAGGCCACTAACTAACTATAGCAAAAACTTTTGAATGATGCATCATTCTGTGTGCATCATTTCTTTTATGTGCAAAACTAATCATATCTAATTACCATAATGTGTTGCATAAAATAAATGTGTTACAATAAAATGTTACATATGATCAATTATGTTGTAGTGTTTTTACAAATATGGTTATATCACCCATTCTTATTTTCAGATGGCTAGAAAAGAAATATATCGATTGTGGCACACTGGCATTAATTTGTATTTAATTGGAAACTTCTTGAATACAAATTTAACAAAAGTTTTGTTCCTCTGTAGACATGTTCTCGGAAGTCTTATATTTTTAGCATAGAAAGTAATATTCTTTCGGTATTTACAAAAAAAATAAAATTAAGTCTTATATGTATTCAGGTGCACTGTGTGTTTATAGTTCATTTTAGAACCGTGCAATTTATTATATTAAAAATAGTTGGTATGCTGTGAAGCTTGTTCACCGTGAAACTGATTTTTTTTTACAGACACACTCTTTAGTAATATAAGTCACACCTTTTAATTATCACTATGACACTCTTTGCTATAATATAAGTCACATCCTTCATTTTTTTGAGTAATACTATTTACAGTAAAAAGTCACACTCTTTGCTAGTAAAGTCATACTCCTTAACCTGTTTCACCGTGAAACTTGCACACTATACTTTGCCTATTAAAAAATATAATTTCACATCTTTCTATAAGTTCAGACTTTTATATGAGACGGATTAATTCTTTGATTGAGTAATATATCTAACTAAATGTGATTGAATTAAAAGTGACATATACTTTCGTTTCGAACTAAATGTTATAACCCCTCTTTCGAAGGTAATGGATGAATTCATAGCTCGAATGTGATCATATGGATGTCAGTTAATTACCTAGTGTTAGAACATACTCTTTTGCAGTTTGGCTTAATAATCTTATGAAGTGTTGTGGCGTTGATTTTTATTCAAGCTAGATAGGTGATAAGTTTTGATTCTCAGGTTGGGTGTTATTTATTCTATTAACATTGTAAGTGCACAATATGATGTATGGGTTGGAGTACCCCTGTACTCCAATTAATATCTCCAATTAATACGAATTTTTTTCTGATTAAAAAAAAAAAAGTGCCATATTCTTTGACACGTGATTGGAAATCAATAATTTGTATTTTTCTAAATACCAGTTGAGTTCATGTGGATAAAATGGAAAAACAATGTATAGAAGTTGTAATGTGGTCAAAACACTACAAAATAAATCATGTTTAGTGACAACAAAATTAGTGACAAATGAATATTTGTCACTAAAAGCAGTCATATAGTGACAACAATTTGTTATATAACAAATTAACATAATTAGTGATAATTTTCTATATTGTCAATATTTAATAGAATATTTGTCACTAAAAAAACACATAGAGTGACAACAATTTGTTATGTTACAGAATATCATAACTAGTAACAATTTTATATATTGTCACTAATTAACTGAATGTTTGTCACTAAAAACACACATATAGTGACAATAATTTGCTGTGTTACAAAATAATATAACTAGTGACAATTTTATATATTTTCACTATTTAATTGAATATTTGTCACTAAAAACACACACATATAGTGATAATAATTTGCTATATTACAAAATAACATAATTAGTGACAATTATATATATTGTCACTATTTAGCTAAATAATTGTGACTAAAACTCGCACATATAGTGACAACAATTTGTTATGTTACAGAATAACATAACTAGTGATAATTTTATATATTGTCACTATTTACCTGAACACTTGTCATTAAAAGCACGCACAATGTGACAACGATTTTTTTCTTTACAAAATAAAAAAAAATATAATTAATAGTGACAATTTATATATATATATATATATATATATATATAGTCAATATTTAATTGAGTATTTTCCATTGTCACTAAAAACACACATAATTTTTAAAAAAAAAAATTAATATCCCATGATGTTTAAAGAATTCATAAAATTTATATCTAGAAAAATATGAAATTATCTTTCAATTTATTAATTAATTTAAAAATAACCATAAATTATGCACATTTTAAAATTTCTAAATTGAAATAAATTAGAGAAAAATGTCAAATAATACTAAAATAAATAAAATATTTAAAATAAAATATTTTTTCCAAAGGATGTATAATAATTGTCTAATCACAAAAAAATTAAGCAAAATATAAATTATATATCAATTAAGTTAAATCAATTGATTATCTTAAGTGAACTTGAGAATGATTTAAAATATTTAATTAATTTAAAAGTTAGCAAAAGAAGTGTGAAGTTATTTATATGTTAAATTTATTTTGAGAACATTATTAATAATTACGTTTAATAAATAAAATCGGTATTAGTTCTTTTATATTGAAATTAAATAAAAAATTCAGAAATTATTTTATATACAAACATATATGTATATGTATATATATATTCAAGACACACAAAAAATATAAAAATTTAAAACAAAAAATAATTAAAATATAATTTTATTTGATTAGCTGATAAATGCCAAAAGAACATGGAATATGTTTCACTTTTAAGTTTTAGGATGTGTTTATCAATTTTCACATCTTCAAGGTAAAACATAGATTCATCAAGTAAATTTAGTTAACATTTAAGGTTTTCAGTAGTTTTGAAAATATTAAATCTATTTAATATTTGAATTCTAATATACTGAATTTATATTCTTATAATTTTGAATTTATATTCTAATATATATATTAATACCGATTAAGCTTCTTAACATATTTGATCTTAATTCGAATTCTAATCTGAAACAAATATTGATATTCAAATTTTAATATAAAATCGATTCTTACATACTCAAATCAAACAGAGTATTACTATTTAAACTCTAATATAATATATTTTTTAATATTTGAACTCAACATAAAAAAAAATCGAATACATTGGTTCTTAATATTTGAATTGTAATCCCGGATACATTCTTATTATTTAAGTTCAAATATCAAATCAAATCGAATTAAAATCGAAGACAAAAACTCATATGAGATGGTCTCATGCATGAGACGAGTACAACCAAGAACAAATCACATTCATCCCTCTGTTGGAGTTATACTGAAAAGTATGATTTTACTTTATATAACCAAACTGAAGTTTCTTATTTATTTACTGAAATAAATTATTTAATCATTGTTGCACTAAATATGAATGAATGTTATATATGTTTATTGCAAACTCGTTCAATAAGACAGTACGTATTACGTTGTAGTTAATTTGGTGATACTCGATCACTGAAGATCAAATTAACAGCCCTTGTAATTAAGTACAAATTCACAACCCAGATGGAAATGAACGAACCATCATGAACGGTTGAAGTTTGAGACCCAGATTGGTCTGCCTTGACCAAGGGATCACACTAGCGCATTTAGGTGCACTGAATGAGGACCTACAGGAGGACAAATTCTTCGGTATTGAATATACAAGAATTAGACCTCAGTGGTGCGTTGTTTCTTAATCTCCATCCCTTAAATAGGATAGTGTGAAATTAATAACTATTACTTTGATTTATGATGGGAAGAGAGTCAATGCGATTCGATGCCTTGTATCTTGGGCAATATTATTAATTACATGACGATTGCTGACATTTAAAATGGAGAATCGCGTGCAAGTACGTCTTGCTTGATTTGTCCCCTTGGTGGGTTCATATCCTTTATCATGCAAAATCTTGTAAGTGGAAATTTATTTCCGGCATGGATAATAATGTTGAGTTGTCTTTACTCCAAGGACAAATATATTAATTAATATAAAGCTTGTTCAGTGGCTTAATTAATTAATGGACTAAG
Organism: Stenogyne calaminthoides; assembly: GCA_037126765.1. Taxonomy (NCBI): domain Eukaryota; kingdom Viridiplantae; phylum Streptophyta; class Magnoliopsida; order Lamiales; family Lamiaceae; genus Stenogyne; species Stenogyne calaminthoides. The sequence goes on along the minus strand of JBBCBC010000026.1, from coordinate 2,403,646 downwards.
ATAATCTTAAACGCGGGAAATGATGACCGGGAACCATGTTATATGTGAAATCGTAATATGGGTTAAGATGGATAGTTCAATATTAATTTATAGTGGAGTAAATTAATATTAATGAACTTGAATAATATTTGGCCCAAAATATTATAGCTTCATAGTCCATTGGAGGTTCAATCTTAATTCTCCTAAAAGGCCCCCAAATAGCCCAAAATAAAGTCCAATTAATGAGAGAGAATAAAATATTCTTGCTATATTTCCAAGAGATATTTTCTAAAATTTGTGGCCAAAAAAGAAGAAAAGATTGTCTTGATTTTCTTGTATATATTTTATGGAAAGAGATAATTATTGTAGGAATACATAATTATCTCATAAATTCAAGAAGTCAAATCTTGACTCCTTTAGGCTTGTAATTTTCGAAAATTATGAGGTAGAAGAGGGAAAGAGATTTTTATGGAAAAATTAATTAAGGAGAAAAGAATATAGAAGATATATTCAAGATTTCTTGGAGACCAAGAAAAGATTTTCTTCCTTATATTTTTTACCTAAATTTCGACCACCTCCTCCCTATTTATAGGGGATGAGCTCTTCATTCCCAAGTGCAATTTCATGTGTTGGAAATATTAGAAATCCACAAAGATGATAGCAAAATATTTAATTTCTCTCCCATTAAAATCGTTCGTTGAAATCTTCCCACCGGATAGTGATCGTGGACTTTGGGGATATATTTGGGAAGGCTCTTGGGTTGATTCATCCGTTTGATTCTTCAAGAGGTTAGTAATTCCGTAACTCCTAGTTCTGCATGTTTAGGATTTACGTGAATTATATGTACGCATGTTGTTTATTATTATGTTGAATTTATTTAGGATTAATTCATGTTAGTAATTAACTGTTTAATTTAAATATGTATTTAAATAATCACATCAAATAGATCCGGGCACCCGATTTTTTCCCAATAATCGTATCGAGCTCGGTTTCGAGCTCGATTTTTTTAAATTGTTATTTAAATTGTTGGACATTAAATTGAAATTGGATAGTAGAATTGCTAGATTTGTTTTGCAGGTATACAATTGTCATGGTATTTAATGTGTTTTATTTTCATGCGTATGAATGAATGGTTTTTAATTGACTGCGTTCGGATTTGTTTTTCTCGTGAGAAAATCCCACGGAAAGTAGATTAGGCTATTTGATTTGTTCAATGCAATAGACTAGCCTCAGATTTAAGGTATTTATTTTTTGTTAAATAAATTATAACCCCGATCAAGACGTAAGACGGAGGCGGGCGGAATTAAATGGATCCAGAATCGCATTTAGGGCGACGCCGGCGCCACGTGAAACATACCAAGGAGGAGATCGCGCAGCGAATCCAAGACTTCGGACGGGTTTGAAGACTACCGGCTCGCGGAGGCCGAGCTGAACAGCAAGACGGGCGCTGAAGGCGGGCAAATTACGCGCGTAGGGATGGACGAGTGGCCGAGGCGGCAGGCGTAGGCGCGAGCCTGCCGAGGCCGCTAAGGTCCTTGGCGGGCGCTGCTACTTAGCGCAGGCGCGAATTCGGAGCCGCCTACGGACGCGGGCGAGATCCCGCCGCGAGTCATGAAGCGTGGGCGCTTTCAAGACGGAGTTCTTTTTCGAGACGAAGCGAAAGTGGGAGAAATTCAAGACGACGCTTTTCAAGATCAAGCCAAAGAAAATCATACCATGACAGTTGGATAATTTGTGCCCAATGTGTTTATTTTTTCGCTTTTGCTTGATTTATTATTGTTGTATTTTCTTGTGCTTTATTTAATTTGTTTAAATGTGTTTGCTTGAGAATTGCTCAACGAAAAATCTCAAATTCAAAAATTACTAAGTATGTTTTAATAATTAATTTGTTTTGACACAAATTAATTTTGACCTCCATGATTTATTTATTTGTGAAATCTTTTGGAGAAATTTCCTATACGGACGGTCAAAAGATAGCTTTTCACATGAATAAATTCCTAAAAAGGATGATTGTGAATTATTATTAGTGGCGGCGATGACCCTCCAACGAGGCTCGATCAAAGCAAAGTAATAATTTTGTATTTAATCATGGTTATTACTTAGGTATAAAATTGATATTTATATCTTCTAAAAGTCCCTGTAATTTTATATTGGTCAAGTGGGAGCCGACTATTAATTTTTTAATTAAAGGTTTGTAAATGTTGTTGTTTGTAACTTTCGCTTGAATGTGATTTAAATGATGACCCTCCCACGAGGCTCATTTAAATCTGTTTTGAGACGTTATCGATGATATTCATATTTTTTGAGATTTTAATATGAATCATGTGATCGAATTATGTGATTTAATTTTGTGTTGATCCGGATATTGATGCAAAATATATGTTTATTCGATTCATCATGTCGCAACCTTTTAATCCAATCGTTCAATATCTTTGAAAAAGAAAACCAACTCATTTGGTGAAAACTATATCACTTGGAAACGTAATATGACTTTTGTCCTCTCGCACAAAAAAACATTATTGGGTTCTTGGCGGACATAAATCGATAGAATCGAAGGGTCATCTAGTTAGGAAAGATGTTTGTACAAAATCGGGGGAGCAAGCCAATGAATCAATAAAACCGATAATCTTAACTTCATTGTTCGATGATTTGAGGCTCATTCATGAGGAAATTGATTCATTTGCGGAGATTGTTCAAAGTCTTGAGGAAATGTTTTTCCTCGAGAAGCTGCATGATCAAAGAGTTTCATCAAAATGGAGTCGAAAAGGTGAAAATGATTGAGGAACACCCGTAAGGGATCACATTCTCAAAATCAGACGCCATTTTGAAAAACTTGCTTACCTTGGTGCACGGTACGATGATGAGGCTCAAATCGAATTCTTGTTCCTAACTCTTCCAAGGAGCTTTAATGAGTTCTATTGTAATTTTGTGATGAGCGATCACATGTTTACCATAGATACCCTACAAGAGATCTTGGAGACGGTGGAGAAACACTTGGGACAAGAAGACGAAGCTTTGGTGACTAAGAAACTGCTCTCAAAATCTAGGCCAAAGGAAGGCAAGATTGAGAAGGAGATGAATAGTCTGATCCAAAGCAAGGCCACAAAAGAAAAGGGTAAGAAAGCAAGTTGGTTGAAAGTCTAGAAGACACCAAAAGGAAAATGTTTTAATCAGAGAGAAAAAGGACATTGGAAGTCGGCCTGTTCCAAACCCAAAAGGAATGGAAAGAAAGGTAACTCACACTCGCTAGTTGTTGAAACTTGTTTGGCGGAGTATGTTACCCATTCGTGGGTATTGGATACGGGATCCACTGATCATGTATGTTTCACATTGCAGGTTTCAAAGCGGACCAGCGACTAAGTGAGAGTGAGATCCTCATCACGCTAAGGCGATGCTATGAGAGTGGCATTTGAAGCAAATGGGAGAAGTGCACATGTCCTTTTGGCGACAAAGGCGTTAATTTTAAGAGATGTTCTTTATGTTCCTATTTTTCGGAAAAACTTTATTTCTATTTCTAAACTGTTATCGATGGATATTCTTTTCGTTTTAATAAAGATGTTATTGTTTTTTGTAACAATGTGATTATCCGTCATTGGAACTTTGAGGATCAATCTCTATATTATTAATCGCGGCACATCACTCACAAAATGCATCCTATAACACATCTACTATTTCTTGTAAACGAAAAGAGTTCGGCCGACGGAAACGAGATACTTCTTTGGCACCTAAGATTAGGTCACATTAACCGAAAAATGATTCAAAGGTTGGTGAAAGATGGTTCTTTGGGGTCTCTCCAAATTGAGCCATTTCCGACTTGCGAATAGTGCTTGGAAGGTAAAATGACCAAGAGGGCATTTGGAGCCAAGGGCTTAGAGCTAAAGAAGTGTTAGAAATCGTTCACACCGATGTGTGTGGTCCAATGCAAATCAAAGCTAGAGGTGGCTACGAGTATTTTTGTTACTTTTTATCAATGATTACTGACGCTTCTACGGATACATTTTCCTAATGAAGCATAAATCGAGACCTTTGATAAATTCAAAGAATTTAAGGCTCAATGATGAGAGAATCATAAGGGAAAAAGTATCAAGTTTCTACGATCGATCTTGGAGGCGAATACCTCAAATGATAAATTTCTAAACTACCTATCGGAAGTGGGGATTAGATCCGATTGATCGACCTTGGTACCCTCAACAAAAGCGGGGTTGCGAGAATGAAGGAATAGAACGCTTTTAGAAATGGTAAGGTCAATGATGAGTTATGCGGATTTACCAAAATCGTTCTGGGGTTACACATTAGAAACAACGGCTTATATTTTGAACCTAGTGTCATCCAAATCGGTACCTAAAACCCCGAGAGAACTGTGGATAGGCGCAAGCCCGGGTTTCGCATTACACATTAGGATCAGGGGTGTTAAGACATCGTCTTGACAAGGAAGCGAGTAAATTGGATGCACGTTTGGAGTTAAGGATGTTCATAGGGTACCCCGAAGGAACTAAATGATGCATGTTCTATGGTCCCGAAGATCAAAAGGTGGTAATCAGTACTCACTTTAGATTTTTGGAAGAATACTATATGAACAGTTGAAAGCCTAGAAGTGAAATTACCTTAGAAGAACTTAGGGGGCCAACTCCATTGCCAACTGTCCAAAATGACATACCAAACTTCATGCCTGCACAACCGGAACCTCGTCGTAGTGGGAGGGTTATCAGACAACCCGAGAGATTTTTGGGGATCGGAGAGTCTTCGGACTTGATCTCCGCAGAAGAATCCAATACATGGTCCTATAACGAGGCGATCCAAGACAAAGATGCTCAATCTTGGCAAACAGGAATGGAAGCCGAGATGGGTTCAATGGATCACAACAAGGTGTGGGAGCTAGTCGAACCACTTGATGGGGTAAAACCCATCGGATGCAAGTGGGTATACAAAGAAAAAAGGGGACCGGACGGAAGGGTTGAAACCTTCAAAGCAAGACTTTTGGCGAAAAAAGGGTACACTTTCGAAAGAAGGATCGATTATGAGGAAACCTTTTTTGCCCGTAGCCATGCTCAAGTCCATCCGCATTCTCTTGTCGATTCTTCACAAGATCTAGATTTTGAGATTTGGCAAATGGACTTCAAGACAACTTTCCTAAATGGAAATCTTGACGAAGAAATCTATATGCAACAACCGAAGGCTTCATTGAAAAAGGCCAAGAGCATCTGGTTTGCAAGCTCAGGAAGTCCATTTATGGACTGAAGCAAGCATCCCGAGCTTGGAATCAGTGTTTTGATCAAGTTATAAAATCCTACGGATTCGATCAAAACGAATTTGAAAGTTGTGTCTATAAAAAGCGTGACGGAACTGCATTGGTATTTTTGGTACTATACGTGGACGACATTCTGCTCATCGAAAATGATGTAAAGATGTTATCGGACTTAAGGGCATGATTTGTCCAAAAACGATTCGATATGAAGGACTTAGGGAAGCCGATCACATCCTAGGGATCAAGATCACCCGCATCGCAGAAAAGAATGATCAAGCTTCAAGCCTCATACATAGATACTATTTTTAAGCGCAAAGATGCGAGATTCAAGAAAGGCTTTGTGCCCTACAGACACATAATTCATCTATCCAAAGAGATGTGTCCCAAGACACAAAAAGAGATGGATGACATGAAGGGCATCCCTTATGCTTTGGTCAGAGTAGGAAGCCTGTATGCAATGTCTTGTGTATTTAGATCGGATATCTGCTTTTGCGTAGGCATGGTGGCAAGATATCAAAGTAACCAGGAAAGAGCATTATCTTGCTAAAGAAAGAACATTACGAAGAAGGCACGAAAATGACACGGGACAGAATGTTGGTTTACAAGTCAGACAGTCTGATCCCCATCGGTTACACGGACTCGGATTTCCAAATTACAAACATAATTAATGCCCACAGAAATGTTAATTGTCTATGAAATTATTTGTGTAGGTAATTTATTTACCTACAAAAATTACAAATGTATAAGTAATTTGTTTGCTTTAAAAATCCATAAGAAATTCGTAAACAATACTTTTGCCTACTGGAATGTTAAGAAATCGCAGGTAATGCTCACTATTTTATGGACGAAATATTTTATTGGAAGATTCGTAACCATATTAGAAATTTCCGTAGTCAATTCTCTATTTTCTTGTAATGTAAAAATTAAGTTCCAAGACATTGAGCATTGTGAGATTTGCAATATTTCTCGAGAGGCTCCCACCCAAGTTATTGCGCCATAGCAGTAAAACTTGCAACGAAGACAAATTGAAAATGTGAGGGGCAGCGTCCCACTAATACTACTCTTTCCAATATTAAGTTCAACCAAATTCTGAAGATTGCCAATCTCCATTGGTATAACACCTGTTAAAAAGATTAATAATGAAAAGTAAAAGTGTCATTATTATGGCACCGATATTATTAAAAGACAGGAAGGGTTTCACCTCAACTAAAAGTTCGAACTTTTATATTATTTCCCTAACATTCCCACTCACTCGTAGGCCAAGTTCTTAACCTTTATCTCTGGGAAGGAGGGGTCCAACGAATGAACAATTTAATATGCATGGTTGGAGTTGCTTTCACGAGAATCAAATACTAAATTGTTCACTCGCTGGACCCACTCGCCCTAATGGAGCGAGGATTTAAACTCACAAATCCATACCTCTCACAAATTCGAACTTTTAGATGAGATGAAATTCTTTCAAGAGCCATGAAAACAGAAGCATACCATTTAATTTGTTATCACTAAGATATAAACTATTGAGAGATTTCAACTTCCAAATTTCTGCGGGTATCTCCCCACTGAAACTATTGGAAGATAGATATAGGATTTGAAGTTGTGTACAGTATGATAGATTTGATGGAATTTCGCCACTCAGCCGGTTGAGAGAAAGGCCAATCCATTCAACAAAGGGAAGATTATGACACATGTTCATGGGAAGAGTGCCACTCAATTCATTTGATCCCAAATCTATAGTTTGTAAGGTGGATATGTTAAATATGGAGGATGGTATAGCACCTGAAAGATGATTGGAGTTCATGCCTAGAAATCTCAGATTACGAAGCCTCCCCAACTCTTGTGGAATTTCTCGCCGGAGAGAATTGTCAGAAAAATCAAGAACACCTAGATTTGATAGGTTAGAGAGGGACTTTGGAATGAAATTGTTGAATTTGTTATTTCTTAGGGACAAGTACTCGAGTTTAGGTAGATGGCCGAACCATGGCGGAATCTCTCCCGTGAAGTTGTTGTCTTTGAGAGATATGAACTTCAAGCGGCGTCGGAGAGATAGCTCTCGAGGTAAATTGCCACTAAAATGGTTGTGTCCGAAATCAAGAGAAACGAGGAAGGAGAGATTTTCTAGTTGTGGTGGAATAGTGCCGGAGAGACCCATATTGGAAATATTCAATGCCGTGACTCTGTGGTGGCGCAAGCCGCAAGTGACACAGTTCCAACTGCAAACGGAGCTGAATTGGTCCAGTTTCTTGCAAGTATATGGTTAGGGTTTAAAATGAGGAGGGATTTTAAAGAAAAAAGAGCAGATTGATCAGTGGTGAGGTTGTTGGCAGATATTTTGGCTAGACAAGGTAACAAGGTTACTAGTAAGACTGCAAATGGATAAAAGTAATAGCAAGTATTCTCCATGGCTGCAAATATTAATGTAATACTAATCCGGGTGATCAGATGCTCATAATTGCAAATATATATAGAGAATAACCATATGACTTGTTTCACTAAATTGTGTTATTAATTTTAACTAAACGTTATTACCTGTTTCATCGAATTGTATTAGTTATTTTCATAGTACTGAAATTAATGTGAAAACAGAGAATATTGTTCTTTGAAAATAAGTAATACTCTGAGTTTAGTAAAAATAAATGATAATATTCGGTGACAACAAGTAGTATGGTTAAGTTAAACAAATGATATGGTAAAAAAAAAAATTAGTTTCACCGTAGATACTTTTCCATGAATAAAATGTATCATAAACGCGTTTCCATTCGGGGTTTCAATTTAGCATTCATTTCAATAATATAAAGCTCCATTTGGATAGAGAGAATTTAAAATGAATGGATTTAAAAAATTAATACATGCAAGAATACATATATTTTAAATTATGAATTATCAAGAGATGAGAGATAGGAAGAGGAGGGGGGGGAGAAGGAATAGGTAGAGGGAGAAATTTTAAATGACATGATTTTGGAGAGGATTTGAAATCCCTCAATTAAACTAGACTCTCAAATTTAAGTATTTATAAATCCATTAGAAAGTGATAATTTATGTGTGAAATTCATGAATTTTAAATACTAAGGTGATTTATGTTTGCCGGAGGTGTAAGGTTAATATATATGCCATCTGGCGAGCCACGCTAATCGCAATTAATACATATAAATAAATTGAAAGCGCGGTCTGACATGTATTGGCGGATATCTATTTCTTTAGAGTCAATGGATCGACATTAAATTAACATCTTTTCGTTAAATAGGAGTAGATAAGATGAATATTTTAGTGTAAAAAGAATTAGATAAATTAACCGTGTACAAGTTGAACATTTCAGTATATAAACAGGTTGAATATTAAAAAAAAAAAAATTATACGTTTTAAAAATATACTTGAATTTCATAGTGTACTTGATGCATACAAAATTTTGTCCTTGTTTATATATAAATTTGTTCTCTTATTTCTTATTATAAAGGAAATATATTTCTTTAATGCGAGAGCTAACGAACTTTTTTTCTTCTAATTGAAAGGGCTCTTTTGTCTACTCTGATTGTCCAGTTGTTTTGTCTAACTGCTACCAACGACCTTTTATTCTTTTTTCTTTTAATCGAAAGGGCTATTTCTTCTACTCTGTTTGTCTACAAACTACCTTATTTTTAAACCATTTATAATTCAGCATTTTCCTAATTTATCTCTTTTACTTTATAATTTTAAGGGTAAATTACTGAGTACATTTTAAAAAAAAAACTAGCAACAAGGTACAAAACGGTTGCATATATGTAGATACAATTGCACTTACATATGCAATTTTACCTGTATATGCAATTTCATTTGTACTTAGTTGTTATTTACCTAAAAAAAGTGTACCGCTTGCTAATTTCCTAATTTTAAGGGAAACTTGATCCGTGTTCACACTAAGGAAAATTAAACCGAGATACTGATGAGGGTCGTAATTGCTTATTTTATGGTCATTTTGTGTCTTATTTGATTTCATTTGCAATGAAAAATGCTATTAATCCGTTTGTTTGAGAATATATTGATTTTTCAGAAATGGAAGCAAGAAACGATGCAAAAACTGTTGATTTAGAAGTACATCGGAGAAGAGGGATGAACCATTAGAAGCTTCTTGAAAAGAGGATTGCATCATAAAAAAAAAATCAATCAATCGTCGGGAGTTCAAGTTATGAAAAAAACAAAATTCCAAATTGAAGAACAAAAGATTTGTCGGTGGGTTCATGAAACTAAAAAAGGAGGCCCAGTAACCCATCATTCAGCCATTTAATAGGCCCAAATTTTTGGCCCAACATCACAGGCCCATGCCCTCCATTTTCATTGCCCAATTGCAAATAAGAGAAACAGGGGACAAATAGAATTGAAAAATGAAATCAAAGTCAAAATTCTTTCTTTGGTCAGCCCAGGATCCTAGTTACCTTTGCAACCATTGTGCAGCCTTCTTTCTCTATTTAATTTGATTGGCCCACGCTCGACGAAAGCAGGACAATGTGGATTTCTAAGCTTGGGAGCACGTTTTTACTAAGAGTTGGTCTCGACTTAAAAAATAAAAAAATAAAAAAAGAATTACTGAAAATATTCAAACGACTACGAAATTTGCCTACAAAAAATAATTTAGTCCCCAAAAAGTGAGGATTTCCTACGATTTCTTTTACCAATTTTTAGAATAATCTTTGAAAAAATATCTAAAAAATAATTTCCTAGACAAACAAGTTATCTATGAAGTTAACCCATCTACACATTTGTAATTTCCGTAGACAAACTTACCTACACAAATAATTTTCTAGGCAATTTACATTTCCGTAGGTAATTATATTTGTAGTTTAAAAATAACCTATATAATTAAAAAAAATTGTAGCAAAGTTGTAGACAAGTCTTCTTATATTTAAGGACGAAATTATATTAATTTGAAAATTTAAGTAAGCATGTTGAAAAAAATATTGAAAGATTTCCTAGGCAATGCACTATTTTCTTGTAGTGCTCCATGTGCTATGAACTTGAATTATTTGACCTATTTCATCTATTTCAACATATTTTTTTAATTCTTTAAACTTGACCAGATCATACGAATTGCTTTTAAATGTCCCAAATTAAAAACAAGGTTCATAGTATGAACAGGATCTATACAAATTTTTGTCTTTTACAAAAGCTAGACCATAAGTGAACGACAACTCTTTTTTTTTTTTTTTTTTAAAAAGGGGCGATCCACGATTTTCTAGGGCAAAAGTTCAGGGAGAGCCCTCCCACATCTCTTCACACACCACGCTTTCTCTCTACACCATTGAGGATTATTTCTTAGCTTAGAATAGTTTAGTTTTAATATAGATTTAAGTTTTTTCTTCAAGTTTCTAGTAAGATTTCATTGGGTATCCATCTTTTATTTCAAGTTTATGTTGGTTAACTTCTTGATTTTTGCTTTATTTATTTTATCTAGCCATGAGTTTTGTTTCTAGTTCTATATGCTAATACTTGTTGTGCTTTGGATGATTGAAGGTATGTGAGAATTGAGTTTACTTTTTGATTTATACCATATTTTTGTTGATTATTGGGTGATTGCTCTTATTGTTGGGTATTTATTGTGCTTTGTAGTTGAGCTTCGATCTTTAATCTATATTTTGAAGCATATAGTGTAGACGAGGTTACATTAGCATGATTAAATTTACGGTGTGAGTTGTGAATGTGCAAAAGTATTAGTTATGTTTTAATTTATCGAGAGAGAGTTAAATACATTAATATCAACACGATATAATGTAGTTACATTATGATCGTACTTAGTAGAATAGAGATTGCAAGGTCTTACCATTGCATTTTAAGTGTTCTTGAAGAATCGACGTTTGATTTTACGTAGCTCGCTAGAACTTCTTTCATGTTTATCCTCTCTCCGGGATTCATTTGAGCACTTCAAGGCCAACGCTAATATGGATGATACCTGTTTGTAAAATCTTGTCGCTTTTTTTCATCATCAAGATTCATGAATAAGTTCGGATCTACAACTCGATCCGGTGAATGTGGAAGCAAGTTTGCAACCCAACTCATCAAAGTCAAATCTCCACGTAACATATCATCACTTGGCCTTTTTCTTGTAAAGGTTTCCATCAAAGATCACACCATAACTATATACATCACATCTTGTTGAAACTAGCCCTTCCAAACCCGCATCTGTAAGAGTGAGAATTGCAATACATCAATAAAATACATTGATTAAATTGACCTGAAATTTAATATGATATCTGAAAATAGAATAAATGTTCACTGGAGCGATGTACTGAAAGTGTGGCGAGGGTGTTGGTTAGCACCATGCTCTCCTCGTCCCCTAAAAAGTTTAGATATCCCAAAATCGGTAACATGGGCAATCATATCCTCATCTAACAACACATTACTAGGCTTCAAGTCGCGTTGAACAATGGGTGTTGAATAACCGTGGTGAAGATATTCCAATGCAGATGCTTCGTCGATCATTATGTCCAATCTTTGCCTCACATCCAAGAAATAGTTATGAGAATATAACCATTTCTCAAGATTTCCGTTGGGCATGTGAAAGTACTAAAGCCTTGAAATCTTCGTTAGAAACAGCGCTGATGACTTTGGTAAGATTCTCGTGGCGGATGTTACGTAATACTTCACATTCGACATCAAAGCTCTAAAGCGACTTACGAAAGTGTTTGGCTAAACACCTTCTGGCGACCACATTTCCATCTCTAAGAGTTCCTTTGTAAACCCGAACCGTAACTTCCAACACCTAGTAAATTACTCTCATTGAATCGTTTCATTGCCCACAAGATTTCGTAATAGGAAATTCTTTGTGGTAATCAGAGACACCAATTCAACAATTCCATTCATCGTCTTAACTATTCTTTTTGCATCTTACGGATAAACGTCAATGTTACTATAGTGACAAAGCTTAATAACCCGATAAGAACAAATAGTGAAAATGCAACCTTCTTCCCCTTTGATTTTATTTTGGAAACAACAGGACAAATTGGGATGCTATGGAAGCTTGAATTAGTTTGGCACAATGCACCATTACCCTTGAAAGACTCTATAGTGAAGGGTGCGAAAGGGCCACCACTTGGAATCTCTCCATTCAAAGTGTTGAAAGATACATTAAAATAGTCGAGGTATTGAAGTTTCTCCAAAGGCTTTGGGATTGAACCAGAGAGATTGTTGTTGGACAAGTCTAGAGTTACCAAACTGACCATGCTCCCCATGGACACAGGGAATAGAACCTTCCAATCTATTATCTTGTGAAGCGACAGATTAACCAATCTACGTAAATTACCAACCGTTTTTGGGATGGACTCGCATAAAGTTATTCATTGACAGATTGATAGAGTTTGCTGCCACTAAATTGCCCATCTCTGGAGGTAAGAACCCACTTAGGGAATTTGAGGACAGATCAAGACTCAACAAATCCTTGAGGCTCCACAAGCTCGATGGTATGTTTGATGTGAGGTTGTTGGAATCTAGGAAAAGATATCCTAAAGATATGAGATTCCCTATACATTCAGGAATGGGACCAGAAAGTTGGTTATGACCTAAATGAACCTTATAAAGGTTCTGTAGGTCACACAAACCCTCTGGAATGGGGCCTTTCAAATTGTTGTTATGTAGATCTAATCCTTGAATTTTATTTAAATATATGAAAGTAGGTGGAATAGTACCAGACAACTCATTTCCGCTTAGATAAAGTGACGTCAAGTTCCATAAATTGCGGATGTCATCAGGAATGTTGCCCTTAATTTGGCAATTTCGGGCAGAGAATAATTGGAGAGTGGAAGATAAATTCCCAATTGAGGGTGGAAAGATGCTATCTAGAGGATTATCATCAATCACCAAAGCCCTTAGAGATGTGCAATTTGTTAAGGAAGTGATGAAGCTCAGTTCGGATAAAGGTGACTCATTTCTTAGATTATTGTCTGCCAGGCTTAGGATTTCAAGCATAGTTAGGTTGGCCAGAGAGTGAGGTACAACACCCGTTAATCTGTTGGAACCGAGATCGAGAGTTATGAGATGAGCACAGTTAGAGATTGATGAGTCGGGTATTTCTCCACTAATAGAGTTATGTGAAAGTGTAATCCATTCAAGAATGGGTGAGCCGGTGCAGAGATGGGCTGGAAAAGTGCCAGATAAATCATTGAAACCAAGTTGAAGATGTTGAAGAGTTGAGATGTTAAAGATCTGCGGTGGAATTGAACCGGTGAAAGCATTGGAGCTTAATCTAAGTGCCTCAAGTTGGTGAAGTCGGCCAATTTCAGTGGGTATAACACCTGCCATGATTAGAAATAATCAACTAGCATCTAATTCCTAAGGGAATAATAATAATGACTGAGAAAACGGACCTGTGAAGCCATTTTCCGAGAGTTCTAGTAGTTTTAGCATTGTAAGATTTCCAATATCTCTTGGGAGCTTCCCACTTAGTTTATTCCGCCATATAGATAATCTCTCCAAGGAAGCGATATTAAACATGCTCAGTGGCAGTGCACCAGTAATTTGATTTTGTTCGATACCAAGGTCAACCAAGTTGTGAAGATTGCCCAACTCCTTTGGTATAACACCTGTATACAAAATGTTAATTTTTTATGAAGTTTGTGGTCACACTAATAATAAATGAAGCTCGAAAGGATAGTAAACTCTACCATTTAAATAGTTTCCCCCGAGATATAAAGTTTGAAGAGATGTTAATCTGCCCACTGAAAGAATTGTAAGACAAGTGCACCCCTTGAAGTTGCTGACACTGAGATAGATTTGATGGAATTTCGCCGCTCAGCTGATTGAAACTTAGGGTAATCAGTTGAAGAAATGGAAGATTGCGGCACATGTCAGTTGGTAGACTACCACTCAATTCATTATGTGTCAAATACATATTTCGCAAGGTGGATATGTTAAATATAGCAGATGGTACAGCACCTCTGAAGCCGTTATTTATCAGATTTATGTACTCAAGTTTAGGTAGATGACCAAACCATGACGGAATCTCTCCCGCAAAGTTGTTATTTCTGAGAGAAATGAACTTCAAGCGGTGTCAGTTGGTAGACTACCATTCAGTTCATTGTACGCCAAAGACAGTGTCCGCAAGGTGGATATGTTAAATATAGCAGATGGTACAGCACCTCTGAAGCTGTTATTTCTAGAGATAAGTAGTCAAGTTTAGGTATATGACCAAACCACGGTGGAATCTCTCCCGCAAAATTGTTATCTCTGAGAGAAATGAACTTCAAGCGGTGCAGGAGAGATAACTCTCGAGGCAAAGTCCCACTAAAAAAGTTGTACCTCAGATCAAGAGAAACGAGAAAGGAGAGATTTCCTATTTGCGGTGGAATTGCGCCTGTAAGATTCATGTTGGAAATATTCAAAGCCGTGACTCTGTGGTGACGCAAACCGCAAGTGACGCCAATCCAAGTGCAAACAGAGCTTGAATTGGTCCAATTTGTCGCAAGTATTTGATATGGGTCTGAAGTGAGGAGATATTTTAGTGAGAGAAGAGCATATTTATCAGCGGTGAGGCTGGTAGATGTACTTTTGGCTAGACAAGCTGGGATTTGGAAGGATATTAGTAGTAGCAGGAGTAGTGCATATGCAAAAACGAAATAGCAAGATTTGGCCATGGATAGCTGCAAATGCTGTGATGCTATTATATTATAGTAGGGTGAGTTTCTAATAATATGTAGAGAATATATATATATATATATATATATATATATATATATATATATATATATATATATATATCAAAAGGAATGCCTGAATCATTTTTTGATGCCACGTAGAATAGGATAAGTCATGATTGTAAAGTTTGTGGCTATTTTCTTCAATTAATATTCATCACTGATTTCAAATACTTTTTTGAACAATTAAACTATATTTTTGAAGAATAAGAATGTAGGGCCGCTCCCAGCTGTAAAAGTTTGTGTAGCTAGTAGAGACTAACGGGGCTTGTTTGTTTACGAACTTTGAAAGTGACTTTTTAATTTCAAATCCCAAATCCCGTTTATTTATCGGAATTTTCAGATAAATTTTAAATCCTCCAAAATTCTCTTTCTATAATATAATATAATATACCTATTTTACCTGATTTAAATCTATTTTTTTCAAACACAATTTCCAATACATATATCAATCATCTATCACATTTTTTCCAATTATTATTATATATTCATCATTCTCAATCGTCCATCGTTCCTCATTTTTTACTTTATTATCATCGATATATATAATCAATCATTATCACAATCATTCAATCATTTCTACATTACGTATTTAAAATATAACATTCTTTCTATCATCTCTTTTTTCAAAATCCTACTTTATCAAATCCTACAAAATCAAGTCTTCTACAAAATACATATATAAAAAACAAAAAATACACATTTTATTTTATATAGGAAAATCTTTTGCATATATATATGTAGAATTTCAAATTTTCCTCGTAAACAAACTTACACAAAATATTTTAGTGTAATCAATCAAGCCTCTTCACAGGTCATATCATATATAGGAAATATAATCCACATTTTAACATTATATTATTGATTTCAGTTACAAAAGCTAAATAATATGTAATTACCATTCAATATGTAATTTATTGTTCTATTTTGAAGACAACGTAACAACCACGTCAATAATAAGACCGAAGCTGTACAACTTTGTATTTTAGAGGAGACTCTCAAGTCTTCTCCAAAATATTTCCACAAATCAAATTACAAATCAAGAAATTAATGGCACATCATAAGAGAAGAAGTTGAAAGTTGTTTATTGTCCTTACTTTGGAAATTAATTATACAACTGACTGACAAAATCATATGGACCAGAGTAATCCTTGCCCTACGTTTGGAATAACAACAATTTAACCGTGCAATGGTTTGCATTTAGCATAAACAACATCAGTTTGATATATAATATTAGTTGATTCATTAAAAGGTATACTAGTTTTAGGATAAAGTATTAGTTGGGATAGAGGTGCACACTAAAACTAGTTTACATAAGACCGATTCTAACGGCAGTGGCCATAAAACAAAGTAAAGAAACAGAAATTTAGAATCTCAATAGTTCACCAGAAGGATGAAATTAACTGTTTATAAAACAACATGAAATATCACTTAATTAAATTGAAGATTAGACATGATGATATATAATATATGAATCTAGTAAGGAGAAAAATTTATTTTTGAGCGATTATTTTGAACTATTATTTAAGAAATTTTTGATGGTATTCTAAAACCATCTTGCACCACAAGAAAATAAAGAATTGGCTGAAAGATTTTTTAACTTTACTACAAATTTTTCCTACAAAAATAATTACACCTTAAATATCGAATGAACCATATTCTTTTAAAACAATGCGAAAGAAACATTACTTGATAGGGGGACGCTACATGAAATTTTTTTATGGTTATTTGAAAGAATTTTGTCTCATCTAAAAGCTCGAACTTGTAGAGAGGTGTAAAAATTAATTCATTTATTTTAATTTCACTCAACACTCCTCCTCACTCATGAGCCGAATCATTGTCTCTGCCCTTTGGGAAGGAGGCTCAACGATTGGACAATTTTAATTGGGTGGAGTGCTTTCCGTGGGAATCGAACTCAGGATCTAGGTTGAACCACTAATACACATTTGGGCTTGGACAGCTGTGAAAAATGACCTTGGAGAGCGGTTATAACCGCTCTCCAAGTATCAGCTGTCCAAGCTTGGATAGCTGATAAAAAACCGTTGTCCAAGAAAAGCACTTGGACAGCGGTTTTCAACCGCTTTCCAAAACTTAGCTTGGACAGCGGTTATTAACCGCTGTCCAATATCTTCTTTTTTTTAATTATTAATTTATAATTTAAAAATTATATAATAAAACTATAAACCAAAACTTATATATACGTCCAATACCATATACCATATACCAAAAATCCTATAATAAAACCATAAACCACACATATATATATACCAAAATATCAAATAAATTAATAAACATACACATCATGAAATAAATAAACATACAATCATAAACATACGTCCAATACACCAAAAACATGAAATATATATCATCACAAATATATAATTTAATTACATGCTATCAATATTTCAAACAACATTCACTCAATATCGTATGAATATAAGAATCGATTGTAAAGGTACCCCGTCCAATTGTTTTTCCATTTCTCCAGTCTTTTCTTAGAGTAAGACTTGAGCTCACGTTCATAGACAAACTGCAAACAACAAATCAACCAATATAGTATGAATTTTTATTCAATCAATAATAATTTAAATAAATCGATAAATTGACTCACATTGAGAGGAATGTTCGTTAGAGAAGCGTGGATTATATCTTCTATAAAGCAACACACAATTATAATCACGTATTACAATTATGATTTCTTTCTATTAATTAGTTTGATAATTTACTAAATTAAATTTACCTTAATGTTAATCCAGTTCACTTTATTTAACTTGGATCTTGAACCTTGACTCTGAAGGCGACTCCGATACATCGTCATCACACTATTATTATTATAATTAAAAAATAAAAATAGATTAAATATGCATAATTTTAAAAGTAAAACAAATCATTGTATAGAATATTAAAAATGAACTTACGCTTCCATATATGAAACGAGATCAGGGAGATTTGATTAAACTTCATCATGAGCTGGGTCCATAAAATACACACTTAATGTATTCATGTGTATGGCGACCAGCACCCAATGATTCCTATATTATATTGAGAATATTAAAATTAACTGCAAATTTAGTATATATATGTGCAAATATTATAAACATGAATACAAATTTTAACGAAATGTTTATCACTCACCCCACATTTGTTGGCCAAAAAATGAGATGATCGCTCCCAGTTAGATTCAGCATACGATTAACGAACCCATCCATGGTCTGTACCCTATCACCCATTATGCAAGACACTTGGGGGGAGACGAAGGAGTACATTCCACTTGCTCGGTTATCTCTGGAGAGATATACCTCACCCAAATATCTTTAACCAACATATATACGCTAAATAATATTTAAAAAGAAAATTATACTATACAAAAAGTGAATATTGAGAATTAGTAAACACATACCTGAGGTAAAGGGCTATGGTGGTTGCACTCAACCACTCGTCATTCAAGACTTTGCGCACATGTTCCTCATTGACGAATTCTTGGAAAGTATTCTGATGAAAGTGAGCAAGCATGGGAACTGTGACGATATCGAAAGCATTAGACGATACCATCTGGTGCACCCTAGACTGTAAATGATCATCGTGATCTAAGTCTCCAGTCATGGGATAACCAAGTCTGAGCGCAGTGGAGTCCCTCGTTCTCCCCCTCGATTTCTCTTTAGCCTCATGTGGTGTCGGCAGATTCTACAATTAATTTGCAATATTATTTAGAACCACAAATAAGATAATGAACTTTAATAACAAATATTTTACCCTCATGGTGCTAGAGACCAAGTTGCTCGGCCATTCGATGAAGTGCCCGACCGCTGTTCCGACTGTGACGGCTTCATCAATTGGTATTGGCACCGCTGAATCCTCTTGTCCAATTACGGGTACATCGAGTGTGATCCTCACGAAACCAGGAGTGATGGGATGACCATGAATCATTCCATGGGAGCTGTGCAACGAGCCTGTGGCCACCAACCGATCGGGATCCTCCAAATAAAGGTAGCAAAAGGTCGTTGGCTGTTCGAATAAGATATTTAGTTAGAAAATTTTAATACACTAGTCTTTAATTAAAACAAATGTGAGACATGCATATCTGATACCTGAGAGACATTTTGAAGTGTCTCAATAAAGTCGTCCCTAGGATTAGCTGAAAACATAGCATTAGCGACACTATGTTCACAGCTTGCTCCACTCGACGACATTCCGTGGCTCGTTCTTCTCTCGGACCTCAAACGTTCCACATCTTTAGACAACTTGGCAACCTGTTTCGTTAGTATACCCACCATATTCATGGCTTGAAGACCAGGTGCCATTGCTAAAGATGTCTTCGTCACGCCATATCCGACACTCCGTAAGCGGCCGGGATGCTCCTGGCGACCCATAGCCCGTCCAAACAGATCATCAGGGCCGAACATGCGGATGTCATCGGGCGTCATGGTCTGAGATAGACGCTCCTGAATCACAAAAATAAAAGATTATTATTTAATTATTTGTTTATAAATAATAGTTTGTAATTGAAAGATAAATTAATGGATAGATTACCACTTCTTCGATGATGCGTTGTGCACTGGGATCGTGAATATTCCCGTCTCGACCCTTTCTGGTAGTCTGAAATAAGTCGAAACGGGTAACAATAGGCTCACTCTCTCCAATTTTTCTTCTTTCTTCTTTCTATGATAGTGATGAACGTGTCCCTTTATTAGATATATTAAAAGTGAATATATAAAAAAAAACATTAAAAGTTAGGATTTTGATCTCACCATATTTTCTCTTATTCGTGCATAACCTTTGTTCGATCCACGATATCGCGCCTCCATCGACTTGGCTTGATCGCGATTTTTATTACTTCGATTCTACAGTATAATAGAAATATGATAAACACTGAAAAACTTAGGGCATTAGAAATTGAGGAAATGACATTGATCAATTTTACCTGGAAATCATCCTCCATAGCTCTGCTCACAAACTCCTCCCAGTATGGAGCCACCATAGGGCTATTCTGATACGCCGAAGGCGGACTAGCCGAGTAAAGACCAGTTTCCGGATCTCGTGTGTTACTTCTCAACCAAATCCGGAAATTCTTAGCCATTACTCCAGCTTGCGACAATATTTGCTTCTTCTGTGTGAGGTCAAGACCTCTGAATGTAGTCTATACGCATATAACGTAACAATTTAGTAAATTTAAGGGTCATACTACAACTTTCAATAAATATATAATTAACATACCGTAATCTCGTCCCAACATCTTTCCTTCAAAGGAGTCAGTTTGGGGCTACGCCAGTCCTTGGCTGGCAGCACGATAGGGATCACGCTCCTGACTGCAGCTCCAATGTAGAAGGACAACGACTCACTCTCTTTTCCTATTGCCTGTCCAAACTCATTGAACGATAACTGCAATAACATAGTATTTAATTAGGTTCAACGATCAATCAATATATTTGTCGATTTCAAACTGTTCAATTGTAATAAAATTACCTGAAGTGTTTCCCCTTGCTACGAGCTCTCTTAATAGATGACATGTGACTATACCCCGAGTGCGCTTCTCCCCGGAGCTGCTAGTGGTGGTGGGAGCATCAGTGTCACACTCTCTCAAGTCATCAGGATGTTGTCGATCATATGCACCATGATCATATGCGCCATGATCTCCATCAGAATATCCATCATCATCTCCATCATCTCCGGGATATGGCAAACGAGACATGATCCTGTAAAGCAGAAGAAACAACATTTAATAAACAAAAAACAAACAATATTCAAAACTATGCTTAAATCCTCACACAAGCATATTATCAAACACCTTGAGTGCATCAATTGTTCATATCTAAATTAGCATAAAAAATCAAGCCAAGCCACACAATATGTATTCATCTCTAACAAGTTGTTCATCTCTAATACTAACAACATTAATCCTAATAAATTAACACTAATTTATGTTTAAATCCTCATCTAGTAAGTTAACCGTGTGGTTATACTTGTACAAGCTAACTGAACATGTCTTATACTTGTACTCATCTCATCTATCAAGCTAACTGAACATGTTTTATTCCCAATTTTGGATTGTCCAATCTACAATTTCTCATTACTAAATTGGTTTACACATTCCTACTTATTTGAAGAAGCATTGTAAACCATAACCATACCCAATAAAACTATAACCATACATCAACTTGGTGCTCAATCTCAACTATGCTTCTGGTGGACGTTAATGGCACCAATATCTTCTCATTTTCCATATAAAAAATTAATGGCAACAACAACCGCAACAAAGATACACGACCAAGGACTTGTAAATAGACTCGGCAGAGCTCTACATAAAATTATCTAAAAATTATGATTCAGTTACTCTATAGATTGGATTGGACAGTAACTCTATAAATTAGGGCTTACATCTTTAAATTGCACTTACACATTAGCCGAAAAGAGAATTAAGTTTTGCAGATTAGAAGGGATAATAGGCGGCTGGATACCAGCGGAGTTCGATGACTGGAAGGTTTATGGATTAATGTCCTTTACCCCTTAACTTAACCCTTAACAAGTAGCCAAAAGCAAGAAGAAAAGGAAAAGCACGAAGAAAAGGGATAAACCAAAACGAAGAAGACATCAAATAAGAGATAAATAGAGAAAATACCTAGAAATTTTGGTGAACGAAATTGAAAACGGCGGCGGCGGTAGGGGAGGACAGCGGCGGATGGTTCGTCGATTTGGGGGAGAGGGAGGAGGAGGCTAGGGCTTCGATCGATATATATATATCAACTGGTTCAATATTACGCGATTTGGGTGTGTATATATATTATTATCCGCACTTGGACAGGGGTTCATAACCGTTGTCTAAACACTTGCACAACGGTTCTCAACCACTTTCTAAGTGTTAAACTTGGACAGCGGTTTTGAACAGCTGTCTATCTTTTTTTTTTAATTAAAACCGCTCTCCAAGCTATAGCTTGGAGAGCTGTTTGAAAAAAGGGCTGTCCAAGTGCAGCTGTGCAAGCTCAAATGTGTAGTAGTGAACCAGAGGCTCTGATACTAAGGAGAAGTGTTGAGGGAAATTAAATAAATGAATTGATTCCCACCCTCTCTACAATTTCGAGCTTTTAGATGAGACGGAATTCTTTCATGGTATCAGAGCCTCTGGCTCAATCCAGATCCTGGGTTCGATTCCCGTTTATGAGCTTACTAATGACTCTGCACGAGCTAATAAATCGAATACCATTGAGCCATATTTTGTTTATGTGTGTTGGCGAACTTAATTTATTAAAGAGCTCTAACAAAAAAAATTCGAGCCTTAGTTTGATTACATCCCTAAAATTAATCACGAAGATTATTAATAGAAATAGCATGCAGGACAAGTAGTGTACCATAAATCAGTTATATTTTATAGAATTATCAAGTAATATGTAAATTGTGATTTATGAGTAAATGTAAGAAACTCTAGGTATTGATCACACATTAAGCACGACAAAGTCTATGTTCAAATTAACCAACTTATTTTACATATATATCGGGTAAATTGTAGAAGTGGTCCCATGTGAATTTGCCCTCATAAAATTGGTCATTTTTTTTAATAAAATTGGTCCCATAGGATTTTAAAAGCAAAAAACACATGAATTTTTTGGACCAAATTTGTTTTCTTTTTTAATTATCTGGTACCAAAACTATTAAATAAAAATCGATTGGGACAATTTCTAAAAAAAAAAAAATAGAGATCAAAATAGAACATGGGACCAAAACTACAAACGAAAAATTCACATGGGACCACTTCTGCAATTTACCCTATATATATCTAATCAAGTTCTTACATTAATTTCCTATGCTCCTTCTCTTTATCTTGTAACTAAAACCAAAAAACAATTCCAGTATCCATCTAGGCCGTCCATATCGAAGAACGAAATATCCCATGCCAACTCCTATTGCAAACCCACGCCCATACCCCAAAGCAACAATCTGCCAACTAAATCCATCAAAAAAATCATCATCATCTTCTTCTTCTTCTTGCACCCAATCCGAATTCTCTCCAATCGTCAACGGAATTCCGCACAATCCTTGGTTCCCAACATATGAATCATTTGCAAATGTATCAAACTGACGAGACTGAGGTATCCGCCCGACAAGATTATTCATGGAAACATTTAATATGGCAAGAAATGTGAGGTCAGTCATTTTGATCGGAATTTCACCATCCAATTGGTTTGATGACAGATCCAACGATTCAAGCAGAGTCATATTCCCAAGAGATGGAGATATATGTCCCGTGAGATTATTACGCGACATATTCAAGTACCTTAAAGAATTAAGCTTTCCAATGGACTCCGGAATACTTCCCGAAAAAAGGTTTTCGGACATGTCGATGATTGTGAAGGTTGCCAGGATTCTCTCCACATGTTGCTCCAAACCTTTTAAAATGAATGCCACTGACTCGTAAACTTTATTGAACCAGTTTTCGGTTATATTTTGATTAACATCTATCATGGCACTAAAATTGTTGAAATATCGATCAGGCGAAGAGCCAGTAAATGTATTTCGGGCTATATCGAAAACTTGCAACTTGGGAAATCGTATTTGAAGGGAGTGATATGGTGCCGTAAAATCCATTAGACCTCAAAACAAGGACACGAAGTGTATCGAGACTTTCCATCCAAAAGGGAAACGTATCGTGTATTTCATTGTTTCCAAAGTGTTGGTGGTAACATGGCTCGGAATTGATTGTAAATGTTAAAGGAGTGAGACCATGAAGGCGATTTTGCTTCAAATAAAGCCCCTGCAAAGTTCCGCTTAAGTTCCCTAAACATTGAGGAATTGGTCTTTTGGCTGGACAAGCTGGGATTTGGAAGGATATTAGTAGTGCAAATACAAAAACGAAATAGCAAGATTTGGCCATGGGTAGCTGCAAATGTTGGGATGCTATTATAATAGGGTGAGTTGCTGATATTATATAGATGAATTTCAATAAGCATTCTTGATGCGCTAAGTAGATATTTTGTACACTAAAGGACAACAACATGTGATTTTATTATATGCTGGCTATATTTACGTAAATTTTAATATCATATATGGTTTGACCCTTGAATTGCCAGGAATCAGTCCGAATTTGGTCGGGAAGAGATTAGATCTCGTGTAAGTAATGACCATTACACAAAGGTATGACTTATGATGTTATGGAGTAAAATTCACTTTTGGTCCCACATGACATGAGACCTCACGATTTTGGTTCCAATATTCATCACTTTGATCCCGTAAGAATTTTTTATGCAGTTTTTGTCCTTCCGTTACGGAATCCGTTAAGTTCAACAGCACTTTTGGTCCCAAGCTTTGTCTCGTGGGATTAAAACTGCAGCTGACTTTAATGGAAAACGTAACGGTGAGATCAAAACTGCATGAAAAAAATAATTTTTAGATTAAAGTGATGGGTTTTGGGACCAAAATCGTGAGGTATCGTAACTGTGAGAATGAATGTATTATCACCGATGATTGGTGATTGGAAAAAATCACTCATATATACAAAATATTACAACAATAGGTTCCTGAAATTAAGGAAACCCAATCAAATAATAAATACAGAGATACACAGAATAATATATACATTAATTGAAATTGGTCAATTCTTTCCCTTAATACCCCCGTCAAGCGTTGCGTGGGATGCAAGCAAACGCAAAGCTTGGAGCGCAAGAACTCAAAAGCCGGTCGCGGAAGGCTTTTGGTAAAAATATCGGCCAACTGAAGATGAGTAGGAACGAACTGAGTGTGCAGCTTCCCGGAAGAAACGAGTTCCCTAACAAAATGACAATCAATGTCGATATGCTTTGCCCGCTTATGGGCAATGGGGTTCTGACTGAAGAAAATCGCGCTTTTATTATCACACAAGAGAAGAGGGCAAGACGGAGGCAATTGGCGAAGTTCCCATAGTAGGTTGGTGAGCCACACAACCTCCGAAGCAGTGTTGGCTAATGCCCTGTACTCAGATTCACAACTTTAGCGGGCAACTATGGGTTGTTTCTTCGCACTCCACGAGACAAGATTACCACCTAAGAAGATGGAATAGCCATATGTCGAACGGCGAGTCTCAATGCAACGAGCCCAGTCGGCATCTGAATAACCCACAATAGAATTTTTGGGACGATAAGTGAAGGATAAACCATAATGAATAGTGCCTTTGACGTACCGAAGAATGCGTTTCACAGCCGAAAAATGAACATCGGTGGGAGAATGGAGGAATTGACTTACCGAATTTACAGCAAATGACAAATCAGGCCGAGTGATGGTCAAGTACTGCAAGGCTCCCACCAAGGAGCGATATAAAGTCAGATCGTGAAACGGAGGACCCGTGCTTACCAAAGATTCACCAGCAACAAGAGGAGTAGCAATGGGTTTGCTATCCAATAATTCGGCACGTTCCAAAATATCAAGAGCATACTTAGCCTGTCCAACAAACAGACCATCTGATGTGTACGAGATCTCGAGACCCAAGAAATAGCTCAATCGACAAAGGTCCTTGATGGCAAACTCTAAATGAGTGCGAGTGATAAAGCGGGGAAGCATAGCCAGATCATTGCCAGTGAGGATGATGTCATCCACATAAAGAAGAAGATAAAGAGCCGTGGACCCCCGAAGAAGATAGAATAAAGAGGAATCAGACTGAGACTGGCGAAAACCCAAGGATAATAAGTAGGAGCTGAACCTCTGAAACCAAGCCAAGGGAGCTTGACGAAGACCATAGAGGGCCTTCTTGAGACGGCATACATGATCAGGAAAGCGCGGATCAATGAAACCCGGTGGTTGTGCTATAAACACGGTTTTGGTGAGCACACCATTCAAGAAGGCGTTCTTCACATCCAGCTGATGAAGAGACCACTTATGATGAACCGAGAGAGCCAAGATAGTGTGGACAGTAGCAGCCTTAACAGCAGGGCTGAAGGTGTGGTGAAAATCAGAACTAGGCACTTGAGTGAAACCCTGAGCAACAAGACGAGCTTTGTGATGCTCGATGGAACCATCCGAATGAAATTTAGTGCGAAATACCCACTTAGAACCAACAATGGTGGTGTTGGGAGGACGGGGAACCAAATCCCAAGTTTGGTTGGCCTTCAGGGCGTCAATCTCCTCCTGCATAGCACTGACCCAATGAGGAAACTTAGAGGCGGATTTGAAGCCCTTAGGCTCAGAGTGTGCAACAAGAGCAGCAAGCAGAGCAGTCGAGGCAATGTCAACAGGATACCTTGGCTTGAAGACACCTGCTCGTGCCCGAGTAACCATTGGATGTGTCGGCACGAGCGGAGCAGAAGGAGGGTCTGCAATGGGCGAAAGAGGGTCGGGCGAGGGCGGACCAGGCGGAACGGCCACGGGAGGGACCGGTACTGGCGAGACCGGGGAGGCTGCCTTAGGTAGAGGGGGGCCCGTGAGATGTTCCAGGTGTACCTCAGCATCTGGATAGAGGTGGCATGGAGCAGGGCGAGAAGGCAGAACCCGAACAGGATGAATAGGAGCAGTCGATAGGGAGGGCGAGCTGCTATCTAAAAAACTCAAAATAGGCAAGTCAGCGGATGAGGAGGCATCATTATCAGAGAAAGGAAAGACTTGTTCATCAAACTGAGCATGTCAAGTAACAAAGATTTTAGCGGAAGAAGGATCGAAACACCGAAAACCCTTATGTATACTGCTGTAACCCAAAAATATACACAGACGACTTCGAGGTGATAGTTTGTTGGCTGCATAATCCCAAAGGAAGGGAAACACTCAACATCCGAAGGGCTTGAAGATAGCATAAATCGGAATGGAGTGGAATAGTAGCTCATACGGAGACTTGTTATCCAAAACAGAAGATGGTAGTCGATTGATGACATAGACAGCCGTAGCAAAGGCCTCAAACCACCATGAAGCAGGAGCAGAGGCATGAAATAACATAGATAAACCAGTTTCAGTAATGTGGCGGTGCTTACGTTCTGCCCAGCCATTTTGCTGCGGTGTGTACGGACAAGAAATGCGATGAAGAATGCCATTATTAATCATGAATTCATTAACACGTTTATTAACAAATTCAGTGCCCCCATCGGACTGAAAAACTTTTATCGATCTCGAGAATTGTGTGCAAAGGAAGGTGTGAAATCGTACCAATATATCATAAAAATCAGACTTCGCATGCATTGGATAAAGCCAAGAAAACCGAGAAAAGTCATCCACAAAAACCGCATAATAACGATAACCAGCAGCAGAATTAACAGGGGAAGGTCCCCATAAATCACAGTGAACCAAATCAAGAACAAAAGAAGCACGTTTATCATTCAACGGAAAAGGTAATTTCTTGCTCTTAGCCAACTGGCAAGGCGAACAAACAGTAGGATTCGGTAATAGGGACGTAACAGATAAATGTCCTAACTTATTAAGCAAAGAAATAACACCAAAAGAAACATGACCTAGGCGTAAGTGCCATAAAGTAAAACTGGCTCGTAAATCTTTGGAGTGTAAACCAGCAACCAAAGCCGAACTACCTCTCTGCAATACGTAAAGCCCGTTTTCACACCTGCCCTGAGCCAGAGTTGCTTTGGTCACTCGATTCTGAATGGCAAAGTACTTATCAGAAAACACAACATCAACATTGTTTGCTTATAGATAATAGGTTCTTAGTAATGTGGGGCACAACCAACACATCCAGCAGATTAACATCGAAAGTAATACGACTAGAACCAATGTGAGAAATTGAAAGGGCATTGCCATTACCAACAATAACCGAGCCATTATCAGAGTAGGATTCGAAGGAATCCAGATGAGCAGTCTGTGGAGTCATATGGGCGGAGGCACCGGAGTCCACGTACCAATCAGAGGCTGGATTGGTATCCGAGACATTGCAAGCAGCCCGGAAAGCCTGAGCAAGATTGGCCGAAGATGAAGGAGGCGGGGGCGGTGCACGAGACTGACCACGGGAACGAGTCTGTAACTGCAAGAATTGGGGACACTTGTCCGCATAGTGTTCCCCCGGCAAAGTTGACAACGCGGGATGTAGGTACGACGACCCCCACGCCCGCCACTATTGTTCGTTTGGCCCTGACCTGACGAACCATCACGATTCGCATGCTGCCCAGATGAGCGCTGACTGCCATTGCTTGAACCAGAACCGGAACCCGTCGCAACAAAAGCCGAGCAGTTTCTGGTCGCGGAGATACCAGGCTGTGTAGGCTGGATTCGGAGACTCAACACCGGCATTGGACACAAGAGATTGAGAAGGAGCAGTGGTCGATCCGGTGAGGATGTCCATCATCTCGTAAGTTGTTGCCATGGAAAGAAACTGGCACTTCCACATCAAATAGGTTGTGGATGATATCTTGATTTGGACAAGGTTAATCATAGCAGTGGTTTGATTGGAGAGGGGAAGAGCAGCAGGAGTGGCCATTATTCGTGATGCAGGAAGACGATACGAAGGGGACTAGTTCGGATCGTATTGCACGAGGGAGAGAAGAGGAGAGGCGAAGGTGACCTGTTCGCCGTGAGATGGAGAAACGGCGCTGAAGCCGGGGATGAAGAATTTGGGTTTAGGGTGAAAGACGTGATACCATGTGATAAATTTACAACATAGAAATGCAATTGCACCGCAACAGGAGCCGCAACTACCACAAGAGAGGGACCACGAGGGAATAAATTTATTCAGCTGTTTTCCAAATCAGAGCCACCTCCATCACTAGAAAATATTCTTTTTAAGTCCTTTCTTTTTTTCATCTGCATCAACAATTATCATGCTTAGAGTTGCTGACTTACACACTGTCATAAGCCTAAACAATTATAAGGAACGCAAAAGGTGCTAATTTAATGAAACAACTTATATAACAGACATATCAGACAAAAAAATTTAGAAGGTACTTAAAGTACAGACTTAATATAAAGATCTGTTTGTTAACTTAGGTCGTGTTCAATTTTAGTTATGTAAATTTGTACTTTTTCAATTTTGGTCCTTTTGAACCAAATTGAAAAAAGTAAAACATACAAGAAAAAAATATTGATCATATATATTTTACTTTTTTAATTTTGATTCATTTTTTATTTTATTTTAGTTTTGTAATTTTATACTTTTTTTTTCACCTATTGAAATTTTAGGGTGCTAACTTTTTCTAACAACTATATCCAACCTCCCCCATCACCCCTCTCCATTTGCTTTTAATAACACAAATGTAATGGGATATAATTTAGATTGACTATGGTGAAATTAAGAATCATAGATTATATATATTCAACTTGTTCACATGAGATATGAATAAACACATCTGAAAAACCATGAAACAGCAGATAAAACCACACCTATATATAATATATCGGCAAATCAAAAAAACAAAAATTACTTTACATCATCATTGTGATATTATAATTTTGCCAAATTTTCTAATTAAGTAGCGATCAAGGCTGATAGGAAATTGGCGTAGAGATCCATCTTCTTCCTTGCAAAGTCAGTTTCCATACATGCTTGTCTTGAAATCAGGAGACAAATGTTAATGAGGTCAATTAGCTACTATATCAACTTTAAAATAGATAATGCACAGAACATATAACTTGATTGGGTAGATAAGTTGATTATCATCGGGCTCGATTTAGGATTCGGTTAGATAAGTTATAAGAATTCAAGTTTAGTCAAGTGATGCTGATTGGGAATTCAATATAGGATTGCTAACATGATCGAATTAAATTCAATTTTTGTCCCACAGGACACGAGACCTCACGATTTTGGTCACAATACTCACCATTTTGGTCCAGTAAGAATTTTTTCATACAATTTTGGTAATTTGTTACGAAATCCGTTAAGTTCAACCTCACTTTTGGTCCCAAACTTTGTCCAGTTGTGGGACCAAAACTTCAGCTGGTTTTAACAGAAAACGTAACTGCATGAAAAAATGATTTTGGGACAAAAGTGGTGGGTGTTGGGACCAAAATCGTGAGAATTTTGGTCCTTCCGTTACAAAATCTGTTAAGTTCAACTTCACTTTTGGTTCCAAATCGTGTCCCGTGGGACCAAAACTTCAGTTGGTTTTAATTGAAAACGTAACTATGGGACCTAAACTGCATGAAAAAATGATTTTGGGACCAAAGTGGTGGGTGTTGGGACCAAAATTGTAAGGTACCGTGTCCTGTGGGACCAAAAATGAATTTAACTCGAACATGATCATAGATATTGTTTATGCGATGTAGTAACAGAGTAATTTATACTTTTGTAGAACATTAGAGATTGCAAGGTCTTATCATGGAAATTCAGGTCTTACTAGAAAAATCGACGTTTTATTTTCTGTAGCTCCGAAAGAGTTTCTTTTATGTTGATCCTTTCTGCAGGAGATTCAACTGAGCACTTCAATTCCAACACCAATATATCGAATACACAGTGCATCATCATGTCACACTGTTCATCATCAAGATTCGTGAGTAAGTTGATATCTATAACCTTATCCAGTGAGTGCGGAAGCAGGCTTTCAACCCATCTCTTCAAGCTCAAATCTCCACCAAACATGTCATCACTTGGAATTTTTCTTGTAAATGTTTCCATCAACATGATGTCATAACTATAAACATCACACCTCGTTGAAACTAACCCTTCCAAGCCATATTCTGAAACAAAAATCATAATCCATTACAATTTACAACAATATGAAGTGGAAGATAAACTAAAATGTGATTGAAAAGGAATAAAAAAATCACCTGGTGCAATGTACCCTAGTGTGGCAAGGGTGTTGGTGAGCACAATACACTACGGCAAAGTAGGACATGGAACCTCGGAATTCCACAGAGTGCCTCATTAGCCTTAAAAGACTCCATAGTGAAATTTTTGAAAGGACCACCGGTGGGGATTTCACCGCTTAAGGCATTGAAAGAGACATTAAAATAGTCGAGGTTCTGAAGCTTCTCCATGGACTTTGGGATCGAGCCAGAGAGGTTATTGTATGAGAAGTCTAGAGCCACCAAACTGATCATGCTCCCCACGGACGCAGGAATAGGACCTTCCAGTCTATTATGTGTCGAAGACAGATTAATCAAATTGTTTAAGCTCCCAATCGTGTTTGGGATAGACCCAGACAACTGGTTCATCGATAAATCAATGAAGATTGCTGCCACTAAATTACCAATCTCCGGAGGTAAAGATCCAGTCAAGAAATTTGAGGACAAGTCTAGCCTGAGGATGTCTTTGAGGCGCCACAAGCTCGATGGTATGCTTGAAGTTAACGCGTTGGAATACAGTTCAAGATATCTTAAAGAAGTGATATTTCCTAAACATTCAGGCAATGAGCCCGATAACTGGTTTTCACCTAATTCTATTAATTCCAAGCCGCGTATTTTACACAGAACCTCAGGAATAGGACCAAATAAATTATTACCTCAGGTTAATATATATGCCATCTGGCGAGCCCTGCTAATCGCAATTAATACATATAAATAAATTGGAAACTGCAGTCCTGACATGTATTGGCCAGATATCTATTTCTTTAGAGTCAATGGATACGACATTAAATTAACATCTTTTCGTTAAATAGGAGTAGATAAGATGAAATATTTTAGTGTAAAAATAATTAGATAAATTAACCGTGTACAAGTTGAACATTTCAGTATATAAACAGGTTGAATATTAAAAAAAAAAATTATAAGTTTTAAAAATGTACTTGAATTTTATAGTGTACTTGATACATACAAAATTTTGTCCTTGTTTATATATAAATTTGTTCTCTTATTTCTTATTATAAAGGAAATATATTTCTTTAATGCGAGAGCTAACGACCTTTTTTTCTTCTAATTGAAAGGGCTCTTTTGCCTACTCTGATTGTCCAGTTGTTTTGTCTAACTGATACCAACGACCTTTTTTTCTTTTTTCTTTTAATCGAAAGGGCTATTTCTTCTACTCTGTTTGTCTACAAACTACCTTATTTTTAAACCATTTATAATTCAGCATTTTCCTAACTTATCTCTTTTACTTTATAATTTTAAGGGTAAATTACTGAGTATACTTTTTTTAAAAAAATTAGCAATAAGGTACAAAACGATTCCATATATGTAGATACAATTGCACTTACATATGCAATTTTACCTGTATATGCAATTTCATTTGTACCTAGTTGCTATTTACCTAAAAAAAGTGTACCTGGTTGCTAATTTCCCTAATTTTAAGGGAAACTTGATCCGTGTTCACACTAAGGGAAAATTAAACCAGAGATACCTGATGAGGGTCGTAATTGCTTATTTTATGGTCATTTTGTGTCTTATTTGATTTCATTTTCAATGAAAAGTGCTATTAACCCCGTTTGTTTGAGAATATATTGATTTTTCAGGAAATAGAAGCAAGAAACGATGCAAAACTGTTCAGATTTAGAAGTACATCGGAGAAGAGGGATGAACCATTAGAAGCTTCTTGAAAAGAGGATTGCATCATTAAAAAAAATCAACTCAATCGTAGTTCGGGAGCTCAAGTTATGAGCGAAACAAAATCGGTGAGCAGCAACAAAGTGTACTGTCGGCCCAGTTTGCGAAACTCAAAAAGGGGCCCAGTAACCCATTATTCAGCCATTTAATAGGCCCAAATTTTTGGCCCAACATCACAGGCCCATGCCCTCCATTTTCATTGCCCAATTGCAAATAAGAGAAACAGGGGACAAATAGAATTGAAAAATGAAATCAAAGTCAAAATTCTTTCTTTGGTCAGCCCAGGATCCTAGTTACCTTTGCAACCATTGTGCAGCCTTCTTTCTCTATTTAATTTGATTGGCCCACGCTCAACGAAAGCAGGACAATGTGGATTTCTAAGCTTGGGAGCACGTTTTTACTAAGAGTTGGTCTCGACTTGAAAAAAAAAAAGAAAAAAAAAAGAGAATTGCCTACGAAAATATTCAAATGACTACGAAATTTGCCTACAAAAATAATTTAGTCCCTAAAGTGAGGATTTCCTACGATTTGCCTACCAATTTTTAGAATAATCTTTGAAAAAAATATCTAAAAAAAATTTCCTAGACAAACAAGTTACCTACGAGCAATCTATCTACACATCTGTAATTTCCGTAGGCAAACTTACCTACACAAATAATTTTCTAAGCAATTTATATTTTCGTAGGTAATTATATTTGTAGTTTAAAAATAACTTATATAATTAAAAAAAATTGTAGCAAAGTCGTAGGCAAGTCTTACTATTTAAGGACGAAATTATATTTGTTGAAAATTTCGTAGGCATGTTGAAAAAATATTGAAAGATTTCCTAGGCAATGCACTATTTTCTTGTAGTGCTCCCTATGCTATGAACTTGGATTATTTGACCTATTTCATCTATTTCAACATATTTTTTTAATTCACTAAACTTGACCCGTATCATACCTGGATAGCTTTAAATGTCCATAAATTAAAAACAAGGTTCATAGTATGAACCGGATCTATACAAATTTTTGTCTTTTACAAAAGCTAGACCATAAGTGAACGACAACTCTTATTTTTTTAAAAAAAGGGGGCAGTCACGATTTTCTAGGGCAAAGTTCTGGGGAGAGCCCCTCCCACATCTCTTCACACACCACGCTTTCTCTGTACACCATTGAGGATTATTTCTTAGCTTAGAATAGTTTAGTTTTAATATAGATTTAAGTTTTTTCTTCAAGTTTCTAGTTAGATTTCATTGGGTATTTCATTATCTTGCAAGATTGAAGCTATTCAAGACGCTAGAGGTGATATCCATCTTTTATTTCAAGTTTATGTTGGTTAACTTCTTGATTTTTGCTTTATTTATTTTATCTAGCCATGAGTTTTGTTTCTAGTTCTATATGCTAATACTTGTTGTGCTTTGGATGATTGAAGGTATGTGAGAATTGAGTTTACTTTTTATTTATACCATATTTTTGTTGATTATTGGGTGATTGCTCTTATTGTTGGGTATTTATTGTGCTTTGTAGTTGAGCTTCGAAGCATATAGTGTAGACGAGGTTACATTAGCATGATTAAATTTACGGTGTGAGTTGTGAATGTGCAAAAGTATTAGTTATGTTTTAATTCGTAGAGAGAGAGTTAAATACATTAATATCAACACGATATAATGTAGTTACATTGTGATACGTACTTAGTAGAATACAGAGATTGCAAGGTCTTACCATTGCATTTTAAGTGTTACTAAAGAATCGACGTTTGATTTTCTGTAGCTCTGCTAGAACTTCTTTCATGTTTATCCTCTCTCCAGGGGATTCTGTTGAGCACTTCAAGGCCAACGCTATTATGGATGATACACACTGTAAAATCATGGGCAATCATATCCTCATCTAACAACACATTACTAGGCTTCAAGTCGCAGTGAACAATGGGTCCTGAACAACCATTGAACTGTAGACACCAATTCAACAATTCCATAAATGAACACTCATTGAACTGTTATGTTGCCCACAATATTTCGTAATAGGAAATTCTTTGTGGTACTGTAGACACCAATTCAACAATTCCATTCATCGTCTTAACTCTTCTTTTGCATCTTACACAGATAAACGTCAATGTTACTATAGTGACAAGCGCAATAACCCCAATAAGAACAAATAGTGAAAATGCAACCTTCTTCCCCTTTGATTTATGACTGGAAACAACAGGACAAATTGGGATGCTATGGAAGCTTGAATTAGTTTGGCACAATGCACCATTACCCTTGAAAAACTCTATAGTGAAGTGTCTGAAAGGGCCACCACTTGGAATCTCTCCATTCAAAGTGTTGAAAGACACATTAAAATAGTCGAGGTGTTGAAGTTTCTCCAAAGGCTTTGGGATTGAACCAGAGAGATTGTTGTTGGACAAGTCTAGAGTTACCAAACTGACCATGCTCCCCATGGACACAGGAATAGAACCTTCCAATCTATTATGCGTGAACGACAGATTAACCAATCTCTGTAAATTACCAATCGTTTTTGGGATGGACTCAGACAGATTATTCATTGACAGATTGATAGAGTTTGCTGCCACTAAATTGCCCATCTCTGGAGGTAAGAACCCACTTAGGGAATTTGAGGACAGATCAAGACTCAACAAATCCTTGAGGCTCCACAAGCTCGATGGTATGTTTGATGTGAGGTTGTTGGAATCTAGGAAAAGATATGCTAAAGATATGAGATTCCCTATACATTCAGGAATGGGACCAAAAAGTTGGTTATGACCTAAATTTCACACAAACCCTCTGGAATGGGGCCTTTCAAATTGTTTTTCAAATTGTTGTTATGTAGATCTAATCCTTGAATTTTATTTAAATATATGAAAGTAGGTGGAATAGTACCAGACAACTCATTCCGCTTAGATAAAGTGACGTCAAGTTCCATAAATTGCGGATGTCATCAGGAATGTTGCCCTTAATTTGGCAATTTCGGACAGAGAATAATTTGCAATTTGTTAAGGAAGTGATGAAGCTCAGTTCGGATAAAGGTGACTCATTTCTTAGATTATTGGTTGAAAGGCTTAGGATTTCAAGCATAGTTAGGTTGGCCAGAGAGTGAGGTACAACACCCGTTAATCTGTTGGAACCGAGAACGAGAGTTTTGAGATGAGCACAGTTAGAGATTGATGAGTCGGGTATTTCTCCACTAATAGAGTTATGTTCAAGTGTAATCCATTCAAGAATGGGTGAGCCGGTGCAGAGATGGGCTGGAAAAGTGCCTGATAAATCATTGAAACCAAGTTGAAGATGTTGAAGAGTTGAGATGTTAAAGATCTGCGGTGGAATTGAACCGGTGAAAGCATTGGAGCTTAATCTAAGTGCCTCAAGTTGGTGAAGTCGGCCAATTTCAGTGGGTATAACACCTGCCATGATTAGAAATAATCAACTAGCATCTAATTCCTAAGGGAATAATAATAATGACTGAGAAAACGGACCTGTGAAGCCATTTTCCGAGAGTTGTAGTTGTTTTAGCATTGTAAGATTTCCAATATCTCTTGGGAGCTTCCCACTTAGTTTATTCCGCCATATAGATAATCTCTCCAAGGAAGCGATATTAAACATGCTCAGTGGCAGTTCACCTGTAATATGATTCTCACTAATATCAAATTGAACCAGGTTCTGAAGATTGCCAATTTCCTGTGGTATGGCACCTGCATAATAAATGATATATATCATCAGGAATATTGGTACCTTCAAGATTAATTCGAAAGAAGATGATTCAATTCTAGATAGATTTAGGAATTGAAACAATTGAATCAGCTATTAATTTCTCCACAAACAAACAATTTTTTTATTACAGAGAAACAGACCTGTGAAGCTGTTTTCTGAGAGATCCAATTCTTTAAGAATTGTAAGATTTCCAATATCTCCTGAGAGTTCCCCACTCAGTTTATTGCCCCACAAACTTAAAACCTGCAAGGAAGACATATTGCTCCATATATCTTTTGGCAGTTCACCTGTAATATGATTCTCACTAATAGATTAATTCGAAACCAAGGTCAACCAAGTTGTGAAGATTGCCCAACTCCTTTGGTATAACACCTGTATACAAAATGTTAATAATAAATGAAGCTCGAAAGGGTAGTAAACTCTACCATTTAAATAGTTTCCCCCGAGATATAAAATTTGAAGAGATGTTAATCTCCCGAAAGCAGAGGGTATCTGCCCACTGAAAGAATTGTAAGACAAGTCCACGAGTTGAAGTCGTTGGCCCCGAGATATATTTGATGGAATTTCGCCGCCAAGTTGATTCGTAGAAAGGTAAATTCCTTCAAGTAGTGGAAGATGAGCGCACATGCCAACCGGAAGAGTGCCTCCCAATTGATTTGATGTTAAACCTATAATTCTTAAGGTGGACATGTTAAATATGGCTGATGGAATATCACCTGAGAGCTGATTGAATTGCATATCCAGGTATTGCAGATTACCGAGTCTCCCAATCTCTTGTGGGATTTTTCCATTTAGAGAATTGGAACGAATACCAAGATACTGCAGATTTGACAGGTTAGCAATGGAGATTGGGATAAAACCATTGAAGCTGTTATTTCTCAGATTTATGTACTCAAGTTTAGGTAGATGACCAAACCATGACGGAATCTCTCCCGCAAAGTTGTTATTTCTGAGAGAAATGAACTTCAAGCGGTGCAGGAGAGATAACTCTCGAGGCAAAGTCCCACTAAAAAAGTTGTACCTCAGATCAAGAGAAACGAGGAAGGAGAGATTTCCTATTTGCGGTGGAATTGCGCCTGTAAGATCCATGTTGGAAATATTCAAAGCCGTGACTCTGTGGTGACGCAAACCGCAAGTGACGCCAATCAAGTGCAAACAGAGCTTGAATTGGTCCAATTTGTCGCAAGTATTTGATAAGGGTCTGAAGTGAGGAGATATTTTAGTGAGAGAAGAGCATATTTATCAGCGGTGAGGCTGGTAGATGTACTTTTGGCTAGACAAGCTGGGATTTGGAAGGATATTAGTAGTAGCAGGAGTAGTGCATATGCAAAAACGAAATAGCAAGTTTTGGCCATGGATAGCTGCAAATGCTGTGATGCTATTATATTATAGTAGGGTGAGTTTCTAATAATATGTAGAGATATATATATATATATATATATATATATATCTATCAAAAGGCATGCTTGAATCATTTTTGATGCCACGTAGAATAGGATAAGTCATGATTGTAAAGTTTGTGGCTATTTTCTTCAATTAATATTCATATCACTGATTTCAAATACTTTTTGAACAATTAAACTATATTTTTGAAGAATAAGAATGTAGGGCCGCTCCCAGCAGTAAAAGTTTGTGTAGCTAGCGGACTAACGGGGTTTGTTTGTTTCTGACTTTTTGAAAGTGGCTTTCAGAATTTCAAATCTCAAATCCCCATCTGTTTATTAGAATTTCGGTATAGAATTTTAAATCCTCCAAAATTCTACTCTATAATACCTAAAATACATCTACTTTACTTTTTTCAAACACAATTTCCAATACACTATCAATCATCTATCACACACTTTCCAATTATTATTATATATTCAACTCAATACTCCATCTCCTCCTTTTTTACTTTATTATCATCATATATATATAATCAATCATTACACAATCATTCAATCATTTCTACATTACCTTTTACAATATAACATTCTTTCTATCATCTACTTTTTCAAAATCCTACTTTATCAAATCCTACAAAATCCACACTCCCAAACATATACAAAATATAAATACACTTTTTACTTTATACCAAATTCTTTCAAATTCTCTCTATAGAATTTCAAATCCCCTCAAAGCCGTAAACAAACAGAGCCTCAAGTCTTCTTCAAAATATTCCACAAGTAAATAAAAGAAACAAAAAAAGGCACATCATATCATATATTGGAAAATAATTGCATATACATATGTATATTTGAATTTTAGCGTGCAACTTTGATATTTTAGTGTGCATCATATCAGCCTCTTCCCAGTCCCCTCATGACTCGAACTCATGATCACTTAGGCTTACCCCTAAAACGACGTCGTTTTAGAGGCGTGAGATACACGCGCCCCTAATTTCGGTTGGGAATTTTTCATAAAACGACATCGTTTTTGGGTAGTTTGATCGGTCTCCGACTATTTGGGACTAAATCGGCACATATTGAAAACACACGGGACTAAATTGAAACATGTGATATATACGGGATCTTTTCAATAAAGGTGCAAAGTTACGAGACCATTTCAATTTAAATCTCTAAATTTTTAAATATTTTGAAATTGTTCGTTAACCTGCTGCAGCAGGTTACCAAACTAGTAACAGCCACTTGTGTAAAATAGTTTTCTCTTTGATTTCGAAGCATCAATTTAACTTTTTCTACTCTAATAATCTTTGACGGGTTTTGGAACACATTTAAAACAATATGTATATAAAAAAGTAAAAGCGAATCGGTCGGTTTATTGGGTCTAAAGTGATCAAAAAATCAATCATGACCCCAAATTATTTTGATTAAAAAGGCTTGGATGACATTTCGAAATTAAGAAATAAAATAAAATAATTACATGTGTAGTGGTTACGTGTTGCAACAGATTAAAGATCAATCTCAAATAAAATTTTAACTTATAGGACCAAAATAAAAATAATCACAACACTATACACACTATCACTACTACCACTATCTCTCTTACAAACTCATCAATGGCTTTTTCTGCGAAGCAATTCTCCATTTTCCTCCTTCTCACACTCTTTACCTCTCTCCAAACTCACGCAAGAGACAGCCAATACTTCAACAAAATCCCTAGCACCACAAACGACGTCGTTGCCCCTGTCCAAAAAGAATCCCCAAACAACCAACCGCAACAACAGGACCCCACTTTCCTCCCTGAAAAAGAAAACGCCTACGGCCTCTACGGCCACGAATCCGGCCAAAACCCTCCCTCCACCACCACCACCAACCCGTACAACCCCGAATACAGAGTTCCGAAACTACCCCTGCATAGCAGGGTTATTGTAGTAATTCTTCGCGCCGTATAAGTAATTGTTGTTGTTGGTGGAAAATGATGCGCTGTCATTGATGTCATCTTCGGGTTGGGTGACGTAAGCGACGGGGTTGTAATTTTTGGGGAGGTATTTTTGGGCGGGCTGTTTGTATTCGGGGTTGTACGGGTTGGTGGTGGTGACGTAGGCGTTTTCTTTTTCAGGGAGGAAAGTGGGGTCCTGTTGTTGCGGTTGGTTGTTTGGGGACTCTTTTTGGACAGGGGCAACGACGTCGTTTGTGGTGCTAGGGATTTTGTTGAAGTATTGGCTGTCTCTTGCGTGAGTTTGGAGAGAGGTAAAGAGTGTGAGAAGGAGGAAAATGGAGAATTGCTTCGCAGAAAAAGCCATTGATGAGTTTGAGAGAGAGATAGTGGTAGTAGTGATAGTGTGTATAGTGTTGTGGTATCATTATATAGAGGGGGGCAGTGAGTGAGGGAGTGTGCGTGTTTTGTAATTTATTGTTCTATTTTGAAGACAACGTAACAACCACGTCAATAATAAGACCGAAGCTGTACAACTTTGTATTTTAGAGGAGACTCAAGTCTTCTCAAAAATATTTCGACAAATCAAATTACAAATCAAGAAATTAATGGCACATCATAAGAGAAGAAGTTGAGAGTTGTTTATTGTCCTTACTTTGGAAATTAATTATACAACTGACTGACAAAATCATATGGACCAGAGTAATCCTTGCCCTACGTTTGGAATAACAACAATTTAACCGTGCAATGGTTTGCATTTAGCATAAACAACATCAATTTGATATATAATATTAATTGATTCATTAAAATGTATACTAGTTTTAGGATAAAGTATTAGTTGGGATAGAGGTGCACGCTAAAACTAGTTTACATAAGACCGATTCTAACGGCAGTGGCCATAAAACAGAGCATTATTGGACAGGTCCATCACCAGAAACAGTAGAGAGAATAATAGAAATTTTGGATTTCATCAAAACAAAGAAAAGAAACAGAAATTTAGAATCTCAATAGTTCACCAGAAGGATGAAATTAACTATTTATAAAACAACATGAAATATCACTTAATTAAATTGAAGATTAGACATGATGATATATAATATATGAATCTAGTAAGGAGTAAAATTTATTTTTGAGCGATTATTTTGAACTATTATTTAAGAAATTTTTGATGGTATTCTAAAACCATCTTGCACCACAAGAAAATAAAGAATTGGCTGAAAGATTTTTTAACTTTACTACAAATTTTTCCTACAAAAATAATTACACCTTAAATATCGAATGAACCATATTCTTTTAAAACAATGCGAAAGAAACATTACTTGATAGGGGGACGCTACATGAAATTTTTTTATGGTTATGTGAAAGAATTTTGTCTCATCTAAAAGCTCGAACTTGTAGAGAGGTGTAAAAATTAATTCGTTTATTTTAATTTCCCTCAACACTCCCCCTCACTCGTGTGCCGAATCATTGTCTCTGCCCTTTGGGAAGGAGGCTCAACGAGTGGACAATTTTAATTGGGTGGAGTGCTTTCCGCGGGAATCGAACTCAGGATCTAGGTTGAACCAGAGGCTCTGATACCAAAGAGAAGTGTTGAGGGAAATTAAATAAATAAATTGATTCTCACCCTCTCTACAATTTCAAGCTTTTAGATGAGACGAAATTCTTTCATGGTATCAGAGCCTCTGGCTCAATCCAGATCCTGGGTTCGATTCCCGTTTATGAGCTTACTAATGACTCTGCACGAGCTAATAAATTGAATACCATTGAGCCATATTTTGTTTATGTGTGTTGGCCAACTTAATTTATTGAAGAGCTCTAACAAAAAAAATTCGAGCCTTAGTTTGATTACATCCCTAAAATTAATCACGAAGATTATTAATAGAAATAGCATGCAGGACAAGTAGTGTACCATAAATCAGTTATATTTTATAGAATTATCAAGTAATATGTAAATTTACACTATATATATCTAATCAAGTTCTTACATTAATTTCCTCTGCTCCTTCTCTTTATCTTGTAACTAAAACCAAAAAACAATTCCAGTATCCATCTAGGCCGTCCATATCGAAGAACGAAATATCCCATGCCAACTCCTATTGCAAACCCACGCCCATACCCCAAAGCAACAATCTGCCAACTAAATCCATCAAAAAAATCATCATCATCTTCTTCTTCTTCTTGCACCCAATCCGAATTCTCTCCAATCGTCAACGGAATTCCGCACAATCCTTGGTTCCCAACATATGAATCATTCGCAAATGTATCAAACTGACGAGACTGAGGTATCCGCCCGTCAAGATTATTCATGGAAACATTTAATATGGCAAGAAATGTGAGGTCAGTCATTTCGATCGGAATTTCACCATCCAATTGGTTTGATGACAGATCCAACGATTCAAGCAGAGTCATATTCCCAAGAGATAGAGATATATGTCCCGTGAGATTATTACGCGACATATTCAAGTACCTTAAAGAATTAAGCTTTCCAATGGACTCCGGAATACTTCCCGAAAAAAGGTTTTCGGACATGTCGATGATTGTGAAGGTTGCCAGGATTCTCTCCACATGTTGCTCCAAACCTTTTAAAATGAATGCCACTGACTCGTAAACTTTATTGAACCAGTTTTCGGTTATATTTTGATTCACATCTATCATGGCTCTAAAATTGTTGAAATATCGATCAGGCAAAGAGCCAGTAAATGTATTTCGGGCTACATCGAAAACTTGCAACTTGGGAAATCGTATTCGAAGGGAGTGATATGGTGCCGTAAAATCTATTAGACCTCAAAACAAGGACACGAAGTGTATCGAGACTTTCCATCCAAAAGGGAAACGTATCGTGTATTTCATTGTTTCCAAAGTGTTGGTGGTAACATGGCTCGGAATTGATTGTAAATGTTAAAGGAGTGAGACCATGAAGGCGATTTTGCTTCAAATAAAGCCCCTGCAAAGTTCCGCTTAAGTTCCCTAAAGATTGAGGAATTGGTCTTTTGGCTGAACAAGCTGGGATTTGGAAGGATATTAGTAGTGCAAATACAAAAACGAAATAGCAAGATTTGGCCATGGGTAGCTGCAAATGTTGGGATGCTATTATAATAGGGTGAGTTGCTGATATTATATAGATGAATTTCAATAAGCATTCTTGATGCGCTAAGTAGCTATTTTGTACACTAAAGGACAACAACATGTGATTTTATTATATGCTGGCTATATTTACGTAAATTTTAATATCATATATGGTTTGACCATTGAATTGCCAGGAATCAGTCCGAATTTGGTCGGAAAGAGATTAGATCGCGTGTAAGTAATGACCATTACACAAAGGTATGACTTATGATGTTATGGAGTAAAATTCACTTTTGGTCCCACATGACATGAGACCTCACGATTTTGGTTCCAATATTCATCACTTTGATCCCGTAAAATTTTTTTATGCAGTTTTTGTCCTTCCGTTACGGAATCCGTTAAGTTCAACTGCATTTTTTGTCCCAAACCTTGTCTCGTGGGATTAAAACTGCAGCTGACTTTAATGGAAAACGTAACGGTGAGATCAAAACTGCATGAAAAAAAGTAATTTTTAGACTAAAGTGATGGGTTTTGGGACCAAATTCGTGAGGTATCGTAACTGTGAGAATGAATGTATTATCACCGATGATTGGTGATTGGAAAAAATCACTCATATATACAAAATATTACAACAATAGGTTCCTGAAATTAAGGAAACCCAATCAAATAATAAATACAGAGATACACAGAATAATATATACATTAATTGAAATTGGTCAATTCTTTCCCTTAATACACCCCGTCAAGCGTTGTGTGGGATGCAAGCAAACGCAAAGCTTGGAGCGCAAGAACTCAAAAGCCGGTCGCGGAAAGCTTTTGGTAAAAATATCGGCCAACTGAAGATGAGTAGGAACGAACTGAGTGTGCAGCTTCCCGGAAGAAACGAGTTCCCTAACAAAATGACAATCAATGTCGATATGCTTTGCCCGCTTATGGGCAATGGGGTTCTGACTGAAGAAAATCGTGCTTTTATTATCACATAAGAGAAGAGGGCAAGACGGAGACAATTGGCGAAGTTCCCGTAGTAGGTTGGTGAGCCACACAACCTCCGAAGCAGTGTTAGCTAACGCCTTGTACTCAGATTCACAACTTGAGCAGGCAAATATGGGTTGTTTCTTTGCACTCCACGAGACAAGATTACCACCTAAGAAGATGGAATAGCCATATGTCGAACGGCGAGTCTCAATGCAACGAACCCAGTCGGCATCTGAATAACCCACAATAGAATTTTCGGGACGATAAGTGAAGGATCAACCATAATGAATAGTGCCTTTGA
The DNA here is from genome assembly GCA_037126765.1 of Stenogyne calaminthoides. Classification (NCBI taxonomy): domain Eukaryota; kingdom Viridiplantae; phylum Streptophyta; class Magnoliopsida; order Lamiales; family Lamiaceae; genus Stenogyne; species Stenogyne calaminthoides. The sequence goes on along the minus strand of JBBCBC010000026.1, from coordinate 2,360,063 downwards.
CGTACCGAAGAATGCGTTTCACAGCCAAAAAATGAACATCGGTGGGAGAATGGAGGAATTGACTTACCGAATTTACAGCAAATGACAAATCAGGCCGAGTGATGGTCAAGTACTGCAAGGCTCCCACCAAGGAGCGATATAAAGTCAGATCGTGAAACAGAGGACCCGTGCTTACCAAAGATTCACCAGTAACAAGAGGAGTAGCAATGGGTTTGCTATCCAATAATTCAGCACGTTCCAAAATATCAAGAGCATACTTAGCCTGTCCAACAAACAGACCATCTGATGTGTAAGAGATCTCGAGACCCAAGAAATAGTTCAATCGACCAAAGTCCTTGATGGCAAACTCGGAATGAGTGCGAGTGATAAAGCGGCGAAGCATAGCCGGATCAATGCCAGTGAGGATGATGTCATCCACATAAAGAAGAAGATAAAGAGCTGTGGACCCCCGAAGAAGATAGAATAAAGAGGAATCAGACTGAGACTGGCGAAAACCCAAGGATAATAAGTAGGAGCTGAACCTCTGAAACCAAGCCAAGTGAGCTTGACGAAGACCATAGAGGGCCTTCTTGAGACGGCATACATGATCAGGAAAGCGCGGATCGATGAAACCTGGTGGTTGTGCCATAAACACGGGTTTGGTGAGCACACCGTTCAAGAAGGCGTTCTTCACATCCAGCTGATGAAGAGACCACTTATGATGAACCGAGAGAGCCAAGATAGTGCGGACGAAAGAGTAATTTCTTTTAACAATGGGGTCAAGGTGTGGTGAAAATCGGAACTGTGCACTGAGTGAAACCCCGAGCAACAAGACGAAGCTTTGTGATGCTCGATGGAAACATCAGAATGAAATTTAGTGTGAAATACCCACTTAGAACCAACAATGGTGGTGTTGGGAGGACGGGGAACCAAATCCCAAGTTTGGTTGGCCTTCAGGGCGTCAATCTCCTCCTGCATAACACTGACCCAATGAGGAAACTTAGAGGCGGATTTGAAGCCCTTAGGCTCAGAGTGTGCAACAAGAGCAAAGCAAGCAGAGCAGTCGAGGCAATGTCAACAGGATACCCGGCTTGAAGACACATGCCCGTGCCCGAGTAACCATTGGATGTGTCAGCACGAGCGGAGCAGGAGGAGGGTCTGCAATTGGCGAAAGAGGGCCGGGCGAGGGCGGACCATGTGGAACGGCCACGGGAGGGGACGAGACGGGCGAGACCGGGAGGAGGCTTTTAGTTGGAGGAGGAGGGGCCGTGAGTGGTTCGGTGTACCTCAAAGATCTCGGATAGAGGTGGCATGGAGCAGGCGAGAGGGCGTAACCCTAACAGATGAATAGGAGCCGCCGATAGGGAGGGCGAAGTTGCTATCTAAAAAACTCGAAAATAGGCAAGTCGGCCGGATGAGGAGGCATCATTATCGAGAAAGGAAAGACTGTTCATCAAACCGAGCATGTCGAGTAACAAAGATTTTAGCGGAAGAAGGATCGAAACACCGAAAACCCTTATGTATACCGGGCCAGAACCAAAAAAAATATACATAGACGACTTCGAGGTGATAGTTTGTTGGCTGCATAATCCCGAAGGAAGGGAAACACTCGACATCCGAAGGGCTTGAAGATAGCATAATTCGGAATGGAGTGGAATAGTAGCTCATACGGAGACTTGTTATCCAAAACAGAAGATGGTAGTCGATTGATGACATAGACAGTTGTAGCAAAGGCCTCAAACCACCATGAAGCAGGAGCAGAGGAATGAAATAACATAGATAAACCAGTTTCATTAATGTGGCGGTGCTTACGTTCTGCCCTGCCATTTTGCTGCGGTGTGTACGGATAAGAAATGCGATGAAGAATGCCATTATTAATCATGAATTCATTAACACGTTTATTAACAAATTCAGTGCCCCCATCGGACTGAAAAACTTTTATCGATCTCGAGAATTGTGTGCAAATGAAGGTGTGAAATCGTACCAATATATCATAAAAATCAGACTTCGCATGCATTGGATAAAGCCAAGAAAACCGAGAAAAGTCATCCACAAAAACCGCATAATAACGATAACCAGCAGCAGAATTAACAGGGGAAGGTCCCCATAAATCACAGTGAACCAAATCAAGAACAAAAGAAGCACGTTTATCATTCAACGTAAAAGGTAATTTCTTGCTCTTAGCCAACTGGCATGGTGAACAAACAGTAGGATTCGGTAATAGGGACGTAACAGATAAATGTCTCAACTTATTAATTAAGCAAAGAAATAACACTAAAGAAACATGACCTAGGCGTAAGTGCCATAAAGTAAAACTAGCTCGTAAATCTTTGAAATGTAAAGCAACAACCAAAGCAGAACTACCTCTCTGCAATACGTAAAGCCCGTTTTCACACCTGCCCTGAGCCAGAGTTGCTTTGGTCACTCGATTCTGAATGGCAAAGTACTTATCAGAAAACACAACATCAACATTGTAATCGGATGTCAGTTTGCTTATAGATAATAGGTTCTTAGTAACGTGGGGCACAACCAACACATCCAGCAGATTAACATCGAAAGTAATACGACTAGAACCAATGTGAGAAATTGAAAGGGCATTGCCATTACCAACAATAACCGAGCCATTACCAGAGTAGGATTCGAAGGAATCCAGATGAGCAGTCTGTGGAGTCATATGGGCGGAGGCACCGGAGTCCACGTACCAATCAGAGGCTGGATTGGTATCCGAGACATTGCAAGCAGCCCGGAAAGCCTGAGCAAGATTGGCCGAAGATGAAGGAGGCGGGGGCGGTGCACGAGACTGACCACGGGAACGAGTCTGTAACTGCAAGAATTGGGGACACTTGTCCGCATAGTGTTCCCCCCGGCAAAGTTGACAACGCGGGATGTAGGTACGACGACCCCCACGCCCGCCACTATTGTTCGTTTGGGCGCTGACTGCCATTGCTTGAACCAGAACCGGAACCCGTCGCAACAAAAGCCGAGCAGTTTCTGGTCGCGGAGATACCAGGCTGTGTAGGCTGGATTCGGAGACTCAACACCGGCATCGGACACAAGAGATTGAGAAGGAGCAGTGGTCGATCCGGTGAGGATGTCCATCATCTCGTAAGTTGTTGCCATGGAAAGAAACTGGCACTTCCACATCAAATAGGTTGTGGATGATAGCTTGATTTGGACAAGGTTAAACATAGCAGTGGTTTGATTGGAGAGGGGAAGAGCAGCAGGAGTGGCCATTATTCGTGATGCAGGAAGACGATACGAAGGGGACTAGTTCGGATCGTATTGCACGAGGGAGAGAAGAGGAGAGGCGAAGGTGACCTGTTCGCCGTGAGATGGAGAAACGGCGCTGAAGCCGGGGATGAAGAATTAGGGTTTAGGGTGCATGAAAGACGTGATACCAGGTGAGAATGAATGTATTATCACCGATGATTGGTGATTGGAAAAAATCACTCATATATACAAAATATTACTACAATAGGTTCCTGAAATTAAGGAAACCCAATCAAATAATAAATACAGAGATACACATACATTAATTGGAATTGGTCAATTCTTTCCCTTAATAGTAACATATGGAATCAAATTGGATTTTACTCTGAAGTTTTATTTTCCCCTCCAATATTCACCTATTGAAATTTTAGGGTGCTAACTTTTTCTAACAACTATATCCAACCTCCCCCATCACCCCTCTCCATTTGCTTTTAATAACACAAATGTAATGGGAAATAATTTAGATTGAGTATGGTGAAATTAAGAATCATAGATTATATATATTCAACTTGTTCACATGAGATATGAATAAACACATCTGAAAAACCATGAAACAGCAGATAAAACCACACCTATATATAATATATCGGCAAATCAAAAAAACAAAAATTACTTTACATCATCATTGTGATATTATAATTTTGCCAAATTTTCTAATTAAGTAGCGATCAAGGCTGATAGGAAATTGGCGTAGAGATCCATCTTCTTCCTTGCAAAGTCAGTTTCCATACATGCTTGTCTTGAAATCAGGAGACAAATGTTAATGAGGTCAATTAGCTACTATATCAACTTTAAAATAGATAATGCACAGAACATATAACTTGATTGGGTAGATAAGTTGATTATCATCGGGCTCGATTTAGGATTCGGTTAGATAAGTTATAAGAATTCAAGTTTAGTCAAGTGATGCTGATTGGGAATTCAATATAGGATTGCTAACATGATCGAATTAAATTCAATTTTTGTCCCACAGGACACGAGACCTCACGATTTTGGTCACAATACTCACCACTTTGGTCCAGTAAGAATTTTTTCATACAATTTTGGTAATTTGTTACGAAATCCGTTAAGTTCAACCTCACTTTTGGTCCCAAACTTTGTCCAGTTGTGGGACCAAAACTTCTGCTGGTTTTAACAGAAAACGTAACTGCATGAAAAAATAATTTTGGGACAAAAGTGGTGGGTGTTGGGACCAAAATCGTGAGAATTTTGGTCCTTCCGTAACAAAATCTGTTAAGTTCAACCTCACTTTTGGTTCCAAATCGTGTCCCGTGGGACCAAAACTTCAGCTGGTTTTAACGGAAAACGTAACTATGGGACCTAAACTGCATGAAAAAATGATTTTGGGACCAAAGTGGTGGGTGTTGGGACCAAAATTGTAAGGTACCGTGTCCTGTGGAACCAAAAATGAATTTAACTCGAACATGATCATAGATATTGTTTATGCGATGTAGTAACAGAGTAATTTATACTTTTGTAGAACATTAGAGATTGCAAGGTCTTACCATGGAAATTCAGGTCTTACTAGAAAAATCGACGTTTTATTTTTTGTAGCTCCGAAAGAGTTTTTTTTATGTTGATCCTCTCTGCAGGAGATTCAACTGAGCACTTCAATGCCAACACCAATATATCGAACACAGTGCATCATCATGTCACACTGTTCATCATCAAGATTCGTGAGTAAGTTGATATCTATAACCCGATCCAGTGAGTGCGGAAGCAGGCTTTCAACCCATCTCTTCAAGCTCAAATCTCCACCAAACATGTCATCACTTGGACTTTTTCTTGTAAATGTTTCCATCAACATGATGCCATAACTATAAACATCACACCTCGTTGAAACTAACCCTTCCAAGCCATATTCTGAAACAAAAATCATAATCCATTACAATTTACAACAATATGAAGTGGAAGATAAATTAAAAGCGCGAAGAATTACTACAATAACCCTGCTATGCAGGGGTAGTTTCGGAACTCTGTATTCGGGGTATTAGGATAATATTAATTGATTCATTAAAATGTATACTAGTTTTAGGATAAAGTATTAGTTGGGATAGAGGTGCACGCTAAAACTAGTTTACATAAGACCGATTCTAACGGCAGTGGCCATAAAACAGAGCATTATTGGACAGGTCCATCACCAGAAACAGTAGAGAGAATAATAGAAATTTTGGATTTCATCAAAACAAAGAAAAGAAACAGAAATTTAGAATCTCAATAGTTCACCAGAAGGATGAAATTAACTGTTTATAAAACAACATGAAATATCACTTAATTAAATTGAAGATTAGACATGATGATATATAATATATGAATCTAGTAAGGAGTAAAATTTATTTTTGAGCGATTATTTTGAACTATTATTTAAGAAATTTTTGATGGTATTCTAAAACCATCTTGCACCACAAAAAAATAAAGAATTGGCTGAAAGATTTTTTAACTTTACTACAAAATTTTCCTACAAAAGTAATTACACCTTAAATAACGAATGAACCATATTCTTTTAAAACAAAGCGAAAGAAACATTACTTGATAGGGGGACGCTACATGAAATTTTTTTATGGTTATGTGAAAGAATTTTGTCTCATCTAAAAGCTCGAACTTGTAGAGAGGTGTAAAAATTAATTCGTTTATTTTAATTTCCCTCAACACTCCCCCTCACTCGTGTGCCGAATCATTGTCTCTGCCCTTTGGGAATGAGGCTCAACGAGTGGACAATTTTAATTGGGTGGAGTGCTTTCCTCGGGAATCGAACTCAGGATCTAGGTTGAACCAGAGGCTCTGATACCAAAGAGAAGTGTTGAGGGAAATTAAATAAATGAATTGATTCTCACCCTCTCTACAATTTCGAGCTTGTAGATGAGACGAAATTCTTTCATGGTATCAGAGCCTCTGGCTCAATCCAGATCCTGGGTTCGATTCCCGTTTATGAGCTTACTAATGACTCTGCACGAGCTAATAAATCGAATACCATTGAGCCATATTTTGTTTATGTGTGTTGGCGAACTTAATTTATTAAAGAGCTCTAACAAAAAAAATTCGAGCCTTAGTTTGATTACATCCCTAAAATTAATCACGAAGATTATTAATAGAAATAGCATGCAGGACAAGTAGTGTACCATAAATCAGTTATATTTTATAGAATTATCAAGTAATATGTAAATTTACACTATATATATCTAATCAAGTTCTTACATTAATTTCCTCTGCTCCTTCTCTTTATCTTGTAACTAAAACCAAAAAACAATTCCAGTATCCATCTAGGCCGTCCATATCGAAGAACGAAATATCCCATGCCAACTCCTATTAAAAAACCCACGCCCCGCCCATACCCCAAAGCAACAATTTTGCCAACTAAATCCATTAAAAAAAATCATCATCATCTAAAAAAAAAAAAGAAAAAAACCCAATCAAAATTCTCTCCAATCGTCAACGGAATTCCGCACAATCCTTGGTTCCCAACATATGAATCATTCGCAAATGTATCAAACTGACGAGACTGAGGTATCCGCCCGTCAAGATTATTCATGGAAACATTTAATATGGCAAGAAATGTGAGGTCAGTCATTTCGATCGGAATTTCACCATCCAATTGGTTTGATGACAGATCCAACAAAATTCAAGCAGAGTCATATTCCCAAGAGATAGAGATATATGTCCCGTGAGATTATTACGCGACATATTCAAGTACCTTAAAGAATTAAGCTTTCCAATGGACTCCGGAATACTTCCCGAAAAAAGGTTTTCGGACATGTCGATGATTGTGAAGGTTGCCAGGATTCTCTCCACATGTTGCTCCAAACCTTTTAAAATGAATGCCACTGACTCGTAAACTTTATTGAACCAGTTTTTGGTTATATTTTGATTCACATCTATCATGGCTCTAAAATTGTTGAAATATCGATCAGGCAAAGAGCCAGTAAATGTATTTCGGGCTACATCGAAAACTTGCAACTTGGGAAATCGTATTCGAAGGGAGTGATATGGTGCCGTAAAATCTATTAGACCTCAAAACAAGGACACGAAGTGTATCGAGACTTTCCATCCAAAAGGGAAACGTATCGTGTATTTCATTGTTTCCAAAGTGTTGGTGGTAACATGGCTCGGAATTGATTGTAAATGTTAAAGGAGTGAGACCATGAAGGCGATTTTGCTTCAAATAAAGCCCCTGCAAAGTTCCGCTTAAGTTCCCTAAAGATTGAGGAATTGGTCTTTTGGCTGAACAAGCTGGGATTTGGAAGGATATTAGTAGTGCAAATACAAAAACGAAATAGCAAGATTTGGCCATGGGTAGCTGCAAATGTTGGGATGCTATTATAATAGGGTGAGTTGCTGATATTATATAGATGAATTTCAATAAGCATTCTTGATGCGCTAAGTAGCTATTTTGTACACTAAAGGACAACAACATGTGATTTTATTATATGCTGGCTATATTTACGTAAATTTTAATATCATATATGGTTTGACCCTTGAATTGCCAGGAATCAGTCCGAATTTGGTCGGAAAGAGATTAGATCGCGTGTAAGTAATGACCATTACACAAAGGTATGACTTATGATGTTATGGAGTAAAATTCACTTTTGGTCCCACATGACATGAGACCTCACGATTTTGGTTCCAATATTCATCACTTTGATCCCGTAAATTTTTTTTATGCAGTTTTTGTCCTTCCGTTACGGAATCCGTTAAGTTCAACTGCATTTTTTGTCCCAAACCTTGTCTCGTGGGATTAAAACTGCAGCTGACTTTAATGGAAAACGTAACGGTGAGATCAAAACTGCATGAAAAAAAGTAATTTTTAGACTAAAGTGATGGGTTTTGGGACCAAATTCGTGAGGTATCGTAACTGTGAGAATGAATGTATTATCACCGATGATTGGTGATTGGAAAAAATCACTCATATATACAAAATATTACAACAATAGGTTCCTGAAATTAAGGAAACCCAATCAAATAATAAATACAGAGATACACAGAATAATATATACATTAATTGAAATTGGTCAATTCTTTCCCTAATATACACCCGTCAAAGCGTTGTGTGGGATGCAAGCAAACGCAAAGCTTGGAGCGCAAGAACTCAAAAGCCGGTCGCGGAAAGCTTTTGGTAAAAATATCGGCCAACTGAAGATGAGTAGGAACGAACTGAGTGTGCAGCTTCCCGGAAGAAACGAGTTCCCTAACAAAATGACAATCAATGTCGATATGCTTTGCCCGCTTATGGGCAATGGGGTTCTGACTGAAGAAAATCGTGCTTTTATTATCACATAAGAGAAGAGGGCAAGACGGAGACAATTGGCGAAGTTCCCGTAGTAGGTTGGTGAGCCACACAACCTCCGAAGCAGTGTTAGCTAACGCTTTGTACTCAGATTCACAACTTGAGCAGGCAAATATGGGTTGTTTCTTTGCACTCCACGAGACAAGATTACCACCTAAGAAGATGGAATAGCCATATGTCGAAGCGGCGCGAGTCTCAATGCAACGAACCCAGTCGGCATCTGAATAACCCACAATAGAATTTTCGGGACGATAAGTGAAGGATCAACCATAATGAATAGTGCCTTTGACGTACCGAAGAATGCGTTTCACAGCCAAAAAATGAACATCGGTGGGAGAATGGAGGAATTGACTTACCGAATTTACAGCAAATGACAAATCAGGCCGAGTGATGGTCAAGTACTGCAAGGCTCCCACCAAGGAGCGATATATAAAGTCGATCGTGAAACGGAGGACCCGTGCTTACCAAAGATTCACCAGTAAGAAGAGGAGTAGCAATGGGTTTGTTATCCAATAATGCAGCACGTTCCAAAATATCAAGAGCATACTTAGCCTGTCCAACAAACAGACCATCTGATGTGTAAGAGATCTCGAGACCCAAGAAATAGTTCAATCGACCAAAGTCCTTGATGGCAAACTTCGGAATGAGTGCGAGTGATAAAGCGGGAAGCATAGCCGGATCAATGCCGGTGAGGATGATGTCATCCACATAAAAGAAGAAGATAAAGAGCTGTGGACCCCCGAAGAAGATAGAATAAAGAGGAATCAGACTGAGACTGGCGAAAACCCAAGGATAATAAGTAGGAGCTGAACCTCTGAAACCAAGCCAAGTGAGCTTGACGAAGACCATAGAGGGCCTTCTTGAGACGGCATACATGATCAGGAAAGCGCGGATCGATGAAACCTGGTGGTTGTGCCATAAACACGGGTTTGGTGAGCACACCGTTCAAGAAGGCGTTCTTCACATCCAGCTGATGAAGAGACCACTTATGATGAACCGAGAGAGCCAAGATAGTGCGGACAGTAGTAGCCTTAACAACAGGGCTGAAGGTGTGGTGAAAATCGGAACCAGGCACCTGAGTGAAACCCTGAGCAACAAGACGAGCTTTGTGATGCTCGATGGAAACATCAGAATGAAATTTAGTGCGAAATACCCACTTAGAACCAACAATGGTGGTGTTGGGAGGACGGGGAACCAAATCCCAAGTTTGGTTGGCCTTTAGGGCGTCAATCTGCTCCTGCATAACACTGACCCAATGAGGAAACTTAGAGGCGGATTTGAAGCCCTTAGGCTCAGAGTGTGCAACAAGAGCAGCAAGCAGAGCAGTCGAGGCAATGTCAACAGGATACCTCGGCTTGAAGACACATGCCCGTGCCCGAGTAACCATTGGATGTGTCAGCACGAGCGGAGCAGGAGGAGGGTCTGCAATTGGCGAAAGAGGGCCGGGCGAGGGCGGACCAGGTGGAACGGCCACGGGAGGGACCGGTACGGGCGAGACCGGGGAGGCTGCCTTAGTTGGAGGAGGGGCCGTGAGTGGTTCCAGGTGTACCTCAGCATCTGGATAGAGGTGGCATGGAGCAGGGCGAGAGGGCAGAACCCGAACACGATGAATAGGAGCCGTCGATAGGGAGGGCGAGTTGCTATCTAAAAAACTCGAAATAGGCAAGTCAGCGGATGAGGAGGCATCATTATCAGAGAAAGGAAAAACCTGTTCATCAAACTGAGCATGTCGAGTAACAAAGATTTTAGCGGAAGAAGGATCGAAACACCGAAAACCCTTATGTATACTGCTGTAACCCAAAAATATACATAGACGACTTCGAGGTGATAGTTTGTTGGCTGCATAATCCCGAAGGAAGGGAAACACTCGACATCCGAAGGGCTTGAAGATAGCATAATTCGGAATGGAGTGGAATAGTAGCTCATACGGAGACTTGTTATCCAAAACAGAAGATGGTAGTCGATTGATGACATAGACAGTTGTAGCAAAGGCCTCAAACCACCATGAAGCAGGAGCAGAGGAATGAAATAACATAGATAAACCAGTTTCATTAATGTGGCGGTGCTTACGTTCTGCCCTGCCATTTTGCTGCGGTGTGTACGGATAAGAAATGCGATGAAGAATGCCATTATTAATCATGAATTCATTAACACGTTTATTAACAAATTCAGTGCCCCCATCGGACTGAAAAACTTTTATCGATCTCGAGAATTGTGTGCAAATGAAGGTGTGAAATCGTACCAATATATCATAAAAATCAGACTTCGCATGCATTGGATAAAGCCAAGAAAACCGAGAAAAGTCATCCAAAAACCGCATAATAACGATAACAAAGAAGCAGAATTAACGGGGAAGGTCCCCATAAATCACGATGAACCAAATCAAGAACAAAAAAAGCACGTTTATCATTCAACGAAAAGGTAATTTCTTGCTCTTAGCCAACCGGCATGGTGAACAAATAGTAGGATTCGTAATAGGGGACGTAACGAGATAAATGTCTCAACTTATTAATTAAGCAAAGAAATAACACTAAAAAGAAACATGACCTAGGCGTAAGTGCCATAAAGTAAAACTAGCTCGTAAATCTTTGAAATGTAAAGCAACAACCAAAGCAGAACTACCTCTCTGCAATACGTAAAGCCCGTTTTCACACCTGCCCTGAGCCAGAGTTGCTTTGGTCACTCGATTCTGAATGGCAAAGTACTTATCAGAAAACACAACATCAACATTGTAATCGGATGTCAGTTTGCTTATAGATAATAGGTTCTTAGTAACGTGGGGCACAACCAACACATCCAGCAGATTAACATCGAAAAAGTCTGACTAGAACCAATGTGAGAAATTGAAAGGGCATTGCCATTACCAACAATAACCGAGCCATTAGAAGAGTAGGATTGAAGGAATCCAGATGAGCAGTCTGTGGAGTCATATGGGCGGAGGCATGGAGTCCACGCACCAATCAGAGGCTGGATTGGTATCCGAGACATTGACAAGCAGCCCGGAAAGCCTGAGCAAGATTGGAGAAGATGAAGGAGGGGGGCGGTGCACGAGAGAGACTGACCACGGAACGAGTCTGTAACTGCAAGAATTGGGGACACTTGTCCGCATAGTGTTCCCCGGCAAAGTTGACAACGCGGGATGTAGGTGGGACGAACCCCCACGCCCGCCACTATTGTTCGTTTGGGCGCTGACTGCCATTGCTTGAACCAGAACCGAACCCGTCAAATAAAAAGCCGAGCAGTTTCTGGTCGCGGAGATACCAGGCTGTGTAGGCTGGATTCGAGACTCAACACCGCATCGGACACAAGAGATTGAGAAGGAGCAGTGGTCGATCCGGTGAGGATGTCCATCATCTCGTAAGTTGTTGCCATGGAAAGAAACTGGCACTTCCACATCAAATAGGTTGTGGATGATAGCTTGATTTGGACAAGGTTAAACATAGCAGTGGTTTGATTGGAGAGGGGAAGAGCAGCAGGAGTGGCCATTATTCGTGATGCAGGAAGGCGATCTGAAGGGGACTAGTTCGGATCGTAATTCATCTGCACGAGGGAGAGAAGAGGAGAATAAAGGTGACCTGTTCGCCGTGAGATGGAGAAAGGCGCTGAAGCCGGGGATGAAGAATTAGGGTTTAGGGTGCATGAAAGACGTGATACCAGGTGAGAATGAATGTATTATCACCGATGATTGGTGATTCAGACAAAAAAATCACTCATATATACAAAATATTACTACAATAGGTTCCTGAAATTAAGGAAACCCAATCAAATAATAAATACAGAGATACACATACATTAATTGGAATTGGTCAATTCTTTCCCTTAATAGTAACATATGGAATCAAATTGGATTTTACTCTGAAGTTTTATTTTCCCCTCCAATATTCACCTATTGAAATTTTAGGGTGCTAACTTTTTCTAACAACTATATCCAACCTCCCCCATCACCCCTCTCCATTTGCTTTTAATAACACAAATGTAATGGGAAATAATTTAGATTGAGTATGGTGAAATTAAGAATCATAGATTATATATATTCAACTTGTTCACATGAGATATGAATAAACACATCTGAAAAACCATGAAACAGCAGATAAAACCACACCTATATATAATATATCGGCAAATCAAAAAAACAAAAATTACTTTACATCATCATTGTGATATTATAATTTTGCCAAATTTTCTAATTAAGTAGCGATCAAGGCTGATAGGAAATTGGCGTAGAGATCCATCTTCTTCCTTGCAAAGTCAGTTTCCATACATGCTTGTCTTGAAATCAGGAGACAAATGTTAATGAGGTCAATTAGCTACTATATCAACTTTAAAATAGATAATGCACAGAACATATAACTTGATTGGGTAGATAAGTTGATTATCATCGGGCTCGATTTAGGATTCGGTTAGATAAGTTATAAGAATTCAAGTTTAGTCAAGTGATGCTGATTGGGAATTAAATATAGGATTGCTAACATGATCGAATTAAATTCAATTTTTGTCCCACAGGACACGAGACCTCACGATTTTGGTCACAATACTCACCACTTTGGTCCAGTAAGAATTTTTTCATACAATTTTGGTAATTTGTTACGAAATCCGTTAAGTTCAACCTCACTTTTGGTCCCAAACTTTGTCCAGTTGTGGGACCAAAACTTCAACTGGTTTTAACAGAAAACGTAACTGCATGAAAAAATGATTTTGGGACAAAAGTGGTGGGTGTTGGGACCAAAATCGTGAGAATTTTGGTCCTTCAGTAACAAAATCTGTTAAGTTCAACCTCACTTTTGGTTCCAAATCGTGTCCCGTGGGACCAAAACTTCAGCTGGTTTTAACGGAAAACGTAACTATGGGACCTAAACTGCATGAAAAAATGATTTTGGGACCAAAGTGGTGGGTGTTGGGACCAAAATTGTAAGGTACCGTGTCCTGTGGGACCAAAAATGAATTTAACTCGAACATGATCATAGATATTGTTTATGCGATGTAGTAACAGAGTAATTTATACTTTTGTAGAACATTAGAGATTGCAAGGTCTTACCATGGAAATTCAGGTCTTACTAGAAAAATCGACGTTTTATTTTTTGTAGCTCCGAAAGAGTTTTTTTTATGTTGATCCTCTCTGCAGGAGATTCAACTGAGCACTTCAATGCCAACACCAATATATCGAACACAGTGCATCATCATGTCACACTGTTCATCATCAAGATTCGTGAGTAAGTTGATATCTATAACCCGATCCAGTGAGTGCGGAAGCAGGCTTTCAACCCATCTCTTCAAGCTCAAATCTCCACCAAACATGTCATCACTTGGACTTTTTCTTGTAAATGTTTCCATCAACATGATGCCATAACTATAAACATCACACCTCGTTGAAACTAACCCTTCCAAGCCATATTCTGATACAAAAATCATAATCCGTTACAATTTACAACAATATGAAGTGGAAGATAAATTAAAATGTGATTGAAAAGGAATAAAAAAATCACCTGGTGCAATGTACCCTAGTGTGGCAAGGGTGTTGGTGAGCACAATACTCTCCGTCTCACCCAAAAGTTTTGCAATCCCAAAATCACTTACATGAGCAACCATCTCTTCATCTAACAAGACATTACTCGGCTTCAAATCACAGTGAATGACGGGTGTTGAATAACCATGGTGAAGATATTCCAACGCAGATGAAACATCATTCATTATGCTCAATCTTTGAAAGATATCTAAGCAATAGTTGTGAGGATACAACCAGTTTTCGAGGTTTCCCTTTGGCATATATTCAAGTACTAATGCCTTGAAATCTTCATTAGAGCAACAGCTTATCACTTTTGTCAGATTTCTATGACGAATGTTACGCAGTATTTCACATTCGGTGTCAAAACTCCTAAAGCCATTTCCTGGTTGAAGCTTAAACACCTTCACAGCGCAAGTGTTCCCATCTCTAAGAACAGCTCTGTAAACAGAACCAAAGCTCCCATTGCCTAGTAAATTGCTATCGTTGAACTGTTCAGTTGCGTGCAAGATTTCATCGTAGGAAATTCTTTTTGGTCCATCGGAAACCAACTCATGATTCCCACTGGTTTTCTTGCCATTCCTTCTATATCTTAACCAGATAAAAGTCAAAGAAACAACAGTGACAAGTGCAACAGCCCCTGCAAGAATAATCAAAGCAAATTGCACCTTCTTCCTCCCTGATCTGTGTCTGGATACACTACGGCAAAGTAGGACATGGAACCTCGGAATTCCACAGAGTGCCTCATTAGCCTTAAAAGACTCCATAGTGAAATTTTTGAAAGGACCACTGGTGGGGATTTCACCGCTTAAGGCATTGAAAGAGACATTAAAATAGTCGAGGTACTGAAGCTTCTCCATGGACTTTGGGATCGAGCCAGAGAGGTTATTGTATGAGAAGTCTAGAGCCACCAAACTGATCATGCTCCCCACGGACACAGGAATAGGACCTTCCAGTCTATTATGTGTCGAAGACAGATTAATCAAATTGTGTAAGCTCCCAATCGTGTTTGGGATAGACCCAGACAACTGGTTCATCGATAAATCAATGAAGATTGCTGCCACTAAATTACCAATCTCCGGAGGTAAAGATCCAGTCAAGAAATTTGAGGACAAGTCTAGCCTGAGGATGTCTTTGAGGCGCCACAAGCTCGATGGTATGCTTGAAGTTAACGCGTTGGAATACAGTTCAAGATATCTTAAAGAAGTGATATTTCCTAAACATTCAGGCAATGAGCCAGATAACTGGTTTTCACCTAATTCTATTAATTCCAAGCCGCGTATTTTACACGGAACCTCAGGAATAGGACCTCCCAAATTATTACCAGTTAGATCTAATCCTTGAAGTTTAGACAAATTTAGGACAGTAAGTGGAATATTACCAGACAACTCATTGTTGTATAGAGCAATTGAGATTAGGTTGCTTAATTTGCCGATCTCAGCAGGAATGCTACCTTTTATTCCGCAGTTATAGGCAGAGAAATATTGCAATGAGGAAGATAAACTGCCGACAGTAGCTGGAAGGATATCATCTAGAGGATTATCGGAAATTGCCAATTCTGTCAAAGATGTGCAATTTGTCAAAGAAGTAATGAAGCTCAATTCTGAAGAAGAAGAAGAAGAAGATTCACTCATCAGATTGTTGCTAAAAAGCTGAATGACTAAAAGACGTCTTAACTGGCCGAGAGAGTGAGGTATAAAACCAGTGAAGTTGTTTAAACTAAGTCCGAGATATTCAAGACTAGAACAGTTAGAGATAGAGTCGGGTATTGATCCGCTCAAGTAATTTGCATTGACCTGAATTTGATCAAGAGCGGTCGGTTTGCATAAATTGGTTGGAAGAGTTCCTGATAGGCCATTGTTATTAAGTGTAATGGTTGCAAGGGTTGAGATGTTAAAGAGCTCGGGTGGAATTGAACCAATTAAAGGATTATTGTCTAATCGCAATACCACCAGTTGGTAAAGTTGGTCAATCTCTTTGGATAAAACACCTGCAAGGATTGTTTAAAAAAGAAAATCATTGTAAATGAGTAATAGCGTAGCAAAAAAATTGTTATTGTCCTAATTTTGTCGGAACAAAATTTAATGTCCTATTTTTTTATCAAACTGAAAGTTACAGTCCTTAGATATCCATTCCCCTTAAAGTTACGGGCCTCAAAAAGATATTTTCCTTTTGGAAACTCATATCATGATTTTAACATTTTGTAACTTATATATTGAATTATATTTATTAAAACTACTCCTAAAAGCTCATCTTGTGACAACGAGTTCCTAATAGTAATTTTTTGGTAAAAGCAGCAAAAGGAAATTATAATGAAATTAACTTTAGCACAAGGAATCAAAGCCTAAGTGTATTATTTTATTCATTACTCAATTGCACCTGTTAAGTTGTTTCCATGGAGAAACAAGCTCGTAAGCGTCGTAAGGTTCCAAATACTCAGAGGTACTGTGCCACTAATCTTATTCTTTGACATACTTAACCCATACAAGTTCTCAAGATGGCCAATCTCCTCTGGTATGGGCCCTGTTAAAATATATATATATATATATATATATTAAAATCTTTATTGACCTTACATCTCATCGCGTCACTACATGAAAATAGATATTTAATGACAACAATTCTATCATTAAAGATTTTCAACTGGAGAAGCTTTAGTGATAGGATTGTTGTCATAAAAGGTCGATTTTCTTGTAGTGTAAAAATGAGAATAGACATTTAATGACAACATGTTATATATATATATATATATGAATGAGAGACAGTTTGAAAATACCGGTTAAGTTGTTAGCCGACACATGTAAAAGCTGAAGATATTTCAGGTTTGCAATATCTGTTGGTATATGTCCACTAAAGGAGTTGTAAGCCAAGGCCAAAACTTGAAGTTGCGAACATTTGGATAGATTGGATGGAATTTGGCCACTCAGCCAATTGTCTTCAAGGTAGATCTCTTCAAGAAACGGAAGATTGGCGCACATGTCAATCGGAAGACTGTCGCTCAATTTATTTGATGAGAAAGCTACAATTTCCAGACTCGAAATGTTGAATATTGATGATGGCAAAGGACCTGAGAAATGGTTGAATTGCATGCTTATATATTGCAGACTTTGAAGTCTCCCCAACTCTTGTGGGATTTCTCCTTCTAGAGAATTGGAATCAAAATCGAGATGTTGTAAGTTTGAGAGGTTGGAGAGGGACGTTGGGATGAAACCCGTGAAGTTGTTTTCTTTTAGAGAAATATACTTCAAGCGGCGAAGGAGTGATAACTCTCGAGGCAAATTGCCACTCAAAAGGTTGTTTTTCAAAGTGAGCAAAACAAGGAAGGAGAGTTTTCCTAATTCGGGTGGAAGGGTGCCTGAGAGACCCATGTTGGAAATATTCAATGCCGTGACTCTGTGGTGGCGCAAGCCGCAAGTGACACCAATCCAACTGCAAACGGAGCTTGAGTTGGTCCAGTTTCTTGCAAGTATATGATGAGGCTCTGAAGTGATGTGAGCTTTCAGAGAAAGAAGTGCCGATTGGTCGGTGGCGAGATTCTTAGATCTCGTAGCTAGGCAAGGCCTTTGAAAGGTTATGAATAGCACAATGTATGCTATAAGAATGTAATAGCATGTCCTGCCCATGGCTGGAAAAGTATATATGGAGTTAATGGAGTACTGCAATATAAAAAGAGAAATTCCAGATGGGGATGTGAATGTGTTGGTCAATCTAATGAATGTATATTTATAGAAGAATTTTGCAGCCCCAAGAGGACTTTTTGACCTTTTGTACATAAATGTGAATCAAAAAGTTTGTCAAGTTGGTCAGCGTGCGAGCTATTTGTACACGACTAAAAAGAGATTGAGATTGACTTGAATTTAATTAAGTCGAGCTCAGTGATACTCTGGTAAATATTAATTTTGGTTGTGTTTTAAGGATAATAATTTTTTAATTTTACAAAAGTGGGATACTACAACAATTGGTATCAAAAAACTTGTTTTAATAAAAGAGGTTTTATATTTATTTTGACCTTACTATTGGTATCGGAAAATATTTTAATGTTACACCTTTTCTTTTAATCTGGGCTGAGTATTTACTTTTGGTATCGGAAAACTCCTTGTCAATAAACACCTCAAGCTTCCCTCATACCACACATATACTTGATTTTCTTTTCATACTTAATATTTGGCTTCGTCGATTCCATATGCGAACAATCAATCTTTTTTAAACCGTTCAATTTCACAATCCCTAATTTCAGTCTCATTTTCCAAAACAGGCAAAATCACCACAGATTCCTTCATCAATGTCTGCTCCGTCTTCAACCGCGACTGTCGCTCACGCAACTCCTCCATCAGGTGGAGGAGCTCCGCCACGTCCAGCTGCTGCGGCAACGGAAAATAACGGCGGAAGGCCGCTCCGCCTTTTCCCGGCGGCGGTTTGGGAGAGGGTTCGGGCAATTTCGTCTTCGAGATCCAAAGTTGATAGCTCTGTTAGTAGCATCAGTACTCATGGTAATGCACTCGTTTGAGTTGTTAATCTTAATTAATGAATATTTACCCTCCGTTGTTGCTCAGATTAATTCTTAGTTTGGTTTAGTGTGAACTTAAAATTGCTCTCTATGGTTTTGTGTTAGTCTGCGGGTGTTGAAGTTGTTTGCAGTTGCCAAATTTGCTAATTGTATTGAGGTAAACTGATTGTTGAGTAGCTGAGATGGAAAGACTGTAAGCTAAAATAGATAGTTTTTGGATTAATGAAATTTGAGTTGGTATCTAATAGAATCAAACAAGCATGTGAACAATTAATCAAATGACTGTTCTGGAAGCAAAGATAGGGTCCACAGGAGAAGCAGCAATGGGAGGTCTGTTAGTTGAAACCTTTGTTGAGTTTTTACCTCTGATTTGATGTATGGACCACCATAAGCATCAATTGGAGATTATTTGGTACTTAAAAGCAATGTATCATAGAAGAAGTATATATCTTTTCTCATCCATTATTTCATTTTAAATTTATCAGAGATTAAATCAACAAATGATACAAGCAGAGACCAACCAGTTGCCACTGTGATACCATCCACCACCACAAGCAATGCTGAAAGTAATTTAAAATGTTCTACATTAATGAATTTGTGTGCTGCTATGGATAATCGATCTGATTTGTGTGTGATATTATAATTTTGCCAAATTTTCTAATTAAGTAGCGATCAAGGCTGATAGGAAATTGGCGTAGAGATCCATCTTCTTCCTTGCAAAGTCAGTTTCCATACATGCTTGTCTTGAAATCAGGAGACAAATGTTAATGAGGTCAATTAGCTACTATATCAACTTTAAAATAGATAATGCACAGAACATATAACTTGATTGGGTAGATAAGTTGATTATCATCGGGCTCGATTTAGGATTCGGTTAGATAAGTTATAAGAATTCAAGTTTAGTCAAGTGATGCTGATTGGGAATTCAATATAGGATTGCTAACATGATCGAATTAAATTCAATTTTTGTCCCACAGGACACGAGACCTCACGATTTTGGTCACAATACTCACCACTTTGGTCCAGTAAGAATTTTTTCATACAATTTTGGTAATTTGTTACGAAATCCGTTAAGTTCAACCTCACTTTTGGTCCCAAACTTTGTCCAGTTGTGGGACCAAAACTTCAGCTGGTTTTAACAGAAAACGTAACTGCATGAAAAAATGATTTTGGGACAAAAGTGGTGGGTGTTGGGACCAAAATCGTGAGAATTTTGGTCCTTCCGTTACAAAATCTGTTAAGTTCAACCTCACTTTTGGTTCCAAATCGTGTCCCGTGGGACCAAAACTTCAGCTGGTTTTAACGGAAAACGTAACTATGGGACTTAAACTGCATGAAAAAATAATTTTGGGACCAAAGTTGTGGGTGTTGGGACCAAAATTGTAAGGTACCGTGTCTTGTGGGACCAAAAATGAATTTAACTCGAACATGATCATAGATATTGTTTATGCGATGTAGTAACAGAGTAATTTATACTTTTGTAGAACATTAGAGATTGCAAGGTATTGAAGCTTCTCCATGGACTTTGGGATCGAGCCAGAGAGGTTATTGTATGAGAAGCCTAGAGCCACCAAACTGATCATGCTCCCCACGGACACGGGAATAGGACCTTCCAGTCTATTATGTGTCGAAGACAGATTAATCAAATTGTGTAAGCTCCCAATCGTGTTTGGGATAGACCCAGACAACTGGTTCATCGATAAATCAATGAAGATTGCTGCCACTAAATTACCAATCTCCGGAGGTAAAGATCCAGTCAAGAAATTTGAGGACAAGTCTAGCCTGAGGATGTCTTTGAGGCGCCACAAGCTCGATGGTATGCTTGAAGTTAACGCGTTGGAATACAGTTCAAGATATCTTAAAGAAGTGATATTTCCTAAACATTCAGGCAATGAGCCCGATAACTGGTTTTCACCTAATTCTATTAATTCCAAGCCGCGTATTTTACACAGAACCTCAGGAATAGGACCAAATAAATTATTACCTCAGGTTAATATATATGCCATCTGGCGAGCCCTGCTAATCGCAATTAATACATATAAATAAATTGGAAACTGCAGTCCTGACATGTATTGGCCAGATATCTATTTCTTTAGAGTCAATGGATACGACATTAAATTAACATCTTTTCGTTAAATAGGAGTAGATAAGATGAATATTTTAGTGTAAAAAGAATTAGATAAATTAACCGTGTACAAGTTGAACATTTCAGTATATAAACAGGTTGAATATTAAAAAAAAAAATTATAAGTTTTAAAAATGTACTTGAATTTTATAGTGTACTTGATGCATACAAAATTTTGTCCTTGTTTATATATAAATTTGTTCTCTTATTTCTTATTATAAAGGAAATATATTTCTTTAATGCGAGAGCTAACGACCTTTTTTTCTTCTAATTGAAAGGGCTCTTTTGTCTACTCTGATTGTCCAGTTGTTTTGTCTAACTGCTACCAACGACCTTTTTTTCTTTTTTCTTTTAATCGAAAGGGCTATTACTTCTAATCTGTTTGTCTACAAACTACCTTATTTTAAAACTATTTATAATTCAGCATTTTCCTAATTTATCTCTTTTACTTTATAATTTTAAGGGTAAATTACTGAGTACACTTTTTTAAAAAAACTAGCAACAAGGTACAAAACGGTTGTATATATGTAGATACAATTGCACTTACATATGCAATTTTACCTGTATATGCAATTTCATTTGTACCTAGTTGCTATTTACCTAAAAAATGTGTACCTGGTTGCTAATTTCCCTAATTTTAAGGGAAACTTGACCCGTGTTTACACTAAGGGAAAATTAAACCAGAGATACCTGATGAGGGTCGTAATTGCTTATTTTATGGTCATTTTGTGTCGTATTTGATTTCATTTGCAATGAAAAGTGCTATTAATCCCGTTTGTTTGAGAATATATTGATTTTTCAAGAAATGGAAGCAAGAAACGATGCAAAACTGTTCAGATTTAGAAGTACATCGGAGAAGAGGGATGAACCATTAGAAGCTTCTTGAAAAGAGGATTGCATCATTAAAAAAAATCAACTCAATCGTAGTTCGGGAGTTCAAGTTATGAGCGAAACAAAATCGGTGAGCAGCAACAAAGTGTACTGTCGGCCCAGTTCGCGAAACTCAAAAAGGAGGCCCAGTAACCCATCATTCAGCCATTTAATAGGCCCAAATTTTTGGCCCAACATCACAGGCCCATGCCCTCCATTTTCATTGCCCAATTGCAAATAAGAGAAACAGCGGACAAATAGAATTGAAATGAAATCAAAGTCAAAATTCTTTCTTTGGTCAGCCCAGGATCCTAGTTACCTTTGCAACCATTGTGCAGCCTTCTTTCTCTATTTAATTTGATTGGCCCACGCTCGACGAAAGCAGGACAATGTGGATTTCTAAGCTTGGGAGCACGTTTTTACTAAGAGTTGGTCTTGACTTAAAAAAAAAAAAAAAAAGGAGAATTGCCTACGAAAATATTCAAATGACTACGAAATTTGCCTACAAAAATAATTTAGTCCCTAAAGTGAGGATTTCCTACTATTTGCCTACCAATTTTTAGAATAATCTTTGAAAAAAATATCTAAAAAAACAATTTCCTAGACAAACAAGTTACCTACGAGCAACCTATCTACACATTTGTAATTTCCGTAGGCAAACTTACCTACACAAATAATTTTCTAGGCAATTTACATTTTAGTAGGTAATTATATTTGTAGTTTAAAAATAACCTATATAATTAAAAAAAATTGTAGCAAAGTCGTAGGCAAGTCTTACTATTTAAGGACTAAATTATATTAGTTGAAAATTTCGTAGGCATGTTGAAAAAATATTGAAAGATTTCCTAGGCAATGCACTATTTTCTTGTAGTGCTCCCTATGCTATGAACTTGAATTATTTGACCTATTTCATCTATTTCAACATATTTTTTTAATTCACTAAACTTGACCCGTATCATACCTGGATAGCTTTAAATGTCCATAAATTAAAAACAAGGTTCATAGTATGAACCAGATCTATACAAATTTTTGTCTTTTACAAAAGCTAGACCATAAGTGAACGACAACTCTTATTTTTTTTTTTAAAAAAAGGGGCAGTCACGATTTTCTAGGGCAAAGTTCTGGGGAGAGCCCCTCCCACATCTCTTCACACACCACGCTTTCTCTGTACACCATTGAGGATTATTTCTTAGCTTAGAATAGTTTAGTTTTAATATAGATTTAAGTTTTTTCTTCAAGTTTCTAGTAAGATTTCATTGGGTATTTCATTATCTTGCAAGATTGAAGCTATTCAAGACGCTAGAGGTGATATCCATCTTTTATTTCAAGTTTATGTTGGTTAACTTCTTGATTTTTGCTTTATTTATTTTATCTAGCCATGAGTTTTGTTTCTAGTTCTATATGCTAATACTTGTTGTGCTTTGGATGATTGAAGGTATGTGAGAATTGAGTTTACTTTTGATTTATACCATATTTTTGTTGATTATTGGGTGATTGCTCTTATTGTTGGGTATTTATTGTGCTTTGTAGTTGAGCTTCGATCTTTAATCTATATTTTGAAGCATATAGTGTAGACGAGGTTACATTAGCATGATTAAATTTACGGTGTGAGTTGTGAATGTGCAAAAGTATTAGTTATGTTTTAATTCGTCGAGAGAGAGTTAAATACATTAATATCAACACGATATAATGTAGTTACATTGTGATACGTACTTAGTAGAATACAGAGATTGCAAGGTCTTACCATTGCATTTTAAGTGTTACTGAAGAATCGACGTTCGATTTTCTGTAGCTCTGCTAGAACTTCTTTCATGTTTATCCTCTCTCCAGGGGATTCTGTTGAGCACTTCAAGGCCAACGCTAATATGGATGATACACACTGTAAAATCTTGTCGCCATTTTCATCATCAAGATTCATGAATAAGTTCGGATCTACAACTCGATCCGGTGAATGTGGAAGCAAGTTTGCAACCCAACTCATCAAAGTCAAATCTCCACAGAACATATCATCACTTGGCCTTTTTCTTGTAAAGGTTTCCATCAGCATCACACCATAACTATATACATCACATCTTGTTGAAACTAGCCCTTCCAAACCGTACTCTGTAAGAGTGAGAATTGCAATACATCAATAAAATACGTGATTGAATTGACCTGAAATTTAATATGATATATGAAAATAGAATAAATGTTCACCCGGAGCGACGTACCCGAGTGTGGCGAGGGTGTTGGTTAGCACCATGCTCTCCTCGTCCCCTAAAAGTTTAGATATCCCAAAATCAGTAACATGGGCAATCATATCCTCATCTAACAACACATTACTAGGCTTCAAGTCGCAGTGAACAATGGGTGTTGAATAACCGTGGTGAAGATATTCCAATGCAGATGCTACGTCGATCATTATGTCCAATCTTTGCCTCACATCCAAGAAATAGTTATGAGAATATAACCATTTCTCAAGATTTCCGTTGGGCATGTACTCGAGTACTAATGCTTTGAATTCTTCATTGGTGCAACTGCTGATGACTTTGGTAAGATTCCTGTGGCGGATGTTACGTAATACTTCACATTCGACATCAAAGCTCTCGAAAGCAGCTTCTGAGTGCTGGCTAAACACCTTCACAGCGACCACATTTCCATCTCTAAGAGTTCCTTTGTAAACTGAACCGTAACTTCCAACACCTAGTAAATTACTCTCATTGAACTGTTTTGTTGCCCACAAGATTTCGTAATAGGAAATTCTTTGTGTCACTGTAGACACCAATTCAACAATTCCATTCATCGTCTTAACTCTTCTTTTGCATCTTACACAGATAAACGTCAGTGTTACTATAGTGACAAGCGCAATAACCCCGATAAGAACAAATAGTGAAAATGCAACCTTCTTCCCCTTTGATTTATGACTGGAAACAACAGGACAAATTGGGATGCTATGGAAGCTTGAATTAGTTTGGCACAATGCACCATTACCCTTGAAAGACTCTCTAGTGAAGTGTCTGAAAGGGCCACCACTCGGAATCTCTCCATTCAAAGTGTTGAAAGACACATAAAAATAGTCGAGGTATTGAAGTTTCTCCAAAGGCTTTGGGATTGAACCAGAGAGATTGTTGTTGGACAAGTCTAGAGTTACCAAACTGACCATGCTCCCCATGGACACAGGAATAGAACCTTCCAATCTATTATGCGCGAACGACAGATTAACCAATCTCTGTAAATTACCAATCGTTTTTGGGATGGACTCAGACAGGTTATTCATTGACAGATTGATAGAGTTTGCTGCCACTAAATTGCCCATCTCTGGAGGTAAGAACCCACTTAGGGAATTTGAGGACAGATCAAGACTCAACAAATCCTTGAGGCTCCACAAACTTGATGGTATGCTTGAAGTGAGATTGTTAGAATCTAGGGAAAGATATCTTAAAGATATGAGGTTCCCTATACATTCAGGAATGAGACCAGAAAGTTGGTTATCACCTAAATCAATTTTATACAGGTTGCGTAGGTCACACAGACCCTCTGGAATGGGACCTCCCTGATTGTTGTTATGTAGATATAATCCTTGAATCTTATTTAAATATCTGAAAGTAGATGGAATAATACCAGACAACTCATTGTTGCTAAGATCAAGTGACGTCAAGTTCCATAAATTATGGATATCATCAGGAATGCTGCCCTTAATTTTGCAATTGGAGGCAGAGAATATTTGGAGAGTGGAAGATAAATTCCCAATGGAAGGTGGAATGATACCGTCTAGAGGATTATCATTAATCAACAAATGCTTTAAAGATGTGCAATTTGTTAAGGAAGTTATGAAGCTCAATTCTGAAGAAGTTGACTCAATTCTTAGATTATTGTCTGCCAGGCTTAGCTTTTCAAGGAGACTCAGGTTGCTAAGAAAGTGAGGTACAACACCCATTAATCTGTTGGATCCGAGATCGAGAGTTTTGAGATAAGCACAATTAGAAATTGAGTGGGGTATTTCTCCAGTAATAAAGTTATTTTCAAGTGTAATCCATTCAAGAATGGGTGAGCCGATGCAAAGATGGGCTGGAAGAGTGCCAGATAAATCATTGAAAGCAAGTTGAAGATATTGAAGAGTTGAGATGTTAAAGATCTCAGGTGGAATTGAACCGGTGTAAGCATTATAGCGTAATCTAAGTGCCTCAAGTTGGTGAAGTCTGCCAATTTCACTTGGTATAACACCTGCCATGATTACAAAATGATCAACTAGCATCTAATTAATTCCTAAGGGAATAATAATAATAATAACAATAATAATAATAATAATAATGACTGAGAAAACGGACCTGTGAAGCCATTTTCAAAGAGAGCTAGATCTTCTAGCATTGTAAGATTTCCAATTTCCTGTGGTATGGCACCTGCATAATAAATGATATATGTCATCAGGTATATTGGTACCTTAGGCTCCATTTGGATGGACGAATTTGAAATCCATGGATTTCACACACAAATTATTAATCTCCAATGGATTTATAAATACTTAGATTTGAGAAGCTAGTTTAAAATGGAGGAATTTCAAATCCTCATCAAAACCTAGTCATTTATGAAATCCCCTCATCTCTACCCCTTCCCCCTCTCCCCATTCACTCTCTTTCCTAAACTCTCATCTAAGTATTTGTAAATCCATTGGAGAGTATAATTTATATGTGAAATCCATGGACTTCCAATATCTCCTGAGAGCTCCATAGATTCAATAACTGCAAGGAAGACATATTGCTCCATATATCTCTTGGTAGTGCACCAGTAATTTGATTTTGGCAAGCTCAACCAAGTTGTGAAGATTGCCCAACTCCTTTGGTATAACACCTGCAGTATACAAAATGTTAATTTTTTTATGAAGTTTGTCGTCACATGACTAATATTAAATGAAGCTCGAAAGGATAGTAAACTCTACCATTTAAATAGTTTCCCCCGAGATATAAAATTTGAAGAGATGTTAATCTCCCGAATGCAGCGGGTATCTGCCCACTGAAAGAATTGTAAGACAAGGACACCGCTTGAAGTTGCTGGCACTGAGATAGATTTGATGGAATTTCACAGCTCAGCTGATTTTTACCTAGGCCAATCGCTCGAAGAAATGGGAGATTGCGGCACATGTCAGTTGGTAGACTACCACTCAATTCATTATGTGACAAATACATATTTCGCAAGGTGGATATGTTAAATATAGCCGATGGCATAGCACCAGTGATTTTGTTATTTCTGAGAGAAATAAACTTCAACCGGCGCAGGAGACATAACTCTCGAGGCAAAGTGCCACTAAAAAAGTTGTACACGAGATCGAGAGAAACTAGGAAGGAGAGATTTCCTATTTGCGGTGGAATTGCGCCTGTAAGATCCATGTTGGAAATATTCAAAGCCGTGACTCTGTGGTGACGCAAACCGCAAGTGACACCAATCCAAGTGCAAACAGAGCTTGAATTCGTCCAATTTCTCGCAAGTATTTGATAAGGGTCTGAAGTGAGGAGAGATTTTAGAGAGAGAAGAGCGGATTTATCGGTGGTAGATGTTTGGGCTAGACAAGCTGGTAGTAAAAGTAGTGCATATGAAAAAAAGAAATACCAAGTTTTGGCCATAACTAGCTGCAAATGCTGTGATGCTATTATAGTAGGGTGAGTTTCTAATAATATGTAGAGGAATATATAATATATATATCTATCAAAAGGCATGCTTGAATCATTTTTGATGCCACGTAGAATAGGATAAGTCATGATTGTAAAGTTTGTGGCTATTTTCTTCAATTAATATTCATATCACTGATTTCAAATACTTTTTGAACAATTAAACTATATTTTTGAAGAATAAGAATGTAGGGCCGCTCCCAGCTGTAAAAGTTTGTGTAGCGAGCGGAGACTAACGGGGCTTGTTTGTTTACATATTTGAAAGTGGCTTTCAGAATTTTAAATCCCAAATCCCCGTTTATTTATGAGAATTTCGGTATAGAATTTTAAATCCTCCAAAATTCTACTCTATAATACCTATAATACACTTACTTTACCTTTTTCAAACACAATTTTCAATACACTATCAATCATCTATCACACACTTTCCAATTATTATTATATATTCAACTCAATACTCCATCTCCTCCTTTTTTACTTTATTATCATCATATATATATAATCAATCATTACACAATCATTCAATCATTTCTACATTACCTTTTACAATATAACATTCTTTCTATCATCTACTTTTTCAAAATCCTACTTTATCAAATTCTACAAAATCCACACTCCCAAACATATACAAAATACAAATACACTTTTTACTTTATACCAAATTCTTTCAAATCCTCTCTATAGAATTTCAAATTCCCTCAATGCCGTAAACAAACAGAGCCTCAAGTCTTCTACAAAATATTCCACAAGTAAATAAAAGAAATAAAAAAAGGCACATCATATCATATATAGGAAAATAATTGCATATACATATGTATATTTGAATTTTAGCGTGCAACTTTGATATTTTAGTGTGCATCATATCAGCCTCTTCCCAGGTCCCCTCATGACTCGAACTCATGATCACTTAGGCTTACCCCTAAAACGACGTCGTTTTAGGGGCGTGAGATACACGCGCCTCTAATTTCGGTTGGGAATTTTTCATAAAATGACATCGTTTTTGGGTAGTTTGATCGGTCTCCGGCTATTTGGGACTAAATCGGTACAAATTAAAAACACACGGGACTAAATTGAAACATGTGATATATACGGGATCTTTTCAATAAAGGTGCAAAGTTACGGGACCATTTCAATTTAAATCTCTAAATTTTTAAATATTTTGAAATTGTTCGTTAACCTGCTGCAGCAGGTTACCAAACTAGTAACAGTCACTTGTGTAAAATAGTTTTCTCTTTGATTTCGAAGCATCAATTTAACTTTTTTTACTCTAATAATCTTTGTCGGGTTTTGGAACACATTTAAAACAATATGTATATAAAAAAGTAAAAGTGAATCGGTCGGTTTATTGGGTCTAAAGTGATCAAAAAATCAATCATGACCCCAAATTATTTTGATTAAAAAGGCTTGGATGACATTTCGAAATTAAGAAATAAAATAAAATAATTACATGTGTAGTGGTTACCTGTTGCAACAGATTAAAGATCAATCTCAAATAAAATTATAACTTATAGGACCAAAATAAAAATAATCGGGATCAATTTCAAAATGAAGCAAAATTAATGGACTAAAAAAAATTTAATTTCTTATTTTTATGGTTCTCGAAATACGAATCATTTACGCATGTTCAAACCTTTCAACGCTACTTTAAACTCTAAATTTCAAATATATTTGGAGTTTAGCAACGATTGCATGTTTTCTGTTGACACGGCAAGACTTTGTTATCAAAGAAGACTCAATGTGGTTAAAATTTTAACAAATTTATTTGTAATTTCCGTCAATCAACCATAATTTTATCAAAGGCCACCACCACAAAAACACAAATTCGTATGGTTGTGGTATACAATATACTCCCTACGTCCCCACCATTTTGCACACTTTTTATTTTGATCTGTTCCCTACCATTTTGCACACCCTAAATATGGAAAAGAATCTCACAATCTCCACCCTCCATCCCCTTTGGACACAGAGGGAGTATCATGTATGGTTAGACCCTTGAATCGCCAGAAATCAGTTGAAATTTGGCCTTAAAGAGATTGGATCGCGAGTGAGTACTGAGTAATGACCAGACACAAATTTATAGTTATGATGTTGTAGAGTGAAAAATCTACAATATAGGCCAAAATTAATTTTTTGCTAATTTTAACATTATATTATTGATTTCAGTTACAAAAGCTAAATAATATGTAATTACCATTCAATATGTAATTTATTGTTCTATTTTGAAGACAACGTAACAACCACGTCAATAATAAGACCGAAGCTGTACAACTTTGTATTTTAGAGGAGACACTCAAGTCTTCTCCAAAATATTTCCACAAATCAAATTACAAATCAAGAAATTAATGGCACATCATAAGAGAAGAAGTCGAGAGTTGTTTATTGTCCTTACTTTGGAAATTAATTATACAACTGACTGACAAAATCATATGGACCAGAGTAATCCTTGCCCTACGTTTGGAATAACAACAATTTAACCGTGCAATGGTTTGCATTTAGCATAAACAACATCAATTTGATATATAATATTAGTTGATTCATTAAAATGTATACTAGTTTTAGGATAAAGTATTAGTTGGGATAGAGGTGCACGCTAAAACTAGTTTACATAAGACCGATTCTAACGGCAGTAGAGAGAATAATAGAAATTTTGGATTTCATCAAAACAAAGAAAAGAAACAGAAATTTAGAATCTCAATAGTTCACCAGAAGGATGAAATTAACTATTTATAAAACAACTTGAAATATCACTTAATTAAATTGAAGATTAGACATGATGATATATAATATATGAATCTAGTAAGGAGTAAAATTTATTTTTGAGCGATTATTTTGAACTATTATTTAAGAAATTTTTTATGGTATTCTAAAACCATCTTTACTACAAGAAAATAAAGAATTGGCAAGATTTTTTAACTTTACTACAAAATTTTCCTACAAAAATAATTACACCTTAAATATCGAATGAACCATATTCTTTTAAAACAATGCGAAAGAAACATTACTTGATAGGGGGACACTACTTGAAATTTTTTTATGGTTATGTGAAAGAATTTTGTCTCATCTAAAAGCTCGAACTTGTAGAGGGGTGTAAAAATTAATTCGTTTATTTTAATTTCCCTCAACACTCCCCCTCACTCGTGTGCCGAATCATTGTCTCTGCCCTTTGGGAAGGAGGCTCAACGAGTGGACAATTTTAATTGGGTGGAGTGCTTTCCGCGGGAATCGAACTCAGGATCTAGGTTGAACCAGAGGCTCTGATACCAAGGAGAAGTGTTGAGGGAAATTAAATAAATGAATTGATTCCCACCCTCTCTACAATTTCGAGCTTTTAGATGAGATGAAATTCTTTCTTGGTATCAGAGCCTCTGGCTCAATCCAGATCCTGGGTTCGATTCCCGTTTATGAGCTTACTAATGACTCTGCACGAGCTAATAAATCGAATACCATTGAGCCATATTTTGTTTATGTGTGTTGGCGAACTTAATTTATTAAAGAGCTCTAACAAAAAAAATTCGAGCCTTAGTTTGATTACATCCCTAAAATTAATCACGAAGATTATTAATAGAAATAGCATGCAGGACAAGTAGTGTACCATAAATCAGTTATATTTTATAGAATTATCAAGTAATATGTAAATTGTGATTTATGAGTAAATGTAAGAAACTCTAGGTATTGGTCACACATTAAGCACGACAAAGTCTATGTTCAAATTAACCAACTTATTTTACATATATATCGGGTAAATTGTAGAAGTGGTCCCATGTGAATTTGCCCTCATAAAAATGATTATTTTTTTTAATAAAATTGGTCCCATAGGATTTTAAAAGCAAAAAACACATGAATTTTTTGGACCAAATTTGTTTTCTTTTTTAATTATCTGGTACCAAAACTATTAAATAAAAATCGAATGAGACAATTTAAAAAAAAAAAAAAAAAAAAGAGATCAAAATAGAACATGGGACCAAAACTACAAACGAAAAATTCACACGGGACCACTTCTGCAATTTACCCTATATATATCTAATCAAGTTCTTACATTAATTTCCTCTGCTCCTTCTCTTTATCTTGTAACTAAAACCAAAAACCAATTCCAGTATCCATCTAGGCCGTCCTTATCGAAGAACGAAATATCCCATGCCAAATCCTATTGCAAACCTATGCCCATACCCCAAAGCAACAATCTGCCAATTAAATCCATCAAAAAAATCATCATCATCTTCTTCTTCTTCTTGCACCCTATCCGAATTCTCTCCAATCGTCAACGGAATTCCGCACAATCCTTGGTTCCCAACATATGAATCATTCGCAAATGTATCAAACTGACGAGACTGAGGTATCCGCCCGACAAGATTATTCATGGAAACATTTAATATGGCAAGAAATGTGAGGTCAGTCATTTCGATCGGAATTTCACCATCCAATTGGTTTGATGACAGATCCAACGATTCAAGCAGAGTCATATTCCCAAGAGATGGAGATATATGTCCCGTGAGATTATTACGCGACATATTCAAGTACCTTAAAGAATTAAGCTTTCCAATGGACTCCGGAATACTTCCCGAAAAAAGGTTTTCGGACATGTCGATGATTGTGAAGGTTGCCAGGATTCTCTCCACATGTTGCTCCAAACCTTTTAAAATGAATGCCACTGATTCGTAAACTTTATTGAACCAGTTTTCGGTTATATTTTGATTCACATCTATCATGGCTCTAAAATTGTTGAAATATCGATCAGGCAAAGAGCCAGTAAATGTATTTCGGGCTATATCGAAAACTTGCAACTTGGGAAATCGTATTCGAAGGGAGTGATATGGTGCCGTAAAATCTATTAGACCTCAAAACAAGGACACGAAGTGTATCGAGACTTTCCATCCAAAAGGGAAACGTATCGTGTATTTCATTGTTTCCAAAGTGTTGGTGGTAACATGGCTCGGAATTGATTGCAAATGTTAAAGGAGTGAGACCATGAAGGCGATTTTGCTTCAAATAAAGCCCCTGCAAAGTTCCGCTTAAGTTCCCTAAACATTGAGGAATTGGTCTTTTGGCTGGACAAGCTGGGATTTGGAAGGATATTAGTAGTGCAAATACAAAAACGAAATAGCAAGATTTGGCCATGGGTAGCTGCAAATGTTGGGATGCTATTATAATAGGGTGAGTTGCTGATATTATATAGATGAATTTCAATAAGCATTCTTGATGCGCTAAGTAGATATTTTGTACACTAAAGGACAACAACATGTGATTTTATTATATGCTGGCTATATTTACGTAAATTTTAATATCATATATGGTTTGACCCTTGAATTGCCAGGAATCAGTCCGAATTTGGTCTGGAAGAGATTAGATCGCGTGTAAGTAATGACCATTACACAAAGGTATGACTTATGATGTTATATAGTAAAATTCACTTTTGGTCCCACATGACATGAGACCTCAAGATTTTGGTTCCAATATTCATCACTTTGATCCCGTAAGAATTTTTTATGCAGTTTTTGTCCTTCCGTTACGGAATCCGTTAAGTTCAACAGCACTTTTGGTCCCAAACCTTGTCTCGTGGGATTAAAACTGCAGCTGACTTTAATGGAAAACGTAACGGTGAGATCAAAACTGCATGAAAAAAATAATTTTTAGACTAAAGTGATGGGTTTTGGGACCAAAATCGTGAGGTATCGTAACTGTGAGAATGAATGTATTATCACCGATGATTGGTGATTGGAAAAAATCACTCATATATACAAAATATTACAACAATAGGTTCCTGAAATTAAGGAAACCCAATCAAATAATAAATACAGAGATACACAGAATAATATATACATTAATTGAAATTGGTCAATTCTTTCCCTTAATACCCCCCGTCAAGCGTTGCGTGGGATGCAAGCAAACGCAAAGCTTGGAGCGCAAGAACTCAAAAGCCGGTCGCGGAAAGCTTTTGGTAAAAATATCGGCCAACTGAAGATGAGTAGGAACGAACTGAGTGTGCAGCTTCCAGGAAGAAACGAGTTCCCTAACAAAATGACAATCAATGTCGATATGCTTTGCCCGCTTATGGGCAATGGGGTTCTGACTGAAGAAAATCGCGCTTTTATTATCACATAAGAGAAGAGGGCAAGACGGAGGCAATTGGCGAAGTTCCCGTAGTAGGTTGGTGAGCCACACAACCTCCGAAGCAGTGTTGGCTAACGTCCTGTACTCAGATTCACAACTTGAGCGGGCAACTATGGGTTGTTTCTTCGCACTCCACGAGACAAGATTACCACCTAAAAAGATGGAATAGCCATATGTCGAACGGCGAGTCTCAATGCAACGAGCCCAGTCGGCATCTGAATAACCCACAATAAAATTTTCGGGTCGATAAGTGAAGGATAAACCATAATGAATAGTGCCTTTGACGTACCGAAGAATGCGTTTCACAGCCGAAAAATGAACATCGGTGGGAGAATGGAGGAATTGACTTACCGAATTTACAGCAAATGACAAATCAGGCCGAGTGATGGTCAAGTACTGCAAGGCTCCCACCAAGGAGCGATATAAAGTGAGATCGTGAAACGGA
Organism: Stenogyne calaminthoides; assembly: GCA_037126765.1. Taxonomy (NCBI): domain Eukaryota; kingdom Viridiplantae; phylum Streptophyta; class Magnoliopsida; order Lamiales; family Lamiaceae; genus Stenogyne; species Stenogyne calaminthoides. The sequence continues at coordinate 2,326,336 of JBBCBC010000026.1, read as the reverse complement.
GGACCCGTGCTTACCAAAGATTCACCAGCAACAAGAGGAGTAGCAATGGGTTTGCTATCCAATAATTCGGCACGTTCCAAAATATCAAGAGCATACTTAGCCTGTCCAACAAACAGACCATTTTATGTGTACGAGATCTCGAGACCCAAGAAATAGTTCAATCGACCAAAGTCCTTGATGGCAAACTCGGAATGAGTGCGAGTGATAAAGCGGCGAAGCATAGCCGGATCATTGCCAGTGAGGATGATGTCATCCACATAAAGAAGAAGATAAAGAGTCGTGGACCCCCGAAGAAGATAGAATAAAGAGGAATCAGACTGAGACTGGCGAAAACCCAAGGATAATAAGTAGGAGCTGAACCTCTGAAACCAAGCCAAGGGAGCTTGACGAAGACCATAGAGGGCCTTCTTGAGATGGCATACATGATCAGGAAAGCGCGGATCGATGAAACCCGGTGGTTGTGCCATAAACACGGGTTTGGTGAGCACACCGTTCAAGAAGGCGTTCTTCACATCCAGCTGATGAAGAGACCACTTATGATGAACCGAGAGAGCCAAGATAGTGCGGACAGTAGCAGCCTTAACAACAGGGCTGAAGGTGTGGTGAAAATCAGAACCAGGCACCTGAGTGAAACCCTGAGCAACAAGACGAGCTTTGTGATGCTCAATGGAACCATCTGAATGAAATTTAGTGCGAAATACCCACTTAGAACCAACAATGGTGGTGTTGGGAGGACGGGGAACCAAATCCCAAGTTTGGTTGGCCTTCAGGGCGTCAATCTCCTCCTGCATAGCACTGACCCAATGAGGAAACTTAGAGGCGGATTTGAAGCCCTTAGGCTCAGAGTGTGCAACAAGAGCAGCAAGCAGAGCAGTCGAGGCAATGTCAACAGGATACCTCGGCTTGAAGACACCTGCCCATGCCCGAGTAACCATTGGATGTGTCGGAACGAGCTGAGCAGAAGGAGGGTCTGCAATGGGCGAAAGAGGGTCGGGCGAGGGCAGACCAAGCGGAACGACCACAGGAGGGACCGGTACGGGCGAGACCGGGGAGGCTACCTTAAGTGGAGGAGGGGCCGTGAGAGGTTCCAGGTGTACCTCAACATCTGGATAGAGGTGGCATGGAGCAGGGTGAGAGGGCAGAACCCGAACAGGATGAATAGGAGCCGTCGATAGGGAGGGCGAGCTTCTATCTAAAAAACTCGAAATAGGCAAGTCAGCGGATGAGGAGGCATCATTATCAGAGAAAGGAAAGACCTGTTCAAAGATATATATTCAAAAAATCTCCCACTTGGTTTCTTTAATTGTAATTTTTGAAATATATAGAGTAATAATAGGAAGAAGGATTTTTCTTGATTTTCTTGAAAAGATTTTATGGAAAAAGATATATATTCTTGGAATACAAGAATATCTCATAAATTCAAGAAAGATCCAATCTTGAAAAGTTTCCTATTAATTTCGAAAAAAATGGGTTAAATAAGGGTGTGAGATTTTTGTGGAAAAATACACATGGAAAGAAGAATATATGGGATATATTCAAGATTTCTTGGAGATCAAGAAAAAATCTTTCCTAACCTTATTTTGAGTCCTAATTTTCGTCCCCTCTCTATTATAAATAGGGGATGAATGTTTCATCCCCAGTGAACACGAAAATTGGTTTTTCAAAAAAATATCAGCGTCGATAAATATCAAATATTTTGAAACGTCGACAGATTGTGTATTCTAGAAAAATGTCAATTGTGAGTGTACAATTCCATGTGCTGGAAAAATTAGTAAATCCACAAAGGTGGTGCAACAAATTTTATTTTCCCTTTTTGTTAATTGTTCGAGATCTTCCTTCCACCGGATTGTCGAGCAAGGACTAGGGAATACTTGGGAAGGACTTTTTGTGTGTTTTCATATACGAGACCATTGTCAATCCAAGAGGTAAGTTCACGTAAACTCGTAGTAATTCCGCATGCGTAGGATTTACGTGAACTGTTTATATGCATGATTTGTTGTTGAATTATTATTTGAATTAATATCGGATTAATTCATGCTAGTAATAATTGTTAGAATTAAATTTGTATTTAAATATTCATCCCTAATAGATCCGGACAATTAATTCCCCAACACCGCCCTGTGCCCGACCCGCCTCGCTTGACCCGGGCTTGACCCGTGAATTTTTAAGAAAAATACTTAAATTATAGTGTATTGCACATATAAATAAGGTGCAATATTTCACAAGAGTCCTTCTCTTAAATTTGAACTCAAACCGTCTTCTTTTTATTTTGTATTAAATATATGATATATAACTAATTTATTATTTTATTATAATTTTGACTTCATTTTTTATTTTAATTTAGATTTATTATTTAAGTATTTTTAATCTCGGGCAAGTTCTGTGGTCTCATCTCAAGAAAGCAAACGTCTCGACTAGTAATTACGTTAGAAAAGATATGCATTATTAGATTGTGACAGGACGATATATATCAAAAAATTAAAATCGTAAAAGAATGCATTATAGTATTATACCATAAATTAACGAAACTTGATCACATGGCCCGTTGAATATTTATTACAAAAATAATAAGATAAGTACAACCACTCTCCGGTGCGAACTAATTTAATTTCCTCTTGATCATTCGACTATATAACTTCTAATATATTTCTTATTTTAATATGACAACAATAAATTAAGAGTTCAAGCTGTTTGACGCTGGAACAAAGGGTTCAATTATTTATGGTTACCTCCGTCAATTTATTTTATTTCATAAAACAATCAAAGAATATGATTTTCTATAATACATTTTTTAGGTTGGGATTTTATGAACGAAGTGATAAATTTATGGTGTAGGCAGAAGCTTCAGTTAATTCTTATGTTTATAATGCATTTTAGAATCATGCAATTTGTTCATTGAAAGATGCAACTTAATTAATTGCATTGACCGTGTAATTATTAATATGAAAAAATATAAGTTCAAACAACGGTTTAAATAAAAAATGTGATCTTTAAATATAATAGTTTTTTATGAATTTCAGAAGCTCAAGAATATTTTTCTTTTTTTGCCATATAAATAGTTTTAACAATTTCGTACACGAAATGCAATTAGGATACTCTTTTCTCTTTGAAAAAATGTCCCTTGAAATGAAGTTTTGGATCCGTTCTTTATTTACATATATGCAACAATAAAGACAAGAGTTAAACTATGTATAGAATTATTGGAACAGAAGCCTGCAATTGAACAAACTGACAACAAAAAATCCAATTTAATTTCACAAAACAATAACTAGAATATGATTTTCTATTTGGATTTTCCTTTGAATATGACAACGAAAAGTATTACTAATAATCGAATAATGTAATAATAATTACTCCATATATGTTTATTTTAACATTTTGTCTAATATTTGAATTTTACGTTCTTGTTAAATTATCTTAATCAAATTAACTTAATAAATCAAGATTAATTATTAGCCATTTGATCTTTTTATTTGGCAGACTAGGCCTCTTGTGAAAAAATTGTATGAAATTTAAATATAACAAGTTATGAAACTCGCTATTCTCAAGAATATTTTTATTTTTTTGCCATATAAATAGTTATTATATATTTATTTTATAAATGCAATTAGGATCTCTTTTTCTTTAAAAAATGTCCCTTGAAACTAAGTTTTGGATCCGTTCTTGAACAATTTTATAAAAAAATATAAAGTATTTTATATTGTTTTATTAAACTATGATATAGATATTATAGTCGTTTAATGCTTTGATTATATTGAAAAAATTGGATGAAAATTTTGACAAAATAATTTCAAAAACCTTTGTCGAATTTTCACCGAATTTTGATTTTTCCTTTGAATTTATTTTGAAAAGTAGGTTTACTAATAATTTTTTTTGGTAACAAGGATTGTGGATTTGGCTTTATTTTCGAATTTTGTCTAATATTTGAATTTTACGTTCTTATTAAATTATATAAATAAATTAAACAGGATAAATCAAGTAAAAACTTTTAAGCCATTTTTTGATCTTCTTATTTGGCTAACTAGGCCTCTTCCTATTTTGTTTTTTGATATGAAAAAAATATTTCATTGAGAATTATCATGAGACATACCATTATCCTTATAAATTAATATCATATCATTAAATATTATATATATTATTTTATAAATGTAATAGTATCATTTTATAAGTAAATTGATACTAATTTCATCCCCCAACATTTTCAAGCCAAAATATTTGTATTTTATATTGTTTTATTATTTTTCCTATCGATTTCGATAATGTCCTCCATTATTTTAATGCCTTTGATTTATACAAAAAATTGGATGAAAATTTCAAATAAAAAAAATTATAAAATATTTTTTGTTTTTTCACCCAATTTTTTTTGGAACCAATTTATTTTGGAGCAGGTTGCAGCTTAATTTTTTTTGGACTAATTTTTGTCAAAATTTGGCTAAATTTGATCGAATGTTTTTGGTGTTTGAATTGGGGAGGTGTACTTGACTAATCTTTAAATAGGAATGTGTAGGATAGCCTAAGTAAAAAAAAATTTCCGCCCATTTTTGTAAAATTTTAACCCCTCTAACCGCCTATCTCTCTCAAATTTTGTTTTTTCATCGGAAAAAATTTCATTGAGAATTAGATTTTATTTGTTTTACAATGAGAAGGAGTTCACACTAGAAAAATTGTTAACCGATTTGGGATAACCAATACCTATTCCTCATACCAAATTACAAGGTTGTTGCATGCCCCCATTATTTTTTTCTTTTGATTTTTGGTGTCCTCCATTATTTATCAAGCCCACACATTTTCATTAGGTTTAGTCCTCTATTTTCATTTCTTCCCACCTTCTTCAACCAATAAGTTGAAGAGAAAACTTATATATTTTCATGGATCTTCTCAAATAAACCCAGCTTTACAATAATATTTTGTTTGTTCTGTAAGGTTTTTTTTTTTTTTTTTGCATCGATCTGATTTCTTTTGTTTGAAGCATCAATCTATTTTTTATTAATTGAAGCATCAATCTTTTTTTTTTTTTTTAATTGAACCATCGATCTGTTTTTTTAATTCTTTTAGCATCGATCTGATATTTTTTTGAAGCATGCACCTCTTAAGATATAATATAATAAATAATTAGATGATTGTGTATGGAAAAGGGTCTTTAATTATACTTGTGTTTTGTGCGGATTTTTGTTTTGAAGCATTTGATATTTCTATAAAGATTATACTCAATCATGGAAAAGGAAACTTAAATAGAGTATTTTACTTAATTAATTATAATTAACAATTCAGACGTGCTTAAATTGAGGAAATTATAACAAGAGAAGATTCAATTCACATGCCTCATTTATCTAGCACTCTCTCTACCCCTCTCCCTCCACGAATTAATTCTTTTAGTTGTCTTATTTAATTATTTTATATAAAATTAAATAAATACAATCTAATTTTATGACACTCATTAATTAAAAAAAATTCAAATACAAAATTTTCTAATCAAATTAATAACTTTAAAATAATGCATCTTTTTGTAATTTCATTGATTTTAGGAGTTTTATCAATTCAGGGCCTGAAAGATGGTAAAATTATCAATTTAAGGCCTGAAAGATTTTTCCTATCGATTCAAGGCACGAAAAGATAGGAAATTATCAATCTGGGCCCGAAAATATAAACTATCAATTCAAGACTTATAAAATTTAAGGCTATGTTTGGCACTAAAACCCTAAACCCTGAACACTAAACCCTAAACCCTAAACGATGAACCCTAAACCTTGAACCATGAACCCTAAACCCTTTGAACCGTAAACCTTGAATCGTAAACTCTAAAAATAAAAAAAATAAGAACATGAAATAAGGATATAAAATATAAGTGTCAAACATGACCTTAAAATGTGTGAGCCTCAAATTTAGCATTGTTAATCCGGGCCGGGCTAAACGGGCGCCCGTTTAAACCTATTATACGGGGGTTAATTAGAGCAATGGGAGGCCCGTTTAAAATCGGGCCTTTTGGCCCGGACCGATTAACCCATGGGCTAAGCGGGCTAACCATGCAAGTTAAAGGTCAACCCGTTTAGCCCGTTTATATTTATATATACTCAATTTTATTTTTTTTAATTTTATTTTCAAATTTTTTAATTAATTTTTTTTAATATTTTTTCACAAATTTAAATAAGGCAAAAATCAATTATGGCCAATCAATTACAAATTAAATATTTCTATTTGATTTAGTCAATTAATAATTAATCCTCTCCAATTCAATATTTTTTAACAGTTTTGAATTTCTATTGAATTGAATAAATAAGTAAAATATTAATCCAATATAAAATAATAATATAATATTTTTATAAATTCTATTATGAAATTTGTTCATAATATGAAACTGATATCATTATAATTATAAATTAATATTATGGTATTAATTTATAAATGTGATGATACAAATTTTATATTATTAACTAATTTCATGGGAACTTTGCTCAATTATGTTATTAAAGATGATGGGAACTAATTTTATATTTTGAACATTTGTTATTAAAGATGATGGGGCAGTCTGGATCGAAATTTTTGTCATTATGTAATGTTAATGTTTGAACATTTTTTTTTTAATTTTTTTCGGAGCCCGTTAGGTGGCCCGTTTAGCCCGCAACCCGCTAGGGTTAGGGTTAGGTCTCAACTATTAGAGGCCCGTTTAAAATGAACCGCTTAAGGCCCGGGACCGTTTGGCCCGTAGCCCTGTAGGGCTGGCCCTAATGGGTTAGGGCCGACCCGTTTAACAATACTACTCAAATTGATAGTTTTTATCTTTCAGGCTCTGGATCGATAGTTTTTAATCTTCCAGACCTTAAATTGATAGGAAAAATTTTTAAGGCCTTAAATTGATAATTTTGTCATCTTTCAGACCCTGAATTGACAATTTTCCTTGATTTTATAATTGTTGTTCTTACGCCACAATATTATTTTACTAATGTAATGAGTATTTTGTTATCTATACAGTCTAGTATTAATATACATAAATAAGAAAAACAAATTATGTACAGAGTCATACTTCTCAAATTAAATTACAGCTCTACAAATTCATATTTTATTATATAATATAGTAAATAAGACCTGTCGAGCATCCCTCGGGTGAAATATTCATTTAATATAAAGGAGTAATAGTGAAAAAGGTATTTCTACATTTTCACCTGACTGTTTTTTGAAAAAAATGAAATAGAGGGCGGTACCAATAACCGCGGCCTTACAAAGTTACAAAGAAATCCAAAGACATTATTAGCATATTATACAAGTGGGCTAAATTTAATCTGGGCCTTAAGACAAGCTAATGTTTTAGGGCCCAAATAATTTTGCAAACGGAAATTTTGTGGCCTAAGCAATCAATCTCTCAACTTGGGCTAAGTCTTAACGTAAAGTCATAAGCCATACTTTAAAATAATAAATTTTATAGGAATATTTTAAAATAATATTAATTCTTTTATTAAAAGATATTAATTTTTTTGTATTAATTATTTATTTTATAAAATAATATTAATTGCGAACCAATTACATTATAAAAGGTCTTAGCTAGATAAGACCACCCCGGGTTGTTATTTACTTATGCTGCCTTTATCGATCGATATCTTGTGTTTCATTATTTTTGTTACAAATTGCATGATCAATGAGCTAATAAATCAAACAAAAAACTAAAATAGAACAGAAAATGAGGTCTCGTTTAGGAACAGAAGCAATAGTGATTAGAATAGTGAGGTACATTGCACGAGACTACTCTATGCAAAATCCAATTCACACACATATATAAATCAACTCAAAAATACAACTAAGGTGCAGTTTATTTTAGTGAAACACTTGCATGTAAATTGCATGTTCCAGTGAATTGCACTGTGTACTAGTGTGTACAAGACTGTGCCCTTCTGAAAAAGTGGTAAAACAAGTACTATGTAGGGCTTATCGAAAAGGACTCCCTCGTGTAAACGACACAATTTAACATAGGTTTAAATTTAGGCAAAAATCGGTATGAGACAGTTCATAAACTAACACAAATTATTACACACCTCTTCCAAAATTAACATAAGTGTCGTTTCCAAATTATGCTCCACCTCTGCGTGAGATGGTACCACGTAAGACGTACTCTGAAATTTAGTGATGTTGAGGATCTGGCCCTTCAGGTGCCTCTCTAGTTATTTCAACCATTATTCTCTTCATCTTTTGAAATTCCAACTCTAATTTGCGTATTTTCAAACTATCTTTCCTCTTTCTTATATTTACGGGGCTCGAAAAACTTCGAGCCTCTAAAATATCTGCATTTGAAAACACAAGTAATAAGATCATCAATACTAACATGAAGATTTTTGTGGAAGTTGAAGGTGACATTTTTTTTAATGATTTTGGACTATAATAGAAAAAGACTGGGAAATTCTGGACTTGGATAAGTACTAAAACATCAAGAACATTAGGCCATATATATAGTAGAAATTTTGGACGTGTAATAGAGTTGAAGAAATTAAAATACTTATTCAAGAGAGACAAAAACCATGCTATTAATCAGAAAATCCAATAAATTTCTGTCTTTGTTAACAAATGGAATTACTATATATATTTGTGATCCCCACTGTGCTCTAGTGTGTTATCACTTATCAGAACCCGAGCTAATTTTTTTTTTCCATATTTATATTGTTAGATTCATAATTCAACATTAATAATTAATAATTCATGCCAATGTTGTTGTCTAGTCATCGATCTTGTCGATTAATGAGTGTATCATAGGGGATGAAACGAATTTGGATAATAGGGGATGAATCGAATTTGAACACATATATATGCAATACAAGGAAAATTTCAAAATTAATCTTGTAACTTAGATCTATTCTATTTTTAGTCCCGTAATTTTTTTACTTATTTTAAGTACTAAATGTGTCAATTTTAACAATTTTTTTGGAAAAACTCTAAATTTCTCAAGAATTAACACCATGGGGCCACATGACTAATTTAAACTTGAAAATATTTTAATTTATTGGCCAATTCGCAGGTTTCACCCTGAGATGGTACTCATTTAAGATATAACGCGCAAATTGACCGTAAGAACAATGTGTTTAATATTATTCAATTGATGGATTAATACGTAGTGTGAGTCGACAAATTGAAATATTAAAAGAATTATTAGTATTGCTATATTTTGTTATTTTATTGTTGTTTATTTTTCAATATCACTTCAAGTTATAGATTATAAATAATCTTTTACATATTAATTGATAATTTAATCATGAAAATGTATTTATTTTTTGCTAATATATATATATATATATATATATATATATATATTAGTTAAAATGAATTTTAATTAATTTACGGATTATATATGTAGACGTGACGTCAAATTAAAATATTAAAAGAATTAAGAATTAAGTGAAATTAGTATATAAATCTGGTTTTAAAATGAAACTTAATCACTGGGGGTGGCTATAATTTGCTCCACTTACTGGGTGTGCTTCAATCAATGATAAGAATGCAATGTCAAATATAGTTGGTATCATCATCATCATTATCTAATAGCATGAACGTCCTAATAATTAATTAACATTATACTCACTTTTTTCAGAAATATTTTTATAAGGCCATAACACTTTTCACATTGGGGTCATTTGACTATTACATGCTTAAAATAGCCAACGGAGGTTGTAATCTTTCCTAAAAGAATAACAACTTTTTAGGCAACAAACACTTTTTTTTTTGTTTATTTGATGAATTTATTTATTTATTTATTTCCAATGTGCATTTCCAGCAACAGATTTCCAGTTATTCGTTTAGGCTAATTAAATTAGTTTAATCCACTAAAGTTTTAAAGTGTTAGATGACAAAAAGAACACGAAGGCGATAAGCTAGTGATCACTGAAACTTCTGAGATTTAATTGGATAACGTTTGCGAGCAGATAAAAACTTTTGTAAATTTGAATTCACATGATTTTTTTAAAAGTATCACTGTTATGTATATTTAATTTTTTTATTGTACATGCATATTATCAATCTTATAGATGAAATGTTACTGTTAAAAAATCAAATATTTCTAACAATAAAATTTCGTATGCATAAAAGTATAGTATTTTTACGTGATACTTGAAAAAAACAGTTCACTTGAACCCGTAATTAATTCCTGTAGCATACGTTGAATATTTAATTGATGCATTACGCATGTGAGTCGCCCTACCAATTTACTAGGTGCGCTTCAGTGTAGGACCGCACAGGACGGCCACCAATTTTTACACAATGATAAGAACTTGATGCCAAATTTAGTTGGTATTATTAGGGAACAAATCAGCATTTCCTTGATTTATTCCACCATATATCTTTGAAAATAAATTAAATTAATTATTCTGTTGTATTTTTCATATATATCTTATGTAATTTGTGAATATATAATGCAATTTGTTGATAATACCAATTCTCTAAGTATCATCATCATCATCACCATTATTATCATCATTATCTAAATAGTCTGAACCATGGACGGATGCACATTTAGGCAATTGCTCCACCTCAATTTTTTCGTTGTGAAATACCATATATACTCCTTAAAATTTTTAAAATTTCATAAATAATTTTAACACTACAAAAAAAGAGAAAATTGCCTACATAATTTTTCAACATGCCTACAAAATTTTCAACAATAACAATTTAATTCTTAAATAGTGAGGATTGCCTACAACTTATCTACAAAATTTTCTAATCATCATATAGCTACCTACAAACAATTTGCCTACAAAAATATAATTCATATGTAAATGACAAAGTATAGGGTGAACAAGTTTCACGGTGAACTGGTTAAAGAGTGTGACTTATATTACTAAAGAGTGTGACATTTTACTATGAAGAGTGTGACTTTTTACTATAAAGGGTATTACTCAGAAAAATGAAGGGTGTGACTTTTTACTATAAAGGGTATTACTCAGAAAAGTGAAGGGTGTGACTAATATTATAGCAGAGGGTATCGTATTGATAACTGAAGAGTAGTAAAGGGTGTGACTTATTTTACTAAAGAGTATGCCTGTAAAAAAAAAAAATCAATTTCACGATGAACAAGTTTCACAGTATACCAACTCTATGTAAATTTATTTATATGTAGTTCCAAGTTACTCCAAATTACAAACATAATTAATGCCCACATAAATGTTAATTGTCTATGAAATTATTTGTGTAGGTAATTTATTTGCCTACAAAAATTACAAATGTATAAGTAATTTGTTTGCTTTAAAAATCCATAAGAAATTCGTAAACAATACTTTTGCCTACTAGAATGTTAAGAAATCGCAGGTAATGCCCACTATTTTATGGACAAAATATTTTATTGGAAGATTCGTAACCATATTAGAAATTTTCGTAGTCAATTCTCTATTTTCTTGTAATGTAAAAATTAAGTTCCAAGACATTGAGCATTGTGAGATTTGCAATATTTCTCGAGAGGCTCCCACCCAAGTTATTGCGCCATAGCAGTAAAACTTGCAACGAAGACAAATTGAAAATGTTGAGGGGCAGCGTCCCACTAATACTACTCTTTCCAATATTAAGTTCAACCAAATTCTGAAGATTGCCAATCTCCATTGGTATAACACCTGTTAAAAAGATTAATAATGAAAAGTAAAAGTATCATTATTATGGCACCGATATTATTAAAAGACAGGAAGGATTTCACCTCAACTAAAAGTTCGAACTTTTATATTATTTCCCTAACATTCCCACTCACTCGTAGGCCGAGTTCTTAACCTTTATCTCTGGGAAGGAAGGGTCCAACGAGTGAACAATTTAATATGCATGGTTGGAGTTGCTTTCACGAGAATCAAATACTAAATTGTTCACTGCTGGACCCACTCGCCCCTAATGGAGCGAGGATTTAAACTCACAAATCCATACCTCTCACAAATCCGAACTTTTAGATGAGATGAAATTCTTTTCAAGAGCCATGAAAACAGAAGCATACCATTTAATTTGTTATCACTAAGATATAAACTATTGAGAGATTTCAACTTCCAAATTTCTGCGGGTATCTCCCCACTGAAACTATTGGAAGATAGATATAGGATTTGAAGTTGTGTACAGTTTGGTAGATTTGATGGAATTTCGCCACTCAGCCGGTTGAGAGAAAGGCCAATCCATTCAACAAAGGGAAGATTATGACACATGTTCATGGGAAGAGTGCCACTCAATTCATTTGATCCCAAATCTATAGTTTGTAAGGTGGATATGTTAAATATGGAGGATGGTATAGCACCTGAAAGATGATTGGAGTTCATGCCTAGAAATCTCAGATTACTAAGCCTCCCCAACTCTTGTGGAATTTCTCCCTGGAGAGAATTGTCAGAAAAATCAAGAACACCTAGATTTGATAGGTTAGAGAGGGACTTTGGAATGAAATTGTTGAATTTGTTATTTCTTAGGGACAAGTACTCGAGTTTAGGTAGATGGCCGAACCATGGCGGAATCTCTCCCGTGAAGTTGTTGTCTTTGAGAGATATGAACTTCAAGCGGCGTAGGAGAGATAGCTCTCGAGGTAAATTGCCACTAAAATGGTTGTGTCCGAAATCAAGAGAAACGAGGAAGGAGAGATTTTCTAGTTGTGGTGGAATAGTGCCGGAGAGACCCATGTTGGAAATATTCAATGCCGTGACTCTGTGGTGGCGCAAGCCGCAAGTGACACAGATCCAACTGCAAACGGAGCTGAATTGGTCCAGTTTCTTGCAAGTATATGGTTAGGGTCTAAAATGAGGAGGGATTTAAAAAAAAAAAAGAGCAGATTGATCAGTGGTGAGGTTGTTGGCAGATATTTTGGCTAGACAAGGTAACAAGGTTACTAGTAAGACTGCAAATGGATAAAAGTAATAGCAAGTATTCTCCATGGCTGCAAATATTAATGTAATACTAATCCGGGTGATCAGATGCTCATAATTGCAAATATATATAGAGAATAACCATATGACTTGTTTCACTAAATTGTGTTATTAATTTTAACTAAACATTATTACCTGTTTCATCGAATTGTATTAGTTATTTTCATAGTACGAAATTAATGTGAAAACAGAGAATATTGTTCACTGAAAATAAGTAATACTACAGTTTAGTAAAAATAAATGATAATATTCGGTGACAACAAGTAGTATGGTTAAGTTAAACAAATGATATGGTAAAATAAAAAAATTAGTTTCACCGTAGATACTTTTCCATGAATAAAATGTATCATAAACGCGTTTCCATTCAGGTTTCAATTTCGCATTCATTTCAATAATATAAAGCTCCATTTGGATAGAGAGAATTTAAAATGAATGGATTTAAAAAATTAATACATGTAAGAATACATATATTTTAAATTATGAATTATCAAGAGATGAGAGAGATAGGAAGAGGAGGGGGGGGAGAAGGAATAGGTAGAGGGAGAAATTTTAAATGACATGATTTTGGAGAGGATTTGAAATCCCTCAATTTTAAACTAGACTCTCAAATTTAAGTATTTATAAATCCATTAGAAAGTGATAATTTATGTGTGAAATTCATGAATTTTAAATACTAAGGTGATTTATGTTTGCCGGAGGTGTAAGGTTAATATATATGCCATCTGGCGAGCCCTGCTAATCGCAATTAATACATATAAATAAATTGGAAACTGCAGTCCTGACATGTATTGGCCAGATATCTATTTCTTTAGAGTCAATGGATACGACATTAAATTAACATCTTTTCGTTAAATAGGAGTAGATAAGATGAATATTTTAGTGTAAAAAGAATTAGATAAATTAACCGTGTACAAGTTGAACATTTCAGTATATAAACAGGTTGAATATTAAAAAAAAAAAAATTATACATTTTAAAAATGTACTTGAATTTCATAGTGTACTTGATGCATACAAAATTTTGTCCTTGTTTATATATAAATTTGTTCTCTTATTTCTTATTATAAAGGAAATATATTTCTTTAATGCGAGAGCTAACGACCTTTTTTTCTTCTAATTGAAAGGGCTCTTTTGTCTACTCTGATTGTCCAGTTGTTTTGTCTAACTGCTACCAACGACCTTTTTTTCTTTTTTCTTTTAATCGAAAGGGCTATTTCTTCTACTCTGTTTGTCTACAAACTACCTTATTTTTAAACCATTTATAATTCAGCATTTTCCTAATTGTTCTCTTTTACTTTATAATTTTAAGGGTAAATTACTGAGTACACTTTTTTTTAAAAAACTAGCAACAAGGTACAAAGCGGTTGCATATATGTAGATACAATTGCACTTACATATGCAATTTTACCTATATGCAATTTCATTTGTACCTAGTTGCTATTTACCTAAAAAAAGTGTACCTGGTTGCTAATTTCCCTAATTTTAAGGGAAACTTGATCCGTGTTCACACTAAGGGAAAATTAAACCAGAGATACCTGATGAGGGTCGTAATTGCTTATTTTATGGTCATTTTGTGTCTTATTTGATTTCATTTGCAATGAAAAGTGCTATTAATCCCGTTTGTTTGAGAATATATTGATTTTTCAGGAAATGGAAGCAAGAAACGATGCAAAACTGTTCAGATTTAGAAGTACATCGGAGAAGAGGGATGAACCATTAGAAGCTTCTTGAAAAGAGGATTGCATCATTAAAAAAAATCAACTCAATCGTAGTTCGGGAGCTCAAGTTATGAAATAAACAAAAATTCCAATGAACAAAGAACAAAGTCAGATTGGTCGGCTGGGTTCATGCGAAACTCAAAAAGGAGGCCCAGTAACCCATCATTCAGCCATTTAATAGGCCCAAATTTTTGGCCCAACATCACAGGCCCATGCCCTCCATTTTCATTGCCCAATTGCAAATAAGAGAAACAGGGGACAAATAGAATTGAAAAATGAAATCAAAGTCAAAATTCTTTCTTTGGTCAGCCCAGGATCCTAGTTACCTTTGCAACCATTGTGCAGCCTTCTTTCTCTATTTAATTTGATTGGCCCACGCTCGACGAAAGCAGGACAATGTGGATTTCTAAGCTTGGGAGCACGTTTTTACTAAGAGTTGGTCTCGACTTGAAAAAAAAAAAAAAAAAAAAAGAATTGCCTACTTAAAAATATTCAAATGACTACTTAATTTACCTACAAAAAATAATTTAGTCCCTAAAGTGAGGATTTCCTACTATTTGCCAACAATTTTTAAAATAATCTTTGAAAAAATATCTAAAAAACAATTTCCTAGACAAACAAGTTACCTTTCTGAGCAACCTATCTCACACATTTGTAATTTTCAGAAGGCAAACTTACCTACACAAATAATTTTCTAGGCAATTTACATTTCCGTGAGGTAATTATATTTGTAGTTTAAAAATAACCTATATAATTAAAAAAAATTGTAGAAAAATCGTAGGCAAGTCTTACTATTTAAGGACGAAATTATATTAGTTGAAAATTTCGTAGGCATGTTGAAAAAATATTGAAAGATTTCCTAGGCAATGCACTATTTTCTTGTAGTGCTCCTTATGCTATGAACTTGAATTATTTGACCTATTTCATCTATTTCAACATATTTTTTAATTCACTAAACTTGACCCCAGATCACCCGGATTGCTTTAAATGTCCATAAATTAAAAAACAAGGTTCATAGTATGAACCAGATCTATACAAATTTTTTGTCTTTTACAAAAGCTAGACCATAAGTGAACGACAACTCTTATTTTTTAAAAAAAAGAGGGCAGTCACGATTTTCTAGGGCAAAGTTCTGGGGAGAGCCCCTCCCACATCTCTTCACACACCACGCTTTCTCTCTACACCATTGAGGATTATTTCTTAGCTTAGAATAGTTTAGTTTTAATATAGATTTAAGTTTTTTCTTCAAGTTTCTAGTTAGATTTCATTGGGTATTTCATTATCTTGCAAGATTGAAGCTATTCAAGACTCTAGAGGTGATATCCATCTTTTATTTCAAGTTTATGTTGGTTAACTTCTTGATTTTTGCTTTATTTATTTTATCTAGCCATGAGTTTTGTTTCTAGTTCTATATGCTAATACTTGTTGTGCTTTGGATGATTGAAGGTATGTGAGAATTGAGTTTACTTTTGATTTATACCATATTTTTGTTGATTATTGGGTGATTGCTCTTATTGTTGGGTATTTATTGTGCTTTGTAGTTGAGCTTCGATCTTTAATCTATATTTTGAAGCATATAGTGTAGACGAGGTTACATTAGCATGATTAAATTTAAGGTGTGAGTTGTGAATGTGCAAAAGTATTAGTTATGTTTTAATTCGTCGAGAGAGAGTTAAATACATTAATATCAACACGATATAATGTAGTTACATTGTGATACGTACTTAGTAGAATACAGAGATTGCAAGGTCTTACCATTGCATTTTAAGTGTTACTGAAGAATCGACGTTTGATTTTCTGTAGCTCTGCTAGAACTTCTTTCATGTTTATCCTCTCTCCAGGGGATTCTGTTGAGCACTTCAAGGCCAACGCTAATATGGATGATACACACTGTAAAATCTTGTCGCCGTTTTCATCATCAAGATTCATGAATAAGTTCGGATCTACAACTCGATCCGGTGAATGTGGAAGCAAGTTTGCAACCCAACTCATCAAAGTCAAATCTCCACCGAACATATCATCACTTGGCCTTTTTCTTGTAAAGGTTTCCATCAGCATCACACCATAACTATATACATCACATCTTGTTGAAACTAGCCCTTCCAAACCGTACTCTGTAAGAGTGAGAATTGCAATACATCAATAAAATACGTGATTAAATTGACCTGAAATTTAATATGATATATGAAAATAGAATAAATGTTCACCTGGAGCGATGTACCCGAGTGTGGCGAGGGTGTTGGTTAGCACCATGCTCTCCTCGTCCCCTAAAAGTTTAGATATCCCAAAATCAGTAACATGGGCAATCATATCCTCATCTAACAACACATTACTAGGCTTCAAGTCGCAGTGAACAATGGGTGCTGAACAACCATGGTGAAGATATTCCAATGCAGATGCTACGTCGATCATTATGTCCAATCTTTGCCTCACATCCAAGAAATAGTTATGAGAATATAACCATTTCTCAAGATTTCCGTTGGGCATGTACTCGAGTACTAAAGCCTTGAAATCTTCGTTAGAGCAACTGTTGATGACTTTGGTAAGATTCCTGTGGCGGATGTTACGTAATACTTCACATTCGACATCAAAGCTCTCGAAAGCAGCTTCTGAGTGCTGGCTAAACACCTTCACAGCGACCACATTTCCATCTCTAAGAGTTCCTTTGTAAACTGAACCGTAACTTCCAACACCTAGTAAATTACTCTCATTGAACGTGCTCATTTGCCCACAAGATTTCGTAATAGGAAATTCTTTGTGGTACTATAGACACCAATTCAACAATTCCATTCATCGTCTTAACTCTTCTTTTGCATCTTACACAGATAAACGTCAATGTTACTATAGTGATGTTTAATAACCCCAATAAGAACAAATAGTGAAAATGCAACCTTCTTCCCCTTTGATTTATGATTTGGAAACAACAAGACAAATTG
This sequence comes from Stenogyne calaminthoides, assembly GCA_037126765.1. Lineage (NCBI taxonomy): Eukaryota > Viridiplantae > Streptophyta > Magnoliopsida > Lamiales > Lamiaceae > Stenogyne > Stenogyne calaminthoides. The sequence goes on along the minus strand of JBBCBC010000026.1, from coordinate 2,308,837 downwards.
GGATGCTATGGAAGCTTGAATTAGTTTGGCACAATGCACCATTACCCTTGAAAGACTCTATAGTGAAGTGTCTGAAAGGGCCACCACTTGGAATCTCTCCATTCAAAGTGTTGAAAGACACATTAAAATAGTCGAGGTGTTGAAGTTTTTCCAAAGGCTTTGGGATTGAACCAGAGAGATTGTTGTTGGACAAGTCTAGAGTTACCAAACTGACCATGCTCCCCATGGACAGGAATAGAACCTTCCAATCTATTATCTTGAACAACAGATTAACCAATCTCTCAGAAATTACCAATCGTTTTTGGGATGGACTCGAGACAGGTTATTCATTGACAGATTGATAGAGTTTTGCTGCCACTAAATTGCCCATCTCCGGAGGTAAGAACCCACTTAGGGAATTTGAGGACAGATCAAGACTCAACAAATCCTTGAGGCTCCACAAACTTGATGGTATGCTTGAAGTGAGATTGTTAGAATCTAGGGAAAGATATCCTAAAGATATGAGGTTCCCTATACATTCAGGAATGAGACCAGAAAGTTGGTTATGACCTAAATCAATTTTATACAGGTTGCGTAGGTCACACAGACCCTCTGGAATGGGACCTCCCAGATTGTTGTTATGTAGATCTAATCCTTGAATCTTATTTAAATATCTGAAAGTAGATGGAATAATACCAGACAACTCATTGTTGCTAAGATCAAGTGACGTCAAGTTCCATAAATTATGGATATCATCAGGAATGCTGCCCTTAATTTTGCAATTGGAGGCAGAGAATTTTTGGAGAGTGGAAGATAAATTCCCAATGGAAGGTGGAATGATACCGTCTAGAGGATTATCATTAATCACCAAATGCTTTAAAGATGTGCAATTTGTTAAGGAAGTTATGAAGCTCAATTCTGAAGAAGTTGACTCAATTCTTAGATTATTGTCTGCCAGGCTTAGGTTTTCAAGGAGACTCAGGTTGCTAAGAAAGTGAGGTACAACACCCATTAATCTGTTGGATCCGAGATCGAGAGTTTTGAGATAAGCACAATTAGAAATTGAGTGGGGTATTTCTCCAGTAATAGAGTTATTTTCAAGTGTAATCCATTCAAGAATGGGTGAGCCGGTGCAAAGATGGGCTGGAAGAGTGCCAGATAAATCATTGAAAGCAAGTTGAAGATATTGAAGAGTTGAGATGTTAAAGATCTCAGGTGGAATTGAACCGGTGAAAGCATTATAGCGTAATCTAAGTGCCTCAAGTTGGTGAAGTCTGCCAATTTCACTTGGTATAACACCTGCCATGATTACAAAAAAATAATCAACTAGCATCTAATTCCTAAGGGAATAATAATAATAATAATAATAATAATAATAAAACGGACCTAATAATAATTTTAATAATAATAGTTTTAATAATAATATTAATAATGTTCTGAGAAAACGGACCTGTGGAAGCCATTTTCCAAGAGTTGTAGTTGTTTTAGCATTGTAATATTTTTCAATATCTCTTGGGATGATTCCCTAGATAGTTTATTCCGCCAATAGATAATTTCTCCACAAACAAACGATATTAAACATGCTCAGTGGCAGTTCACCTGTAAGATGATTCTTTTACATTAATATTTCAAATTGAACCAGGTTCTGAACTCAGTTTATTTCTCCACAAATAAAACCTGCAATAATAAATGATATATATCATCAGGAATATTGATTCCTTCAAGATTAATTCGAATGAAGATGATTCAATTCTTGATAGATTTAGGAATTCAAACAATTGAATCAGCTATTAATTTCTCCACAAACAAACATTTTTTTATTACAGAGAAACGGACCTGTGAAGCTGTTTTGTGAGAGATACAATTCTTTTAGCATTGTAAGATTTCCAATATCTCCTGAGAGTTCCCCACTCAGTTTATTGCTCCGTAGACTTAAATACTGCAAGGAAGACATATTGCTCCATATATCTTTTGGCAGTGCACCAGTAATTTGATTTTGTTCGATAGAAAGCTCAACCAAGTTCTGAAGATTGCCCAACTCCTTTGGTATAACACCCTGTATACAAAATGTTAATTTTTTTTATGAATTTTGTCGTCACATGACTAATATTAAATGAAGCTCGAAAGGATAGTAAACTATACCATTTAAATAGTTTACCCCGAGATATAAAATTTGAAGAGATGTTAATCTCCCAAATGCAGCGGGTATCTGCCCACTGAAAGAATTGTAAGACAAGGACACCGATTGAAGTTGTTGGCACTGAGATATATTTGATGGAATTTCGCCGCTCAGCTGATTGAAACTTCAAGGTTAATCAGTTGAAGAAATGGAAGATTGCTTAAGGGCACATGTAAGTTGGTGATGGAATACCATTCAGTTCATTGTACATATCCAGGTAAAGACAGTGTTCCCAAGGTGGATATGGAAAATATAGCAGATGGTACAGATAAAACCTCTGAAGCTGTTATTTCTTAGATTTATGTAGTCAAGTTTAGGTAGATGACCAAACCATGGTGGAATCTCTCCCGCAAAATTGTTATTTCTGAGAGAAATGAACTTCAAGCGGTGCAGGAGAGATAACTCTCGAGGCAAAGTCCCACTAAATATAGCCGATGGCATAGCACCAGTGAAGTTGTACCTCAGATCAAGAGAAACGAGGAAGGAGAGATTTCCTATTTGCGGTGGAATTGCGCCTGTAAGATCCATGTTGGAAATATTCAAAGCCGTCACTCTGTGGCGACGCAAACCGCAAGTGACGCCAATCCAAGTGCAAACAGAGCTTGAATTGGTCCAATTTGTCGCAAGTATTTGATAAGGGTCTGAAGTGAGGAGATATTTTAGTGAGAGAAGAGCATATTTATCAGCGGTGAGGCTGGTAGATGTACTTTTGGCTAGACAAGCTGGGATTTGGAAGGATATTAGTAGTAGCAGGAGTAGTGCATATGCAAAAACGAAATAGCAAGTTTTGGCCATGGATAGCTGCAAATGCTGTGATGCTATTATATTATAGTAGGGTGAGTTTCTAATAATATGTAGAGGAATATATATATATATATATATATATATATATATATATCAAAAGGCATGCTTGAATCATTTTGATGCCACGTAGAATAAGGATAAGTCATGATTGTAAAGTTTGTGGCTATTTTCTTCAATTAATATTCATATCACTGATTTCAAATACTTTTTGAACAATTAAACTATATTTTTGAAGAATAAGAATGTAGGGCCGCTCCCAGCTGTAAAAGTTTGTGTAGCTAGCGGAGACTAACGGGAAATTTGGTTTGTTTAAGAACTTGAAAAAGTGAACTTTCAAAATTTCAAATCTCAAATCTGGTTTTATTTATCGAATTTTAGATATAATTTTAAATCCTCCAAAATTTTCTTTCTATAATACCTATAATACACCTATTTTACCTTTTTCAAACACAATTTCCAATACACTATCAATCATCTATCACACACTTTCCAATTATTATTATATATTCAACTCAATACTCCATCTCCTCCTTTTTTACTTTATTATCATCATATATATATAATCAATCATTACACAATCATTCAATCATTTCTACATTACCTTTTACAATATAACATTCTTTCTATCATCTACTTTTTCAAAATCCTACTTTATCAAATCCTACAAAATCCACACACCCAAACATATAAAAAATACAAATACACTTTTTACTTTATACCAAATTCTTTCAAATCCTCTCTATAGAATTTCAAATCCCCTCAAAGCCGTAAACAAACAGAGCCTCAAGTCTTCTACAAAATATTCCACAAGTAAATAAAAGAAACAAAAAAAGGCACATCATATCATATATAGGAAAATAATTGCATATACATATGTATATTTGAATTTTAGCGTGCAACTTTGATATTTTAGTGTGCATCATATCAGCCTCTTCCCAGGTCCCCTCATGACTCGAACTCATGATCACTTAGGCTTACCCCTAAAAAACAACGTCGTTTTAGGGGCGTGAGATACACGCGCCCCTAATTTCGGTTGGGAATTTTTCATAAAAACGACATCGTTTTTTGAATAGTTTGATCGGTCTTTCAACGCTACTCTTTTGGGGACTAAATTAATCGGGTTTTTGGAACACATTTCAAATATATTTGAAGTTTAGCAACGACATGACCCCAAATTTTTTGTTGACACGGCAAATTGAAACATGTGAATATCAATGTGGTTAAGATCTTTTCATTAATTTGCAATTTCCGTCAGGACCATTTCAATTTAAATCACCTTAAAATTTTAAATATTTTGGTTTTGTTCGTTAACTCTAAATTTCAAATATATTCCCAACGATTGCATGTTTTCTGTTGACACAAAGATTTTGTTTTACAAAAACTAGTAACAACCATTTTTTGTGTAAAATAGTTTTTTTCTTTGATTTTGGCAAAAGCATCAATTTAACTTTTTACTCTAATAATCTTTCTTCACCCTCCATCCCTTTGGACACAGGGTATCATTTTGGTTAACCCTTGAATTTAAAACAATTGTATATAAAAAATTGGAAAGAGAACTGAGTAATGACCAGACACAAATTTATAGTTATGATGTTGTAGAGTGAAAAATCTACAAAATATCGCATGCTAATTTTAAATTATATTTTGATTTCAGTTAAAAAAGCTAAATAATATGGATGACATTTATGTAAATTGTTCTATTTTGAAATAAAAAAAATAATTAAGACGAAGCTGTACAACTTTGTATTTTAGAGGAGACTCTCAAGTCTTTCCAAAAGATTTCAAAATCAAATAAAATTAGAAATTAATGGGACATCAAAAGAAAAAAGTTGTTTAATTACTTTGGAAATTAATTATACAACTGACTGACAAAATCATATGGACCAGAGTAATCCTTGCCCTACGTTTGGAATAACAACAATTTAACCGTGCAATGGTTTGCATTTAGCATAAACAACATCAATTTGATATATAATATTAGTTGATGCATAATCCACTGTATGAAATTTGTAACCATTTACATAATATCCTTGGTACGTGTTGACCACACGTAGTGGTCCTCTACTGAGATCCCGCATGAATGGGTTCACAATTCCACCATTATAGCCCTGTGACGCGATGATTTGAGGTTAAATATATAATTGTAAATATTTAATATGAATTTATTAATAAACAACGGTTTAGAACCACTCACATAGTTTTGGAACCACTCTGCAAAACCACGGGTAATATATTCACCTACTTGTGCATCTGAGATGTTTGGATCTATATGGTGTAGCTCTTTAGTAAAGATCCTAATTGAAAGCAATATATTATATTAATCAACTATTATATAATAAATTAATATTCTAATTATGTAAATGATACGTAAATGAAATACTTACTCAATGTACGGTTGGACTTCCTCACAATTTAATAACACATATTTATGTACAACTTCAATCTCTTGTCGGTTCAACCATGGCCGTTCATTTGTCTTACCCAAACATCGACCTGGAAACTTAAACACGGACAACATACCCTCAATATCATCAGCAACATTGTCTGTGCCTCTACCGTCGTAATTACGAGGCTCGTTTCTCAACATTGTTCTAACATGATCCTCGAAATAGTAAGAACAAAATGTTGTAACGTCCTCACACAAGTAGGCATTAGCAATTGAAGCTTCAACTTTTGCCTTTTGTTTAGCATTGAGCTTCAAGTTATGTAGATACCTATAGATATATAATAAAAAAATAATTATAAGATCAAAACATAAATATATTAATATTTGTATAAATAGTTGTGAAGTGAAGGTTTACCTCTCAAATGGATACATCCACCTGTATTGCACCGGACCGACAATTTTGGCTTCATATGCTAAGTGCACCGGCAAGTGCTCCATCGAATCAAAGAAGCTTGGAGGGAAAATGCGCTCCAACTTGCATAAAATAACTGAAATGTCTTTCTCCAAACGGACCATGTCGTCCCACATAATCATTGTAGACGTTAAATCTTTGAAGAATAAACTCAACTCAGTTACAGCCCTCCAGATATTGTTCGGTAGGAATTCCCGGAATGCGAGGGGCAACAGTCGTTGCATAAACACGTGACAATCGTGACTTTTCATCCCCGGACACCTTTCCGTTTGATGTGTTTACACAACGACTCAGATTGGAGACATAGTCATCTGGAAATCTCAGATCTTCAATCCAATTACACAAAGTCACTTTCTGTCTCTTATCAAGTGTGTAATTGGCTTGGGGATACCTTCCGGTACGTTCATCCCTCTTCAAGTGATCACGATTGCATATCTCGTTCAAATTTCATCACGCCGACTTTTGCGGTTGTCTTTTTGTCTTGCCCTCTTTGTTCATGATTGTGTGGAACAAGTTATCGAACACATTCTTTTCGATGTGCATCACATCTAAGTTGTGTCGAATCAAAAGTGAGCTCCGAAGAGGGCAAGTCGAGAAAAAATGCTCTTCTTCTTCCAACCACCGGTACCATTTTATTATGCTCCTTCGCATGTTCTTCTGTTGTTTTCCTCAATCCCTTCTGATTAATTTGATTTAACAACGTTTTACCTGCATGAATGCAAAGAGTTATAAGTTAATTAATTTATCATATATAGATAGAAATATATTAATTAATTTAAAACAACTAATATAAAAATACCTGATCTCTTTTTTCAAACCCTTTTTTTTAACGACTGTGTTCTTGATAAAATCCTTTTTATTCTTTCGAAAAGGATGATCTTCTGGTAAAAACTTTTGATGGTTATCAAACCATGAAACTTTTCTGCTAAGCGGTTGACTGAAAGCGTCAGAATCCTCCATGCAGTAAGGACATGATTGTTTCCCAGCCGTCCTCCATCCGGACAACATGGAGTACGCAGGATAGTCGCTGATCGTCCAGAGCAGCGCAACCCTCATCGTGAAGTTTTGCTTTCTCGATACATCATATGTCAGCACTCCATTATCCCACAGATGTATTAAGTCTCTTATCAGGGGCTAAAGGAAAACATCTAGTTTGTCCTTTGGATTCTTTGGACCAGGTACCAATACCGTGAGAAACATCGTTTGGGGCTTCATGCACATCCACGGAGGTAGATTATAAGGAGTCAATATAATCGGTCATAGCAAAAACTGCTTACCGTGCATTCCAAATGGAAAAAAACCATCAGTGCTGAGACCTAACAGAACGTTCCTAGGTTCGTCAAAAAAAATAGGAAATACCTCGTCAAGATGTTTCCAGGCCATCGAGTCAGCAGGGTGTCTCATCTCTAAGGTATGAGGATCAGTCTCTGTATGATGCCATGTCATATCTTTGGTTGTGGCACTAGATTGATACAGTCTCTGAAGACGAGGAATGATCGGGAGGTAATACATTATTTTATTTGCCACTTTCTTCTTCGTTTTCTGCTTCCCTCGACCGTCAGTCCAGTTCCGTCGCGGTACTTTGTACTGCACTTATCTAGATTCGCGTCTTCTTCGTTACCCCAGAATAACATGCAGTTATTGATACAACAATCAATACTCTCTACTGGTAGACCCATACTCTTCAACAAATTTTTGGCTTGATATTCTGTAATAGGCACCTTATTACCGGGAGGACATATCTCATTGATCAACTTACTAATCTGGTTATAGGATCTTTGAGAAAGCTTGTTCTCAGCCTTGATAGCCATGAGTCGAGCATTGAATGACAACAGAGAGTGAATTTGACATCCATCATACAGATCTTCGTCAGCTGCTTTGAGTATTCTGTAAAAATTAGTTGCTTCCTCATTTGGTTCCTCCTCCATAGCCTCATCTTGAATCCCACCGGCTTCGATCGATCATCGATGATACATATCCGGTGTATCCACTACTGGTGGCTCGAATCGTACTCGGGATCATCGAATCCATGATCATCGCGTGTATTATAATACACTTCAAGGTCATTGAAATCAACATTCCACCGCTCTTCACCATGACGTGTCCAATTGTAGTAATATGGAACAAAACCATTCATGATGATATGTGTCTGAACATCCACATTCTCTCTGTATGACTTGTTTTGACATTTTTTTGCACTACACGGACATCTTATACGACCTTCTGAATTTGTTGCACCATGATTAATTGCAAATTGAATGAAGTTATTAACTTCATTCAAGAACTTCATATTTATACTTCTGTTGATAAGTCGAGGAGTCGAATACATCCACTGATAAGTTGTATTAGTGGCATATATACCGTTAGGTGAAAGCTTCCAGCTCCAAATGTCGCTTTTGTCTTGAGAAATATCAATCATGTTAATATAATTCAACAACTCATTAGCCATAGACTCATCTCTCCCCCTCAACTCACGACACCACTTCAACTCCCATACCCACCCATTTGGACCCCAACTCCCGCACTCACTAACACACAACCCCCTCTGCTCACTAACTCTAAATAACCTATTGAACTTGGTTTTAAAAGAATCTTCCCCAACCCACACATCCGACCAAAATTTTGTGTTCCTCCCATTACCTATAATTCTAGAGAACTCATTTTTCAGCCCCACCCCTCCGGAACCCCAATAAAGCTTCCGAAATTTGAGACTACATAAGCTTTGGCGTGTTTTTTGTCTGCCTTCTCGGCGTTGGTTTTCCGCTTCGATGTGATTTATCCGCCTTCATCGGCGTTGACCTGCCTACCTTCTTAGCATTGGCTTTCCGCTTCGGCATGACTTGTCGCTTTCGTCATCGACGGCCCGCCTTATCGGCGTAGGCTTTATCGGCGATATCTACCAAGGCTTTTTCGAGCAAAATCCCACCAAGCTCTCTCCGATGAGCCATCCTTGAAGACCTGCTCATCCCGGCAAAATCCCATCCAACTCTCTCCGATGAGCCATCCCAAGAAGGCCTGCGCTATCATCCGGGATCCTCCCTCTCTCAGATTCTACCGAGCTCTCTGTTGTTCATCCGGCGGGATCCCCATCAGATGAAGCCATCTCCGAAAACTTCATCTCGGCGGGATCCCATCCGACTCTCTCCGATGAGCCATCTCTAAAGACCTGCTATTCCCGAAAGCGGGATCTTATCAAGCTCTCTCCAACGAGCTCCCTTGAAAAACTGCTCATCTCGAAAGGGATCCCATCCGGCTCTCTCGGATGAAGCCATCCCTTGAAGACTTGCTCATCTCGGCGGGATTTTATCGAGCTCTCTCGACAAGCCATCTCTTGAAAACTTGCGCTCATCCCGAAAGCAAGATTTTATCGAGCTCTTGAAGATGAGCCATCCTTGAAAAGATCCCTTTCATCTCGAGCAGAGATCCCATCCAAGCTCTCTCCGAGCAAGCTCCCTTGAAGACCATCTCTATTCATCGAAAGCGGGGATCCTATCGAGCTCTCTCCAACAAGCTCCCCTTGAGGATAATCTCGAAGGGCTCGCTCATCTCGAGGCAGGATCCAATCAAACTCTCTCCGAAGAGCCATCTTGAAGACACCTGCTCATCCCGAAGCAAGATCTCACCCGAGCTCTCTCCGGTGAGCTCCTTTGAAGACCTGCTCATTCGGAGGGATCCCATGAAACATAAAAGACAACTACTAAGCCACGAACTTCTCATTTAACAGCTAAAAAGTAGATCGGTGACCTTCCAAGGAAGTCGGTCACCACCAAGCCTAACTCGAAAACGAAGATCTAAGGACAAGCATGTCGTGATAAACATAACAAATTACAAATCTTAAGTCAGTTATTAAGTTCGCAAAGTCGCAACCAAGTGAGACGACATACCAAAAGCGAGATCAATAACTTAGACAAATTTACAAATCTTTAGATGCATTATTAAGTTCGCAAAGTCGCAGCAACCAAAGACGACGACGTACTAAAAGCGAGATCAATAATTTAGACAAAATTACAAATCTTTTGTCAGTTATTAAGTTCGCAAAGTCGCAACCAAGTAAGACGACGTTCTAAAAAGAGATCAATAATTTAGACAAAATTACAAATCTTTTTAGTGGGTTATTAAGTTCAAAGTTGCAACCAAGTAAGATGACGTTCTAAAGCGAGATCAATAACTTAGACAAAATTACAAATCTTTAGTGGGTTATTAAGTTCGCAAAGTTGCAACAAATTAAGACGACTTCTAAAATAAGATCAATAACTTTCAAAAAATTACAAATCTTTAGATTGTTATTAATAGATAAGACTGCAAACAAAAGGTAAGGTTCTTAAATAAGAGTTCAATTAACAAACCAAAGATTGCATATCGATTAGTCAAATTAAGACAATCAAACTTATTCTCGTCAAAAAGTTCACAAAAGAAGCGAAGCGAAAGATTGTTCATTAATCGAAAGCAACAAAAAGACTCTAGACGAGCTCAAAGCTCTCAATGAGCAACAAAGACTCAAAGACGAGCCAAAGCAAAGACTCGAGCAACAAAGACTCTCGGCGAGCTCAACTCTCCAATGAGCAACAAAGACTCTAGGCGAGCCATTCGACGAGAGCAACAAAGACTCGACGAAAGCTCAACTCTCCTCTCGAGCAGCAACTAAGACTCTCGAGCTAAGCTCTTGACGAGCAACTAAGACTCTCGATGAGCAACAAAGACTCTCGACGAGCTCAGCTCTCGACGAGCAACAAAGACTCACGACGAGCTTAGCTCTCGACGAGCAACAAAGACTCTCGACGAGCTCAGCTCTCGATGAGCAACAAAGATTCTTGACGAGCCCAGCTCTCGAAGAGCAACAAAGACTCTCGACTAGCAACAAAGACTCTCAACGAGCAAGAAAGACTCTCGACGAGCTCAACTCTCGACGAGCAACTTGGACTCTCGGTGAGAAAAGCTCTCTCGACAAAGCAACTAAGACTCTCGACGAGCTCAGCTCTCGACGAGCAACAAAGACTCTCGACGAGCTCAGCTCTCGACGAGCAACAAAGACTCTCGACGATCTCAGCTCTCGACGAGCAACAAAGACTCTCGACGATCTCAGCTCTTGACGAGCAACAAAGACTCTCGACGAGCTCAGCTCTCGACGAGCAATAAGACTCTCGATAGTTATTAGACTCTAACGAGCACCACCTCTCGAAAGCAACTAATAAGACTCTCGATAAGCTCGCCTCTCGACAAAGCAACTAATAAGACTCTCGGCGAAGCTCCGCCTCTCGATGAACAATTAATATCAAAAACTCATACAAGGTAAAATCAAGAAAATGAAACCTATATCAAAAAGACTTCGTACAAAGGGGGGCTCACCTTAAGAATACGGCATAAAAAACTCTTACAAATGGGTTCACCTCGAGTACGAGCACGTAAGAAAAAGACTTGTACAAAGAGGCTCACCTCTCCTCTATAAATAGAGGACCACACCCCATTATAAAGGCTCTCTTCCATTTGGCCCTCATTCAAGAGTTTTTGGTTTTATTGTTCTTGTTCGTTTATTACGTTTTGATAGTTATTAATCGGTTAACATTGTAGCCACATTAAATCCAGATATCCGCAGATAAAAAATCGCTATTTTGGACTAATAAACTATATTTTAGATGAAGTTTTTTTATTGTGAAATTAAGGGGATATATCAAGAACTTTAAAGGTAAAATTAAAATTTCAAGCACAATAAATGATATTTTATTAATCAGTGTAAAACTGCAAACACGATTATCTTTGTAAGATGGGGTGAGTTTATGATGGAATAATGAACGTGAAAAGCGGTACATAAGATCTGATATATATGATTTAATAGGCATACATTCAACAATACTACTAATCAATAGTCGTGTTTGGTTTTATTGTGCATTTTCAATTTGAAGATTACATTAAAACCACTTGAATAAGACTAATTAAATTCAGTGCAGAACTATTTTCAAAAATTGAAAAAAAAGAAATTAGCGGATTAACATCAAAGTTGGTGAAAATTAAAGGACAAAATTAAAAAAATTATCCAAGTTTTATAATATATATTAAAATAAATACTCCCTCCGTCCCAAGATAACGTGCACCCTTTATCCGGGCACAAAAACTAAGAAAACTTGCTTTATTGGTATTATTTAAATGAATTATAATAATATTGTGAGAGTAAAAGTTTTGCTTTGTCATTTTAGGAAATATACACGTTATTGTGGGACGGACCAAAAAGGAAATTGTGCACGTTATTAAGGGATTTGAGGGGAGTATATATGGTCATTTTGGCCGGAGTAGCTCGGCAGTTTGGCGAGAGTCAAGAAGAGTCCAAAATAACTAAGGGTATGTTCGTTTCGAACTTGTATGTGGAAAATTAGGACTTTGAAGTCCTAGGATTTCAAAATCTTGATGAATACTTAAGATGTATGTTTGTTATGGGATTTTATAGGGTAGAATTGTGAAAAAAGATGATTGATGTGATATTATTTTATTAATTTGAGTGTATTGGGAGAATAAAAAAAGTAAAGCGATGTGAGTGTATTGAGAGAATAAAAAGTAAAAGTAGTAGTAGGTTATGAGGTAGAGTATGATTAATAGGATTTCAAAATTCTTACTTTAAGTTTCAAAATAAATGGGTGTTTGAGATTGTAAAGTCCAAAATCCGCCAAAATAGTCGCGAAACGAACGTAACCTAATAGGCCTTGAGTACCCATTTCCAGCCCAACCCGAGAAATGCATGTGCATGGCCTGGCCCAGTTGAAGTTTCTGAGTAATAGTCCTACAATTTCAACAATAAAGGAAAACAATATTGAGGAAAATTAAATAAATGAATAGATTTTCAACTTCTTTACAAGTTCGGATTTTTATATGAGATTTTAGATGAGACTGAATACTTTTAAGGAGACTTTGAAGTCTACTTAAAAAAAATTCCAAGAGGAAAGATATTAAAAGTTAATTGTACAGTTTAGGACGTCGTAATGGAAATAAAGAAAAAAATTGTACAAGTATATGTACTTAAATTGATAAAAGAGTTGTAGTACATAATTGGCTATTGCATATTGATATTAACTCATTTTATAATTTAAAGATTCCTTTGACCCATGGACTCATGAAAGACTTTAAAAGTCGAGTCTAGCTTCCCGGCAAACATTAATATTGAACAGAAATGAAAGATTCCTTTGACTAGCCTTTAATCAAAAGAAGCTAATTATATTTTTTGTTACACATTTTCAAACGTTATAAAAATGTGTAGTCTCTCGATTAATTACTTACCAGAAACTGAGTTGAGCTTTTTTTTAAGCCAACAAATTTCATATATATATATATATATATATATATATATATATATATATATATTGTCCATTATTCAAACTTAGTCCATTATATATGCTTTAAGTAGAAATTAAAGGTGTTGTGGCTTTTCTTGACTAAGTGTTGAGGCCTGAGCATACTTCGAACTTTAGAGATGAAACGTACTTCTTTTCCAAATATATAAAGACAATACTTGTGGTGACAATGAAGTAAAAGACACCAATCACCTCCTTTAAAGACAACCCTTGTGGAAATAACAAGGAAAACACACACCAAATGCATGTGGTCCTTTAATTTTCCGAATAATAACAAGCCAACCTTGTGGAAATAATAAGAAAAATACACAAAATGGAAACTAACTCCTAAGTTTCCTTTTCAATATAAACACAGTGAGTGCATGAGTCTCATGTGCACTAAGTGCATCGTGCACTCTGTCGCGAGTCGTTTCGGTTGATGAATATTATGTGGCTAATTTAATTACAACTCACAAACAAAACATATACGTGTAAAATGAACAGTAAATAAGATGAATTTGTTGACCCAGTTCGTCAATATATGACTACTCTGGGGGCATACCAAGCCAGGATGTAGTATTATGAGCTTTACACGTACAGTTCTTGATACATCTTACGAAGATGAATCGTCTGATACAGGTTAACGAATGAGTTCTAGGGTTTTTCATATATGTGGATGAACACTGATTTTTTTCTATTCCTCACCTCTCGGGGATTTTTTGTAGGCTATCTTTTTGGGATTATTTTATGGACCAACCCCTTTCTTCTTCTTTTTTCTTCCATTTATCGTACTTCGTCAAGCATGAGCTGGATTGGTAAAGCATGTGCTGGATTCTTTGGATCATGCAAGAACTCCGGTGGTGTTGCCACGTTTCTGACTTCATCTTCTAGATTGATCTTCGAGCAAACGTCGTCAATCGTCAGAATTAATCTTTTGTTCGGTTGGACTTTCTGTTCGTCGCTTTTAAGACAGTTCTTCAGGAGATTTGAGTTCGAACATACTGACCTGGTTATGTTTGTTCGGTGAGGTGGACGAGCAATTACGATCGTTTGGCTTAACAAAAGTAACTCATCCACCGGGCATGATTATATTCAAACATTACACGTGTCACTCTTTGATGTTCGATTAATTCTGATTTATTATATCGAACACAACAATACCCCCCAGCCGGGTCGCTTTGTATTCTACATTGGGCCCGGCTGTTAAAATCTGATTGGGCAATGTTTGGCATCGTCAATTCACATTTGAAACTTGAATTAGTACCGGTGTCTATTTAAATCTTATTTCTCCACTTTAAAAATTTTTCCTTTCTCCTCTACTTTTCTATCGTCTTCTGCATTCGAAAGTTTCCGGCGAAGGATTCATTGCTCCGGCGAAGAAAATCATTCAGGTAACTGCCGCATTCTTCTTCTACTTTATAATCATGGCCTCTTGCTCGAATTCCTCTGTTCAATCCGACCATTATAGTTCCCCTTCGCCTTCCCCCATTAGTAGAATCTCCCGTAATAATGTAAGTACATCGGAGGCAAATGCCTCGAATTCGGGATTCCGTTGGCAATTTCGGCAACCTTTTACCGTTCTTTCTTCTGACTCCGATAAAGCCCAAACGGAGTCGGATAGGGGTTTACCCCGTAATGATTCGTCGGACGATTCTGATTATAATTCTTCGCCCCAAATTCAAATTAGGTCTATGGCTATTGATAATGTTGATGTAGATAGAAATAATACTGCTGTGAGGGGGGAAATTTTAGCAACTGCAAATTTAGTCGAATCGAACATAGGTGTAGATGGTGGGCAAAACTCCGAACTTGGTATACCTGTTGGTGTTCCTCACAGTCCAACATATAGCGAGTATAATGCTCGTTATAATTTTGGCTTGCCGAACAACCTCATAGGATTAGTGTAGAGAACGAGTACCAAATGAGCAAAATGGCGAAAGCATAATTGATGTAGATATGCTCGCTCAGCTGCATAGAATTTATGAAACCCCTAAGGATGTCTTTTTCTGGGCACCCGGTCCTGATGAGCGAGCCGACCAACCCCCTGAGGGTTGTGTTGCCGTGAATTTGGACACCATGGAGGCTGGACTTCGATTTCCTCTCCATCCGGCAATTACCCGTTTGCTCGTGGAATGGAATATCTCCATTACACAACTCAAACCGAATGGATGGCATATGGTCATGAGTTTTTTGACGTTGTTCGGCAAAATGAAACCAAGGTATTATCCTTCTAAGCTGAACTTGCTCGGTTAGTGCACTTGACTCGTCCGAGGCTTAACATGGGTGGTTGTTTATGCAAGCTAACGCCAAGTGCAAAATTATCGAGGATGTGCTTAACAAAATTAGTGATTTGGAAAGAGAAATTCTGGTTCGTGGGGCGATTGGAAAAGCTCCGCCTCTGAAGCGAGCCAAATGCTCGTTTGGATATCCCCACCGACTTGGAGTGTACGAAGTAAGTGATTTCGTAACTTTCAATTCTTCAATTTGAACTGATTTTAACTCACTTTTTATTTCAGGGATTCCAGCCGCGACGGATAAGGAGACAAACGACGGCTATTTCAGCAGCGTTTGGCAGATCGATCTAGAACCCCGTTCAGAAAGATCCGTGATAACTTTGAACACTGCCGAACAAAGAAAGAAAGGAGGTTTGTTCGTGCCCCCTCACCATCTTGTTGCTGTTGATCCTTCCGGTAAGGATTATCTTTTGTTTTTGTACAAGTCTTGTGTCTTTTTTGTTCGCCGTCACTTTCGTTGATTTCGATTTTCTTTTATCTATAGCTTTTCCAAACTGTGGACCATCGGAGAGAGTACCCTCGAACACACCGAGATGGCTCAAGAAAAGGGCCATGTGAACTTGCTTTGATTCAAGCCGAGCGAAGAAAATGAAAGGTAGAGGGGAGGCAAGTAGGCCAAACGACCATCATGGCCCCCGAGAATCAAGTCGAGCAATGAGGGCCCTGCTCTACCGAGCATGGGGTCGGGCGAACAAACTCCACCACCGAAAAAGACCAAGGTGGAGATCGCCACGAAGGGGCTGCTTAACAGGCCCGAGCGAACAAGGGTCTGATCGAATGGGGCCAACCGAGCAAACTCAAACAAGACCGATGTTGCCAGTCGACTTCCGGACCCTACTGGCCGAAGCGTCGGAGAAATGCCAGCTTCGTTGTTGGTCCCATTTCGCAGATTGTCGAAATGGAAGTTGGCACATCTTTCCTCCTCCGGTGGACCTCGGTCATGGACTCCGATAGACTCCAGCCACGATCTCCGAAGATAAATCATTCCTAGGATGGGATCCGGCTCGTGGGCGGTACATTTTGCTCGCTCTGTACACTTTGGTTTTCGTCGATATCTCTATTCTCACTTGGTCAAATATGTGTATCTTTGTAGGTTGAGCGGGTTATCGCCCTTAATGTCCGGCCTAAAGAATTACTTTTGCTCACGAAAGTGTTTTGCAAAGTTCAAAGCGTCTTGGAGCATGTTCAAAAAAGCTTGTCGGGACTCTGTAGGCGTGGACATCGATGCGGAGGAGTTGGACGGGTCCCCACCCCTTGGAAACTATGCGTTTAGAAATTTTGGTGCTTCAGTCGATCTTTGGTCGCCTTCTTGAGAAAGCTTATGCTCATCCGCTAACATCCAAGCCAATTATTTGGCTTTGATTAAGAACTTCAAGACAAAGTGATCGAAGTTAACAGGTCCGTGGATGAACTCGAAATCGCTCAGATCAAATCTGCCGCAAGACAAGTCGGCGCCAATGCAAGGAGGAGGATGCCCGCCAATTTCAAGAGAATGCTCGCCTAGCTCAAGAGGATGCTCGTCACACAAGAGAGGCACCGAATCGGGAATGGGTCAGGAGGAGGTGATCAATATACTGGCGGCTCAAGAAGAAATGAACGCCGAGCCAGAACTTTGAGACTAATGTTGAAAAATGGAAAGTGAGAGGGACGAACTTCGCCAAACAAATTCATTCTTTGAAGAGACTAACACTCGTTTAGGCCTTGAAAACTCTAAGTTGCATGACCAGCGAACACATTGACTCCATGTCTAACTTCTCAGATATTTTGCGCTTTTTTGCCGATCTTGTTTCGATCGACCGTCTCGCCACACACTCAACAAATGAGCAAATTGCCCCCCCATATATCCGACTTTCAAAGAAGCACGGTTGATAACCCTCCGGATCGCAACCTCCCAATGTCGATTTGAATGGTTGCGTGTGATTTTTCCGTTCTTCCTGAAGGGATCAAAATTGACGATCCAATTCCGGATGAAGAGGAGAACTCAGACATTATTGCTACTGAGGTTGCCGATCAAAATCTTCATACTGGATCTGGGATCAATCAAGTACAGGACGAGCAAGAACCTCCCAGAATCGAGCAAAGTCGCCTCCTAGCGAGCATCGATGCGGACATCCTGGTTGTTGAGGGACCGAACATAATGTGTTCGACATTTCTCTTCCATCTACCCCTAATTTTGACTTTATGCCTTGATTTTTTTTTTTTTCTTTGCAAGACTTGTGTAATTTTTTGTCTTCTTCACTTTTTAATTCGAACAATATATCTTTAGCTGTTTCTTGTTGATAATTCTTCTTTTGTCCGAATATTTCGTCAATTGAACAAATGAATTTCATATTGAATTGTTTCCCTCTAACTTTGTTTGTTGAGGATGAACGTTGATACTTGTGTTGCCGCGATATTTTCTTTGTTACTTTCGTTCGCCTTATTGCTTTCGGTTTTTGCCTCTTTTCTTGAATGAATTGAACATTGGGTTTTCTTTATGCCCGCTCGACTTCTTTTCGGTTTTGATTGTCTTATTAGCGTTGCAATCGGTTGATCGTCTTATTTAGGTGCGACGGATGGGTTACTTTATGAACCCCCTTTCTTAGTCTTGATCGTCTTATTTAGGTCGCGATCACTTCATTACTGGGCCGTCTTATTTAGTCTGCGACCACGTATTTCGTCACCGGCTTCGTCTTCACGGGTATCTGTAAGTACTATTCGGCTTATCATTTTGCAGCGTACCCATTACTCGCTTTTTCTTTGCGGGGAATCGAATCTGAATTCGTTCGTCGGTGAACATAGACTGGGCTCGTTCGTCTTTGTTAATTCGTCCGGCAAAGTGCGACCTCAAATAGGCCTGAACTAGAAAATCTTTAGCGAACAAAAAAAGTACATATATCATTCTTTTTTCTTTTTGCAACACTTTGTATTCTATTACATCGTTCATAGTGAAGAAGACTATCTATTACACAACTATTGTTATCGGACGGGGTTTTGAATTTAAATCTGTCTTGAGTAGACACTTAACCGGCCTCACCTTGTCCGCGGAATTGATGTTGACAAGGATGTGGCACATCAGTCAGTCTACCCTTTCTTCTTTGTAACATGCTCAAGCAAAGAAGAAGATAAACTTTTGTCCCTCCCGGACAAGTTGTGGTTATCTTGGTGACATGCAGCATGAGCATGTGGCGATTCTGCTTTCGCTTAAAATAGGTCGAAACAAAACTTTCATTTCGCGACCATTATCCCCTTCCAAGGTAGATGCTCGAGCATCAAGATCAAGATCTTATTTTGGGTGTACTCTATGACATCCCTCCCTTCGGAGGAGATTTTGGGGATTCATAGGGGACTTCATGGCTTATCTTTGCGTAAGTGAAAAAGTAGTAACGGAGTGGCAACCATGACTCTTCCGAGCATCTTGAGTCCGGAACGGGCTTCAACTTCGTGCTTTCGCAACGAATGTGAGGTAAAAAGCTCAGATTCCAGGACGGATGCTCAATTCAAACTAATTGATCTTTGAATCGAGAATTTGGATTCTTCTACGCAAGGGGGCATACTAAACCGTCTTCCTTCCGAGAATCGCAAAGATTTTTTCTTTTTTCTTTTTTCATCTTCTTTCTTTCTTTTTTTCCCCGCTTTTCTTAAGTATAAGTATGCCCTATTTATAGAACCGCCCCAACCTAGTGCCGCATAGATAATCGGTGCTAGCTTCTTTTTTTTGCTCTCCTTTTGACATCTTTTGGGCTTTTTGACAGCTCTTGCTCAAAAATTAACTTATCCTCGCATGGTCGCCACCACTTGTCAACTCGCCCCGACATCGTATCTTCTATTGACAACTCGTTTGTGACATGTCTTCTTTGTCCATCAATAGTCGCCCAAAGATTTTTCTTGAAGATAAGTATAAAAAATAATATATTCTTCTTTTATAATCATCTTACTCGTTTTGAACCGAATGGTTGATTGTGTTCGGGTCAACAATATGCTCGCCTTTATTGATAATATTTTTTCAAATTTGACGCGTTCCACGAAGTAAGACAATGGGACTCCATTTAGGTCCTCCAAGTCATATGCCCCGATTTGGTAAACGCTTCGTGACTCTGAAAGGACCTTCCCATGCTCGACCGAACACACCACTGGGTACCCCATCGACGCTTTTTTAAAACCGGCTTCCCACATTGAAACTCATGATTCGGACTTTGGAATTATAAAAACTCTCGATCTCTTTTTGTACATAGCATTCTTGAAATCGACCTCTTTCCTTCTTTTCTTCCATGTGTCGAATTTAGAGCGAAATACTGGTCATTAATATGCTCTCCAAAAGTCATTGTTCGATGACTTGGAACTTTGATTTCTGCGGGTATAACAGCCTCCGCACCAAATGCTAAAGCAAAAGGGGTCTCTCTAGCTTGATGTTCGAAAAAGTTGTTCGGTAAGCCCACAATATTTCGAGCAATTCTTCATTATCCATCCCCCCCTTGGAATTATCAAGTCTAGCCTTGAGGGTATGCTTGATAATTTTATTGACAACCGACTTGACCATTTGACCGGGGATATCTGAGTTGAGTAGTGCTTTTTTATCCCCCAGCGAGCACAATTTTGTCTAAATTCACTTCCATCGAATTGTTTGCCGTTATCCGTGACCAATGATTGGGGAAGCCCAAATCGACAGATGATGTTTTTCCAAACAAAGTTCCACATCCTTTGTTCGGTGATTTTAACAATTGCCCTACGCCCATTTAGTATAATAATCAACGGCTACCACAAAGATATCTAACTCCCGACAAAAATAAAGAGAAATGGGCCGATTAAATCGATCCCCCATTTAGCAAATGGCCATGGACTATAAACCGATACTAATTCTTGGTGGGCTATGAATGAGTGGAGCATGTACTGCAATCGATAACATGCACGAGCATATGCAGCGAATCCTTTCTAAGGGTTGGCCAATAATAACCTTGCTCGATTATTTTATGTGCGGGACGAGCCCACCTGCATGATTTCCGATATTCCATCATGGATTTGTTGCGGAATACTGTCCCTCTTCAGAGTAACACACTTCAAAAGTGGAAGTGAGAAGCTTTTTTTGTACAAATGCTCGCCTATAATAGTATATCGAAAGCAGATCAGAACTCGAGGCGCAGTAGTTTGTGCTTTATTTTCGGGAGAAGTCCCTTTTGTAAATAACTCATTATCGAGTCATCCAAGTTTCTTGTTCGCCATGTTATCCGTAGCGATCGCAACTCGAACTGGCGATAAGCCGCGGACGATCACAATGTTCATTGTGTTCGCTACTCCTTCTTTCACGTCAAGGCGTGTTAAAGCATCGTGAACGAATTACCCAATCGTGGTAATTGTTCAATGAAAACTTGGTCAAAATGCTCGAGCAACTCTTTTTTGCTAGTTGTTGATATTGTGCCATTTGTTCTTTCGGGCCTCATACTGCTTTGTTACTTGATAAACGACACCGAGAATCGCTATAGATCATCACCTCAAATTCCCATTGTCATTGCCATCGTAGTCCAAATGATCAAAGCTTCATATTCAAATTTCATTATTTGTAGCGGAAAATCAAATCGAATGGTTTGTTGTAAACGTTGCCTAAATACGATGAGAACTACGCCGCTCCCGGCTCTTGAACTTGTTGATGATCCATCAACATACATGTGCCATGGTTGATCGACAATTTCGTCAGAATTTGTGGATATGTCAACTCAACCATGAAATCGGCCATAGCTTGGCCCTTCATTCTTTGTTCGTGGAGCTAAAAGTAATGCGAATCATCCTAACTCCACCGCCCATTTGAGCAATCAAGTATCGGTCGGGTGGAGGACTTGGCGCAATGGAAACGCAATAATACTCAACCGAGTGGTCGTAAAAAAATATGGTCGCAATTTTCGCACACTCATTCGGCGGCGTATGCTAATTTTTCCAACGGAGGATACCGGAGCTTTCCTTTTTTAGCACTTGGCTAACATAATAAATGGGTAAATGTGTCGCCTCTTCGCGCGTCAGACGAAAGCACAAAGACCGATCGCATGTTCGGGATCAAAGAAGATACAAATAGAGTTGTTCGCCTGGGATAGGCTAGAGCAAGGTGTCCGAGTATCTCGCAAGGTATTGCTTTAATGATTCAAATGCATTCGCAATGCTCGGTCCATGAAATTTCCTTCTTTAATGCATCAAAGAAAGGTTTACATTTGTCCCCATTTCGTGATATAAACCGCTTTACTAAGCTAATCGTCCGGTTAACTTTTGGACCTCTTTCACATTTAAGGGGGCTTGCATATCGAGCATTGCTTGAATCTTTGATGGGTTTGCATCAATCCCCATTGACTAACCATATGTCCGAGGAATTTTCTGAATGAATCCCAAAACCGCATTTCTTGGGATTTAACTTCATATTATACTTCCTCAATATATCAATCGTTTCAGCGAGGTGGGTGATGTGGTCTTCCTTATGTTCGCTCTTTACCACAATATCATTGATATATACCTCGATTGTTCGGTCCGATGTGTTCGCCGAACATCTTGTTCACCAAACGTTGATACGTTGCTCGGCATTCTTTAATCCGAATGGCATGCGTTGCCAATAAAGACATGTTATTTTCACCGAGAATCTTTGTATTCTTTTGATCGTCCGGATGCATTGGTATTTGGTGATAACCAAATAACGATCCATAAATGTCATGAGTTCATGGCCCTTTGTGTTATCAACCAAATAATCAATGTGGGGCATCGGAAAATTATCTTTTGGACATGCCTTATTCAAATCGATTGAAATCGATACGGTCTCCAAGATCCATTTGGTTTTGCGAACGAGCAGGGGTTCGCAAGCCATCTTGGGCATTTTACCTCTCGGATCGGTTTGTTGTCGGCAAACTTTTTTGATTTCACTATTCATCGCCGCATATTTTTTCGGACTAAATTTTCTACGTTTTTGGACAATCGAGCTTGTATTGGATCAAGATTGAGGAGTAAGGTGCATGCTCTGGATCTATTCCAACCATGTCCTCGTGTGACCATGCGAACACATCTAAATTTGCTTGAAGGAAAGTAATTATTTCGTCGGATGGTTCGGGTATGAACGAACCAACTAACACTTCTAACTCAGTCTGTTCGGGTCGATAAATCGATTGGTTCCAATTGCTCAACAGAGTCGCCGCTTTTTTTTTTGCTTCCACCGAGGGTCTTGAATGGATCCGGGGCTCATCATCAACCTCCATGGGTTCAAAAACCTATCGCGAGGCTCTAGGTCCGATTGCTCGCTCGTTTGATCAATATTCATTTGATCTAGGAGATCGGGGAATTAGTTGTCTCCCGAAGTTTATGTTCGCGGCCTTCTGCTCGCCGACGAATGGTTATGCTTTCGTCGAACTTATGTTCGCTTCGGAAGATCTTTTCATGTGAGATATTTGCTCGGCCAGCTTATCAATCTCCGTGTTCGCTCCATCATATTGACGATACTCTTGTCTTTTTGGTACGCACGATAGCAAACAATCTCGAGCCTTCTTTTGATCTCCTTTACACTCCCCGTTCCATCTTGTGTCGGAAATTTAACACAATAATGTCGTGGAGCAGCCGCTTTGAATTCTGAATAAGCGGGCGACCAGAAACCCGTTATAAGTGGATTGAACATCGGCGATTACAAAATCTAACATTCTAGTTCGCCTAATGTCCGAATTCAAAGTTGATTCTAGCTCGACTCTAACCTAATCATACCATAGGGTCGGATTCTGATTCCCCAAAACCCATTATAGTATGATTACATGGTTCAATATAACTGCTCAAATCCCCAACTTGTTTTTCCATCTGGCGAAGGGTATTAACGAACAAAATGTTTGCATAAGCCCCAGTATCAACTAAGAGGCGATGTACCTTCAATCCAAGGAGACGAGCACTGATGGTTAAGGAGTCGTTATGGGGAGTTATAATCCCGTCGAGATCGTCCTCCGAGAAAATGATTTGGTGTGTAGGTGGGGAACTGGATGATGTGCTCGCCACCTTTACCGATGGATGTTCGCATGGCACATCTCCATCTCTTTTTACGTCTGTTAGATAACGTTGGTGCCTGGTAACATCCACCCACAGGACCATATTCAGGACGAATCATTTGGATTTCTTGACTTTCTCGACCTCTTCCCATAGTAGGAGGCCCTCTTTTGGTCGTTTCAGATCTCTTTCGTGATTCTTCGGGATCACTGTCAAATGTTTGTTCGGCCTTTCGCTTTCCCCTTCGGTCTTCTCGTCCTTCGTCGAATCCTCGTCGCTAGCTTTTCTAAGAACTGGGAAAGACGATTTTCTTCATATAGCTTCCAAAGTCATGAGCAAATCGCGCAATTTTCTCAGATTATGCCCGATGTACTCATGATAATTACAGTATTTGGAAGCGTTGAGTCGACGCTTATCCATTACAATTCTTCTTGGCCTGTCCAACATGTCCCGATCTTTGATTTGATTAAAGATAGTTTCTGCCGAAACGCCCAAAAGACTTCGTAGGGCATTTGCTTCTGCTCTTTGTTCAAAAGGTTTGAAAGAAATTTGGGGATCTCCCCCCCCTTCATTCATTGTTTTCTTTTCGAAAGCTTTCCTAGCGATAGGCTCCTGTCTCAATTGTGATTGTGCGAGCAAATCTTGCATGGCTATAATTTTAGCTGCTCGCTCTCTAAACTCTGAGTACGAGTTCGGCCAATCTTGATGCATGGCCTTCCACATGTCTGTATTTAAAGTGGGGCCTCCACCACCGCCGAGGATCTTAGCATCCTCTTCAATCTGGGGCTCCATCATATAAACATTTATCAAATCTTTCTATGTATGATCGATCGGACTCACCTTTTAATTGGGAAAATGCGCCAACCTTTGTTTGGTAGCGAAATAATACACGTGGGCCGAAATGGGACAAAAATTGCCGTCCCGGTTTATGCGAAAGATGTGATGGATGCAGCGGGTAAAGTGGTAAACCACTTATGTGCTCGATCACCCAAAGTCATGGGGAATGATCGGCCTTTGCGTCGCGTCTGTAGCCCCATCGCGATCATAAAGTCGAAAATTTCTTTGAGATGGACATGAGGATCCTTCGGCGTCGAAAAAATAGGAATTGGTGGTCGGGTCTTTGCGACTTTTCTCTTGGACTTCGCCGCCATGATCGTGGAGATAATGGCGAACAAGGTATGGTGCTCGTTCGAGGGTAGCTCTTAGTGGCGGCCGGATCGGCTTGTAATTCCACGATGGCTTTTGCATTTTCGCAAATTTGGCGGGGATCGATAGACTTAGATTGGGGCATTTCCCATCATGAGGATCTCGTGGATCATGCTCGTGATGGGCGATCCCCCTCTCCAAGTTTGTCCTTGACTACCCAATCGGTGATGGATAGACAACTTTGTTCCGCCGATATTTGTTCGATTGTCACGGATGCTTTTGAAGATCGAATGCGCGGGCACCTCTATGGATGTCTCTTTTCCGGATCCTGTCGCCTATTATTGCCGATTCGGTCTTTGGCGGAGAGCCTCAAACGTCCAAACGCCCGATGGTCTAGACCCTTGAGGTACATTCGTCATCCGACATATCATCGGTTTTTTACTAGTCCGCTTTGAGTTTTTTTTTAGCTTGCTTTTTGTCGGTGTATGTGAGTGTTGCTCTTCGCTTTTGAGCCTCTAACCGCTTTAATTCTTTTTACGCCCTCTCTTTTCGGCTCTCGAGCAAGAAAGTGATTGCTTTTGTAAGGGTCACGGATTATTGGCTATATCCTCAAGATTAATAGTTTCCTTTTTGATCTTTATGAGGTCGTATTTGGGCCTTTTTTCGGTCATATGGTCGGCTTTGTTCCGACCTCTCCGTTTGGGTGTTCTAGATTGAGGCATTATATTTTTTACGCCTCGGCTAACTAGGGGTTTGTGTATGGGTTGGTTTTTGGATCCGGATTCAAGATTACCCCCTCCTTCTAAATACCAATCGTCATGTAGTCGTTTTGGTTGATGAATATTATGTGGCTAATTTAATTACAACTCACAAACAAAACATATACGTGTAAAATGAACAGTAAATAAGATGAATTTGTTGACCCAGTTCGTCAATATATGACTACTCTGGGGGCATACCAAGCCAGGATGTAGTATTATGAGCTTTACACGTACAGTTCTTGATACATCTTACGAAGATGAATCGTCTGAGTTAACGAATGAGTTCTAGGGTTTTTCATATATGTGGATGAACACTCGATTTTTCTATTCCTCACCTCTCGGGGATTTTTTGTAGGCTATCTTTCGGGATTCTTTTATGGACCAACCCCTTTTTCTTTTTTTTTCTTCCATTTATCGCATTTCGGTCAAGCATGATTTGGATTGGTAAAGCATGTCTTTGGATTCTTTGGATCATGCAAGAACTCCGGTGGTGTTGCCACGTTTCGACTTCATCTTCTAGATTGATCTTGAGCAAACGTCGTCAATCGTCGAAATTAATCTTTTGTTTGGTTGGACTTTACGTTCGTCGCTTTTAAGGCAGTTCTTGAGAGATTTGAGTTCGAACATCTTGACTTTGGTTATGTTTGTTCGGTAGGTTGGACGAGCAATTCGATCGTTTGGCTTAACAAAAAAGTAACTCATCCACCGGGCATGATTATATTCAAACATTACACGTGTCACTCTTTGATGTTCGATTAATTCTGATTTATTATATCGAACACAACACACTCCATAGTATACAATTGAGTATTTTTTTTTTAATTATACATAATAAAATACAATTTTATTTTTTTAACATAAGGAATAAGGGGGAGTACAATTCATTTTAATGAAATATTCAATTTGAGTATACAAATTGCATATTTTTAAAATACACTATGGTTCTAAAAAGGTTATTTTGTGTCTTATAATTTGAATTTTTTTTTTCACCATGAGTATATTTTTTTAATTATTAATTATATCACTAATGATGAAGTCAACAAAAATTGACAAAAATATAATGGAACTGAATTAGTATATGATTATGTGAACATAAAAGTAAAAAAAAGATAAGGCGGGCTGATTTAGAAATTTGAACTTTTACGGTGGCGGCGCTTTTTAAAATTATGGTATCTTGGCGTAAAAAATGTTAGGATTAAAGCAAAGCAATTATGGAGAAAATAATAGAAACACGAATTAAGGAACACACAATTTGGTTACTCGGTTAAATCGGGAATGACTACGCCGGAGACACTACCAAGCCAGGAGATCTACTAAATTTTTGAGTGATGTGGCGATGATACAATTACAATGAGTCAAAAGTGTTTAAATATGAGAATGGGCCAAAAAACCCTAAATCCACGCAAGAAGCGGACCCGCTCGACCCATCACTTGGTCGGCGGATCTTCACGACCATGCCCATGCCCTCTGGCGCTTGAAAAGTATTTCGACCGAAAGCGAAGTGCTCGACCTCGAAAGACCGGTCGAAGCGCCGTGCGATCAGAATGCTTTCGATCAGCTCCATCAATCCCAACAATCTCCCACCGAGATCGACTCCAATCAGAACTTGTCTCCTCCGTTTCAAAGATCTCTCTCTCACTGGTAGTAGTGTCAGGCCTTCATCTCAGTTTCCAAGGCTAGTTGAAGTCATGCATAACTTCAACTTCTCTAAGGTCACAACCTTAGTCAACATGTCAGCAGGATTCTCACTTCCTCGGATCTTCATCAGTTGTAAGATCTTGTTCTCCATGAGGTAACGTATGTAATGATACCTTAACTCAATATGCTTTGTCCTCGAGTGAAAGGTCGGATTCTTCGCCAAGTGAATAGCACTCTGACTGTCACTATACAGAATACTATCCTTTTGCTCCTTCCCCAACTCACATGAAAGATTCTGCAACCAAACCATCTCCTTTGCTGGCCTCAGTAACTGCAACGTACTCTACTTCTGCAGTGGACTAAGCTACGATCTTTTGCAACTTAGAAGCCCAGGAAATTATTGTACCACCAAAAGTAAACACATACCCGGTTGTACTCCTCCTTTTGTCGAGATCACTTGATGCCAAGTCTGCATCAACGTACCCTACCAACTCAACGCTTTTTCCCTCAAAGCACAAAGTTTGATCAGTAGTACCTCTCAAGTACTTTAGGATCCACTTCACCGCCTCCCAATGCTGCTTGCCCGGATTACCCATAAACCGGCTAACCACTCCCACTGCATGTGCAATATCAGGTGTGCAATATCAGGTCTAGTACACACCATAGCATACATCAAACTGCCAATTGCCGAAGCATACGGGGTGTTTTGCATGTAGGCTCGCTCCTCATCATTTGCTAGGTGAGTCCTTATTGGATAAGCTTGAACCGACTTCCCAACGGACATGAACCGGCTTTTGCATCCTCCATACTAAATCTCTTCAAGACCTTTTTATGTATTCAAACTCGAGAAAGATACAACTTTTCTGCCACCCTATCACGATCGATTCGCATGCTTAAGATTTGCTTGGCCTCTCCAAGGTCCTTCATAGCAAACCTATCAGACAACTTCTTCTTCAACTTGCTCACTTCCCAAGCACTTGAGCTTGCTATAAACATGTCATCAACATATAATAGCAAAATGATATAACCATCATCATACCTCTTGAAGTAACACCAATGGTCGGCTTCACACCTATTGATCCCAATCTCGTGCATGAACCCATTAAACTTCTTGTACCACTGTAATGGAGCTTGTTTCAACCCATACAAGCTCTTCTTCAATTTGCAAACAAGCTCACTATTCCCCTTTGGCAAGTACCCTTCCAGTTGCTTCATGTAGATGTCCTCATCTAAATCACCATGAAGAAAGGTTGTTTTCACATCCATCTGTTCTAACACCAAATTTTCTGTAGCCACCAGACTCAGAACTAACCGAATGGTAGTTAGCTTCACCACTGGAGTAAAAATATCAGTATAATCAATACCATGTTTCTGCTGAAACCCCTTCACAACCAGTCTTGCCTTGTAACGCTTGCTTCCATCAGCCTCCTCTTTGATTCTGTAAACCCACTTATTATGCAATGCCTTCTTGCCCTTAGGAAGCTCAACTAGTTCCCAGGTTCCGTTGGTCATCAACGAATTCATCTCATCATCCATTGCAAGTTTCCACTTGCTCATTGCTCACTATGTGTAGCCTCTCAAGATAACATTCAGGTTCACCACCATCAGTCAACAATAAATAATGAAGAGAAGGTGAATACCTATAAGGAGATCTATGCTCTCTCATGGATCTCCGCAGCGGAATTGGTGCTGGTGGTGTACGTGGTTCTTCCTCAACAATCTCCTCATCGTCTTGAACCTCCTTGCTCCCACCCGAGTTAAAAATGTCTAACTCTACAACCTCGAGTCTCTCAGAACCACCCTTTTTGGATATCCCTAACCCGTCCTTGTCAAAAAACCCGCTCATTGAATCGACATCTCGACTCACGGATTATCTTTCGATTTTCCTCATCCCAAAACCGATAGCCAAATTCATCACCGCCATATCCAACAAACGTACACTTAACAGACTTAGAATCCAATTTACTCCTACTAGAAGCATCAATGTGAACATATGAAACACACCCAAATATACGAAGAAAACACTGATTTACCTCCTTACCAGACCAGGCCTCCTCTGGTATGTCATATTCCAAGGGAGTTGAGGGTCCTCTGTTTATCAAGTAGGCCGCAGTGTTAACTGCATCTGCCCAAAACATCTTTGGCAGCCCACACTTCAATCTCATACTTCTAAAGACGTTCACATAACGCCCCGTTTCATACGTTTCGCCACACCGCTCTTTGGAGGGTTCCTCTCACGATTTTTTCCATTCGAATTTTGTTTGCCTCACAGAATCCTTTGAACTCACGGAGCTCGTACTCTCCACCATTATCCGATCTCAGACACTTCACTCTGAGACCTGTCTCAGTTTCTACAAGGGCCTTCCACTTCCTAAAAGCATTAAAGGCATCAGACTTATTTTTCAGAAAATAAACTCATACCTTCCTCGTAGAGTCGTCAATGAAAGTCATGTAATATGACGCTCCTCCAAGAGATGTCACTGGTGCTGGACCCCACAAGTCGCTGTGGACTAACTCCAGCTTCTGCTTCTTCAAGGTTCTGCCTCCCTTCGAAAAACTCACCCTTTTTTGTTTTCCGAATACACAGTCCTCACATAACCCGATGTCAACTGTCTTGAGGTCTGGCAGTTTACCCTTCGAACACATAACCTTCATCCCATTCTCACTCATGTGGCCAAGACGACAATGCCACAAATCTGCATTCCCCTTTTCACCTGCAAGAGCAATGCTATCCCGGGTGTTGCCTGTCATGTACAACGTTCCCTCCCTTTTGCCTCGTGCCACCACCATGGCACCTTTGGATATCTTCCACGTGTTGCATCCGAAGATCACACTATATCCCTCGTCATCAAGCTGCCCCACTAAGAGTAAATTCCTCTTCAATCCAGGAATATGTCTTACATCTTTCAACTGCAAAACAGTCTCATTCGGTGTCTTGATCTGAACATCCCCCTTCCCTTTGATTTCCAGAGGCTCATCATCAGCTAGATAAACCTTTCCAAAGTTCCCGGAAGTGTACTTCTCCATTACGTCAGCACTGCTGCACGAATGAAATGATGCTCCAGAATCTAACACCCATGACTCTAATGGACTGCTTACGCTCAAGATTAATGCATCTGAGCCCTCATCAGTAGCGGCGTTCGCTGAGTTGTCATCCTTCTTTGGTGCATTAGCTTGTGCCTTAGCTGGTGCCTTGCACTCCCTCTTGTAATGACCAAGTTCATGACAATTGTAGCACTCGACTTGACTATTGTCCTTCTTGGGCTTATCTTTGCCCCTTGACTTTGATCTACCCCGATTTGGCTTCCCTTTGGATTCAGATCTGCCTCTGTTTCCCGCACTCAAGGCTGATCCTGTGGCCACACTCAATTCCTTCCTGCGAATCTCTTCGCTCATGATTAGATCTCTCACCTCATCAAATTTCAGTTTCACTTTACCTGCTGAAGAACTAACAGCCGTTAACGTCCCACTCCAACTCTCTGGTAAAGAAGAAAACAAAATTAGGGCTTGAATCTCATCATCAAAATCAATCTCAATCGAACTCAATTGGGTTATCGTCATATTGAATTTGTTGAGATTGGCTACCACAGTATCCTCTGCCATCCTCAGGTTGAATAACCTCCGCATCAGATGAACCTTGTTCGCTGCAAACGGTTTTTCATACATCTCCATCAAAATCTCAAGCATCTCCTTTGTGGTTTTTGCTTTCACCGTATGTAGGGCGACGTTCCTGGATAACAACAGACGAACCACACTCATCGCCTTCCTGTCCAGCAACTTCCACTCGTCGTCCTTCATACCTTCAGGTTTAGAGCTTAAAGGTTGGTACAGATCTTTACCGTATAAGTAATCCTCGATCTGCAACTTCCAGAATCCAAAATCTGTTCCATCAAACTTCTCTACAGGCGATTTCCCTTCAGCCATCATAATTGCTCCCACTAGATCCCTTTAACCCGATGCTCTAGATACCAGTTGTTAGGATTAAAGCAGCAATTATGGAGAAAATAATAGAAACACGAATTAAGGAACACACAATTTGGTTACCCAGTTCGTCAGGAATGACTACGTCTGGGGGCACTACCAAGCCAGGAGATCTACTAAATTTTTGAGTGATGTGGTGATGATACAATTACAATGAGTCAAAAGTGTTTAAATATGAGAATGGGCCAAAAAACCCTAAATCCGCGCAGGCTTCTGGACCCGCTCGACCACATCACTTGGTCGAGCGGATCTGCACGACCATGCCTCTGGTCGAGCTCCCTCTGGGCGCTGAAAAGGGGGCGCTCGACCGAGCAGAAGTGCTCGACCTCGAGCACTGGTCGAGCGCCTCCCGTGCGCTATACTCCGGTTCCGATCAGGCTCCATCAATCCCAACAAAAAGGGTATATAGTAAAGAGTATTATTATATGCCTATTTTCAATTTCAAGAGAACAGTAGTTAAGTGTTTTTTTTAAGTAGGTGTGACCCAGCTTATTAAAAAAAAAAAAAAAAAAAAAACACTTCTATTCTATCATTTCAAAACACCCACAATGTCTTGGCAAACGGCAAAAAAGTTTTATTAATAAAAATCGAAATACAAGGGGTATATATTAATTCACTGGAAATTCAGAAGAGAAAATTGCAGATTACATATCAAATTATTTTTCAATGTAAATTGAGAAAAACAAGGTTGTTTAACAACAAATAAAGATCAACATCATCAGAGTCATCAGGGCGGTCCCTGGCGAGGATCGTCCGATCCGCCACCTCCGATGCCAGTGCCACCTCTAATTTTTTCGGTGCCATGAGTACCATGTCCGCCTCTGCCGCCTCCAGAACCGCTTCCTTTACCTTTACCTTTACCCCCGACCCCTCCTACGCCAACTTGTCCACGAGCTCCGAGAATTTCGACGCTCGAATTCAAAACCAGAATCATCAATAATGCCAATGCACACACCCATTTATGAGACAAACCACCCATTGCTAATTTGCTACCTCAAACTTGCTTCCCATCATTCCTTCAAATGGATATCAATTTATAGGGCTAATGTGTAAATAAATAATTAATACTATATATGTTCACATGGCAAGTGGATAGTAATATGAAATGGAAGTTGAATGGCAGCTTCCATGTTATCTTGTGTCAAGTGGCCTGGTCAATATTTCAGTCCAAGAAATTTCAAGGAAACAGATTTGTCCATACGTAAGAACACGGATCGATGTATCTTCTGTTAAGTGGATATGTATTGGAATTTGGAAGCTATTCGTATATCGAATTACTGATTGCCTTAGATTAGTAAAAATAAGCAAAAACTACCCTTCTCCACAAGTAAAAATAATTAGTTAATATTTTTTTTTTTTATCAGAAAAGGAATCTTATGTATTAGAATCAGTAAAATAATTAGCTAATTTAGTGTAAAATATTCTATCAAATTAAGCAAATAAAACAGGGCAAACTCTTTTTTTGTCCTTTTCTCTTTTACTTGCATTTTCTCTTCATTTTCCTCAATAATACTTAGCTCATATTATTGTGATGGCAAAAAAGTGTAAGACAGCCCATACATAAAGTTTGTTGGGTCAGTCCAACAAGAAAAACTCACAATTCATCCTTTTAATCACATCCTCATTCCACCACATATTCCAACTTCCAAACACAACCCGGACCCGACCCAACCCCTAACAATAAACCCTAAAACCTGAACCCGACACAGACCCAACTCAGGTCCGACACGGGTTGTGTATGGGCTGATTTCGGGCCGGACCGAGTTGGGTCCGGATCTGAATCGGGTTGGGTCGGACCTTGTTTGCAAGTTGGAATATGTGGTGGAATTGAGATTGAATTAAGGGAGAGGTATAGAATGGTCACAAAAGGGCATATTCATGAGTTGAAAAGTTAATGAGCGAGAAAAAGATAAATGCAAGTTGACAATGGCAAATTTGCATATTATGCTAATAAAACAGTAAAGCGTGGATAGCTCAACTGGTTTGTGCTCCACCACCTAGGACCATGAGGTCCTAAGTTCTAGACACGAAGAGGGAAAATTTATTCCCTCTTGTGGTGGTTCCCCTTGTAGTAGGGTAATGTTCCCCATGTTATGGTGGTTGGTTGGTTCGAGTTTCTTGGGTGTTATGATTATGAGTTGTAGTCTCGGGTGATCCTCCTCTTGTGGTGGTTGCGGTTCCGGTCTACAGCGAGACGAAAAGATGTTGTCATGTACCCGGTGGTCGAAGGAACTATTGTAATTGATTATCTTAGGAAACTATTATAATTGATTACCTTTTAAAATAATAATAATAATAGTGGGCGATGGTTTCTGGTCCCCCATATTAGTCGGTCCTTAGATCGGATACCGAGTTATATTATATATATATATATATATATATATATATATATAAGTCTTTTAGAATTACTTTATATAAGTCATTAAATACATTCTTTTAGTAAAATAATTGGTGGGGCCATGCATGTTTTGCCTGAATATGTCTCGAGTTCAGGAATAATGTATTTCAGGACAGTAAATATGGAGGTTTGCAATTAAAGGATAGTTATTTTCAGTTTGGTAAATGTAGATCATATAAAAATTGTCAATTTAAAGCCTAAAAAAAATTAATTTTTGCACATTTAGACTCTTGAAATTTTAGTTTTCACACATTTATGTCCGTATGTGCGGGAATAATGGTCTAAATGATTTTAATACAAAACAGAGCTACTTAGTATTTTAAAAACTATAAATATTTATATGAAAACTATAAATATAAAAATCATAAACACAGATCCCATTGTGATCCTTACATATATATTAATAAAGCATATTTATATGAAAGTGAATTACATTATTATAAATGAGACAATGAAACCCAGAACATTCAAATAGAATTTCCTAGTGAGCTGGTAATTAAGTATATTCAATTAGGTCTTCATTCATATCCACCTTGTTGGTCAATTTCTTCTGCGCTGAAAGGTGTTCAATTACAAAGGTGATCAGGTTGTTAAAGAACTGAATAATGCGCGTATGTGATGTAGTGACAAAATAATTGGTACCTTAACTAAATATAGGTTTATATTTTGGGTTTATATACAAAAAAATTAGAATAACTTTAACCATTTTAATTTTAGCGAAATTGTTTTCACGTTTTGAAATTGGTCATGTAAATTTACTATATGCAACTTCTTTGTCCAACGACAACTACTGCCAGAAAGTGGACAAAAAAGTCGAATATGGTAAACTTACAAAAAAGTGATAAAAAAAAAATTACGGTAAATTTTCAGGACCATCAAAAAAGTGACGCGATGAGCTACTGGGTTACTCTCTATAATCGGCCGCTTGACAAAACAGTCAAATATTTAAAACTTACATGACCGACATCAAAAAGTGAAAATGGTCAGGACCAAAGAAAAAAGGGTAAAGTTAATGACCTAGGAAATATGTATGAGAGATTATACATTTCTAAGGACAATAATTTTACACATTTTTTTATTTTGGCTAGCTTATTTCTATTTCTTTGAATTTGTCTTGTAAGTTTACCATATATATTTGAATTTTTCGTCCAGCGATTGGATATTAGATGTTACACAGCCGTTCACTAGAGGTAACACAGCTGATCACCACATCTTTTTTTTTTTTAAATTGGTCCTATAAGTTTACCATTTTAATTTTATTTTTTGAAATTAGTTTTGTAAGATTGTCATATTTGACTTTTTCATTCAGTAACTGGTTGGATTACCGGCTATTGCCGATCATCGAATGAGAACATCGTAAACTTACATGACCAATTTCAAAGAGTGTAGACAACTTGGACCAAAAAAAATGGTTAAAATCTTTTGCCTGAAAAAAATATAAACTTAAAGTATAACCCCTCATATTTTTTTTTATAGGCTAGCAACTTTGCCATTTTTTTTTTTTTTACTTTAGTAACCATTTCTATATTTTGAAAATGTCTTATAAGTTTATCATATTCATTTTTTTTGTCTAGTGACCGGTTTTTCTGGGTAACACAGTCGATCAGTATGTTGCTATTCATCATTTTCGTATACTAAGGGAGCCAATTTAGAAAAATGGAAACAAAAATGATAAATTTTACAAGACCAGTTTTAAAAGGTGATGCAATTACCAACTAGGTTACCGGTCGCTGGATAAATTTAGTGACTGGCTAAAAAAAAATACTACCTCCGTCCCGGAAAAACGCGTGCACACTATTTTTATTATCGAGTTTTTTTGTGAGCGAGTTGTTTATTAGTATTTCAAATGATAAAGTGATTTTTTAAAGAGGGGTATTATAGATCTACCTCTCATCTATTGCATGCATCTTAAAAAAATTATTTTATCATTTCAAATACTAATAAAAAATTTGCTCGCAAAAACACGTGAAAACAATGGAGTATAAAACAACATATATAATATACATGTCGATATATATGTATTTCGTAATTATTGCCTTACCAATTTGTTGATCCTCTCTTTGTGAAAATCAACATTTGATTTTCAGCGGCTCTGCCAAAGCTTCTTTCATGTTTATCCTTTCTCTAGGGGATTCTATTGTGCACTTCAAAGCCAACACCAATGTAGACAATACACATTGCAAGGTTTTGTCAAACTCTTCTTCCTCAAGATTCATGAGCAAGTTAGCATCTATAACCTCATGTGATAATTGTGGAACAAAACTTTCAACCCACCTCTTTAAGCTCAAATCTCCGGCAAACATATCATCACTTGGTCTTTTCTTTGTAAAAGTTTCCATCAGCATTACACCGTAACTGTAAACATCACACTTTGTCGAAACTAGTCCTTCTGAACCATACTCTGCAAAGACGAAATACATATATATGCATCATAAACATACAGGGGTAAATTGCAAAAGTGGTCCCATGTGAAATTTTTCGTCTGCTGTTTTAGTCCCACGTTCTTTTTTGGTCCATTTTTATGCAGAAATTGTCTCATTTCATTTTTATTTAACAATTTTGTTCCAAGAGAATTTTCAAAAAACAAATTTGGTCCAAAAAAATCCTTTGTTTTTTGCTTGTAAAATCTTATGCGACCATTTTTGTTATAAAAAAAAAAGAACCATTTTCATGAGGGCAAATTCACATGGGACCACTTATGCAATTTACCCTAAATATACACAATTTAAAATAGAGCTTAGATAAATCACCTGGAGCTATGTAGCCTGGTGTTGCTAGGGTACTCGTGAGCACAGTACTCTCCCTCTCACCCAAAAGTTTCGAAATCCCGAAATCACTAACATGGGCAATCATCTCTTCATCTAGCATACCACAATGAACTATGGGCGTTGAATAACCATGGTGAAGATATTCCAATGCAGATGCTGTTGGAAAATATTAGAAAAACCAATAATCAAAATAAAACAAGGAAAAGATAAAAACGAAGATCAAAGGAAAACCACTTGAGGCATGCTTGAAATGCACTGTTCTTAAGGATTTACACTTAGCAATCCCCCAGGATTCAACAAGTCTTCAAGGATAAACCTAGGATCAAAGAGAATAGAAGAAAGAAGGATTTACATAGCGTATGTTTTTCCCCATTTTTTTCTCAATAAAACATTATATTATATATATAAGTGTAAAAGAGATAAGTGGTGACTAATTCCACGCACAAAAATAGCAACAACAATTAAGTTGTTAGTCAAGACCAAGTAAATAGGAAAAATGAGTAAGAAGAATTGGTGAGAATTTTGGTTGAGAGAAATTTCGTGAGTTGAAAGACGGGGATTATATATATTTGACTTGGTAAAATAAATAAAATATGATAAGTTTAAATCTAATAAAATATTTTAGAAGTTTTTAATTATAAATTATTTTGAAATACAAATAATTTACAACAATCCCCACTTATTTCAAAATCATTTATAAAAACATTTATAAAGTCTCGAGGAAAAGATTTATAAAATGCAAAAAAATAAAATAAAAAAACTAAATATAGGTATCATGGTGACTATCATAATGCATTAATCGGTGTCTTTTGGACTATGAACTTCATAGAAGAGAGACTTAAAGAGATAAGGTATTAAAAATAAATAAATTTTTGATAAAAGTACCACACTTATTTTAGAAATCATTTGCTTTAATTTATTCATTTGGGTTTCCTACAAGTGGCTACCCATATGAACCTTATTCATGGGATCTCCAATCACTAATTTAATTTTCAATTGGCTTGTCCCATTCCTCTTCAATTAAGACTAGTCAAATCAATTCATCTTCTAACAGTTGGTTAACCACTTAATTTCGTACGAATATATCTATTTTACCATTGAAAGTTTTATTCTTACCAATGGTTATTTCTTCTTAGCAATCACAAAGCATCGACAAATAGCGTTCGTTTCTCATCAAATTGGAATGCAAGCTAAGCAATTTCTTACCATTGGCCTCATTGCCGATAATTTCAGATCATAAAACTCTAACCATATAATATGTTTAACAATTATAGTTTGTGCATCAAATTATCAATAACTTTTTGCAAACTCAAAGTGAGCCACAAGATCACCTTGATTTTTCATCAATGATTTTGTATGTACACAACCATCTACTTCAAGAGAAGTAAAATCACTAAATAATAGATTTGATCACATTTCTCATGCCACTCAGATAAATCTTATAATTTAAATCTCTATTCAATAATTGTTTTGATGTCCATTTGATAAATAAAAAGTTTGTAATCAAGATAATTTATTAAATCTCAAATGGACAAAATTGTATACACAGTGAAATAATGTCAAAATAATAAAAAATTACTTTGAGTAAAACTATTTTAAAAATTCATTCACAACCAATAGGTTTATAACCTTATGATAAATCATTTAAAAATACATTTCAATTTTGTTTAAAGACTCTTTTTTTTTTCAATAGAAATAATTTGGTTCAAATATTTTGAATCATTTGAAATAATATAATTTAAAAAATTTTTAGAGAATTTTTTCTCAAATAAGGTAAGTATAAAACTCATTTGCAAAAAATTCTTTTCACTCACAAAAATCATAAACTCCATTATCAACAAGTGCATGATAGAATTAACTCTTCAAAGGAGTACAAATACAAAGAATTCAATATTCTTTTGTCTCGACAATATACTTATCTTCCAACACATTTTTCAACTAAAAAAAAAATGTGTGTAAATATAATTTAAGCAAGACATCCCTATAAATATTTTAAATTATCAAATTTATTGCAAACAAAATTAACATCCAAATAAATAGAACAATATTGCACTAATTCGAATTCAAGAAAACAATTCCAAGGTTAACATCAACGCCCGTCAAATATGAAGCCACATGAATGAAGGAATTATTTATTTACTTAAACAAATTCTAAAGATGGCGTAATGAATTAAAGAATAAAACATGATAATGGTTAACCATTCAAGAAAAACGTTCACTATTTACAAGATATTCCGTACAAATTTATAGAACTTGGTTATAGTATAAAATCAAGTTAACCGTAATAAATGATTCATTAACAAATCACACTTCATGCAATTTTACTAATTCAAAGTTCAATTCAAAGTTCATATTGAAGGCAGACAACATATCAATCTAAATATTCAAATTCATTAATCATGCCCAATTATCTATTCTACTAGCATTATAAGGAATAACTAATGATTCATACACATATTCATTGATACCAACACACAGACAAATAAAAGATAGCCAAACGCATTAATTACAAATCATGTACTTTCATATATTCTAATTAATAAATTAGGCAATAGAAAATTTATATATATATACCAAATTAACAGCAACTCCAACAGCATAAAAAACCCCATTAAAATAAAAAAATATGAATCCAATTACGCCTTCCACACCATAATTCGAATGATACCATTTATTTATTTTTATTTTTATAAATCTAAAATAACAACTAAACTCTATCCCATGAGTCATAACATATTATCGGCTATAATCATTGGGACACATCAAATTGCTAACCTAGATCACAAACTCATACAGAACAGGTGATCATCATTGTGTATTTGGAAAAAAATAGTTGACGATATATCAAAAAAAAAAAATAACAATCCATATAGACCAGATTTTACGGCTTAATTAAACTCAAATTAAATCAACACAAGAACTCACTCAAGCATACCTCCATATTGAACACTTAAGAAATTAGGGTTTATGACCATACCAATTTTATCGCCTCCATACTTGCCTATAATCGAGTCCCGAATTTCGAGAGCTCAAATAATCACCGTGTTCTTGAAGAATCAACTTGGAACGAAACAGGTTAATCATAATATGATTTCCCACATAATAGGCTCACGTTTGACCACAGTCGGTAGAAAAATAAAGTTTGATCTTTGGTGATAGTAAATCCTTAAGATTGTTGGAAAATATTAGAAAAACCAATAATCAAAATAAAACAAGGAAAAGATAAAAACGAAGATCAAAGGAAAACCACTTGAGGCGTGCTTGAAATGCACTGTCCTTAAGGATTTACACTTAGCAATCCCCCAGGATTCAACAAGTCTTCAAGGATAAACCTAGGATCAGGAGCAACAGAATAATAAACACAGCAAAAAGAATAGAAGAAAGAAGGATTTACATAGCGTATGTTTTTCCCCATTTTTTTCTCAATAAAACATTATATTATATATATAAGTGTAAAAGAGATAAGTGGTGACTAATTTCACACGACAAAAAATAGCAACAACAATTAAGTTGTTAGTCAAGACCAAGTAAATAGGAAAAATGAGTAAGAAGAATTGACTGAGAATTTTGGTTGAGAGAATCACTCGTGAGTTGAAAGACGGGGATTATATATATTTGACTTGGTAAAATAAATAAAATATGATAAGTTTAAATCTAATAAAATATTTTATAAGTTTTTAATTATAAATCATTTTGAAATACAAATAATTTACAACAAATGCAACGTCAATCATTATGTTCAATCTTTGAAAGATATCCAAACAATAGTTGTCGGAATACAGCCAATTTTCTAGGTTTCCCTTTGGTATATATTCGAGTACTAGTGCTTTGAAATCTTCGGTAGAACAACTGCTTATGACTTTCGTTAGAGTTTTGTGACGAATATTACGCAGTATTTCACATTCGACATCAAAACTCTTGAAAGCATTTTTTGATTGCAGCTTAAACACAGCCAAAGCTCCCATTTCCTAGCAAATTGCTATCATTGAACTGTTCAGTTGCATGCAAGATTTCATTGTATGAAATTCTTTTTGGTCCTTCGAAAACCAACTCATCAGTCTCACTTGTTTTCTTCGCTTTCCTTATATATCTTAACCTAATAAAACCAAAGAAACAACAGTAGCAAGCACAACAAGCCCTGCAAGAATAATTAAAGCAAATTGAACCTTCTTCCTCCCAGATCCGTGCTTGGAAACAGCACGACAAAGTGGGACATCGAACCTTGAAATTCCACATAGTGCCTCATTAGCTTTAAAAGACTCCATAGTGAATTTTTCGTAAGGACCACCCATGGGAATTTCCCCGTTTAAGGCATTGAAAGAGACATTAAAGTAGTCGAGGTACTGAAGCTTCTCCATGGACTTTGGGATCGAGCCAGAGAGGTTATTGTAAGAGAAGTCTAGAGTCACCAAACTGATCATGCTCCCCACGGACACAGGAATGGAACCTTCCAATCTATTATGCGCCAAAGACAAATTTACCAAATTCCGTAAATTCCCAATCATGTTTGGGATAGACCCAGACAACTGATTCATTGACAAATTGATATGAATTGCTGCTACTAAATTACCCATCTCCGGAGGTAAAGTTCCACTCAAGGAATTCTCGGATAACTCTAGCTTCAACAATTCCGTGAGGTGCCACAAGCTTGACGGTATGCTTGAATTCAAAATATTTGAACCTAGGAAAACTTCTCTTAACGAAGAAGCATTTCCAAAACAATCAGGAATCGGACCTGATAATTGATTTCGGCTTAAACTTATATAAGTAAGGCTATGTAAATGACATAGGAATTCCGGAATGAGACCTCTAAGTTTGTTTTCTCCAAGGCCTAATCCCTGAAGCTTATGCACATTTTTGAAAGTAGGAGGAATTGAAATATATTAAAATTTTGATGGACCCATTTCAAGAAAATTGACGTGTAATGAGAGAAATCATATCATTACAGGATACAACGACAATTCACGATCCCAACACCCACCACTTTGGTCCCAAAATTATTTTTTTCATGTAGTTTGGTTCCATCGCTACGTTTTCCGTTAAAGTCAACTGCAGTTTTGGTCTCATTGAACAAGGTTTGGGACAAAAAGTGTAGTTGAACTTAACTGATTCCGTAACGGAAGGACCTAAATTGCATGAAAAAAAAAATTACAAGATCAAAATGACGAGTGTTGGGACCAAGATCGTGAGGTGCCGTGTTCTGTGAGACCAAAAATGAATTTTACTCGTCATTATATCTTCTCTTGCTAAAAGTCTTTATAGTCAGGAAATGATTATTAACGAGCTGATGATGCTAAATAATTTAGCTAGAAAGGCTATAACGACGAATTTCTCTCATTACAAGTCAATTTTTTTGTAGTGCTTTATCAAAGAAGAGAATATAAGACAGATGGGTGTGAAGTACCGGTTAAGTTGTTACCACCAACATGTAAAATCTGAAGATATTCCAACTTTGCAATCTCTGTCGGTATCTCTCCTCTAAAGGAATTGTAAGACAAGGAAAAGACTTGAAGTTGTGAACATTTGGACATATTGGATGGAAGATTGGCGCAGATGTCAATCGGAAGGCCACCACTCAAGTGATTAGATGAGAAATCCATAATTTCGAGGCTCGAAATATTGAATATTGAAGATGGCAAGGGGCCTGAGAAATGGTTGAATTGCATGCTTATATATTGCAGACTTTGAAGTCTCCCCAACTCTTGTGGGATTTCTCCTTCAAGAGAATTGGAATCAAGATCAAGAAATTGTAAATTTGTGAGGTTGGAGATGGACTTTGGGATGAAACCGGAGAAGCTGTTGTTTGTGAGATCGAGAGAAACGAGCAAGGAGAGATTTCCTAGCTGGGGTGGAATGGCGCTGGAGAGGCCCATGTTGGAAATATTCAATGCCGTGACTCTCTGGTGGCGCGAGCTGCAAGTGACACCAATCCAGTTGCAAACGGAGCTTGCATTGGTCCAATTTCTGTAAGTATTTGATAAGGTCTGAAGTGAGGAGAGATTTTAGAGAAAGAAGAGCAGATTGATCGGTGGTGAGATTGGTAGATGTTTGGGCTTGGTAAGGCAATAGGTTACTAGGATTGCAAATGCTAAAATGTAATAACAAGTGCTTTTGTCCATGGCTGCAAATATGGATTGGTATGGAAGGTATCTTTCAGCTCAAATAATATTAGGACTTTGGAATTGGAGTACCCCATGTATTCTCTTTTGACGCTGTTAAAAAAAATGGAGGATATTGAACTTTGTGTTGAAGAAGTGATTTAAACTTGTAATGCATGTGTAACAAAGGATAAAACCAAAATTTAGTTTCGTTAATATTGTTCACTATTAAAATTTTATAGTCCCTCCGTTCCGAATTAACTTGCATCATTTGATGGACACACAAATTAAGAAAGTTGAGTTTGAGGGGTAATAATGTAAAATTTTATGTAGGTAGAAACCCCGATAACATCGCCCGAAGCAGCTTAATAGTAGTCGGGAAAGTGCCAATAAGGTACCACAAAAGAGGACTGACGAGATAGATTTCATAATTAGGGAAAAGGCTCGAAGCACGTCGCTAATCATGTAATGAAGAGACAAATTAGGGAGTGAGAATCCATTTATTTAATTTCCCTCAGCACTTCCCCTCATTCGTGGGCCGAATCATTGTCACCGCTCTCTGGTGAGGAGGCCCAACGAGTGGACAATTTAAATGGGTGGAGTGCGTCCACATGAATCGAACCCAGGATCTGGGCGAGCCTAAGCTCTGATACCATAAGAGAATTTCGTTTTATCTAAAAGTCCGAACTTTTAGAGAGGATCGGGAATAATCCATTTATTTAATTTCCCTCCACGCATAGGTACAAATCTAAAATCTTAATTTCTTATTATATTGTTCATTGCTCATTTACTATTGTATTTATTTATTATTTATTGCCCTAAAATATTTATTTAGGAACAATGGGCCTTCTTAACACCTAGATGTTTTGCACCCATTGTTTTAGCAAAAGTGGAAAGGAGTGCAAGTGGTGCAGGTGGGCGGAATTTTTAAATTAGCCGCCGCTGTTTTGCTGAAATCATGATCATTATACTAGAAAAGAAATTAATTTTTTATAGGTCAAATCATTGGGCAATCGAAATGAAAAAGAGATTAGTGCAAAATCATGAACAAGGGCACAAAATACATGAAAAGGACACAAAATATGTTCCTTTCACAATTTTTACTTGGGCACAGCTACACTGTGCACAAAGAATGTATTTTTAAAATATATAATTTGTTTACGTTAACTGTACAATTTATACTTTTAACACTAAAAAAATAGCATAAAATATCAAATGTTTCCTGAACTATCACATTTGAGTTCATAAGACTCTAAAATTATTTTTTTATTTTAAAAAGTCTTTAAACTATAAAAAATTTATTTCAAAAGATCTTGAACTATATTTTTCTAAGCTAACTTAATGTTTCAATAAATTATGACACATTAGCTCAATCTCAATGTTATTATATTCATTTAATCTCCAACAATAAAAAAATGTCCCTAGCAATTGTAAAGAATGGGCCTTATAAAATAAAATATTATTTAATTTAAGGGTTTTTTTAAAATAAAAAAATGGTTTCAGGGTCTTTCGAAACAAAAGTTGATAGTTTAAAGATTTTTTAAAATAAAAAATAATTTAGGGGTCTTTCGAAATAAAAAATTAATAGTTCAGGGGCTTTTGGATGCATTATGTCTAAAAAAATAGAGAATATCGCCTAAGAAATTTTTTGACATGCCTATAGAAATTTTCAAGAAAATAAATTT
Organism: Stenogyne calaminthoides; assembly: GCA_037126765.1. Taxonomy (NCBI): domain Eukaryota; kingdom Viridiplantae; phylum Streptophyta; class Magnoliopsida; order Lamiales; family Lamiaceae; genus Stenogyne; species Stenogyne calaminthoides. The sequence goes on along the minus strand of JBBCBC010000026.1, from coordinate 2,264,964 downwards.
CGCCCTTAAATTATGATGATTGTCTACGACTTGCCTACAATTTTTCCTAATCATATAGACATCTTCAATCCTCAAATTAACTACAAATAATTTGCCTACAAAATGTAATTTATAGGTAAATATATTTATAGACAATTCATAATTACCCCAATTAAATTACAAATATAATTGTCTATGATAATGTCAATTGCCTACGGAATCGTTTGTGTATATAATTTGGTTGTCTACGAAAATTACGAATGTGTAGGAAATTTGTTTGCCTTTAAAATTCCGTAGGCAACTCGTAGAAAATATATTTGCCTACTAGAATGTCAAAAATTTGTAGGCAATGCTCACTATTTAAGGACGATATTATTTTGTTAAAAGATTTTGTATCCAGAGTAGGTCTCATGTGCATCCAGGTACATCGTGCACTCATAGTGCATTTTAGAGCCGTGTAACTTGTTCTACTGAAAGGTGAAACTTGTTTACGTACACTGAACCATGCAACTACTTTTTCATATTAATAGTTGCACGGTTCTGTGTAAACAAGTTGCACCTTTCAGTATAACAAGTTGCACGATTTTAAAATGCACTATAAGTGTCCGGTGCATTTGGATGCATACAAAACTTAGCACTGTAACCATGTCCGAAAATTTCGTAGTCATTTCTCTAATTTCTTATAGTATAAAGTATTAGATACAATGGTGAATTGATGAATGATAATTTAATTGTAATTTAAAATATTAATTAATTAATTATAAAATTTTTACATTTTTATATATTTTATTAGTTTTTTTTCCCCACTGAACTACATTCATGCGTCCCTCCTAGTGTACAAGTATATACGGACTTATTTCCATGGTGGTTCGGACTAAACTTTGCTTAAAATTAAAGGTATATTTATTTGCTTGGAAACCTCCAAATTGTATTGGTAGAAATGGAGTAGAATGGGAATTTCATCCCTTACAAAGAGAAACACAAAACAAATGAGAATAAGAAACACTTCTCCAACACATGCGTTCTATCGCCAGCCCGTCAAAGACATAAGCAAAGCAATAAAACAATCACATGATTGTAACTAGAAATCAAACGTTAAACCAACTTAGGAAATAGTTTAACAATAAAAATATGATCATCATCAGGGCTTGCCCTGGAAAGCATCGCCCCACCCACCACCTCCAGTTCCGGTGCCACCTTCAATTTTTTCGCCATCAGTAGCACCTCCGCCTGTACCACCTCCGCCTGCAGAACCGCTTCCTTTACTCCAGACCCCTCCTACGCCAACTTCTCCACCAGCTCCGAGAGTCTCGACGCTCGAATTCAACACCAGAATCATCAATAAGGCCAATGCACAAACCCATTTATGAGAAAAACCACCCATTGCTAATTTACTTACTTCTCATCAGTCCTCCAAATGGATATCAATATATAGGCCTAATGTGTAAATAAATAATTAATATATATTTCCACATTGCAAGTGGATAAAATGAATGGGAAGTTGCATGGTAACTTCCATATTGTTGAATATTCAAAGGAAAGAGATTCCTCTCACACTCTCACAAATAAACAGAATCGTAAGAACATGCATGTGCCACATTCATACTCAAATAGTAAGACACTTAAATTGGGGGAAAATGTTTTTTTAATTTAGGGGAGGTTGTGTTTTATGGATAATAATTTTACGAGCTTGGAAATGTAGGACAATCCAACCCGATTAAGTCCAAATCAAGCTGAAATGTCACGTGAGTTGCACGACTTTTCAACATTTACAGATTTACGGACTTGTGAATATAGGACACTATGTTTTTAAAATTTGTAAATTTAGGACAATCTTGCAAAATTTCAGCCTGATTTGGGCTCATTCCGGCTTGATTGTCCTATATTTGCATATCTTAAAATACATTGTACGTCCTATATTTATAGATTTTAAAGCATATTGTCCTACATCCCGTAAAATTATTTATTCTTAAATACAATCTTAAATTATTGGCCTAAAAATACATTATTCCCCTAAAATTGAATTGTATATCATATTCATGCTCAAAAAATAAGACACATATATTGTGAATATTGAAAGCAATTTGTAGATCAATTCACGTGATTGTCTTTTTGACTTTAAGAATCACAGTCGTGCGAAGAATTCAATCAGGTTCAAGATATTCTTCAGCAGCTAAAGATTTTGTCCATGCTGAGGTGCTGGGTAGTGCCCAGTACCTCAGCGGCTCCACCCCTTTTTTCTTTTAATATTTATTTTAATGTTAATTTTTGTTTTTATTTTTTATTCAATTTTTTATTGTATTTTAATTATTTCTTTTTTTTAATATTTTTTAACAATTCAATATTATTTTAAATATAGTGTCAAGTTAATAATAAATAACATCTATAAAATTTTAAAATTCGATTCGAACAAGGTATTTCGACATCATTCTTATTAATTACAAGAAAAATTAATTATTTATTAGAATTTTTTTTTTGAACCACTAAATAAAATACAACTTTTATTTTTTATTAATTGTCTCATTTTATTCGAAATAGCATTTTTATTTAGGCAATAAATTTATCCATTTTTTATTTAATAGTAACCATAATAAATTTGATGATAAAAACTTGTATGAGACGATCTCATACATGATAATGGGTATAATTTAACACAAATTAACTCTTACTCTTTTCAAAATATTAAAGCTTCAATGTCCACATTATGCCCCGTCTCATCGTGAATCCGTCTAACGCGAGTGTGTCTTAATACTATTAGAAAATTAATTGAAAGTTACACCATATGCTTAAAATAGTATTATAAAATAACAAGAGATTATTTAAATACTAATGTACTGATTAAAAAAGTTGAAAAGAAAAATGAAATATAAAAAAACAAACTCAAATTTTACAAAAGGAAATGTAAAACAAAACAAAAACAAAAATTAAAATAAATGTTAAAAGAAATGATGGGACACATGTGATTTACCTGGGGCAGCATGGACGAAACCGCGGCTAAAGTGGTAAATACTTATGTACGTAATTTTCCAACACGCAACTACGAATAATGGTTTTGATTTCTGCTCTGCCATTAATGGGACAAAAATCTTCTCTAAAAAAATAATTAAAGGGAAAGTGGGGGAGTATCATGTAGAATTTCCTGTTAGTTGAATTCTGAAAAGTTGCTTAAGTACAACCTTTTATGAATAAAATTACCACCTCTTCGCGAATTGCAATTTAATTTTAAATTTTCAATTTTGATAAAATAAAACCTCACTTTAACCATCTTTTATAATTCGAGTTCACGGACTGAATACCTTTTGACCCGGAATATCGTCATTTTTCAAGTATCATTGTTCATTATACGAAATGTCACTGTTTAGTGATTTAAAAAAAAAAAACTACACGTGAAATGTTACATTTTTAAAATGTGACATTTCATATGCTACAGTAATACTTTGAATATGAAAGTTCACTGAACCAGAGTTCATAGAAGTTTTTGAATTATGAACGTTAAAAGCGGTACAAATATATGATCTGATCTAATAGGCATACAACCAATAATACCTATAGTTGTCCCAGAAAAAGTGTGGACAGACGGTCCTAATTGCATCAAATCTGCAATTTCAAACTGCATTCATGCACTAAGATATATACTTAATTTTCAACCGCATAAGCATAATATATACCCTTATATGCACAGAGTGATTTCTGTTAGTTAGCAAATCCAAAGGCGAATGATTTTAAAAATGCAGAAACATACATACAATCTCTGCAAAGTTGTTTTCAACTGTCTTGGATGATGAGATTTGTAGGCTCACTCAAAACATATTTCGGTAACTCGTACTTGGCACCTGCAATCACATATACATCTCATATTAGCAGATAATACTCGACGACATTTATGGAAGCAAAAATCAAGAGGGAACCTCTCTCATCATAGCAGATTGTTAAATCGGGAGTCTGAACAATAACACCAGCACTCTCCACCACTGCTTGTGCAAGTCCCAAATCAGCTTCGGCTGCTACTCTAAGAGCATCCCAGATCTCTAGTAACAAACGTTAGAAAATGAGATACGATGCTTAAAGATGACATCAGCATGAATAGCCATAGACATTATAATAAAAAGACGATATCATGAAAGTGTTTCAACATTTGGAAATTTAGACAGATTCAAATATACAACTTCTGGAAACATACCTTTCCGACCACCGTAGTGTGGAGCAGTATCCCAGAACTCGTCACGCATCTTCATTAGTTGTGCTCTTGTTATCGCCTCCGAATGCTTCCATGCCTTGGGTTTACGTATCTTTTTTGCATCTGGAAAAACAAGGAGAACCTGGAACTTTAGAATCACCTATCAGAAAACCAGCATCAAGGAATGTTCCAACAAAATTTAATGAAACTTGTTCTCCAAATCCCAATAATCCCTTTTTCTCCAAATCCCAATAATCCCTTTTCTTTCATACATTAAAATCCTTGTAAACCCTAGTAGGCCACTGTTAGAGTCAAGGGTGCAAGGATATAAGTAAACTAGAACAATAATGTTAAACACGCAAATCCACAAGAACAAGCAGGATATTCTCCTGCCCAGCTTATATCCAAAAAAACACAATGATCCCTCTAGTTGCCTTAACTAAGGGGGGAAAAAAAAAAGCAATATAAATACTATCAAACCTAAACCCACGTGAGGTTTATTAAAGTGCTTAAATTAGAAAGGCCCAACTATAATAATAATAAGGTAAGAAGGTCTTTTTTTAGTCCTTAAGTTTGTCCACTTTTGCTTTCCGGACACTTCACTTTCCCAAATAGAATTTCGTCCGGTTAACTCTCAAATTTAACATTTTAGTCCTTTGACTAGTTACAGCTGATTAAGAACTGACAAATAAAGTTTTTTTTATTTCGTCCTGTTAACTTTCAGAACAGGTTACTAACCCATTGTAGCCGGTCAAAGGACTAAAAGGTTGCATTTTGAAAGTTCAAGACAAAATCCAATTCGGGAAAGTTAAGTGTCCTGAAAGCAAAAATGAGCAAACTTACAGGAATAATCATAATAATTAAGACACAACGAAAGTTATCAGCCACGACAAGAAATATGATTGTATGATAGAAAGGGAAGGCAACATATGTGCTAGTAGTGAAGCTCTTATATGTCCAGCACTAACTCAGGAAGTACAGGTCATTATGTGGTTGCAATGCTACGTAATCAAGGGTGAAAAACAAGAATTTAACTGGCAATACAAAGTTTTCAATGATTGTAGTAGATGGGCTATTGCCAAAATGATATTGAGTTGGCCAATGTTAACTAATTCCACTAAAAGATTGACTAGCTATTTTTTCTCCACTGTAAACAGGTAAAACCATGCCCTTACATACAGCCTCAATCTTGATAACTGGCAATTTACCTGGCAGACATTTCTTCAAAAAGAAAAAAGGGAAAAAGACAAATCTTTATCTGTTGATCCTTAAAAGGAAAGACAATAAACTTTACCACCGACAATGCAATACAAGTTAGATCAACTTTATTCTGAATGTCAAGAAACAAGGTGAAGAAAAACTAATTCCACATTGCTTTCCTTCATCCCCATGTATAAATGCTAAAGACAAAACCTCAGATAGAACAGTTCAGGCAGATTTCAAATTTCAAGTACAAAGCCAACTAATACATGATATAAATTATACACGATCTCTCTTGCATTCTGTTTCCAAATATAAATCCAACTTACTCAACATATATAGAGTGTGTTTGCAAACACAAGAAACGGCTTCTGGAATCACTTATTTTCAAAAGTTGTGAGAAGAGGCTTTCGAAAATAAGTAATTCTACCCCTTTTCATATAGTTTGCAAACACCCCTACAGTTAAAGAAGGAAGAAGATGTACGAAAAAGCCATTGGCATCACCTAAACTTAGTCCCATCTGCCTATCTTGAATAATATATTCTCAGCATCAAACTCCTTAAATTCTTCCCTTAATTTGATACTCAAAACCAACCTAGAAACTTGCAGTAAGTAAAATTGGCAGAGGCTTTTAAGAATTTCTAATTCAGCTTCACAGGATTGGTAATCAAAACTCAAAACATAATGGTTGGAAGAATTTGTTGAATCACTACCAGACCCAGGATTCATGATTATGGATAAGGTCATTTATCACGTCAATGGAACCCAATCTACTAAGATAATGTTGAGTTCTGCAAATTTACCCCAAAAAACGAAAAGGAAATATCACACGTTTACAGAAAATCCAGATTGATAAGCATTAGATATCGAAAAATAGCCTGCAAATTCATAAAGACATAATTATATAAATCAAAAGCAAGCAAAGGAAACAGAAATCACTCAATTCTCCAGTCCACTGAATATACTGTTAAATTGAGCAAATCTAACCCCAAAAATGAACGGAAAAGACCACAAGTCTATGAAACATACACATGATAATAATAATTAGGCATTGGTTAAAAACTGAACATTCATGAATACATCAAAATTAAGCAGGGGAAACAGATAATCACACAACTCTAGCTACATCATAAAGAAGTAATAATCTAATCCGACAACTAAAAAAAAAACACTAATTGCATAATAATCAAATTGATGCAGGAAAACAAGTCCAATTGAGTCAAAAATTACCATTTCCTTTTTCTCGCGATCCAGCGCAGCCCATGGATTGAACTCAAACACGCAGTCAACAATATTGGTTCTACAGTTGGAAGATTGAATTGCAAACAAAATTGAGTATATTAATCTTAATGCTTAAATGTGTGTGGGTTTAATCTCGTGCCTCTTTCTGGGGATTTTGGGGAAGGAGAAAAATGGGAGTCCATTATTTTTCAACGCGACTGTAAATTTGGTCGTGGTTGAAGAGATTTCACAGCTTTTGGGGCTACATATGCAAATTACAATAGTTAATAAAGGGTAATTATTTTGACAAAATAGCAATTTCATCCTACATTAGTAAAGTCATGAGCTAAATTGTAACAATTCATATTTTTTAACATTTGATAATTATGATAAATATTAAAAAAAATAGTAGTTTTACTTATTTAATTGATGAAATTATAAATTTTAATATTTTTTAGAAATATATAATTTTATTTTATAACGAATTGATAAATTATTTAATTTAAGATTAATTTTTTTAAATATATAATTTTACTTTGTAATTAATTGATAAGTTATTTAATTTAAAATTAATATTATTAGGCACTAAAAAATTTAATTGGAGAGGTTCGAAAATGAATAAATCAAGCTCAAACAGCTAATATGTATGACGTACAATTCATTCGTCCAACCTTTTAACTTCGCTTATAATGAAAAATAGAGATATTCCCTCTGTCACGTAAGGACTTGAATACTAAAAATGACCGACAAATCAAGTAAAATTGATTTTAGTGGGTTTGAGTGAAATAAAAAAGATGTTGTGAGTGTATAAATATTATGTTTGTTTCCATTTTGGGAATGTTCAAGTAATGTTGGGACGTTCAAATAAGATAAGTGTTTAAGTAATATTGAACACTGAAAATAGCACGCAAACCAAGTAAAGTAGGTTTAGTGGGTTTGAGTGGAATAAAATAAGGATGTTGTGAGTGTATTAATATTATATTTGTTTTCATTTTGGGAATATTCAAGTAATGTTGGGACGTTCAAATAAGGCTAATGTTCAAGTAATATTGGGACGGGGGGAGTAATAGTTATTCTCTTTGTTTTGATGAAGAAAAAAATTTGACCCCCAAAGAATTAGTTTTGCTTTTTAAATTGACAAAGTCTCATGTGCAATTGGTGCACAGATTTAAAATTCGTCCGTGCACTCGTCTCAACTCTATCCATGTATACATAAAACATATTTAATATATTCAATGAGTCATTTTTTTTTAATTGGGTCATTATGTTGCATGAGTATACGGTGCACTTGGATGCACAAAAGACCTACTCTTTTTAATAATATTTCAAAAAAAAATCTCATTTAAAAGTCTGAATTTATAAAAAAAAATACGAAATTAATTTATTTATATAGTTTTCTAATATTCTCTATCACCTCTAGGTTGTCCTCTGATCTAACAACTCATGAGGGGTTGAAGAAGTTCAATATATAAATATACAAAATTCAGGATATGGGCATAATCATTGTTTTCAGAATCGGGTTGAATCAGTCTGTTCAACCGATTGAATCAGGAACCGGCCATGAAACTTGTCCACTTACCCTCAAAAAATTATTTTTACGGTTGAACCGAAAAAAAGGGGCCAGAACCGAAAAAAACTGGTCAAAGTCGGGAATCCGGTAAAATCGGTTGAACTGATTTTTTATTATTTTTTAAACTTTTTTAACTTTTAATTAATTTAATACTTAATCCTTGCTTTTATCATCTTTATTTTAAATTGTGTTTTGCTGTCTATGATTCTATTGTGTTTATTTTTAAATGAAACTTACAATAAATAATTTTAAATTTTATAAGTGCACATATATTTTAAATTTAATGTATGATAAAGAATATTTTAAAAACATTGATAATGATCATTTTAACGGTTGGATAGTCGGTCTGACCCAACCGGTTGAACCATCGACTAATACCCAAATCGGTTTGATCGCCGGTTCGGTTAGGAAAACATCGGGCATAATCCAAAAGCTCTGATATTATAAAAGAATTTTATCTTATTTAAAAGTCCGAACTTATAGTCAAGTGTGGATAATTCAAGTGATTAGAGTTCCACCACTTGAGACCTTGAGGTCCCGGGTTCGATTGGGTTGCGGTGCGGTTGCGGTTTCGAGTTGCAGTTTCGGGTGGTCCCCCTCTTGTGGTGATTGTGGTTCCGGTCTACAGCGAGATGAAATGATGTTCTCATGTGTCCGATGGTAGAAGAAATTATTGTAATTGATTATGTTATGAAACTATTGTAATTGATTGTCTTTTTATAAAAAAAAAAAGTCCAAACTTATATAAAAATGTGTGAAATTAATTAATTTATATAATTTTTTAATATGTATATTCGATTAATTTTATCTTCTGCCCTTGTTTTTTTTTTTTGTGTCTCAAAATCATGATCGTATAAATAAATGGACACGTATTTTTTCCAGTAAAATATTCATGATTAATTATTATACCGATATATACTTTTTTAGTGTTCGACAACCTGAAAGTTAATAATTAAGAACATCAATTGGCATCAATGCCTTAGTTTTGTTCCCTTTCTGTCTTTCCAAAAAAAAATAAAAAATTTAAAAATTGACCAAGTTGCTAATGTAATACTCCCTCCATCCCGCATCAATTTTTACACTTTCTTTTTTGGTTTATCACATATCAATTTTCACATCCAAAAATGAACATCATTTACACAAATCTCACTCATAAAAAAAATACACTTATTTATAGAAAGTTAATTGAGAATATATTTTTTGGCCTCAAATCTCTTTATTTTGTTTTCCCTTCGGCTTTTCCAAAAAAAAAAAAACAAAAAAAAAGACTAGTTGCTATTCCATATATACTGTTTTATTGACAGTAGCCTTTCAGAGCATTTCTCTAAGCCACTTTTCTCATGCAATTTGAGATTATTATAAATAGCTTGCATGCTTGTTAGTTTACTAGCTGGTACATTCTAATTTATTAATTATTGACGTGTCTAATTTTTAAAATTTTATTAAAATGCTCAAAATCTCTCTCTCTCTTGGCATACAAAAAATCTTAATACTATATATTTGAAAACCCGATTAGGTTTATAAATGGTAAACCACGCTTGCATGTAAAAAATCCAATTAAAATCAATTAAACCAGATTATTTCGTTTCAAAATCGTGGACTCTCATTAAAACTTATCATTAAAAAATATTTAAGTTAATTTTAATCTATCTAATTAAATTAAATCTTTTATTTTATTTTTATCATATCTATAATATAAAGATCCACACCCCCACACCTCTCATTAAAAGTTATCATTAAAAAATATTTAAGTTAAAATTTTAATATATCTAATTAAATTAAATCTTTTATTTTATTTTTATCATATCTATATGTAAAGATCCTCACACCCAATATAAAGATCCACCCCCGTAGAATTACATAGCACGAATTTTGATGCTTCGGCTTAGTTGCAATTTATTGTGATTTTTGGGCGCAATTTGGTGGAAAAATAATCCAGAGTTCTTTCAATATGATTTGGGTGTGTAATTTTTTATTGAATGATGTTTTTTTTTTTTAATTCAAGATTGTGGATCTACGTGGTACAGAAGCTTACTTATGTTCCTATGAGACCTTTTCTCCAGGATTTTTTTCTAATTTGAAGAATTTATTAATATAATGTTGTTCTGATTTTGTTTTGTAATGCAGATTTTTCAATTTAATTTGATGAATTTGACAATTTAATTTTATTTTGTATATTGCAGAGAGTATTGAGGTATTGAGGTAAGTAATTTGAGTTAATTTTTAATTTTGTTTATCATATCTAATTTAAAAATACACATTTTATATTTAATTTGATTGGATTTGTTAATCTTATTCAGTCAACGAGTACTCCTTTGGTGAGTGGAAATTAAGGAATTTGTTTCACAAAATAATATAATTGCTAATCTTGTGCTAAACTGCTATAAATCATGCATTCTGAAAACATTGTACATATATATGTATCACAATATAATTAGTTGCCATTACAAGTGATCTTATTGAGAACTCATTTAAGATTCGTTTGTGAGAGGAATAATCAAAGTACACTAAGAATAAAGTTCTCTAAATATATACATATGATAAAATATAGGATAAACAAGTTTCACGTAAGAATCTGTGAAACTAGTTAAGGAGTGTAATTTATATTATTAAAAAGTTTTAGTTGTAATAACTGAAGGGTGTGACTTTTTACTATAAAAAGGGTATTACTCATAACACTAAAGGTTATGACTTATATTACAGCATGGGGTATTAGTAGTGATAACTGAAAGGTGTGATTTATATTACAAAATGGTATTAGTCGTGATAATTGAAGAGTCATGCCTGCAAAAAATGAACAAATTTCATGGTGAACAAATTTCACAGTATACAATCCCCTATATTACTAGTAGGGAGTTTTTCTTGATGATGTGTCAACTCTACATTAATTTAACATATGTGTCATTCTAGGATAGGTTTGGTGTACATGTCATTAAAAATAAATCCTACATGTAACTAAAAATAAATCCTATGTGTAATTATATTTTTGTATATCCTAAACAATCCCATATCCCTCTATATATTAATAGGGAGTTTTTTTTTCCATGATGAGTTAACTCCAAGTTAATTTAACCTATGTGTCATTCAATGAAAAATTTGATTACACGTGTCATTTTTATGTGTTATTTTTATAAAATGTGTAATTCATATTTATTATTTTATATTTTATTTAATTATATAATATTATTCATTTTTTTTTTTTTGGTAATTTTAGTAATGTTTGACTTAATTTAAGATAAATAAAATATTCATTCTAAATGTATTTTATCTTAGTGTGAATTATATTCAATTATTAATTTCTTAATAAATAATTTTATTTTATAATTGTTATTATGTATACCTTAACATATTTTATGTGGAAAAAGTATTTTATATTATAATTCATTCACTTTTTTTAAAATTATTACATGTTAATTAATTTATTAAGCTTTTCTTAGTCGATTTATTTTGTTTTGATTTGTAGGTTTCAACTTCATACTAACATGGATAAATAATATTTGATTCAATAATCTTATCCTAAGGTTTAATTAAGAAAATTTACTAATATACACCTTAAAAAATTATTAATTCATATTTAGTGAATTTATGTACATATTTATATTTTTAATTATTAAATATATTATTTATTAAAAATGTTGTAATTTTTAATTAGAAAACCGCGTAACACGCGGGCACTAAACTAGTACATATATAATACTCATCTAAAAATAATAAACAAATTGGGGTATATAGTAACGGAAATTTTCCATTTTGCAAGTACAACGTGTTATAGTAAAGAAAATATAATTTGTACTCTAATCATGTTTTAAAGTAATTAAAATAAAGTGTAAATATTAAAATGTAATTTACATGAAATCATCTAGCTCGCACATGAATCCCTCGTTATATGTATGCATTCATTAACTTTAAAAAGCAATTCTTTTATTATCTGACTATTTTTTTTGTTTCACTTTCGTTTCTTATTTCACATCTATTACGCACTATTCCATTGGGAAATTAGCAACCAGGTACACTTTTTTGAGGTAAATAGCAACTAGGTACAAATAAGATTTCATATACAGGTAAAATTGCATATGCAAATACAATTGTACCTACATATATTCAACCGTTTTGTACCTGGTTGCTAATTTTTTTTTTTTAAAAATATACCTATCAGTAATTTGTCCTATTCCATTTGCTTTCCTTTTCAATTATTGGAGTGGTCAAGCCCAATTTTCAAAATAATCCAAGCCCATTTAGTACAGGCCCACGGCGGACCACTACCAATCAAAAGTCGCATTTGAACAGCATATATTAACCACATTGACGAATGACGATTGTACATTTCCAATTTGAAATGCACGTCAATCGTTTTTGTTTTCTTTTTTTCAATGACTCTTAATACGGCTCAATGATAGACTAATTCGAGAATCATAACTAATTATCCATTAACAGGGATCTTATTTCAAATCAAAACAAAACCTGTATGAACTGACTGATTTCAAGAATTGATCGAAAAATTTCGAACCCAAAAAAGTATATATTCATAAGTTTCGGGTCTGCACTATCAGGCCAACCCCGTCAATTGACAAAAATATAATAGTTTAATTTTTTGCTTTTTTAGGTCACATCATTCGATTTTCAAGTTTCCACAGGGTAAAACTTCGTTGTAACAGCAAAACCTTCGAACAAATCCTATCCAAGTTAAATCCATTATACTATGGTTAAAATCGAATTCATCTATTCGATGTGATTTGTCCGCGTTCATCGGCGTCGACCTGCCCACTTTCTCGGCATTGGCCTTCCGCTTCGGCGTGTTTTTAGTCCGCCATCTCGGAGTTGGCTTTCCGCTTCGGCGTGACTTGTCCGCTTCATTGGCGTTGACCTGCCCGCCTTCTCGGCGTTGGCACTCCGCTTTGGCATGATTTGTCCACCTTCATCGGTGTCGACCTACCCGTTTTCTCGGCCTTGGCCTCCCGCTTTGGCGTGTTTTTTTTTCCGCCTGCTCAGCGTTGGTTTTCCGCTTCGGCGTGATTTGTCCGCCTTCATCGGTGTCGACTTGCCCGTCTTCTCGGCATTAGCCTTCCGCTTCGGCATGTTTTTAATCCGCCTTCTCGGCGTTGGTTTTCCGCTTCGGCGTGATTTGTCCGCCTTCTCGGCATTGACCTGCCCGCCTTCTCGGCGTTGGCTTTCCGCTTCAGCGTGATTTGTCCACCTTCATCGGCTTCGACCTGCCCGCCTTCTCGACGTTGGCCTTCCGCTTCAGCGTGTTTTTGGTCCGCCTTCTCGGTGTTGGTCTTCCGCTTCGACGTGATTTGTCCGCCTTCATCGGCGTCGACCTGCCCGCCTTCTCGGTGTTGGCCTTCCGCTTTGGCGTGTTTTTTCTTTAACAGAGAAAAGAGGTATCATATAAATCATTAGAGTACAATGAGTACTCTAACCCATACATCGCAAATAAAATGTCTCACACAGCTGAACTAAAGTAACTCCTGACCCCAATCAAAGAAAACAACATAGTACGATAATTTCTAACTAACGACAGCGCCACAACATGCTACAGGATCCCGCAACCAATCTGAGAAATTGAAAGAATTGGCTAAAGCGAATCTTGGACAACCATGACCATAATCTAGCTTTCAGTTCATCAAGTACCTTACGAAGAGTAGTGGTAGAACTGTTGAACACTGCCTCATTTCTGAAGTTCCATATCCTCCAAGCAACACCAATCCATATAGTTACCGTAATTTTCTTGATTTTTCCGCCACCTAGTGTCTTGCAAAAACGAACGAAGTGACTCGGAGTAGATGTATCGCTAATGGCCGAGCATTTGAGCCACGAGCAGATTTCCAACCAGATTTGTGCTCCAAATTGACATTCGAAAAAGAGGTGCCCAATGTCTTCATCGAAATTACCGCATAATGAGCATCGAGAATCTTCATTTGCTGGAATGATGTTCCTCGCCTTGAGACTGATTTTCGTGGGCAGACCTTTGATGTAATATTTTCCATGTAATAGCTTGAACTCGCCTTGGTGCATAACTTCCCCATAGAGCTTTAAATGCCTTGTCTTGCTGCTGTCCCCCGGAGTGATTGATCGGATCTGAGAAATTTGAGACTACATAAGTTGTATTAGTGGCATATATATCGTTAGGTGCAAGCTTCCAGCTCCAAATGTCGCTTTTGTCTTGAGAAATATCAGTCATGTTAATATAATTCAACAACTCATTAGCCATAGACTCATCTCTCCCCCTCAACTCACGACACCACTTCAACTCCCATACCCACCCGTTTAGACCCCAACTCCCGCACTCACTAACACACAACCCCCTCTGCTCACTAACTCTAAATAACCTATTGAACTTGGTTTTAAAAGAATCTTCCCCAACCCACACATCCGACCAAAATTTTATGTTCCTCCCATTACCTATAATTCTAGAGAACTCATTTTTCAGCCCCACCCCTCCGGAACCCCAATAAAGCTTCCGAAATTTGAGACTGCATAAGCTTTGGCGTGTTTTTTGTCTGCCTTCTCGGTGTTGGTTTTCCGCTTCGATGTGATTTATCCGCCTTCATCGGCGTTGACCTGCCTACCTTCTCAGCGTTGGCTTTCCGCTTCGGCATGACTTGTCCGCTTTCATCGGCATCGACCTGCCCGCCTTATCAGCGTAGGCTTTTCGAGCAGGATCCTACCAAACTCTCTCCGACGAGCTCCCCTTGAAGACCTGCTCATCCCGAGTAGGATTCTACCGAGCTCTCTCCGACGAGCTCCCATTGAAGACCTGCTCATCTCGAGCAGGATCCCATCCGGCTCTCTCCGATGAGCCATCTCTAAAGACCTGCTATTCCCGAGCAGGATCCTACCGAGCTCTCTCCAACGAGCTCCCCTTGAAAACCTGCTCATCTCGAGCAGGATCCCATTCGGCTCTCTCTGATGAGCCATCTCTAAAGGCCTTCTCATCCCGAGCAGGATTTTATCGAGCTCTCTCCGATGAGCTCCCCTTGAAAACCAGCTCATCTCGAGCAGGATCCCATCCAAGCTCTCTCGGACGAGCTCCCCTTGAAGACCTGCTCATCTCGAGCAGGATCCCATCCGGCTCTCTCCGACAAGCCATCTCTGAAGACTTGCTATTCTCGAGTAGGATCCTACCGAGCTCTCTCCGACGAGCTCCCCTTGAAGACCTGCTCACCTCGAGCAAGATCCCATCCGGCTCTCTCCAATGAGCCATCTCGGAAGGTCTGTTCATTCCGAGATCCTATCGAGCTCTCTCCGACGAGCTCCGCTTGAAGACCATCTCTGTAGGCCTGCTCATCCCGAGCAGGATCCTATCAAGCTCTCTCCAACGAGCTCCCCTTGAGGACAATCTCTGAAGGCCTGCTCATCTCGAGCAGAATCCAATCCAACTCTCTCCGACGAGCCATCTCTGAAGACCTGCTCATCCCGAGCAGGATCCCACCCGAGCTCTCTCGGACGAGCTCCCTTTGAAGACCTGCTCATCCCGAGCGGGATCCCATGAAACATAAAAGACAACTACTAAGCACGAACTTCTCATTTAACAAGCTAAAAAGTAGATTGCCGACCTTCCAAGGAAGTCAGTCACCACAAGCCTAACTCGCGAAACGAAGACATGCTCGGACGAGCATGTCGTGATAGCTTAGATAAATTTACAAATCTTAAGTCAGTTATTAAGTTCGCAAAGTTGCAACCAAGTGAGACGACATACTAAAGCAAGATCAATAACTTAGACAAATTTACAAATCTTTAGTCTGTTATTAAGTTCGCAAAGTCACAACCAAGTAAGACGACATACTAAAGCGAGATCAATAATTTAGACAAAATTACAAACCTTTTGTCAGTTATTAAGTTCACAAAGTCGCAATCAAGTAAGACGGCGTTCTAAATCGAGATCAATAACTTAGACAAAATTACAAATCTTTAGTCAGTTATTAAGTTCGCAAAGTCGCAACCAAGTAAGACGACGTTCTAAAGAGAGATCAATAACTTAGACAAAATTACAAATCTTTAGTCAGTTATTAAGATCGCAAAGTTGCAACAAGGTAAGATGACGTTCTAAAGCGAGATCAATAACTTTGACAAAATTACAATCTTTAGTCCGTTATTAAGTTCGCGAAGTCGCGGCAAATTAAGACGACTTCTTAAATAAGAGTTCAATTCAGCAAGGGCGGCGTCCAGATTGTTCATTAATAGATAAGACTCGTACAAAAACAGGTTCACCTCGGAGTGTGAGTACGAACCAAAGATTGCATAGTCGATAAGACAATCAAAGATTACAACGTCACAAAGACTCTCGACGAGCAACTAAGACTCTCGACGAGCAAAGCCCCTCGATGAGCAATAAAGACTCTAGACGAGCTCAGCTCACAATGAGCAACAAAGACTCTAGACGAGCCTAGCTCTTGACGAGCAACAAAGACTCTCGACGAGCTCAACTCTCCACGAGAAACTAAGACTCTCGGCGAGCTCAGCTCTTGACGAGCAACTAAAACTCTCGATGAGCAACAAAGACTCTCGACGAGCTCAGCTCTCGACGTGCAACAAAGACTCTCGAGAGCTCAGCTCTCAACGAGCAATTATGACTCTCGACAAGCTCAGCTCTCGACGAGCAAAAAAGACTCTCGACGAGCTTAGCTCTTGACGAGCAACAAAGACTCTCGACGAGCTCAGCTCTCGATGAGCAACAAAGATTCTTGACGAGCCCAACTCTCGACGAGCAACAAAGACTCTCGACGAGCAAGAAAGACTCTCGACGAGCTCAACTCTCGACGAGCAACATGGACTCTCGGTGAGCTCAGCTCTCGACGAGCAACAAAGACTCTCGACGATCTCAGCTCTCGACGAGCAACAAAGACTCTCAACGATCTCAGCTCTCAATGAGCAACAAAGACTCTAGACGAGCTCAGCTCTCGACGAGCAATAAGACTCTCGACGAGCTCAGACTCTCGACGAGCACCACCTCTAGACGAGCAACTAATAAGACTCTCGATATGCTCTGCCTCTCGACGAGCAATTAATAAGACTCTCGACGAGCTGGAAGGGTGCCTGAGAGACCCATGTTGGAAATATTCAATGCCGTGACTCTGTGGTGGCGCAAGCCGCAAGTGACACCAATCCAACTGCAAACGGAGCTTGAGTTGGTCCAGTTTCTTGCAAGTATATGATGAGGCTCTGAAGTGAAGTGAGCTTTCAGAGAAAGAAGTGCCGATTGGTCGGTGGCGAGATTCTTAATCTCGTAGCTAGGCAAGGCCTTTGAAAGGTTATGAGTAGCACAATGTATGCTATAAGAATGTAATAGCATGTCCTGCCCATGGCTGGAAAAAGTATATATGGAGTTAATGGAGTACTGCAATATAAAAAGAGAAATTCCAGATGGGGATGTGAATGTGTTGGTCAATCTAATGAATGTATATTTATAGAAGAATTTTGCAGCCCCAAGAGGACTTTTTGACCTTTTGTACATAAATGTGAATCAAAAAGTTTGTCAAGTTGGTCCGCTCGCGAGCTATTTGTACACGACTAAAAAGAGATTGAGATTGACTTGAATTTAATTAAGTCGAGCTCAGTGATACTCTGGTAAATATCAATTTTGGTTGTGTTTTAAGGATATAATTTTTTAATTTTACAAAAGTGGGATATTAACCTTTTTTTTTGGTAAATATGGCTGTTCTTTCCACACTTACGGGCTTAAATGTGCGACAAAAATAATTTGCGGCCTAAAGTTGCAAAAAATTAAAACTTACGGGCCTACATGTGCATCAAAAAAAGTTAATGTCCTACTTCTGTCAAATTGAAAAATTATTATTCTTAAAACACAATCCTTTTAAGAATAGGAGGGGTAGAGAGGAGGGTATTTCAAATGACATGGTTTTGATGAAGATTTGAAGTCCCTCCACTTTAAACTAGACTCAAATTTAAGTATTTGTAAATTCATTTAATTCAAGTGGAGAGAATGGTGATTTGTGTGTGAAATCCACGGATCCATCCATCCAAATGGAGCCTAATATTTCACATTCAACATCTAAAGAATATATAGAAAGAGACGTTCACATTAAACATCTACATAATGTATAGAAAGATTAACTTCCACCACTGAGGTTATAGTGCTAAGAATCATAATGTATAGAAAGATTAACTTCCACCACTGAGGTTATAGTGCTAAGAATCATTGTGTGCCACCAGTAGACTAGACAAAAACTTTCATTAGTCACTGAAATACCATTTTTAATTAATATATGCGAGGAAAAAAGCGTTTGAGAGATTACAACTTAATAATAGGTATAAAATGATTACATATGCATAAGTACATTTACACTTTCGCGTGCAATTTTGCCTATATATACAATCTCATTTGTATCTATTAGTAATTTGCATAAAAAAATTGTACCTGTTAGTAATTTTTCCAAGGAGAGTTTTACTCAGAAATAGTGCCGCCAGGTCTTCATCGTTAATGCATAGTTGCTTTAGGAATGTTCGCGAAAAACGAATAGATAATGATGTAGAACCCACCCTTCAAATGATATCATTTGTGTCATTTTAATTGGGAGAAAAACATTTCACTACAAAGTCACCAAAAAACTTACAATCAGATACAAAGTGCAGAAAACTTACAATCAAATTTGAACTAAAGTGCCACGTTCTTTGTTCAAATTTCTGCACTTTGTATCTGGTTGTAATGGTTTACTCAATCTTGTATCTAGTTGTAATTTTGTCCAAATTTATTCACTTTTGTCTTATTCGTTCATCCACCAAATCTATTTTGATATGTCTTTATGGAAACAAACACTTTATCGTTATCCTCCAACCATTACTTAATACTTCAATTGTCATTGTACTTTACTAACAAACAATCACTTTATTTATGAGAAAATTACAGTTAGATACAAGATTTAGGATACCATTACAACCGTGTAAAAAGTCGTAAATTTGAACTAAAAATGCCTGCACTATAGTTCAAATTTGAACTAAAAATCGTAAATTTTTTCGCGATTTTGTATCTGGTTGTAATGTTTTTGGGTGACTTTGTAGTGGAATGTTTCTCCCTTTATTTATAAATGGATTGTAATACATTTACTTTATCTACTTTATCTATTTTTTTTTCTTAATAATTTGGTGGGACGGAGGGAGTAAGAAAATTCAATCCATGAGCTAAGGAAAGTGTAAAAAAAAAATAATATAAATAAATTAATTTCACACACCTAGCTCTCTGCAAGTTTGAACTTTTTAGATAAAATGAAATTTTTAATTCACTCTAGAGTTTTTAAAGGAACCAGATTGATGAGGTGGCTTGCCACCTCATCCATGTAATCAATTCAACTAAAACACACGCATATAGCATAACAATTATTTTTACATTATTGATTGACATATATTTTTTAATTTTTTTTATAACTCCATATCTGATTTATTGATTGACAGATTTAAGAAAACTCTATCAGGCTATCGTCTCAAGGTCTTGAGTTACATTCATACAAATGATGCTTTTGAAGTAAAATATTTAAAGTTGTTCCTTAATATAGATTCAACTGGATACGAGATTAAATTTGATTTAAGGGCGAATCATCTCAACCTTAGAAGAATGATGGAGTCGAGGGAATTTATTTTTTAAGGACATTAATTACAGGGGTGTGGCAAAAGGGCCCTAACTGTTTGGGCTTGCAAAAAGAGGACATTATGTTTTCGAGCTAGCATAAAAAACATTACATTTTTGAAATGATAAAAGTAGAACACTAAGTTTCTAATCTCTCTACTTAAGGACAAACTGGGCCCGAAATATGTAAATTAATTTATTAAAAATGATAAAAAAATATATAAATACAATTAAATTATTTTAAATTTTTTTTTTAAAACCAATATATTATTTATTTAACCTGGAAATATTACAATAAAAAATAAACTAATATTTTTTAATTATCTAAATTTTTTTAAAAGTATTTAATTTTTTCAAAATACATTTAAATAAAATCTGAATTTTTGTATAAAATTTATACAAAAAATCCGAAAACTTTCTAAATTTTCTAAATTATTATAAAATTAGAAATAATCTGAACAATAATTTTTAAAATTTATTAATAACATGAAGAACTGACTATGCAGGCATTCAATAAATAATACCAATAGTCGTGTGTGGTGTCATTGTGCATTTTCTATTTGAAGATTAAATAACAACCATTTATAATAATCGCAGAAAATATTGTAATCAGCGGAGACCCCGAGTCTTTCTCTAAATTATTTCTGCAGAAAATAATGGAAATTAGTCGCACCACATTGTTGAGAGTCTTTTTACGATGATTGTTTATTAGAAAAACAACTAATTTGGTCTCCAAACTATTTCAGGACTGCATATCTCCACTAACACAAATAATTTTATGTTACACAGGTTTCGTACATGAGACGATACTATTTACTTATATTTTATGCTTTATTGTATTATATGATTTATGAATTTATGGATTATAACCCCACCATATTTTAGTGGAGAGTATACTTAATTAAAATATTTAAATGGAATGACATGATGGAAAAATCCAACATTTTGAGCTTGCATGTGTCAAATTAAATGTTTATAATTGTCTTAAAGTGGCTCAATTAAAGTGATCCATTAAATATGAGTATTAAATAGTCACGGGCTTTATATATATGTGTAGAAACCATTAAGTAATATTCTATTTGTTGAGGGACTAAATAGAAAATATAGAAAACTTATTCTATAAGTTAGGGTTATAGTCCCCAAACATCTGTACGTTCATTCCACATTCTGTATTCTCTTTACGGAAAAGTGAAGACGGGTGAAACTGATAGTTTGGAAAACCAAACCAGTCTGGCATAAATCAAAATTAATTTATGGATTCAGGTACGCTTCCGTTTTTATGAGGAAGCTTTTATGATTAATATATCTTCATGTTTCGGTTAATCATCGTAGATGGTATTGGGATCTAATTAATCTAATTTCTAACATGACATTGTTCCTTCTTATTACATGGAAACAAATATTCCATCGTGATGGAAAGTAATTTGTCGGGAAACTTGATGGGTATAATTTAGAGATGTTTTTTGGTCGATAAATTGAATGGGTATAATTTCATTCCTTGTTATTTTTTGAAAGTCCGTCGAGGAAATAACCTATGTTTTGATTGTCAAAAAAAAAACGGTGGTTATATTTAATCATGGTTTGTTTTTTGCCATGCTACACATATACTTAATCACATACTCATTCTCTGCAGGGTTGGGTCAAGTGGCGGACCCCCATACAAGAGATCGAGAAAATATATTTTTCGATCGTTAAAATTTTTGTATCCACCCAATTGTTTATGATACTATTTTCATGGGCGGTGACAATTTGGTATCGAAAATTTATTTTTAGTCTATATTTTTAATCATTTTTTGTATTATTCTGCCAGTTTATTTATTGATACCACATATATTTATTTCACATACTCATTTTTTTTTAGCACTATTTTCATTTTTTAGATAGCATTAATTTTATAGTATCCACCATTTTGTTTTGATACTATTGCTATATTAATAATTTATTTATTGATACTATATCTTTTTTTTTTTACATTTTAAGATAATTTAATAAAAAAGTTAAAACTTTTTCCAACTTACACTCACGATTTTTAAATGTATTTCTAAAGATACTATTTATTTTTTTTATCAAAAATTTTTTTTCACCCAATCATTGGTTTTAAAATTTGATACTATTAATTTTTAGCATCCATTATATTTTTGATATTATTGTTACTTAGAAATTAGTAATTCATTTATAGATATGATTTATTTTTTTCGCATCAGTTCTTTTTTTTTATGCTAATTATAATTGGTATCGAAAATTAAATATCTGACCTGAGTATTTACTTTTGGTATCGGAAAACTCCTTGTCAATAAAACATTTTCCCTCATACCACACATATACTTGATTTTTCTTTTCATACTTAATATTTGGCTTCGTCGATTCCATATGCGAACAATCAATCTTTTTTAAACCGTTCAATTTCACAATCCCTAATTTCAGTCTCATTTTCCAAAACAGGCAAAATCACCACAGATTCCTTCATCAATGTCTGCTCCGTCTTCAACCGAGACTGTCGCTCACGCAACTCCTCCATCAGGTGGAGGAGCTCCGCCACGTCCAGCTGCTGCGGCTTCACCTGCGATGACGACAACGGAAAATAACGGCGGAAGGCCGCTCCGCCTTTTCCGGCGGCGGTTTGGGAGAGGCTTCGGGCAATTTCGTCTTCGAGATCCAAAGTTGATAGCTCTGTTAGTAGCATCAGTACTCATGGTAATGCACTCGTTTGAGTTGTTAATCTTAATTAATGAATATTTACCCTCTGTTGTTGCTCAGATTAATTCTTATTTTGGTTTAGTGTGAACTTAAAATTGCTCTCTATGGTTTTGTGTTAGTCTGCGGGTGTTGAAGTTGTTTGCAGTTGCCAAATTTGCTAATTGTATTGATTCTCTTTTATGTTACTGTTGATTATTTGAGGTAAACTGATTGTTGAGTAGCTGAGATGGAAAGACTGTAAGCTAAAATAGATAGTTTTTGGATTAATGAAATTTGAGTTGGCATCTAATAGAATCAAACAAGCATGTGAACAATTAATCAAATGACTGTTCTGGAAGCAAAGATAGGGTCCACAGGAGAAGCAGCAATGGGAGGTCTGTTAGTTGAAAACTTTGTTGAGTTTTTACCTCTGATTTGATGTATGGACCACCATAAGCATCAATTGGAGATTATTTGGTACTTAAAAGTAATGTATCATAGAAGAAGTATATATCTTTTCTCATCCAATATTTCATTTTAAATTTATCAGAGATTAAATCAACAAATGATACAAGCAGAGACCAACCAGTTGCCACTGTGATACCATCCACCACCACAAGCAATGCTGAAAGTAATTTAAAATGTTCTACATTAATGAATTTGTGTGCTGCTATGGATAATTGATCTGATTTGTGTGTGTCTCCACTACCTGGCTGGCTGTACTAGGTCTTACCTCAATGATGGCTCTTGTTGATAATGTGATCAAAATTATCTCTTAGTTTTATTTAATAGTCCATTCGATTTGATAATATGGAGAAATATTTTTTTATCAGCTGGAAACAACTTCAATTTTGTTGTGATAAGTTTCATTTTAGAGATGCAAGAGTTTATGAGCTAGTGCAGAGCATTTGGGGAATTTCTGTGTATTATTGATAAAATGGTAAAACGTATGTACAACTACCATCTATCCTCTATATATACAAATTTGATTAAGTAACTGCCTGTCTAATCTGGTGACAGGTGGCACTCCTTTTCGATGGTTGTCGGTGCTCTGTTCTGTGCGAGTTGGATCGTGAGTCGTCAAGGTATGTGAAGCTCCGCTCTCTGCTCTTGCCGCTTGTCTGATTAATTTAGCAGTATTGTCGATATTACCCTTCAATCCTCTTTAATAAGCCAAGTTATTCAGTTATAAGCTTTGCAAGTTTATTGGAGAGGATATACTGATGAAGATGAGATTACATTTATTCAAGTGTTGTTTAACGACCCATTTACCACTTTTACTCGCCCCTTCCACTTTATATCCCCTTTATTCTATATATGTTCTTATATTAGATCATATAGTTCTTAATGTCTAAACCTTTGAATGACATATTCTTACACATGGTTTTGTATAATGGAGGTTGGTATTCTGGATGAGAGAGATTATATAGCTGAAATTTGTTTCTTTATTCTACTGGTATTAGGCCATTAGCAATTTGCACTAATACCAAACACCATGGTAAAATCTGGTCCATATAGTCGAACCAAGATAGTGGGGATGTGGGATGAAGACTTAGTTTCTTTTTGTTATTAACGCATGGTGCTACCTGATGATTTTATAATATATATTAGTCCTGAAATTTTCCATTCAAGAATTATTTTAAAGTTTTTCATATAATCTTTATGCTTTAATTTTTTATATTTGTCATAAATCTTGAGTCCTTAAATAACAGATTACTGGTTTACCTCCTAGAAGAACACCTGTGAAGATATATGTCATTGAAGGAAATGAAGATGGGGTTTGACAGGGCTTTCCAGGTAAATTTCTTTTAACACCAACAATTACATGAAAAGAAAACAACATAAGCTTCTATTTAACCATTGACTATGGATGTGTTTGTGTGATGAGTTCATAATAAACTCATTTCCCGATTTGGAGTCTATGTTGATGGCATTTTGTGTATGTTGGGTTATAACATTGTAGATTATTGAACTCTTAAAGAACAATATCTGTTTGAGTGGTGAATTTAGATACATTGCTTTTGAAAGCATATTCTAGATCAGTATATCTTCATTTGGTCGTGCTAATGCTTAATTGTGACATTATAGAATCTTGAATATTCACAGAAAAATCTGGTCTGCATGATTTTCTTTGTCTTAGCCCGTATAGAGGAATTGAGCTTAGCTTTGAATTCAACTTGTAGACGTGGATATCACATTTTGTGTTTTGGCATTGGGTTAGATTATTTTACCTTAGCATTTTAAAAGGAAGATAATCCTTTTGTTTTGTTGATTAAATTTTTTTACTGCCATTATGCAAGGAAATCAGAAGGTGCGGGATAATATCGTGATTGCTACAAAATTTGCTGCATATCCATGGCGCTTAACACCTAATCAACTTGTAGGGGCTTGCAAGTATGCCCCCTCTTGAATCTCAAGACTATTTTTCGTTGTGAAGTCTAAATTGCTTCAAAGCTTGTATAAGACCCATATTCGTATCTTCCATGCAACATGTCATTTAAATAGAAGATCTGAAATCAGGTTGCAATAAACTGGTGCATCAGCAAAGGAACCATGCGAATTCCTGGAGTTAAAATGATCAAACAAGCTGAGGATAACTTGGGTGCAATCGGCTGGCAACTCAGTTCAGATGAGTTGCTGCAGTTAGCATTTGCGGCTGAGAAATTGCCCCGCCAAATGGTACAAAACATCTTTCAAACAAGGTAAAGCGTAAGATAACACCCTTACTGTTCTCTTTGAGGACTTCAGTGGTAAAATGTATGATAACGCCTCTACTCTCTGTTTACTTAGGCAACAGATAAATCGTAGAGAACTGAAGCAACAATCAAACTTGGATTTTGCCATGTATGACAAACAAGATTCATGCCCAGCTAGTCATAATCATGCATATTGCCCAGAGAACTTGCAGGTTTGTTATTCCATGTGCTTTGATCTTCACAACTTGAAAACCAGGATTCACAGAAGGCTTGCTCTCTGAATTAAAGCTATACAAGAATTCTTCAAGCTTGAAAGGATTTGTGACCAATATGCCTCATTTGAAACCTCTAATTGTAAAATTACTCGCAAGCTACTCAAAATTGATTTAGCAAAATGAAAGAAAATCAGGCATTAATTTGATTCGATTGGCTTTATTATTCTACTGCTGATATATTAAATTTGCATTGCCTCTTTTTTTGCAGAATCTCTTGAGGCGTGAACCACTTAAGCTTGCCGATGGTGGTAATCACTGAGGACATTTGTTTGTATTAAGGATGCTACTGAGGTTGTTCTTTCGATGATTGTAGGTTCAATGTTTAATCCTGTGATATTCATCTTCCCCATCATTCTGTTGAACTGTGCTCATACTAAGTGTTGTATGATTTTATGCAGGAAAATTCATCCAGGGCTAATGGTCATATATTCAATATGGGCAACCCCCATAATGAAGTTACAATTAGGCAGCTTGCTGAAATTTAGCATCTGTAATTTGTCCAAACGTCCTTCATTTACTTTACTAGACTACTATTCACTGTTAAATTTTAATCTCTCATTAATGCAGGTTTATAAGAAGGTTAGTGAGAAACTGTAGTAGAATCATCAACCATTGATATAAGCTCGAAAGAGTTTTATGGTGAATGATATGACGATGACAGTGATAAGAGAATCTCAGACATGACCATTATTAACAGGCAACTGGGTAATGAATATTTCTTGTGTCTAACCATTTTTTTTTTTTTTTTTTCTATTAGTGTTATTATCATCTTTTTAACTGTAAAATTCAGGAAGGAATCTAAAGACATCGCTTTGGGATCTACTCGAATCCAGTCATACTTGCCAACAAAAGACTTATGTTGAAGCTATCAAGGCTGCAACTTCAAATCCATTGCCAACAAAAGACTTATGTTGAAGCTATCAAGGCTGCAACTTCAAATCCATTGCAAGTTAAACGAAACAAGTTGATGTTTTTTTCAGAAATATTTTTATAAGGCCATAACACTTTTCTCATTGGGGTCGAATCGCCACGGCCTAATCATTTGACTATTACATGCTTAAAATAGCCAACGGATGTTGTAATCTTTCCTAAAAGAATAACAACTTTGTAGGCAACAAACACATTTTTTTTTTGTTTATTTGATGAATTTATTTATTTATTTATTTCCAATGTGCATTTCCAGCAACAGATTTTCAGTTATTCGTTTAGGCTAATTAAATTAGTTTAATCCACTAAAGTTTTAAAGTGTTAGATGACAAAAAGAACACGAAGGCGATAAGCTAGTGATCACTGAAACTTCTGAGATTTAATTGGATAACGTTTGCGAGCTATTAAAAACTTCTTAGTATTGCTATATTTTGTTATTTTATTGTTGTTTATTTTTCAATATCACTTCAAGTTATAGATTATAAATAATCTTTTACATATTAATTGATAATTTAATCATGAAAATGTATTTATTTTTTGCTAATATATATATATATATATATTAGTTAAAATGAATTTTAATTAATTTACGGATTATATATGTAGACGTGACGTCAAATTGAAATATTAAAAGAATTAAGAATTAAGTGAAATTAGTATATAAATCTGGTTTTAAAAATGAAACCTAATCACTGGGGGTGGCTATAATTTGCTCCACTTACTGGGTGTGCTTCAATCAATGATAAGAATGCAATGTCAAATATAGTTGGTATCATCATTATCTAATAGCATGAACGTCCTAATAATTAATTAACATTATACTCGCTTTTTTCAGAAATATTTTTATAAGGCCATAACACTTTTCTCATTTGACTATTACATGCTTAAAATAGCCAACGGATGTTGTAATCTTTCCTAAAAGAATAACAACTTTGTAGGCAACAAACACTTTTTTTTTTGTTTATTTGATGAATTTATTTATTTATTTATTTCCAATGTGCATTTCCAGCAGCAGATTTCCAGTTATTCGTTTAGGCTAATTAAATTAGTTTAATCCACTAAAGTTTTAAAGTGTTAGATGACAAAAAAGAACACGAAGGCGATAAGCTAGTGATCACTGAAACTTCTGAGATTTAATTGGATCACTAATACACATTTGGGCTTGGATAGCTGTGAAAAATGACCTTGGAGAGCGGTTATAACTGCTCTCCAAGCATCAGCTGTCCAAGCTTGGACAGCGGTTTTTTACCGCTTTTGAAGTTTTATATTGGACAACGGTTATCAACCGCTGTCCAAGATGATATATTTTTTTTATTCGTTTTTTATTTTACATAGACAGCGGTTGAAAACCGCTGTCCAATATCTTTTTTTTTAATTATTAATTTAATAAAACTTATATATACGTCCAATACCATATAACATAAACCAAAAATCCTATAATAAAACCATAAACCACATATATATACCAAAACATCGAAATATATAAACATACAATCATAAACATACGTCCAATACACCAAAAACATGAAATATATATCATCACAAATATATAATTTAATTACATGCTACCAATATTTCAAACAAGATTCTCTCAATATTGATCGATGAATATAAGAAACGATTGTAAAGGTACCCCATCCAATCGTTTTTCCATTTCTCGATCTTTTCTTAGAGTAAGACTTGAGCTCACGCTCATAGACAAACCGCAAAACAACTAATCATTCAATATAGTATGAATTTTTATTCAATCAATAATAATTTAAATAAATCAATAATTGACTAACATTGGGAGAAATGTTCGTTATAGAAGCCGGATTATATCTTCTATAAAGCAACAAACAAAATGTCCACAATGGTCATTATCTCGTTGGTTCTAACCACGTTGATTAACAATATAATAACGATTACAATTATGATTTCTTTTCTATTAATTAGTTTGATAATTTACTAAATTAAATTTACCTTAATGTTAATCCAGTTCACTTTATTTAACCCGGATTTTGAGCCTGACCGACTCTGAAAGGCGATTCGATACATCGTCATCACACTATTATTATTATAATTAAAAAATAAAAATAGATTAAATATGCATAATTTTAAAAGTAAAACAAACCATTGTATAGAATATTAAAAATGAACTTAAGCTTCCATATATGAAACGAGATCGTATGATTAGAATAAACTCCATCACGAAATTTGGGTCCATAAAATACACACTTAATGTATTCATGTGTATGGCGACCAACACCCAATGGTTCCTATATTATATTGAGAGTATTAAAATTAATCGCAAATTTAGCATATATATGTGCAAATATTATAAACATGAATACAAATTTTAACGAAATGTTTATCACTCACCCCACATTTGTTGGCCAAAAATGAGATGATCGCTCCCAGTTAGATTCAAAGATGTGATTAACGAACCCATCCATGGTCATGACTTATCACCCATTATGCAAGACACTTGGGGGAGACGAAGGAGTACATTCCACTTGCTCGGTTATCTGCGGAGAGATATAACTCACCCAAATATCTTTAACAAAACATATATACGCTAATTAATATTTAAAAAGAAAATTAAACTATACAGAAAAGTGAATATTGAGAATTAGTAAACACATACCGAGGTAAACGGCTATGGTGGTTGCACTCAACCACTCATCATTCAAGACTTTCACAAGACATGTTTCCTCAATCGATTTAATTCTTGGAAAGTATTCTGATGAAAGTGAGCAAGCATGGGAACCGTGGGACGATATCGAAAAGCATTAGACGATACCATCCGGTGCACCCTAGATCGTAAATGATCATCGCGGATCTAAGTCTCAAATCATGGGATAACCAAGTCTTAGAGCGTTGAGTCCTCGATTTAGCCTCATGTAAATTCAAGCAAATTCTACAATTAATTTACAATATTATTTAGAACCACAAATAAGATAATGAACTTTAATAACAAATATTTTACCCTCATGGTGCTAGAGACCAAGTTGCTCGGCCATTCGATGAAGTGCCCGACCATCACGTTTCGATCGTGACGGCTTCATCGATCATTGGTTTTGCATCATTGAATCCTCCTCTCCGACACGGGTACATCGAGTGTGACCCTCACGAAAACCGGGAGTGATGGGATGACCATGAATCATTCCATGGGAGCTGTGCAACGAGCCTGTGGCCACCAACCGATCGAGATCCTCCAGATACAGTAGCCAAAAGGTCGTTGGCTGTTCGAATAAGATATTTAGTTAGAAAATTTTGATACACTAGTCTTTAATTAAAACAAATGTGAGACATGCATATCTGATACCTGTGAGACGTTTTGAAGTGCCTCAATAAAGTCGTCCCTAGGGTTAGTTGAAAACATAGCATTAGCGACACTATGTTCTGACTTGCTCCACTCGACGACATTCCATGGCTCGATCTTTTCTCGGACCTCAAACTTTCCACATCTTTAGCCAACTTGGCAACCTCCGTTCGTTAGTATACCCACCATATTCATGGCTTGAAGACCGGTGCCATTGCTAAAGATGTCTTAAACACGCCCATATTCGACAACTAGAAAGCGGCCGGGATGCTCCTGGCGACCCATAGCCCGTCCAAACAGATCATCAGGGCCGATCATGCGAATGTCGTCAGGCGTCATGGTCTGAGATAGACGCTCCTGAATCACAAAAACAAAAGATTATTATTTAATTATTTGTTTATAAATAATAGTTTGTAATTGAAAGATAAATTAATGGATAGATTACCACTTCTTCGATGATGCGTTGTGCATTGGGATCGTGAATATTCCCGTCTCGACCCTTTCTGGTAGTCTGAAATAAGTCGAAACGGGTAACAATAGGCTCACTCTCTCCAGTTTTTCTTCTTTCCTCTTTCTACGATAGTGATGAACGTGTCCCTTTATTAGATATATTAAAAGTGAATATATAAAAAATTTTTAAAAGTTAGGATTTTGATCTCACCATATTTTCTCTTATTCGCAAGCATAACCTTTGTTGGATCCACGACACATCGCGCCTCTATCGACTTGGCTTGAACGCGATTTTTTTGCTTCGATCCTACAAAGATAATAGAAATATGATAAACACCGAAAAAACTTAGGGCATTAGGAATCGAGGAAATGACATTGATCAATTTTATTCGAAATCATCCTCCATAGCTCGCTTTCACAAACTCCTCCCAAAGATGGAGCCACCATAGGGTTATTTCGACACGCAGGAGGAGGACTAGCCGAGTAAAGACCGGTTCGGATCTCGTGTGTTACTTCTCAACCAAGTCAGGAAATTCTTGGCCATTAGTCCAAATTTTTGCGACAATATTTGCTTCTTCTTTGTGAGGTCAAGACCTCTCGAAGGTAGTCTATACGATATAACATAACAATTTAGTAAATTTAAGGGTCATACTACAACTTTCAATAAATATATAATTAACATACCGTAAGCTCGTCCCCATAATCTTTTGCTTCAAAGGAGTCGGTTTTTAGTTACGCCCGATCGCCGATCGGCAAAGACGATAGGATCACGCTCCCGATAAAGCTCCAATGTAGAAGGACAACGACTCACTCTCTTTTCCTATTGCCTGTCCAAACTCATTGAACGATAACTGCAATAACATAGTATTTAATTAGGTTCAACGATCAATCAATATATTTATCGATTTCAAATCGATTCAATTGTAATAAAATTACCAAGTGTTTTTCCCATACTCTGAGCTCTCTTAATAGATGACATTGTAACTATATACCCGAAAGCGCTTCTCCCCTGAGTCGCTTAGTGGTGGTGGGAGCATTAGTGTCACACTCTCTCAAGTCATCATATGCACCATGATCATATGCGCCATGATCTCCATCGAATCTCCATCATCTCCAGGGATATGGCAAACGAGACATGATCCTGTAAAGCAGAAGAAACAACATTTAATAAACAAAAAACAAACAATATTCACAACCGGATGTTTCATACATGATAAGAACTATCTATGCAGTATACATGATACATCTACTTATAAGTTACATCTCAAGATCATCTACTTATAAATTAAAATTTCAGTTGATAGCATACTCTTATACTATGACCACATGTGTATTGAGACATGATCCCGTAAAAGCGTAAATAAAACAACATTTAATAAACAAAAAACAAACAATATTCACAACCGGATGTTTCATACATGATAAGAACTATCTATGCAAAGATACATGATACATCTCCTTATAAGTTACATCTGATCATCTACTTATAAATTAAAATTTCAGTTGATAGCATACTCTTATACTATGAACACATGTGTATTAGGCTTGAATGACATTGTATTCAAGTAGACCAAAGAATATAAACAACAAGAGCAACTAAGTGTTATGGAGCAAAATATAATATTTCAAGCTAAAAAAAACAAGAGCAACATATATAATATAAACAAAATTAACTAAGTGTTATAAACAACAAGATTAGTTCAAAAAAAAAACAACAAAAGAGCAACATATATAATATGAATAAAGCTAAAGCTTGAAAAATTCAATGGAAATACGACTTGAGTTGAGGCCCCATTTTATATTTATATTTATATTGTGCCCCACTTTTCTTATAATCAAGAGATATTGCATATAAAATATTTCATGGAAGACCTATTCATTTGATTTTTTTTAACACACGTTATATTGACTTACTCATATATTAATGTTCAATTCAACTGTATAATCATATTTATAATGTTCAATACGGAATATGCAATATGAATAAAGCTAAAGCTTGAAAAAAAGTAAAATTAAAGATTGCACAATCCACTGTACCAACTAAGTGTTATGGAGGGAGGGCGAGGGGAGGTGGAGGGGAGGAGGGGGCGGGAGGGAGGGTGAGGAGGGAGAGAGAGAGGGAGGGCATGATTTATTTACGACGGCCAGCAGTCAACCATGATTTACGACGGCGATTTGGTTGAAGGGAAACCGAGGACGGCGGCGATTTGGTCTTCGGTTTTTGCGGCGATTTTGGGGGGAGAAGAAATTGGAGAGAAAGAAATGAAGTCTGAGCTAGGTCTCGGTTCATATATATATAATAAAAAAAAGACAGCGGTTATTAACATTGTCCAAGTATTTTTTTAGACAAGCGGTTAGTAAATTTGTGCAAATAGTATTAGATAGCGGGTTTGAAACCGTTTGTCGTTTGTTTATTCTTGGACAGCGGTTTCAAATCATGTTTTTTTTTTTTTATAAAACCGCTCTCCAAGTTGTTCTTGAGATTCATTTTGAAAAAAGGGTCTGTCCCAAGTCTTGTTGTCTGCAAGCTCAAATGTGTAGTAGTGGATAACGTTTGAAAGCAGATAAAAACTTTTGTAAATTTGAATTCACATGATTTTTTAAAAAATTATCATTTATTATGTATATATAATTTTTTATTGTACATGCGATTATCAATCTTATAGATGAAATGTTATTGTTAAAAAATCAAATATTTCTAACAATAAAATTTCAGATGCATAAAAGTGTAGTATTTTTACGTGATACTTGAAAAAAACAGTTCACTTGAACCCGTAATTAATTCGTGTAGCATACGTTGAATATTTAATTGATGCATTACGCATGTGAGTCGCCCCACCAATTTACTAGGTGCGCTTCAGTGTAGGACCGCACAGGACGGCCACCAATTTTTACACAATGATAAGAACTTGATGCCAAATTTAGTTGGTATTATTAGGGAACAAATCAGCATTTCCTTGATTTATTCCACCATATATCTTTGAAAATAAATTAAATTAATTATTCTGTTGTATTTTTCATATATATCTTATGTAATTTGTGAATATATAATGCAATTTGTTGATAATACCAATTCTCTAAGTATCATCATCATCATCATCACCATTATTATCATCATTATCTAAATAGTCTGAACCATGGACGGATGCACACTTAGGCAATTGCTCCACCTCAATTTTTTCGTTGTGAAATACCATATATACTCCTTAAAATTTTTAAAATTTCATAAACAATTTTAACACTACAAAAAAAGAGAAAATTGCCTACATAATTTTTCAACACGCCTACAAAATTTTCAACAATAACAATTTAATTCTTAAATAGTGAGGATTGCCTACAACTTATCTACAAAATTTTCTAATCATCATATAGCTACCTACAAACAATTTGCCTACAAAAATATAATTCATATGTAAATGACAAAGTATAGGGTGAACAAGTTTCACGGTGAACTGGTTAAAGAGTGCGTCTTATATTACTAAAGAGTATGACATTTTACTATGAAGAGATTTCAACTTCCAAATTTCTGCGGGTATCTCCCCACTGAAACTATTGGAAGATAGATATAGGATTTGAAGTTGTGTACAGTTTGATAGATTTGATGGAATTTCGCCACTCAGCCGGTTGAGAGAAAGGCCAATCCATTCAACAAAGGGAAGATTATGACACATGTTCATGGGAAGAGTGCCACTCAATTCATTTGATCCCAAATCTATAGTTTGTAAGGTGGATATGTTAAATATGGAGGATGGTATAGCACCTGAAAGATGATTGGAGTTCATGCCTAGAAATCTCAGATTCCGAAGCCTCCCCAACTCTTGTGGAATTTCTCCCTGGAGAGAATTGTCAGAAAAATCAAAAACACCTAGATTTGATAGGTTAGAGAGGAACTTTGGAATGAAATTGTTGAATTTGTTATTTCTTAGGGACAAGTACTCGAGTTTAGGTAGATGGCCGAACCATGGCGGAATCTCTCCCGTGAAGTTGTTGTCTTTGAGAGATATGAACTTCAAGCGGCGTAGGAGAGATAGCTCTCGAGGTAAATTGCCACTAAAATGGTTGTGTCCGAAATCAAGAGAAACGAGGAAGGAGAGATTTTCTAGTTGTGGTGGAATAGTGCCGGAGAGACCCATGTTGGAAATATTCAATGCCGTGACTTTGTGGTGGCGCAAGCCGCAAGTGACACAGATCCAACTGCAAACGGAGCTGAATTGGTCCAGTTTCTTGCAAGTATATGGTTAGGGTCTAAAATGAGGAGGGATTTTAAAGAAAAAAGAGCAGATTGATCAGTGGTGAGGTTGTTGGCAGATATTTTGGCTAGACAAGGTAATAAGGTTACTAGTAAGACTGCAAATGGATAAAAGTAATAGCAAGTATTCTCCATGGCTGCAAATATTAATGTAATACTAATCCGGGTGATCAGATGCTCATAATTGCAAATATATATAGAGAATAACCATATGACTTGTTTCACTAAATTGTGTTATTAATTTTAACTAAACATTATTACCTGTTTCATCGAATTGTATTAGTTATTTTCATAGTACTTAAATTAATGTGAAAATAGAGAATATTGTTT
This sequence comes from Stenogyne calaminthoides, assembly GCA_037126765.1. NCBI lineage: Eukaryota > Viridiplantae > Streptophyta > Magnoliopsida > Lamiales > Lamiaceae > Stenogyne > Stenogyne calaminthoides. The sequence goes on along the minus strand of JBBCBC010000026.1, from coordinate 2,230,328 downwards.
CCTTCGAAAATAAGTAATACTACAGTTAAGTAAAAATAAATGATAATATTCGTGACAACAAGTAGTATGGTTAAGTTAAACAAATGATATGGTAAAATAAAAAAATTAGTTTCACCGTAGATACTTTTCCATGAATAAAATGTATCATAAACGCGTTTTTCCATTAGGTTTCAATTTCACATTCATTTCAATAATATAAAGCTCCATTTGGATAGAGAATTTAAAATGAATGGATTTTAAAAAATTAATACATGTAAGAATACATATATTTTAAATTATGAATTATCAAGAGATGAGAGAGATAGGAAGAGGAGGGGGGGGGAGAAGGAATAGGTAGAGGGAGAAATTTTAAATGACATGATTTTGGAGAGGATTTGAAATTCCTCAATTTTAAACTAGACTCTCAAATTTAAGTATTTATAAATCCATTATAAAGTGATAATTTATGTGTGAAATTAATGAATTTTAAATACTAAGGTGATTTATGTTTGCCGGAGGTGTAAGGTTAATATATATGCCATCTGGCTAGCCCTGCTAATCGCAATTAATACATATAAATAAATTGGAAAGCTGCGGTCCGACATGTATTGGCGGATATCTATTTCTTTTTAGAGTCAATGGATACGACATTAAATTAACATCTTTTCGTTAAATAGGAGTAGATAAGATGCATATTTTAGTGTAAAAAGAATTAGATAAATTAACCGTGTACAAGTTGAACATTTTAGTATATAAACAGGTTGAATATTAAAAAAAAAATTATACGTTTTAAAAATGTACTTGAATTTCATAGTGTACTTGATGCATACAAAATTTTGTCCTTGTTTATATATAAATTTGTTCTCTTATTTCTTATTATAAAGGAAATATATTTCTTTAATGCGTAGAGCGAGAGCTAATTTTTTTTTTTTTCTTCTAATTGAAAGGGCTCTTTTTGTCTACTCGATTGTCCAAATTGTTTTGTCTAACCGCTACCAACTAAATTTTTTTTTTTTTTTTTTTTTTAATCGAAAAGGGCTATTTCTTCTACTACTGTTTGTCTACAAACTACCTTATTTTTAAACCATTTATAATTCAAAGATTTTCCTAATTGTTCTCTTATACTTTATAATTTTAAGGGTAAATTATCGAAAGTACACTTTTTAAAAAAAAACTAGCAACAAGGTACAAAAGCGGTTGCATATATGTAGATACAATTGCACTTACATATGCAATTTTTACCTGTATATGCAATTTCATTTGTACCTAGTTTTATTTACCTAAAAAAAATTGTACTGATTGCTAATTTCCCTAATTTTAAGGGAAACTTGATCCGTGTTCACACTAAGGGAAAATTAAACCGTAGAGATACCGATGAGGGTCGAATTGCTTATTTTATGGTCATTTTGTGTCTTATTTGATTTCATTTGCAATAAAAAAGTGCTATTAATCCCGTTTGTTTGAGAATATATTGATTGTTCAGAAATGGAAGCAAGAAACGATGCAAAAACTGCTTGATTTAGAAGTACATCGGAGAAGAGGGATGAACCATTAGAAGCTTCTTTGAAAAGAGGATTGCATCATTAAAAAAAATCAACTCAATTGTAGTTCGGGAGCTCAAGTTATGAAATAAACAAAATTCGAATGAAGAAGAACAAAAGTCGATTTGTCGGCCCGTTTTCAAAACTCAAAAAAGGAGGCCCAGTAACCCATCATTCAGCCATTTAATAGGAGCAAATTTTTGGCCCAACATCACAGGCCCATGCCCTCCATTTTCATTGCCCAATTGCAAATAAGAGAAACAGAAACAAATAGAATTGAAATGAAATCAAAGTCAAAATTCTTTCTTTGGTCAGCCCAGGATCCTAGTTACCTTTGCAACCATTGTGCAGCCTTCTTTCTCTATTTAATTTGATTGGCCCACGCTCGACGAAAGCAGGACAATGTGGATTTCTAAGCTTGGGAGCACGTTTTTACTAAGAGTTGGTCTCGACTTAAAAAAAAAAAAAAAAAAAAAAAATTGCCTACTTAAAAATATTCAAATGACTATTTAAATTTACCTATTAAAAATAATTCTCCAAGTGGTCCTCGGAGAGATGGGTTCTATAAAAAAAAAAAAAGCGGTTAAAAAAAACTGTCCAAGATCAAATCTTATAAACGGTTCATAAATCATAAAAGCAAGATTTCTTGGAGAAGCGGTTTTTGAACCATTGTAAAAAAGAAAAAGTTTGGAGAAATGTTCATAAAATTTCTCCAAGATTTTTTTTTTTTTTATAAAGCTTGTATTTTTTGTTTTTTTTTTTTTGTTTAATTTAATATTTTTTAAAACTCCCTTACATCTATTTTCCAATCTTCTCTCTCCTACTTAGCATTATCCAAATTCTTACAAATTAAATTCTTAATTTTCTCATTATTTTACAATTTTTTTTATTTCTAATTACACTAATCTTATTTTAAGTTTTAACTTCCAAAAATTTCTAACTTTCTCATTATTAAATTTCCAGATCCAATATTATTTAACCACTCTAAAAATTCACTATCTCTTTTTTCGTAGTTCTTTTATTATTCTACATTTTTATTTTTAATTAAAGTTTAATTAAAATTTTCAAATCTAATCTTAATGAAATTAATAATTTCTTTAAGAATTCCGCTTAACATGTGGGAACATGTACTAGTTAACTTCTAAAATTCTTCATTGTATTTTCTAGTGTAACATTCTTTTTCATTCACATTCGTCACGGGGAAATTTGAACAAGCCTCTTAAACAATTGTCTCTCTTAATCCAACTTTAATAAATATTACTCACAATATTAAATCATTGGCAGACAAATCAAATTCAAAGTTAGTTGAAAAAAAATGGATTGAACCAAACCCATTTTGACTAAAAAACCGTAAAATAAATTTATGGACACCGTAAAAAGAAAAACCAAAACTCGTGAAAAATATAGGAAGATGCCCTTTGATTTGAAATTGGCGGTTCAATTCAAAAGTTAATTTTAATTAAATTTTGTAAAGTACAAGTAAAAAATATAATTTTAATTTAATTTAAATTTAAATTTATATAAAAAAATTATTATATAAAAATGTGATTGAATTAATAAATAAGATAATTGAAATAAAGAATTTTAAAAAAAATTGTAAGAAAAAAATGATTTTTTAGAACATATAGAATTAATTTCATTAAGAACGAAGAAAAGCAAGTGCCCGAGCGGAATTGATCCTCGGCCAGCGCCTAAGGTCCCGTGGTTCGGTCCCCCCATGGAGTTTAATAATTGCCTCAATTAATTGGGAGGCTTGGTGGCTTATATATGAGATGCTTGGTGGGTCCGTGCCTAAATATCGATTTTTTAAAAAAATATATATTAGACAGCGGTTTAAAACCGCTGTCCAAGTGAAGTACTTGGACATCACTTGGATAATTGTTGAAAACCGTCTGTCTCTGCAATCTTGCATGATTTAGTAGTAAATCTGTCCAAGTCTTTTTTTGACAGCCGGTTTTTTATCACCGCCCAAGCTTGGATAATCGATGTTTGGAGAGCGGTTATAACCGCTCTCCAAGGTCATTTTTCACAGCTGTCAAAGCTCAAATGTGTATTAGTGACAAGGTTCATAGTATGAATCAGATCTATACAAATTTTTGTCTTTTACAAAAGCTAGACCATAAGTGAACGACAACTCTTATTTTTTTTAAAAAAGGGGGCAGTCACGATTTTCTAGGGCAAAGTTCTGGGGAGAGCCCCTCCCACATCTCTTCACACACCACGCTTTCTCTCTACTCCATTGAGGATTATTTCTTAGCTTAGAATAGTTTAGTTTTAATATAGATTTAAGTTTTTTCTTCAAGTTTCTAGTAAGATTTCATTGGGTATTTCATTATCTTGCAAGATTGAAGCTATTCAAGACTCTAGAGGTGATATCCATCTTTTATTTCAAGTTTATGTTGGTTAACTTCTTGATTTTTGCTTTATTTATTTTATCTAGCCATGAGTTTACTTTTGATTTATACCATATTTTTGTTGATTATTGGGTGATTGCTCTTATTGTTGGGTATTTATTGTGCTTTGTAGTTGAGCTTCGATCTTTAATCTATATTTTGAAGCATATAGTGTAGACGAGGTTACATTAGCATGATTAAATTTACGGTGTGAGTTGTGAATGTGCAAAAGTATTAGTTATGTTTTAATTCATCGAGAGAGAGTTAAATACATTAATATCAACACGATATAATGTAGTTACATTGTGATAATGACTTAGTAGAATACTGAGAGATTGCAAGGTCTTACCATTGCATTTTAAGTTGTTCAAGAATCAAGTTTGATTTTTCGTAGCTCGCTTAGAACTTCTTTCATGTTTATCCTCTCTCCGTGGGATTCTCGTTGAGCACTTCAAGGCCAACACTAATATGGATGATACACAATCGGAAAAATCTTGTCGCCGCTTTTCATCATCAAGATTCATGAATAAGTTCGGATCTACAACTCGATCCGTGAATGTGGAAGCATGTTTGCAACCCAACTCATCAAATGTCAAATCTCCACGTAACATATCATCACTTGGCCTTTTTTCTTGTAAAGGTTTCCATCAAGATCACACCATAACTATATACATCACATCTTGTTGAAACTAGCCCTTCCAAACCGTGACTCAGAAGAGTGAGAATTGCAATACATCAATACAATACGTGATTAAATTGACTGAAATTTAATATGATATATGAAAATAGAATAAATGTTCACCGAGCGATGTACCCGAGTGTGGCGAGGGTGTTGGTTAGCACCATGCTCTCCTCGTCACCTAAAAAGTTTAGATATCCCAAAATCAAGAATATGGGCAATCATATCCTCATCTAACAACACATTACTAGGCTTCAAGTCGCAGTTGAACAATGGGTGCCGAACAACCATGGTGAAGATATTCCAATGCAGATCTTAACACGATCATTATGTCCAATCTTTGTTTCACATCCAAGAAATAGTTATGAGAATATAACCATTTCTCAAGATTTCCGATTGGGCATGTACTCGAAAGTACTAAAGCCTTGAAATCTTCGTTAGAGCAACCGGCCGATGACTTTGGTAAGATTCTGTGTATGATGTTACGTAATACTTCACATTCGACATCAAAGCTCTCGAAAGTAGCTTTTCCGAGTCTTTGTCAAAAACACCTTCACAAAATAACCACATTTCCATCTCTAAGAGTTCCTTTGTAAACCGAACCGTAACTTCCAACACCTAGTAAATTACTCTCATTGAATCGTTACATTTGCCCACAAGATTTCAGAATAGAAATTCTTTTTGTGGTATCAGAGACACCAATTCAACAATTCCATTCATCGCCTTAACTCTTCTTTTTTGCATCTTACACGGATAATCGTCAATGTTACTATAGTGACAAGCTTAATAACCCCAATAAGAACAAATAGTGAAAATGCAACCTTCTTCGCCATTGATTTATGATCGAAACAACAGACAAATTGGGATGCTATGGAAGCTTGAATTAGTTTGGCACAATGCACCATTACCCTTGAAAGACTCTATAGTGAAGTGTCAGAAAAGGGCCACCATTTTGAATCTCTCCATTCAAAGTGTTGAAAGACACATTTAAATAGTCGAGGTATTGAAGTTTCTCCAAAGGCTTTGGGATTGAACCGAGAGAGATTGTTGTTGGACAAGTCTAGAGTTACTAAACCGACCATGCTCCCCATGGACACGTGAATAGAACCTTCCAATCTATTATCTTGCGAACAAATGATTAACCAATCTCTCAGTAAATTACCAATCGCTTTTTGGGATGGACTCGATGGGTTATTCATTGATGATTGATAGAGTTTGTTGCCACTAAATTGCCCATCTCGGAGGTAAGAACCCACTTAGGGAATTTGAGGACAGATCAAGACTCAACAAATCCTTGAGGCTCCACAAATTTGATGGTATGCTTGAAGTGAGATTGTTAGAATCTAGGGAAAGATATCCTAAAGATATGAGGTTCCCTATACATTCAGGAATGAGACCAGAAAGTTGGTTATGACCTAAATCAATTTTATACAGGTTGCGTAGGTCACACAGAACCTCTGGAATGGGACCTCCCAGATTGTTGTTATGTAGATCTAATCCTTGAATCTTATTTAAATATCTGAAAGTAGATGGAATAATACCAGACAACTCATTGTTGCTAAGATCAAGTGACGTCAAGTTCCATAAATTATGGATATCATCAGGAATGCTGCCCTTAATTTTGCAATTGGAGGCAGAGAATTTTTGGAGAGTGGAAGATAAATTCCCAATGGAAGGTGGAATGATACCGTCTAGAGGATTATCATTAATCACCAAATACTTTAAAGATGTGCAATTTGTTAAGGAAGTTATGAAGCTCAGTTTGGAAGAAGGTGACTCAATTCTTAGATTATTGGTTGAAAGGCTTAGGAATTCAAGCATAGTTAGGTTGGCCAGAGAGTGAGGTACAACACCCGTTAATCTGTTGGAACCGAGATCGAGAGTTGTGAGATGAGCACAGTTAGAGATTGATGAGTCGGGTATTTCTCCACTAATAGAGTTATGTTCAAGTGTAATCCATTCAAGAATGGGTGAGCCGGTGCAGAGATGGGCTGGAAAAGTGCCTGATAAATCATTGAAACCAAGTTGAAGATGTTGAAGAGTTGAGATGTTAAAGATCTGCGGTGGAATTGAACCGGTGAAAGCATTGTAGGTTAAATCAAGTTCCTCAAGTTGGTGAAGTCGGCCAATTTCAGTGGGTATAACACCTGCCATGATTAGAAATAATCAACTAGCATCTAATTCCTAAGGGAATAATAATAATGACTGAGAAAACGGACCTGTGAAGCCATTTTCCCAGAGATCTAGTTGTTTTAGCATTGTAAGATTTCCAATATCTCTTGGGAGCTTCCCACTTAGTTTATTCCGCCATAGATAAAAGCCCTCCAAGGAAGCGATATTAAACATGCTCAGTGGCAGTTCACCTGTAATATGATTCTCACTAATATCAAATTGAACCAGGTTCTGAAGATTGCCAATTTCCTGTGGTATGGCACCTGCATAATAAATGATATATATCATCAGGAATATTGGTACCTTCAAGATTAATTTGAAAGAAGATGATTCAATTCTAGATAGATTTAGGAATTCAAACAATTGAGTCAGCTATTAATTTCTCCACAAACAAACAATTTTTTTATTACAGAGAAACGGACCTGTGAAGCTGTTTTGTGAGACATACAAAATGTTAATTTTTTATGAAGTTTGTGGTCACACTAATAATAAATGAAGCTCGAAAGGATAGTAAACTCTACCATTTAAATAGTTTCCCCCGAGATATAAAAATTGAAGAGATGTTAATCTCCCGAAAGCAGCGGGTATCTGCCCACTGAAAGAATTGTAAGACAATTCCACGAGTTGAAGTCGTTGGCCCCGAGATATATTTGATGGAATTTCGCCGCCAAGTTGATTCGTAGAAAGGTAAATTCCTTCAAGTAGTGGAAGATGAGCGCACATGCCAACCGGAAGAGTGCCTCCCAATTGATTTGATGTTAAAGCTATAATTCTTAAGGTGGACATGTTAAATATGGCTGATGGAATATCACCTGAGAGCTGATTGAATTGCATATCCAGGTATTGCAGATTACCGAGTCTCCCAATCTCTTGTGGGATTTTTCCATTTAGAGAATTGGAACGAATACCAAGATACTGCAGATTTGACAGGTTAGCAATGGAGATTGGGATAAAACCATTGAAGCTGTTATTTCTCAGATTTATGTGCTCAAGTTTAGGTAGATGACCAAACCATGACGGAATCTCTCCCGCAAAGTTGTTATTTCTGAGAGAAATGAACTTCAAGCGGTGCAGGAGAGATAACTCTCGAGGCAAAGTCCCACTAAAAAAGTTGTACCTCAGATCAAGAGAAACGAGGAAGAAGAGATTTCCTATTTGCGGTGGAATTGCGCCTGTAAGATCCATGTTGGAAATATTCAAAGCCGTGACTCTGGTGACGCAAACCGCAAGTGACGCCAATCCAAGTGCAAACAGAGCTTGAATTGGTCCAATTTGTCGCAAGTATTTGATAAGGATCTGAAGTGAGGAGATATTTTAGTGAGAGAAGAGCATATTTATCAGCGGTGAGGCTGGTAGATGTACTTTTGCCTAGACAAGCTGGGATTTGGAAGGATATTAGTAGTAGCAGGAGTAGTGCATATGCAAAAACGAAATAGCAAGTTTTGGCCATGGATAGCTGCAAATGCTGTGATGCTATTATATTATAGTAGGGTGAGTTTCTAATAATATGTAGAGGAATATATATATATATATATATCAAAAGGCATGCTTGAATCATTTTTGATGCCACGTAGAATAGGATAAGTCATGATTGTAAAGTTTGTGGCCATTTTCTTCAATTAATATTCATATCACTGATTTCAAATACTTTTTGAACAATTAAACTATATTTTTGAAGAATAAGAATGTAGGGCCGCTCCCAGCTGTAAAAGTTTGTGTAGCTAGCGGAGACTAACAGAGGGCTTGTTTGTTTTAAATTTAAAAATGCTTTTTTAATTTCAAATCTCAAATCCCCGTTTGTTTATCGGGATTTCAGATGTAATTTTAAATCCTCCAAAAATTCTACTCTATAATACCTATAATACACCTACATTTTACCTTTTTTCAAACACAATTTACAATACACTATCAATCATCTATCACACACTTTCTAATTATTATTATATATTCAACTCAATACTCCATCTCCTCCTTTTTTACTTTATTATCATCATATATATAATCAATCATTATACAATCATTCAATTATTTCTACATTACCTTTTACAATATAACATTCTTTCTATCATCTACTTTTTCAAAATCCTACTTTATCAAATCCTACAAAATCCACACTCCCAAACATATACAAAATACAAATACACTTTTTACTTTATCCCAAATTCTTTCAAATTCTCTCTATAGAATTTCAAATCCCCTCAAAGCCGTAAACAAACAGAGCCTCAAGTTTTCTACTGTTCAATATACTGAAAGATAACCTCCTCACTGGAGAAAAATTTGTTGATTGGTATCGAAAACTCACTATTGTCCTCACTGCACAAAGCCATAACTGGGTTCTTACTACACCCAAACCAGAAAAGCCATCTAACGAGTCAACCAAAGCGGTTAAGAAAGAATATGATAACTGGGAGCGTTCTAACGAAATGGCGAAGTGTACCATCTTGGCTTCAATGTCAGATGTGTTGCAACACCAACACCAAAACGTTGAGACCACATTGGAAATCATGGTCAATCTTAAAGCGATGTTTCAACATCGTAACCGTAATGGCTCGGCAGATCACCATGAGGGACACGCCTCTATGAAAATGGTGGAAGGAACACCGTGAAGGGAACATGTTCTCCGGATGATGGCTCACCTCAACAAACTCGAGGTGCTTTGAGTCGAATATGACATCGAGACCCGGATCGATTTCATACTCCATTCCCCGCCCAAGAGCTTCGAGCAGTTCAGTCGAATTATCAAAAGTTCACTTTGCACGATCTGCTGCAAGCTCTTGTCTCGGGTGAAGAAATTTTAGAGAGAGCAATCAAGCCTTAGCCACGATTAAGGCGTCTTCTTCTTCTAGGCCAAAAGGAGGCAAGAGGAAGAGGAAGCCCAAAAGCGAAAAGCCAAGCTTAACTCGAAGTGTTGCAAAGACAAAGGAAAGGTGAAAGAGGGATGGTGGAGCAAAGAATCCGCTAAGGGAAGTGCTTCAAATCATGTGAAAAAAGGACATTGGAGGTCGGCCTGTTCCAAACCCAAAAGGAATGGAAAGAAAGGTAATTCACACTCACTAGTAGTTGAAACTTGTTTTACGGAGTATGCTACCCATTGGGTATTGGATCACGGATCCATCGATCATGTATGTTTCACATTGCAGGTTTCAAGCGTAATCTTTATTTACTAAGTGAGAGTGAGATCCTCATCACGCTAGGCGATGCTTCGAGAGTGGCAACAAGCAAATGGGAGAACCGCACCGCCCTTTGGCATATAAGACGTTAATTTTAAGAGATGTTCTTTAGGTTCTGTTTTTTTAAAAAAACCTTATTTCTATTTCTAAACCGCTTATCAATGGATATCGGTTGCTTTTAATAAAGATGTTACTATTTTTTTTGTAACGATGTGATTATCGTCAGGAACTTTGAGGAACAATCTCTATATTATTAATCGCGGCACATCACTCACAAAATGCATCCTATAACACATCTATTATTTCTTGTAAACGAAAAGCATTTCTACCGACGTGAACGAGACACTTCTTTCGCACCTAAGATTAGGTCATATTAACCCAAGAGGATTCAAAGGTTGGTGAAAGATGGTTATTTGGGGTCTCTCCAAATTGAGCCATTTCCGACTTGCGAATCGTGCTTTGAAGGTAAAATGACCAAGAGGTCATTTGGAGCCAAGTGGCTTAGAGCTAAAGAAGTCTTAGAAATCGCTCACACCGATGTGTGTGGCCCAATGCAAATCAAAGCTAGAGGATTGGCTACAGTATTTTATTACTTTTATCGATGATTACTGACGCTTACGGATACATTTTCCTAATGAAGCATAAATCGAGACCTTTGATAAATTCAAAGAATTTAAGGCTCAAGCAGAGAATCATAGGAAAAAAGTATCAAGTTTCTACGATCCGATCGTGGAGGCTAATACCTCAAACCGATGAATTTTTGAACTACCTATCGGAAGGGGATCAGATCCCGCTTGATCGCACTTTGCCCTCAACAAAACGGGGTTGCAGAATCGAAGGAATAGAACGCTTTTTAGAAATGGTAAGGTCAATGATGAGTTATGCGGATTTACCAAAATCGTTTCCGGGATTACGATTAGAAAAAATGGGCTTATATTCGAACCTAGTGCCATCCAAATCGGTACCTAAAACCCCGAGAGAATTGTGGGACGGGACGCAAGCCCGGGTTTCGACACATCAGATCTAGGGGGTGTAAGATACGTCTTTAGACAAGGAAGCCGTAAATTGTGCACGCTCGAATTAAGGATGTTCATAGGGTACCCCGAAGGAACTAAAGGATGCATGTTCTATGAAGTCCCAAAGATCAAAAGGTGGTAATCAGTACTCACTTTTGATTTTTGGAAGAAGACTATATGAACAGTCGAAAGCCTAGAAGTGAAATTACCTTAGAAGAACTTAAGGGGCCGACTCCATTGCCAACTATACAAAATGATATACCAAACATCACGCCTACACAACCGGAACCTCGTCGTAGTGGGAGGGTTATCAGACAACCCGAGAGATTCTTGGGGATCGGGGAGTCTTCGGACTTGATCTCCACAGAAGAATCAAATCCATGGTCCTACAACGAGGCGATCCAAGACAAAGATGTTCAATCTTGGCAAACAGCAATGGAAGTTGAGATGGGGTCAATGGATCACAACAAGGTGTGGGAGCTAGTCAAACAACTTGATGGGGAAAAACCCATCGGATGCAAGTGGGTATACAAGAGAAAAAGGGGACCGGACGGAAGGGTTGAAACCTTCAAAGCAAGACTTGTGGCGAAAGGGTACACTCATAAAGAAGGGATCGATTATGAGGAAACCTTTTTCACCAGAGCTATGCTCAAGTCCATCCAAGATTCTCTTGTCGATTGTCACAGCATCTAGATTTTGAGATCTCGGCAAATGGACGCCAAGACGGCTTTTTTCCTAAATGAAAATCTTGATTTAAGAAATCTATATGCAACAACCTCAAGGCTTCATTGAAAAAGGCCAAGAGCATCCGGGTTTGTAAGCTCAGAAGTCCATTTATGGATCAAGCAAGCATCCCGAAGTTGGAATCGTTGTTTTGATCAAGTTATAAAATCCTACGGATTCGATCAAAACGAATTTGAAGGTTGTGTCCATAAAAAGCGTGATTTTAACCGCATTGGTATTTTTGGTACTATACGTGGGCGACATACGCTCGCTTTCATCGGAAATGATGTAAAGGTGTTATCGTACATAAGGGCATGGATGTCAAAATAGTTCGATA